>OZ037779.1:33458602-33736102 GCA_964035525.1 Porites cylindrica
GACCATGCGGTCAATTTCTTCTTTGGACAGACGACCTTTGTCATTTGTGATGACAATCTTGTTCTCTTTTCCAGTGCTTTTATCTTTGGCAGAAACATTCATGATTCCATTGGCATCAACATCAAATGTGACTTCAATCTGTGGTACACCACGTGGAGCCGGAGGGATGCCGGTCAGCTCAAACTTTCCAAGATGATGATTGTCCCTTGTCATGCCTCGCTCACCTTCATAAACCTGGATCAACACAGCGGGTTGGTTGTCAGAGTATGTGGTGAAAGTTTCACTCTTCTTTGTTGGAATCGTAGTGTTGCGTTTGATAAGTGGTGTCATAACACCACCAGCTGTCTCGATTCCAAGGGACAAGGGAGCCACATCCAAGAGAAGGAGGTCCGACACAGCTTCATGTTTGTCTCCTTTCAGGATAGCTGCCTGTACGGCCGCACCATAAGCTACAGCCTCATCAGGATTGATGCTCTTGTTCAAGTCCCTCTTATCAAAGAAATCACTCAATTGCTCTTGGATTTTTGGAATGCGAGTCGACCCTCCAACAAGGACAACTTCATGGATTTCGCTCTTTTGGAACTTTCCATCCTTCAGCGCCTTCTCTACTGGTGTCAAAGTACCACGGAACAAGTCAGCATTTAGTTCCTCAAATTTCGGACGGCTTATTGAGACATAAAAGTCAATGCCCTCAAAGAGTGAGTCGATCTCAATACTTGCTTGATGACTTGAAGACAGGGTCCTCTTGGCCCTTTCACAGGCTGTTCGCAGACGACGCATTGCCCGCTTGTTGCCAGAGATATCTTTCTTGTTTTTCTTCTTAAATTCCTTCATCAAGTGGTCAACCATGCGATTGTCGAAATCTTCACCTCCAAGATGCGTATCTCCTTGAGTTGCCTTGACCTCAAAGATGCCATCCTCGATGGTGAGAACAGAAACATCAAAGGTACCACCACCCAGGTCAAAAATGAGCACATTCTTCTCACCACCACTTTTCTTGTCCAGTCCATAAGCAATGGCTGCAGCTGTGGGTTCATTAATTATACGAAGAACATTGAGACCAGCAATTATTCCTGAAAAAAAAAGACACCATTATGTCAGTCACAGAATCCTATCATGCTACAAGAAAAATACAACACTTTTGATAGAATGCAGGGAAGTCACAAACATTTCAAGTTGCTGACGACAGTATAAATAATTTGCAGGCAGGGAAGTAAACAACAACAAGGTGGTTCTTTTGATTCAATGTTCATTTAGTAACAAAATACTGTTTGGCAGGAGAACTGCTTGTTATCAGAACACCGGCATTTTCTATCAGGTCAAGACACTTGACAGCAGTAGAGGCAGCCCAGATATTATACTGTATCTTAAGCTTGCTCCGTCATTAATACAAAATTTTGGGGCAACAAACAAAGAGCATTATGGTATGTTGTGGTATATACTAGAGTGGTCAATTATTGGTATAATAAATATGCCAGAGCAATTTCAGAAAAATCGTTGGAGCAGAAGTCCATAACTAAAAGTCGCTCAAAAATCAGCTGTGAAATTGTTTTGGAATTTCAAAAATAAATTACTATCAGGTAGAAGGAGATACCAGTTTGAAGTTTCGGCACAAGTAAATTCAATGTTTGTTAGTTCTTAAAACAAAAGCCGATTGCCTATCATGCAATTCTTTAAAAGGTACTTTTTAGTTTTAGAACCACTATAAATGGCCCCAAACCTTGCCATACAGTAGAACGACTTGTTCCTTGACATTTTTGAAATATCCCTTAGCAGTTTTGGCTCAAACTCCTGCTGCATACATTGATGTATTGCAATGCATTTTCAATGACTTTTACTGCTGTTCATTGCTTCCAACTCAGGAAAAAGGTATTGCGATTGGATGCTACCTTATATCAGAGCTCAGATAGAATTGTCCAGCACCTTTGTTTTTGACTACAAAATGAGCACAAGTAGCAGTTCTGCGAAGAATTCACACCTAACCCAGGGGGGATGAACAACAATGATGCCCATGCCTGTGAACTGAATTACATTACGGTGCAAAATAAAATTACCCCAAAAATACTGCCCGTGAATAAATTTACAACTCTGAAATTTTTGTCACTCCTTCCTTCAATGAATAGGTAGTTTTTTCTTGATTATTTTGTTTTGATCTACAGTACATGCATGTACAGACCAGTTCCCAGACATGGGCATCATAGCTACACTAAGTATCGACGAATCCAACCAGAGCAAGCAACACAGATACAAGAATCTCAGCTGGGGTTTGCACTTAACGTTTAAGATTTTTATACGTTCATGGTAATGTACGTTTCTTAGTCCATTGTAAAATTTAACGACGACCAAAGTAAAAGTGGGTTGATTTCTCTCATGAAAAAAAGTGTCAAAGACGATCATGGACAAAACATCAAGGTGAGAGATGTCCAGCTTAGCCCGTTGCAATGAATCAAAATATCATTTGGCTGCTGTCCATGTAAACTTTATGTAGAACAATCGCTGTTAATCTTTATTTTTTAAAAAGATAATTTTCACTGTCTGCATGTTAATGGCTGTTCTTACATTTACATTAGTGACTGTGCTAAATATTTACAAAGCGAGACTGTTGCAGATTTGTGATATCCCGTACGAAACGAGCAGGGCTAGCGTTGCTGCAGCGCTGCAGAATGGCTTCAAGAAGCGCTACAAAAGAGCTGTAAAAGCGCTGGGCTGCAGCAGCTGCAAATTTTGGCTGCAGTGGAAAGCCCTTCGACAGCGATAAACAGCGCTTTTGCAGCGGTGCAGAAAACTCCCGAGTCACAATCTGCGCTGCAAAGTGGCTGCAAAGTGTCTTCGAAAAGACAAAGAATGTTGTTACTGGTAATGGCCTACCACTCGCTAGTACAAAAAAAAGAAATGCAGGCTCCAATAATACAATAATCATGCTACATGGTAGAGGAGTTGACAAGGCCTTAGTAACAGAGTAAAAACCACTAGAAAGTCAAAATGCAACTTATACTTTATTAGTATCCATGCGTACACGTTACAAAAGCACGTGACATAGAACAAATCTGCAGCAATCTCGCTTTGTAAATATTTAGCAATCACAGTCACTCATCTGAATGTAAGAATATGCATTAACATGCAGACATTGAAAATTATCTTTTTTAAAAATAAAGAGAATAACAGCGATTGTTCTACATAAAGTTTACACGGACAGCAGCAAAATGATATTTTGATTCGTTACAACGGGCTAAGCTGGACATTGCTCACCTTGACGTTTTGTCCATGATCCATGAGCTTCTACACTTTTTTTGAAAAAAATTAACCCAATTTTACTTTGGTTGTCGTTAAATTTTACAATGGACTAAGGAACGAACATTACCACGAGCGTATAAGAATCTTGTAAGTGCGAACCCCATCTGAGATTCTCGTATCTGTGTTGCTTGCTCTGGTTTGATTCGTCGATATTTAGCGTAGAAGTCACTGTTCAGTGCATTGTTTGCAAATACGTTTGAGCTGTTCCATCCAAAACCTTTAACAGAACTTCCATCTCGAAACAGAACTAGATGCAAAAAAACTTAGAATGTTTGCGCATTTCATTCAACGGTCGCAAATGTTTGGGCGATCATGTGTTTGTCTAGAGATGTAATGGGATCTCATGCAAAAGGACCGACCAATTAGATTACGGCCTAGAATGTCTCCAGGGAATTAGCAATAACATTCCCACACTCGCCGGTCACGGAATGAAATTTATTGAAATCTTTATTCCGAAAGCATAGAATTTGGAGGTTTATTCAATAAGTGATCTTCCTTGCGCACAAGCTTACTCACATTTCTTAAGTTTTCACGTTATAAAAGCCGCAATCTGTGCCAAGGCTTTATCTGGCGATTCATGTTATTGGCGCTCAAGAAAGTCAGATCGACCGCAGCTGAATTGTAGCGTTACTGCAGCTACTTCGCAGCATTTGAAAGTCAGCAACTGTGCTGCAAAACCGCTGCCGAGAGCTTCAAAGAGCTGTCAACGGCTGCACAGCGCTTTTGCATCCCACTACAACTTAAATGAAGCTGCTGTTTGGCTTCTAAAAGGCTGCTGAACAGCTGTAATTTAGCTGTACAGCTATTTTGAAGCGATTTTGTGGCGCTGTACAGCGCTGCAAGTTTCGTACAGGATGCCACATGCTTTTGTGTGCGCATGTATACTGATAAAGTATCAGTTGCATTTTGACTTTCTAGTGGTTTTTACTCTACTACTAAGGACTTGTAAACTCCACTACCATGTATCATGATTATTGTATTATTGGAACCTGCATTTCTTTTTTTTTGCACTAATGAGTGGTAGGCCATTACCGGTAACAACATTCTTTGTCTTTTCGAAGCCACTTTGCAGTCTCTTTGCAGCACAGATCGTGATTCGTGAATTTTCTGCACCACTGCAAAAGCGCTGTTTATCGCTGTCAAAGGGCTTTCCACTGCAGCCAAAATTTGAGACTGCTGCAGCCAGCGCTTTTAAAGTTCTTTTGAAAAGCCGTTGAGGATGCATTGCAATAGGTCAAAATGTATGTGGCAGGAGCTGCCTAGGGATATTTTAAAAATGTCGAGGATTAAGTCATTCGACATTAGAACAAGGTTTGGAGCCATTTATAGTGCTTCTAAAACTAAAAAGTACCTTTTAAAGAATAGCATGATAGGCAATTGGCTTTTGTTTTAAGAATTAGCAAACGTTGAATTTACTTGTCTGAAAATTTCGAACTGGTGGCTTCTTCTAGCTACTAGTAATTTATTTTTGAAATTCCAAAACAATTTCACAGCTGATTTTTGAGTGACTTTTAGTTACGGACTTCTGCTCTAATGATTTTTCTTAAATTTCTCCCGCATATTTATTATATCAATAAAATCGATACCAGAAATTTCAGTAAAAAATATCACCAAAATTTTCTACTAGACGCGATTTTCTTTTAATAATAGGGTCCTTTTAAGGAAATTGGAATATTTCGTACTATTCCAAAGCCCAGCATTTCCAGATATGAACAGGTTCTGTAATAAACATTTTGTATACAAAGCTATTGTCTCAGTTCTGAGCTTTACATGGCTATGACCCTAGAAACACAAGAACAGGCAAACAAGACTGTTTGAAACTACTGTACACAAATATTATCTTTGTTGGCCTGTTTCTCATTCACCTATAGCTATCTTTCGGTCACATATTGACATTTATTTGTTATATCGAGGTTTATAATACAGGACCCAAATTATTGTTTGAAAGGTGAATAATAACACTATCCACTGGATAGGGCAATTGGTTTTTCTTAGTATTTATCCATTGCACAGTAATTTATACGGTGGATGGCACTTTCCAGCATTTGAACAACCATAGCCAGATAACTAATGGTTAACCCTTTCAAGACCAGTATTGCACTGTTTTGATTCAAAAATAAGCTTACATACCAGCATCTTTGGTAGCTTGTCTCTGTGAATCATTGAAATAGGCCGGTACGGTGATAACAGCATCGGTAACTTTATCCCCAAGATAAGCTTCTGCTGTTTCCTTCATTTTGGTCAAAACCATAGAGGAAATCTGTACCACAGAAAAAAAGGATGTTAACTATTAGAAATAATGCAGAGCATTCTTCTCTTTAAAACTTGTGCTAAAGAAAGGATCAAGTATTTCAACAATTCGGTATCTTGTGGTGAAAATGGAGTTAAAAAAACATGGTCACCAAGATAAATGCTTCAACTTACTTCTTCAGCATAGAATGTTTTAGTTTCTCCTTTGTGTTCAACTTGAATTTTGGGTCTTCCCCCCTCACTAATCACCTGAAATAGAAAACAAAATGACCAACCATATTTATGGGGATTTGAAGCACGAGATATTTTTATATAAATACATGTATACAGTCAACTCAATCTAAGACGGACACCTTTGGGACCGGCAATAAGTGTCTGTCTTAGAGAGATGTCCATCTTGTAGAGAGTCAAATAAAGGGAGTAGAGAAAGGCAGGAACCAACAGTACTCTAGGTGTCCGTCTTAGGGAGGTGTCCATCTTATAGAGGTGTCCGTTAAGAGAGAGTCGACTGCAAGACTAAACAGAAAGCTAAAAAAATGAAGATCTCTCATCCAAACAAATAAGCCATAGAGCAGGAATCCCAGGGGCCCCACTCACATATTTCAATGATGGGGGGGTCCGACAGAGGTTCATATTTTATACCCAAAAAAAATCCCAACTTCAAAATTTGTCTACCCAAAAAAATCCCTACTTTTTTTAGCATTGCCCAAAAAATCCCTCAGTGTTTTTGCACCAGCAAATTTTATTATTTAACTTCTGGAAAGCTAAAACATGCCAACTTCATCTTTGGCTTTGGTCAAAAACAAAACTATAAATTGTGCTTATGTTATTTTTGATTTGAGCTGATGAAAAATACAATACCCCAAAAAATCCCTCTGTTGTTTTCGCGACCCAAAAAAAATCCCGGTGTCCCTTATAGACCCAAAAAAATCCCTTTTGGCCGAAATGTCAGACCCAAAAAAATCCTTCGGACCCCCCGTCATTAAAATATGTGAGTGGGGCCCCCGGGGCAGGAATCAAAACTGCACTGTATTTTCTAGAACAATTTTCTAGAACTAAGTATTCTCTGTCATCTTTTTTCATACTTGTTATGCAACTCTAAAAAGAAAGATATCAGATGATTTTGTCCGGGGAACACAAAGTATGATCGGCTTTAGGTCACGTTTTCAATGACACAGAAGTTTAAAAGTTGGCCCAATTTTTTTTTCGAAGTTGCAATCCGTTTCCATCCTCGCCATCGACATCCAAACACGTAAATTTATAGTTTACCAGTCGCAGTACATAAATTTTCAATAAAACTAAACCACTTTTAAACGGTTTTCTTTGATTACAAAGAGTATCAAGCGTTAAAAAGAAACACCAAAAAATCGTGGCGAAGCTCGGGACAAAACTGCACCGAATTCTCCAACTGCACCCTTTCGCCACCAGCCTGCATGCGAGCGCTCTTTGCTTTCACCTCGTCGTACAACCTCTTGCAAGATTTAACTCACCTTAAACGGCCAGTGTTTCATATCGCTTTGGACAGAGGTCTCCTCAAATTTTCTTCCGATTAAACGCTTTGCATCTGAAATAAATAAGTTAGTTTCGTCAGCAAATCGAAGCGCTTGGGCTCGAGAGCACAAAACATCTCTTTGAACGTGTTTTAATTCTGTTTCACAGCAAAAGGGTAAAAGAAAGAAATTTTGTTTAAGTTCTCTCAAAATTAATTTACAAAGCAACTCACCAAAAACCGTATTTGACGGATTGAGAGCGACCTGATTCTTCGCTGGATCGCCAATGAGTCTTTCAGAGTCGGTGAAAGCGACATAACTTGGGGTAGTTCGATTTCCTTGATCATTAGCGATAATTTCAACCTTTCCATGTTGGAAAACCCCAACACAAGAGTAGGTGGTTCCGAGGTCGATTCCTACGGCAGGGGCAGGCATTTTGGATCTGAGAAAACGAATGAAAAAATCTTACACAACCTCTTCTCTATCGACGAAGCCGGCTCGCTGAGTTAAATGACGTTATTGTACACGTGCTCTGAATTTATGCGGTTTTGCCTCGTTCTGGAACTTTCTGGAACTTTCTGGAAAATTGCGTCATAGCTATTCTTTGCAAGAAAGTTATGCAACCACATCACGATGAAACTGCATTTTTTATCATTTTGCCAGAGTAATCTCGGAGCTAGAGAGAAACCTTTATAAATTAACCAAGCTAGAGTAGCTGTTTTCAGTTCTCTTTGAATTCGTGTTTCGGCTTTGGTATATTTGTCCCGAGACTAGCCTGCGAAGCGCAGACGCACTTCCGACGACCGGAAATGCGTAGGCTATCCCGAGACTGACTGGGCGCGATCCATTCAACCAAAATTTCCGGAAATTTCGGTCCAAAAATCAATGGATCGGTTCGGTCCAACCGGAAAAGTTTCGAAAAAACAGGTCCACCTTTTGAGGTGGTCCTCTTTTCCCGGTCGGACCGGTCTGAATTTTGGTTGAATGGATCGCGCCCACTGAGTGGTTTTTTTTATGGTACATTCCGTACAATCACGCCTGGTTCTGCACGTGACCAGATAGGTGACGCTCGTGCGCACTGACTGGAACCTATTTACATGCGCGTTGGTTACATGCTGTTGAATCGCGTTTTTCGGCTGGAATGGTTTAACCGATTTCCATGATTTTTGGCAGCCTTAACAAAGAGTGGTCGAATTTTAAAGAAAATGTTATTTAATTTCTTGCAGGTCTAAAAACGTCTGAGATATCGGCATATGTTTTAAACCGCATTTTTGCAAGAAATGTCAATAATTTCGAAACCTTGACAGATTTTTCTCTGACTTCGGCAAATAAGCCTCAGAACTCTCTAGTTTTTGTCTTTTAGTTAATTATTATTTGTCAGCTGCTCTGCAAGGGTACTCTTGCCCAAAGCTTCAGTTGCAAGAAACTGAGTAATCAGAAACATACTGCGAATACAGTTCACAATAAAGAAGGACAACTTTATGCTGAATGCAGAGCAAGATAAAAGAATTTCTATTTACCAAACTTACTTTGTATTTGTCCCTCTCTTTGCGAAACCTATCTTAACAAGGTAAATTATGTTATCTACGAAAAACTCTCAAGAGTTTTTAGCGTCGCAAGTTTCCGTATCGAGGAGAAATAAAGCCACCTACTCCAGTACTTCTAAACATCTATTTTTCAGCTGCACTATAAGCCCTCTCGGTACGTCTTGGTAATTTATTCAAGGTTTTTAGACTAGACCATCGCATTCGCACGGGAGTTTACGACAGTGGGGATAAAGATGAAGAAAATATGACAATCGTCTTATTCTTTTCATTATCCCCAATGGCAAAATGCTCATGCGAATGTGATGGTAAAACTTTCAAACTTGAATAAATTACCTAATACAAGGGTTTTCGTTGCAGCTGAAAATTGATCGGTTGAAGAACTGGAGTTGGTGGCTTTATTGCTCCTCAAGAAGGGAACCTTTAGTGCTAAAAAGTGGTAGGAGATTTCCGGAGATGTTCAAGTATCGTGCTTTGTTGAGATTTTTTGCGAAAAGAGAAGAGAAAATACACACCTCACCCCCTCCCCGCTCTTTTACTTGCACCATTTTTCGCGCGATCTTTGACTCTCGTTCCTTGTTCTTTGCTCCTAAACCGCAGAGAAACGCTTGCTACGCAGGCTAGTTCATAGTTTGTTTAGGATCTTGTGTAAGCGTTTTTCTAAAGCGGTATATTTTGTAATCTTTCTATAATTAGACTATCTAGAAAGTTCTAGAATGTTATTGTGAAAGTATATAAGTAGGCAAGTCCGAACGAAGTTTTAACTAGTTTTCACAAGCGAAGAGAGTTTGACGTTAGTCGTGTTTAGTCTGAGTGTGACGAGGGCAGTGTTTATTCAAGTTGGCGGAGGCCGTGTAAGTTTATCAAGTTAAGTGCATTTGGCGGAGGCCGTGTAAGTTTAACGAGTTACGAGCTGTTGTAAAGTTTTACTTCATGGAAACTACGTTCATTTTTTGGAATAAATCTTCTTGTTGCTGTTCCGACAACCTTGCGTTCAGTTTGGTTTTGCAAGCTACCTGTCCTCTAAAAGATTACCCGCGTAGCATAGACCATAATGCACCTTGTTTACCCACCAAAATTTAACATACGGTAACCATTGTTTCCAATTTTTCCTAGGTATTACAGTCTTCCCAAGAGATATTGAAGACAATGTTTACGCAAAATTTTGGGGGGTTAACAAGGTGCATTATCGTCTAGTATGTGAACATGGTGAATCTTGCGTGAACGCAGATGGTTTTCCTGGCCAATGCGTATGCTACATCAGGAGCCTATCACTAGCGATATAAGCTCCTGGTTACATCTACATTCATAAAATTTGCAAGATCCTGAATAAAGACGTTTTGCAAAAGGCTTAAAAAAATAGATGAATAAACATGATGAAAAATAACAGTATATAAATAATGAAAGTCACTTTACTCAATTCATTAGGGCGGAGCTCAAAGCACCAAAAGCTGAACTTGTACGCATCACATGTTGCTTGGATCATGAGTGGAGTGGATGGGTGTGGCGGGTCCGTTGGAGTTGCGGCCGTTGTTAAGTGTTTTGTACAGCATGCATAGCCTTGCAATTCGCCTCCTGTAGCTGTAACGTTGGCCAGTGTAGTAACTTAATGCTTGGGAGACACAGCCCCCGGCCTCTCTTGAGTAAGTTTTGGTGGCAGGTATGGATTTTAGAGGTCTAGTCTGAAAACGGGTGTCTGATAATGACATTTTTTGGCCTGAAATAGGGTCAGGATTTGGAGCTGGGCATCACACACCCCCACCTTTTCTCACCTTTTCTCTTCTTCTTCTTCTTGTTCGTGCATTCGGCAACTTTTATCCTACCGTCCCCTAAAAGTAACGAAAGCCAGACCACATACTTTTCGAAGTAAACGCTGCAATAAACTTATAAACTTTCTGGAACAACGAGGTTACAGGGGCCACTTTCTTAAAAAAGAAATAAACCGGGAACGTATCATACCACGTCAAGAAACTTTGAAACGACAACTAAAGAACAACAACTCAAACGGAACTTCCTTTGTCATCTCATACAATCCAGCTCTTCCTAACGTTTCCACCACGGTCCGGAAAAAATATAAACATTCTCCAATCATCCAATCGCTGCAAACAAATATTTCCGTCTCCACCAATCGTTACTTATAAAAAAGGAGTCCCAACCTCTACGTCACCTGCTTGTTAGAAGGACTTTACGTGATTGTAGCATACAACAAGAAAAACCATCTCCCGGCTGCCTTACCTGTCCATTTTTAAAACAAGGCTAAGCCAGCTACACCTTCACCTCCACCAAAGGGAAACGACGTGACCCCTTAAACTGTAAATCCAAGAACTTTATCTATATATCTCATTGAAGGCAAAAAGTGCGGCAAGCAGTACACTGAGGAGACCAAGCGCCATCTCCACCAACGCTCTGGGGAGCATCGCCGCTCCATTCTCAATTATGGCCACTTTCCTAATCCTACTCCTGTCTCCAAACATTTTTTAACCAAGCCGATCACCCTGTCGACGACGTCCTTCTTATTCCCCTAGAACTAATCAGTAGCAACCGAAACTCTGTCAGAAAAGCCCGCGAGGCTCACCTAATTGACAAAGCTATGATTTTAAAACCTCATCGTATAAGTAGACGTGATGAACTTAATTTGACATTTATCTTTTTAGTAGCCTATCATTTTGTGTTTGCCACGTATTCAAGTCTCGCATATGTAACGTTCATCTTTTATCTGTATTCATTTTTCTTTTATAGCCCCGTTGAAGGTTTGTATTGCAAACCGAAATATCGGGCAAATATAATTCACTACTTTATCATGTTTATTTTTGTTTTCTTTCTTTCTTTTTTTTTTTTCTATCACTCTTCCTGCCGTAACGATCAGTTTACAGTTTTAAATATGAAATTTGGTTTTTGAAGTAAACGTATTTCTTGAGGGGGAGAGATGGAGCATTTTATTGGGATAAATGGGATGTGACATCGTCTTTTCGGCAGTAAGAATCAGTCTTCCGGTATTTTCACGCCGCACGTACCGGATACGGAAATGGTGGCTTGCGTGTCAGCGTGGCCGCACGATAGCACCAGAACGAGGCAAGGCCGCTATAACTAGCGAGCATGGTTTGATGACGCAATTTTCATTTTTCTGCAACTGTTGTGTCGCCAGAGAATTTTGATTTTCTCCGCACTAAAATGCCTGCTCCAGCCGTAGGAATCGATCTTGGAACTACCTATTCTTGTGTTGGTGTTTTCCAACACGGGAAGGTTGAAATAATCGCTAATGATCAAGGAAATCGAACAACTCCGAGTTATGTCGCCTTCACTGACTCGGAAAGACTCATTGGCGATCCGGCGAAGAACCAAGTCGCTCTCAATCCCTCAAATACAGTTTTCGGTGAGTTGTTTTTTCAGGAGACTTCTGCTTAATCTCAAACGAAATATAGTGATTTTCGACGTTACATAGATGTAATCTCCATACAAAAGAAGGTCATTTTTTTTCGGCGCCGGTGATCGGTCGCCATACTCTTTTGTGTTGGTTAGATGCAAAGCGGCTCATCGGACGAAAATTTAACGAAGCAACTGTT
This sequence comes from Porites cylindrica, assembly GCA_964035525.1. Classification (NCBI taxonomy): domain Eukaryota; kingdom Metazoa; phylum Cnidaria; class Anthozoa; order Scleractinia; family Poritidae; genus Porites; species Porites cylindrica. The sequence goes on from OZ037779.1 coordinate 33,470,744, forward strand.
CAAGGCGACATGAAACACTGGTCTTTTAAGGTAAATCAGTTATACTCAAGGTTAAATAAACCTCAAGTATTAAATAAGAATGATTTCAATCTGCTCAATGCATGCAAAAATTCACTTTCACTTTCAGGTTGTAGACGATGGCGGAAGACCAAAAATTCAAGTTGAACACAAAGGCGAAACTAAAACGTTCTTTGCCGAAGAGGTATTTGACCCTTCCTTTTTGCTTGAGTATTTCTCAAGATGAAAGGTAAGCTTTAGTAACTTATCTGCCACATACCTCGCTTATCGTACATGTTCGTTGTTTTATATGACAGATTTCTTCCATGGTTTTGACCAAAATGAAGGAAACAGCAGAGGCGTATCTCGGTGATAAGGTCACTGACGCTGTTGTCACTGTGCCGGCTTATTTCAATGATTCACAGAGACAGGCAACCAAAGATGCCGGTAAGAAGTCTAAGAACTAAAACTGGACTAGACTTTCAGTCAAGTGTACTGAAAATAATTTGTTAAAAGTATCTGTGGGGTTTTATTTTTTTTTTTTATTTCCTACTTGCTACACATGTATTACAGCAACAGATAGCTCCTCTGTAGGAAGAACGTGCTATGAAATATATGTTTTGTCTCTCTTAAACCCCACCTGGAAGGGGTTGTGCTTTCTATATACCTGCCAACTCTCCCGGTTTTCCCTGGAGTGTAGGTCTCCAATAGGATTCTTCAGTCCCGTAATCCTGACCTGAAATTCCATGCAAACCCATAATCCCAAGGGTATCCCACCTCCTGCGCATACTTTCAATCCTGAATACTGAGCTTCAGACTAGGAAAATCTCGGATCCCAAAAAACCTATTTTTCTACCATAACCTTTTTCAAAAATTTTTTTTTTGAGATTTCAAAAAGGAAAATAAAACAAGAAGTGGATTTGATTCTCTTGTTTGAGCTGTTCTCGATCAAAAAACATAAAACAGAGCAATCAAATTGATATATATTTAACGAGTATCCTAATTGGTCAGAAATCAACAAATCAAATTGCACAATACATGGTAGAAAGGAGGCCACAAGGCGGCCAAGTGAGCGAGAGTCTTTATCCTGCATTATATTAAATCAAAGGAGTTTTTGAAAGTCTACTCAGGTGCAAGGAATTGGTCTCACCATTAGACAGTGGATTATTAAATAATGCTGTGCAAGGTTTAAACCCAGGAGTAATTTATAAGTAGGTTTGGGTGAGCATAGTCCTTAATAAGCACTCATCCCCTTTCCCCCCCCCCAAAAAAAACAAAACAAAGAAAAAATTGACCTTAGCACTACAGAGAGTCTCTCCCAAAAGACTGAGTTTTCTTATTGTTTTGAAGGAAGTTTCAATGAAAAAACTCCTACATGTGTACATCGTGGGTGCATCTTTCCCTTTTATTATGTTTTATTGATTTGTTTCGAAATAAACTTACAACTTGATAAACATGGTGAAAATTAAATAGGTGCCCAGCCTCAAATAAGAGCCCACCTTGAATAAATGCCCACTCTCAAGGTCCAGAAATTAAATGAGTGCCCTGAGGGTCCTAGCCTCCTACACACACATTAAGGTGATTCCCTGGTTTTGCACTGCGCATCTCTTACTGCGCATAACAAGATGGCCTCCGTAAAAAAGAGCATGTGAAGTAACATTATTAAAATGAAGTTGACTGAAGAGAAACGCTATTGCAATTTTTGCTTGCGGTTGTTTCTTGCCGAGGTGAGACTCAATATGGTGGGAATGTGCATAACGTAAGCATTACGCGTGTTGCTGAGTTCGACTTCCTCACGGAGAACTTCGATAGTGGATGTTTAATTTGTGCTTATTCACTTTGATTTACATTTAAACACTTTCTTTATCACATTGTATCCTTAATGTGATATCTCGATGTAAATTCTGTAAAAACAGATTTTTTAATACTTTCTTCCCCCTTTCACATACATTCTATTTTAAAACTCGCCCCAGTCCTCTCTCAAAAATCAAGGAAAATGCATTTGGTGCGCTCTTTCTGCAGCTCTTCCGCAAAAACGAGTACGGTGACCCCCATTTTTTATTTCATGATTTTAATAAGGACAGTGCTTCCTTTCGGTGAGAAAAAAATTGGCACAAATCTATGTTCAGTTTTTTGGCAATTTTACTAAATTGTACGGATTGAGTTATCACGTGTCGAATAGCGTGTGTCCAATTTAATTCTACTTTGGAGCGTAAATTAAAAACAAGGGCATTAAAAGGCATTTTGATGGTACGGAAGTGGATAAACAATACATTAAAGTCAAATTCTGTGCGATACCATATGCATCATTGAAAAAATCTTTCCTTTTTGTCTAGTTTTGGGCTGCGCACGGATTTTGTCAAAAGGTCCAAAATAGCCGTATTTGCCAGCATTGTGACGTCAAAACGATCACGGTGACCCCCACTTTTTATTACTTTTTTATCATCTTCTTGACTTGTTACATCAGTGTACCAAGTTTCATATACAATCTATGTTAGGTTCTTTTACTAGGGAATCACCTTAAAACGGAATCCATGGGGAAATTTAGTAATTTTAACTTTCAGTGGACAAAAACCTTGTACCAGAATAATTTAAAGAATATTGCATTCTTTTTTACATTGTAATTAGTCATCTGTAATAACACCAAAGAAAATTTCTCATGGGAGTCCAAGAAATGAACGTCAAATTTCAAGAGAATTTTTGGAAACACAGGTAAAATTCTAAAAATTTCATGTGTAAGATGTAATTAATTTATTTTAAGATGTAATTTATTTATTTATTTTCTCAGGCTCCCATATGAAATTTTCTTTGGTGTTATTACAGATGACTAATATTACATCTTTAGCCCTTGAAAAATGTTAAAAAGAATGGGTTATGCTTTCAATATTATTCTGGTCAATTAAATTACTCAATTTCCTGGTGGATTCCATCTTAATTCTTTGGGGTTTGTCACACATTCCTACCCCTCAATCATCATTCATTAGGGACGACTTCTATGGAGCCAAAAGAACGTCTGCTTGGGAGGCTACAGGGTCCTTAATCAAATTAAATGCTTTTCAAATAAAGGGGAAATGTTACCTCAATCTAGAAATCTTGGAAGCGTTTTCAATGGGTCTTGAAGTCTCGTTTTGAGGTGATTTTTGCACCTCTGAGCCTCAAATTTTGTTTTGTTTTGTTTTTTTTGCTGATAGGTCTCAAAGTCTCGAATTTTGGGGGGTTTTTTTAATTTCTATTTGGTCTTCAGGAGTTAAATTTTTTAGAGTACATGGGTACATCTTATTGAACTGAGCTATAGTGGATTAAGACAGTCAAACAAGAGAAAGCAGTATATTGGTGGGCTTGGGTCAGCTTTCATTGGTGTTGTTGGTCTTTTTGTTTAGTTTTAATTTATTTGTACTTACCATTTTATACCCCTAAAAAAGGTCACAATGGTACAAGCTATTTTTAAAAGCATATAAAAATATTAAACCTAAATTTAATTCTGACAAGGGTCATGCAAGAAACTGCAACACCACAAAAAATTTCACTTCAAAAACACAGTGGGCTTAAAGGCACAAACAACACACATCATACTGTTTGAGGTCACTGTGGTACTACAAGGGTGGGTTTTATTTATAAGACTGCAGCCAAGAAAAGTGAGTAACACCATATTCTTCGTAAACCCCAATTATCTCCCTCAACAATGGGACTTGTGATTTTGTTTCCATGCAGTGCATTATTATCAAGTGACATATAATTTCAGTTACAATTTTGAACTTCCAAAGGATTAGCAAGAGTTCCGAAACTAGCAACTCAGATAGCCCATTTTGCATGGAAATTATCCACATTTCCATTCCATGTTGAAAAGAGGCACATGACAAGATTTCTTTAACAGTTACTGTTATAGGAATTATTATTGTTCTGGAGTATTGCTTTTACTGGACAGATTAGCTTTGCAAATTACTTTTTCATGGCTATAACAATTTTCTTTAATCTGCAAGTTCACTCATGTTATCATTGTAATTTTTGTTTCTATATACACTATTTTCATTGTTTTGATACTTTTTTTAAGTTTAGAAACATTTGGTTAATTTTTTTTGGAACTGTGCAGTACTGAAGTCACTATCATTATTAATTTTTATTCCTGATTTGTACTGACTTTTAGCTGGTCTACTTCATTATAATAAGCAAAGGTGTACAAATCACCCTCTCGCCCATAGAGAGTTGAGTCATTCGCCTAATTGAGCATGACCAGTGTTTGATAGGGAACCATTTTTTACCTGAATTTGGTCACCTTTCCAGTCTAGCAGACAAATAAATCTCAACAGCATTAATGTTTTTTTATATTTACCACATTGAAGCAATTTTATGTTTTTCTTCCTCTCTTTAAAGAATGCTTTGATACAAAAGTCATACCACCCCTCTTCTCTCTCTTACTCCTCCTTCGCCCATAACCCCTTTCTCCTTTTGAATGTACTCTTCTGGTCTACCATATAAAGCTGAACTTGCTGCAAGTCTCTATGACTTCTTTATTTAGGCTGATTATTCTTCAAGAAAATCAATTATCTATGACTTGCACGAAACATTTAAATAACGTACCACTATCTATTCTTTACTTAGGAGTAATTGCTGGTCTCAATGTTCTTCGCATAATCAACGAACCCACCGCTGCAGCCATTGCTTATGGGCTCGACAAAAAAGTTGGTGGTGAGAGGAATGTGCTCATTTTTGACCTGGGTGGTGGTACCTTTGATGTTTCCGTTCTCACCATCGAGGATGGCATCTTTGAGGTCAAATCAACAAGTGGAGATACCCATCTTGGAGGTGAAGATTTCGACAATCGCCTGGTTGACTTTTTGAAGGGAGAATTTAAGAAGAAAAACAAGCAAGATATCTCTGGCAACAAGCGGGCGATGCGCCGTCTGCGAACAGCCTGCGAAAGGGCCAAGAGGACTCTGTCTTCAAGTCATCAAGCAAGCATTGAGATTGACTCACTTTATGAGGGCATCGACTTTTATATCTCCGTAAGCCGTGCCAAGTTCGAGGAACTCAATGGTGATTTGTTCCGTAGTACTTTGGAACCAGTGGAGAAGGCGCTGAGGGATGCAAAGTTGGAGAAATCTAAAATCGATGAGATAGTTCTGGTTGGTGGCTCTACTCGCATTCCCAAAATTCAAACGTTGCTGTACGAATGCTTTGATAGGAGGAAGGAGCTAAACAAGAGCATCAATCCTGATGAGGCTGTAGCTTATGGTGCAGCCGTACAGGCAGCTATCCTGAAAGGAGACAAAAGTGAAGCGGTGTCCGACCTCCTGCTTCTGGATGTGGCTCCCTTGTCCCTTGGAATCGAGACAGCTGGTGGTGTAATGACACCTCTCATCAAACGCAACACCACTATTCCTACGAAGAAGAGTCAGACCTTCACCACATACTCTGACAACCAGCCTGCTGTGTTGATCCAGGTGTTTGAAGGCGAACGCGCAATGACAAAGGACAATCATCTTCTTGGAAAGTTTGAGCTGACCGGCATCCCTCCTGCTCCACGTGGTGTACCACAGATTGAAGTCACATTTGATGTTGATGCCAATGGAATCATGAATGTTTCTGCCAAAGATAAGAGCACCGGCAAAGAAAACAATATTGTCATCACAAATGACAAAGGTCGTCTGTCCAAAGAAGACATTGAACGCATGGTCAAAGAAGCGGAGGAGTTTAAGGCGGATGATGACAAGCAAAAAGACAAGGTTCAAGCCAAGAACAGTCTGGAGAGCTATGCCTACAGTATGAAGAGCACAATTGAGGATGACAAAGTGAAAGACAAGATCAGTGAAGAAGACAAGACAGCCATTGCAGATAAATGCAAAGAAGTGATTGAATGGCTGGACCAAAATCCATCTGGTGAAAAAGAAGATTATGAAGCTAAACAGAAGGAGCTAGAGAAGGTTTGCAACCCTATTATCACCAAGCTTTACCAGGGTGCTGGCGGTGCTGGTGGAATGCCAGGTGGAGCGCCTGGTGGTATGCCTACTGGTGGGTTTCCAGGTGGAGCTCAGCCTGATAGCGCAGGCCAAGAATCTTCTGGTCCCACCATTGAAGAAGTTGATTAAATTACTTGCTAAAAAAACTTTGTAACCCGAGTTTTAGTGGCTATTTTTTTCGGATGATGTGAACCAGTTGGAGAGATTTTAGAATCACATTTTCGGTAACCGGCAAACGTCAAATTGAACCAAGTAAGTGATCCGGTAAGTCTTCCTCTGTACTTCTTTATATACTGTTTATTATCTCCAAAAATAGCTCAGGTTCATTTATAAAACTGGTTGAGATATTTCATCTCCTAATTTGAGAAACTGACAACACGAATCTTTTGCGTCTACCGTTAGTCGAAAACGCGATTCTAAATCTCTGTAATGTCTCGATGCAAAGTTTCTTCATTTGGTTTCTTATACAAGCCAGTAAATGAGTCCCTGTCTGAAACATGTTAATGCCTCACCGTTTGTTTAGGCATGGGGTTTTGCTCTGTAACCGAACAAAGGAATGTGTTGACTGTATTATTACCGGTTCATGACAGTATACACACCTAGATACTTTATGTGAATAAAGAAAGTTTGGTGTAGAATCACATGGCGTTGGATATCCGAGTGTTTGGTAAGGCGGCTGAAAATGTTTTAATTACCAGTCGCTGAGACTTGGGTAGCCTGCGTAGCTGGCGGTATTGTGTGGGTGCGAGATTAAAGTTTTGGCGGCGGAGCCGTGCTCCAAAAAAAGGGAGTAGGGACGAGGCGGTTGAAATTCTCGAGGCTCCGCCGTCAAATCTCACTCGACTATATTACAACGGCTCCGCCGCCAAATCTCACTCGACTAATACACAATACCGCCAGCTACGCAGGCTAAGACTTGGGCAGCTTTGGTTCTCTTAGCCTCCCCCGCAGACATTCTTAGGCGTGCGTCACGCGTTTGGGGAAGGAACGCGTGACGCACGCCTAAGAATGTCTCCGGGGGGAGGCTATGGTTCTCTTGACCCAGAAAAATTAGGCCTTCCCAGGGGGAAAAGGAGAAAAGAGCAAAAGGCCAGGAAGAACATAAGGAAAAGAGAACCTGATGTAAAATGTAAAGCGCTTCTCCGCTTTTGTGTCCTCCAAGACGCGCTAATGAGGAATTTAAGCAGCGATGTTTTTTAGGGACGCACGTCAACCGCAAGTGAGCCTTTTTCTCTTTTAATATACCTTGACGCTACCAAATGTGTATTGCTAACGTGTCTTTACTCTTAAAAAGAAGATTTGCCCAAAAACTTGCTCAAAGTCACGGCCAAAGTGCTTAAGTGTCTTTACCCTTATAGAGGCTTTGCCCAAGAATTTGTTCAAATCACAGCCGAGGAGTGCAAAAAGTCGATTTTCGCTTAACGTTCTCGCTTAAAAACGTCGTTGCCTTTACTCCTTATTATGCTGCATGATAAGACATCGAAGGTGAGTTATCGCAGCCTTGGAAACGGTCTGCCCCATGCAAACCTGGTCGTAACCCTTTTCCTGTTTACCCTCTCCCCTAGCTCTTTCTCTCATTCTAATTTTTTCCTGTTTTGTTCCCTAATACTCAGATGACAGTGAGTCGGACTTTCAAAACTTTGAACTCCTGAAATATTACAGTGAAACCTCTACTAAGCGGACACCTTCGGGACCTTCCCAAGTGTCCTCTTAATAGAGGGTGTCCGCTTAATGGAGGTTTATAAAAATTGCGCAATTATCTTTATTAATCGACTACAGTACATATTTCAAGGAAGTAATCCAATACTACTATTGTCAATTCAGTCCGGTGTTCGCTTAATAGAGGTTTTTAACAATACTGAGAAATTAGCCAAATACGATTTATCTTAGTGTCCGCGTCCGCTTAATAGAGGTGTCCGCTGAATAGAGGTTCGTTATAAAGGAAATATTTAACAATTATTCCTCGAGCCCGAATGGGCTCTGAGTTCAATAGCCCATGAGGCCCAAGGCCGAACGGGCTATTGACTCAGAGGCCATGAGGGCGAGAGGAATAATTGTTTTAGTAAAATCCAACTAGTTGGTCAAAAATATCGAGAATAAAAAAAATAGTTTGGGTGTTGTTTGTCATTGTAATTGGTTATCAAAGTATTGACATTAGCGAAAGATTTGAGGCGTTCACGGTTTTAGTACCGTAACAGTGAAGTACAGGGTAAGCGTCAGGGATAACATTTATTTCTATATTAACAAACCTGCATGCCAAAGTACAGCGTGACCAATTTGCAAGCGACAGGAGATTTTTCCCTTCAACAAACTCGTGTGATGGTGTTTCTCTTCCATTTGCTTCGTTCCCTCTCACTGCAGCCTCTGGGTGAACAATCTGTTATAATGAGTAAAATTAATTCTTTGCCCCAGTTATAGTAAATTGTATGGGAAAAAACCCGACATATTACCTTGATTACGCCTTCCGTTTTGGCAAACGATTCAAGTTTCTAGTCCCCTGACTGAGTTTGTTTTATCACCCCGGTAAAGAGAATGATTATTGCAAAATAAAGGGGAAAGGACCCCGATTTTTCCAGTCCCTTTGTTATGTGGCGGTTACTGATCAGTAATTGAAGGTCCCCTTTTTTTCAACGGAAGGAGGCAACTTTCTCGTGGGGATTTAGTTTAGACAGAAACAAATCAACCTGTGAGCGACCATTTGCCACGGTCTTTTCAGGTTAATTACACCTCGAGTTACAGCAAATAAGCAGAATAAGCAGTCCACGAATAGCACCGGACTTTATTTTGCACTGTCAAATCAACGCGTATAGAGTAGATTTCAGAAGTTATGTTATGCGCAGGCTCGCTACAGTGAACAATCTCGTTCCCTCTCGTTTCCAGAGTCCTCGTTACGTTTGTCCAGCAGAACGGGAAGGGAAAGAGATCGATTGAGAGTCAAGTTCAGTGAACTCCCGCACAGTCTCGGACGGATCTTTCGGGACAGTCGATATTACAGGAACCCCAATAACATATGGAAAAACGTTGAATCCCTGGCAAAAATACTGTGCAGATGCTATACTGAAAAAAACGTTATTACGGACTCTCCAGACTCGTCTGAGAGTCGGCTAATCCCTGTAGACTTCTAATTCAAATCAAGTGTTCGAAAAAGGGCGAGAATTCCTCTTCAGTTGGGGAAACGAAAAGCTAAAAGGGATTTATGCTAAATTTGGACTTGAGAGGGACTAGTACTGAAGTGGTTCGTCGAAAAAGTTCTTAGCCTAATAAGTGCCTCAATTCACTCCTATTCTTCAGTTCTGAAGTCATTATCCCACCGGCACCAAATGATTGAACCTTTCTCCCACCAATCCAGCCAATCGTTGTTTTTTTTATTGTCTTGAGTTAGTAATGAAGCTAAACAATTAAGCTGATAATATGATATCTATCCTGATAAAATTATAGGCCATTGCGGACAACAATTCGAGTCCCAAAGGTACCCGAAATAAAGAGACTGTATAAACAAAAAAGCGGCAGGATTAATGTTCTTGTCAAACGCCCGTCCCAAAAATGCAAAACGACGCTCCGCGTGCATTTTGTGCAAGGTTTCACAGCACAATAGCGCTTCAAGGTCTGTCGCTTATAGGATTTTAGACCTTTTTTTAACTAAAAATGGCTGGCCTCGCCATAGGAATCGATCTTGGTACCTCTTATTCTCGTGTCGCTGTTTATCGACACGGTAAAGTGGAAGTCATCGCTAATGATCAAGGAAATCGAACAACTCCAAGTTATGTTGCCTTCAATGAAACGGGAAGACTCCTTGGTGATGCTGCAAAGGAGCAAGTCGCTCTCAATCCTTCAAATACCGTTTTCGGTGAGTTGTGTTCATAAAAGAGGCCATCTAGCCAACCTCAGTTTTAATTTTGACTTGCAGATAAAGACAGGCAAACCGTTTTGGGAGTCTTCTAAGTGCTGACGGCGAACGTTACTTTGTTTTCTTATAGACTCGAAGCGTCTCATTGGGCGAAAATATGAAGAACCGAGGGTCCAAGCAGACGTAAAACACTGGCCTTTTAAGGTACTGAGTTAACTGTTTGCATGACTTGATTAATTTTCTGTACACAGAACCAAAAAGCTCTTGGACTGTCCATGCGGTGTGTAATTTGTTCACTTATGACTATCAAGACCTATCAATGGGGTTATTAATTAATATTGAGGATAGCGCACACCTATTAAGCCAGCCATATACCAGTAAATAAAATAAATCCTGATCTATCTGAAGTTAATAATAATAACTGTTTATTCACAAATCCATAGAAAAGTGAAAAGGAGATAAAAGAGGTTATCCCTTTCTAGTTTATCTCCTGATAATAAAATAAATTAAAACATTAATTATTTACAGCTGTTTAAAAAACTAAGTGTAAAATATATAGAGAGGATATTACACAGGGGCGCGAAGATATGAATTTTGTTTTCGAGTGGCAAAACAATATTTTACGAACGAGCGTAGCGAGTGAGTAAAATATTGTTTTTGCCACTAGAAAATAAAATTCATATCTTCAAGCCGCCGTGTAATGTTCTTTTTATTATATAGACAAAAAGACATCGATGAAATAATAGAGGGAAATTACCGAAAATTACGTCATCGATAAACTAACGTGTGAGCACAGGTAGCCCAAGCTCGAAATATGAGCATCGGCGAGCATCGGCATTGTTGCGTAACATTCAAAATATAAGGATTTGTATGGGAAAAAAACCTATCGTTTCTGTAACCTACGAAAATGAAAGGATTTCAATAAAATACAGTTTACCTTACTTAAAAAGTGTGGTACGTCTCTCCTGTGTGGTCCACGGGCCGATTTATGGCTGTTTTATGGGTTTTTTTTGTAAACGGTTTTCTCTCTGTCGTGACTGCCAGAAAACTCCTAAAAGTAGATCTCAAACGAGAACCGACACAGATGCTGGGCTTTGCACTTAATTTTTTTTATCGGCGATTTCCAAATGCCTTAGAGATTATTAACATTTAGTCCGATCCTTAACCTTTTTTATGTTAAACGACGTATATGATGACAAACGACCATTCTCTTTCAGTATAACAGCGCTAGCTACTGTTTTTTGGGGGGGCAAATACGTGGTAATAACAGGCTGCGTTATCCACGGTACAATAAAGTTGAATCAACTCCGTACTAAGGTAGCCTGAGAACTCACTCCATGTAAGGTAGCTTAAGCCCCATTTACACGACATTCATTTTGGGGCCGACACTCCTTTTTACAGCGCTTCCTGAGGCCTTGACATAAAATTCCCGCCAAAAGTCACCCGCACTCAACGATCAGCATAATTTTTCGCGGGTTGTACAAAACATTGAAGTCGCGGAAGTAAAAAAAAAAAATGGCGGATACGCGAGTACAAAAAGCAATTTTATGGGTTTTAAGCTCACGGAAAAGGAAAAGAAACAAGGTCATCATCAAAACAATTTTTTAAGGTTTTTAAACGCCGACAATAGGGCCTTTTGCAGGCTATTTTGAGCTGCTTAAATCCTCCGCGACTGAGAGAGGTTTGGGCTCATCCGCACTCTTTTGTATGGTTTGACATGGCTGAAACAAGACTTTACTTATGGTAATAAAACTTCAGAGAAACCCATGGAACTTTTGAATATATTCTGCAGGAGATTTCCGAACATTTTGCTTGTCAGGATACACCTATGCCAACGGAAGTTACTCCAAATCGTCGACTAGCGATAACATTGTATTATGTCGCTTCCACATCCGAATATAGAACTATTGCAAACTTATTTGGGGTGTCTACTGCGATTGTGTGTACTTGTATCAAGGACGTTTGTGAAGCTATAACGAGAAGGATGGCGTCAGCGATTTCCTCTCAGTGACCGAATGCCACGCAAAATCTCTTTTTGGCGCGCGGGCCACTGTTTAGGCTGGCAAGGACCACTTCCCGAGGTGGTCCTGGCTCGCCTAATTCTTTCGGACTGCGTGCCAAAAACTTTGCATTAACACGGCAAAAAATCGGGCGGGTCGAGCCAAAAGTAACGGCCTGCGTGACTACTTTTAGGAGTGCCGGACGCAAAATGAATGTCGTGTAAATGGGGCTTAATTCAGGCTTTAGACAGTCTTGAATTCTGGATTCCACGACTCCGGAATCCAGGAACTCGCATCCAGTTTCCTTGTTAGTGGAACTTGGATTCCGGATCCCAATCGTTAGCGGGATTCGGGATTTCTTGAGTTGAGTTAAGTCATTGTAGTTGTTTCAAACAACTGTAATGACTTAACTCAACTCAAGAAATCCCGAAGGAAAAAAAATTAAAATGTTTTGTTCAACAGAAATTTACTGACTCTACATAGTGGAACATTTATGCAGTGTAATACTCTTGCTGCTTAATAATGTGTAAGGCCACCATATTCAATACGAATGTTTGTAAAGCATAAATTGAAGAGGACCTTCCGTGGGAAAGCTCATCTGAGCTTGCAGAGATCTCCTGCTAACAGATTATGTTACAGGGGCGGATCTAGGGGGAGGGTGCAGGGGGTGCGAACCCCCCCCCCCCCCCCGAGATGACCTGCGGTTTTCTAATACAACTGGTATTCTGCAAAAAAAAAAAACTATGTGGTTTATTGGTGTTGAAGTAGAGCAAGAGACGAGTGCACCCTCTCCTAAAAAAAATCCTGGATCTGCCCCTGTGTTATAGATGTAATACCAGAAACTCATAAGGCGTTTTGAACCCCTTGTGAGTTGCTGGTAATACTTAGTAATTAACTGGCCAATAAAAATTGAATTGAATTGAACTGAAATTGAAGTTACAGATTCCAAAGCCCAGGATTTCGGATTCCACAAGCAAATACTGTAAACTGCCGCTTATAAGCCCTGGGCTTATACATGTTCGTAAGGGGTTTTGGGTGGGCTTATAAACGGGGGAGCTTATATCCGGATGGGCGTATAAGCGGACGACAAAAAAACGTTTCGAAATGAGCAACAGCACTGTTGATCGACGTATGATTTAAATTTATTACTCTTAAAATTGAAGCCTTAAAAAGGCAGCAATAAATCGAATTCAGTTAAATTTCAAAACAAAATCAAAACTGTAACTGGGGCTTATATCCGGATGGGCTTATAATCGGATGAATTTTTTTGTTTGCATGTAGGTGCACGTGGGCCTATAACCGGGGGGGCCTATAAGCGGCAGTTTACGGTATTACCGTATACCGGAATCCGAATTACTCTACATGGGGTGATGCCAACGGAGACGTGCATTCCCGGTCTCTCCAACCGCTTTCTCTCGGAAAGCCACGATCACAAACAGTGACGTCTGCGTTTGCAGGCTTATTGCGAGATTGCGAGGGGACGCGCTGGGAACCCAGATCCAGTCCAAGGTCCCTACTCTCCACTTTGGATATAATATCAACAACCCTCGGTTTTGATCATTTTACTGGAAGCAAGAGATCTCTCTTGCTGGAAGACATGAGATCACAATGCATGAACGCACGTAGTAGGGGTCCCAGTCCAAAGCATTACAAACGCCTCTGACTCGATCCCTTTCGCGGACATCTTTCTCAAGGGTACATTTTTTCTAGTCCAAGGGCATCTTCTTTCAGGAGATTTGACTCTCGCCAAAAGGAAAAAAAAAACCTCAGTGTTAGCAACTATGCGGCATAATAAATTTAACGTGCTCAATACTAAATATTCATTTTCAGGTTGTAGAGGATGGCGGCGGACCGAAGATCCAAGTTGAGCACAAAGGAGAAATTAAAAAGTTTTTCCCCGAAGAGGTAAGACCCTTCCATCTCATTCTCGTTGTTCCAATTCAACCTCGAACCCACGGTCCCTAAGGGAGGGAAAAAGGAGAGAACCAGAGAATTAGGTTGGCTACTATACAGCGCTGCAGCGCGAAATAGTTATTTGTTTTTACAAGACTGTTCACACTCTATTTTTCCAACACAAACTGCGGATTAAAAAAAGAAAGAAAACAAAGAGAAGCAAAGAAAACAAAGAAAACGCAAATGAAACGAGCACTGGCTAAATCTCGAGGGGTAAGAGGCAAGAATATAGAGAATCTGTTCAAAGTCTCCGCGTTTCTCGAGGGGGAAGAGGGGTTTGGGGGGGGGGGGGGGGGCGTGACAAAGCCCCAAGATCCCCAACCCTCAAAGTCCTCGCGCGGCAGATTGGTGTGCACGCCGGTTTAGTTCGCATTTTGTTCAAATAAATTGACGATAACATGAAATTTTTTGCGTTACTGACCAAGCTTATTCGGGCAAGATCGCTAAATATTGAACAAGTTGAGAAGGTAAAAAAACGCAAAAAAGAACGAGGTCAACATCAAGCCATCTTGATCGAACAAGCTTGTAAGTTTTTCTTGCGGGACCAACGCGGGAAATCCCGAGTGGCCAAGGATGGCCCACCTTGCCCGCTCGGGTAGCCAATCATAACGCAGGATTCGCTTTATTTTGCCACTCGCGGATTCAGTCATGTAATAATTTTATCTGGACAGTGTAGAGTCTAATTTTTACAAGTGTTGCTTACCCAGTTAGCAATCCGAAGTTATGTGGTCTTCGTTTTCTTATTCCAGATTTCCGCAATGGTTTTGTCCAAAATGAAGGCAACTGCAGAAGCTTATCTCGGTGAAAAAGTTGTTGATGTTGTAATCACCGTACCGGCCTATTTTAATGATTCACAGAGGCAAGCAACCATAGATGCTGGTGAGTAGAATTCCCGGGGGGATACTCCCTATAATGGCCCATAGAGAAAGGCCCCGCTCGAAAGAATCTCCTTCTCCAGGCTTATATGGAAGAGTAGGAAACTTACTGTTTCATGAATATGAAAGGGAGGTAAATCGGTCATTTCGGACTGTTAAGGGACTTTAAAGCCGGCTAGCGGAAGCATCTTGGGTTGTAAAAATGAACAGAAAACTTCCTGCTTTTGTGACTTATTAATGTTTAATAGACGGTGCATTTACGGCAGCTAAACGGAATGCAGTGTTGTTACCAGGCATTTGAAAAGGATACCATTTGTAAATAGAAGGTATATGAAAGGAATACCTTTTCTGCCGAAAAATGGTATAGAAATCAATTAACAATTGCTCTTTGAAATCGAGGTGAAAAGAATAATTGTTTTAGTATATACACACGAAGTGATGTCAACAAAATCAGAGAGGAAACCATTAAAAAGTATGATTTGATTGACGAATCAAATTACGAGAAAGTTTAAAAATAGATCTTCGCAGATTTTTCAAACGTGGCAATTCACAAGTTTATCACTTCCCAAACAACAGCATAATGGTTTTTATTATTCATTCAAAATATTTCCCCGATTCTGATTTGCTAAAAGCACACGTTTAATTCACCATAACCAGTTACTGATGACCAAATTTGGAAGAATTTTGACTTAAACGAGGAAATGACGTCAAAAATGCAGCGTTTTTGCAGGTTAATTCACCGTTAACCGAGAAGACCTGGGGACGAGGTGGAGTTGTTTTGGTTGGGAACTTTAAAAAAATGGCGGACATTTCACTCCTTTCAAGAGTAAGAACTAGGCAAAAAAATAGCTAAAAACATGGCTAGAACAGCAAGAAGACAACTCCAAGGGCGACATCTGCTATTTGGAGAATATTTGCGGAGCTGGACAAACCTAAACGTACACTATCGATGATGAACTGAACCTCGATGGATCGATGGAGGTAAGCATGTTTTAGCTATGTTTTTAAACTAGGAATTATTTTGAATGAATAATAAAACAGTTATTGAATTCGGCTTTCGTATCATATGAAGAATTATGGAGATCTCGGAGGGTGTTATCCGCCTCGGCCTACGGCCTCGACGGATAACACCCTCCTCGATCTCCATAATTCTTCATAAGATGCTCAGCCTCATTCATTAACTGTTAAATAATAAACCGCATCTTTCAGACCAAAAAACTATTTAAATAAAATGGTTGGTATTTCATTGGTTTTTATATAATAAATAGAACATTACATGGTCGCTTGGATATACGAAATTTCTCTTCTCGCGTTGATAAAAATATTTCAAAAATATTTTTGAACACTCGAAGAGAAATTTCGTATCTCCGCGCGGCCATGTAATATCCTCTATACATGCAACGATTAAAATTTTGAATTGTCTCCTTACCTGAGAAGAAAAGTAGTGCTTTGTTGTTTTCTGTTGACTCGCCAAGTTTGTAGCCAAAAATGTTTGTTGTGTCGTTATTCGCATGAAGTACTGACAAAAATGGCGACTCGGTTGCTCGAGGTAAGACGTCGTCTTCCTGTAGCATTCTTTTTCCTGTCTCAGCTCCTTGAAACGTCGAATTTTGTGCAAACAATTGCTTTCAAATTTGTTTGTCATAGATAAACTTTGATTCTTGGGCCAAATTTTTCTTGTTAGGAAACGCTGAGTTCACGAAACGGCCTCTTCTTCGCGAATAAAACAATAAACGGGAGTTGTAAACAAACCATCGAGCATGTCGAGCACAAAGCTCAGCTGCGCTAAATGGAAAAACGCCGTTTTGAATTCTTCGAAGTCTTTTCTTTCCTTAAAAAAGTCAGCGCTAGGATTTTGTTCACTTTTAAAAGATCGTTCTCTAAAATAATGGGAAAAACACCGAGCCCACACATTATCCACTCGCTAGGAGGTGAATATTGTTGAATAGGGAACTTAAGATAGAGACGTTTTCGGAGCGACGGCAACTTCAACCGGACGTGACATCATCATTTGTTGGATATTGCGAATGCTCGTGCTCACCACCTTGCCGTCGAGGTCCCGTCGGCGACGTGAAACTGGACTGTTTGGCGTTGTGGCGAAAACGTGAGTATTTAACTTTCATTTCAATCAGGTTTGTTGCGTTTAGCAACCAACATTTTGCAGATTATCGTTCTTAAATTGTCCTTGTTTTCTTTGAGGCACATTTCAAGCTCGATTTCCAAGCTCTGTTATCTAAACTTACATCTTTGAATGTCTCTATGTTTTCATGTCACAGGGTCAAGATCCAACTTGGCAAACAGCCAACCGTAAGTGAGCTTGACATGGGACAAAATTTTCCCACGAGCCAAATAAAAGTATCCAGACAGAAAAGATAAACTCCGATATTTCAATTGTGTGTTTTTAGTTCGCTCTTTTCGTTAGAATATCGTATAAATGAAACGCATTGAAAATTATATAGAATAGTAGGTAATACCATGTACTAACTCGGCGTGGGAATACTGAAATAAAGTTGTTGCCGTTGTTGTTGTTGTTGCATGCAAGTATTTCGCGGGAATTATTTCAATACCAAACTAAGAATACGGTTCCTTGGAAGCATTTTAATGTTCCTGTAATTTGCAATGCTTCGGCAAGCCTGTGGAGATCATTTTTTTTCAACACGAAATTCTGCCTTGAACTCAGCTGCATCCCGCATGTTTTTTAGCGTGAACGGATCGTAACTGTCCCGAGGAAAATCGGGATTTTTGGACTCATAATTTTCCCACAAAACGAGAAACTCTTCATCCGATACATGTTGTCTTCCTTATGTGAAGCCATATTTTCCTCTTCGGTATTTTTCTAATTAAAGGCGCCGTCCTTCTGAGTTCACTGCGATCTTAATGTTCTATTTTTGACGGGGAGCGACGGCTGCCTTAGTTCCAGGCTTTCTCTGCCAGTCCAGTCGCCGTCGCCCCGAAAACGTCTCCATCTTAAGTTCCCTAATAGCCCGAGATAGCGAACCAATCAGATTGCTTAAATCACCAAGATCACTGAGTGTGCATACACTAAAGGGTAAGGGATCGAATCTCGGGACAGAGCCTTCCCGTATATAAGAAACATATCAGAAGCGCGCTCGAGCGTAGCCCCATATCTACGAAAATGTGGTTATCTGCCCATCCGAGAAATTTTGGTAATCACGTTACCGTACGCCCGCCAGTCCGTCCACACCACAGGCATACCAATTTAAAATAACTCAATCAACAGGTATGGCAACCCAAATGTAACTCGAGGTTATTTTGGGGGGAAATCGTATAGCCATCCGCGTCTTGTGAAGCAGAGACAACTAAAGAGTCAATAAAGACGGAATCGCACAGCGGAAATTGTTTCTGTATTCGTGTTGCCTAGAGCGTTAAGCTTAGATTAATTGTCATGTCCAAAGGTTTGGAACAGAGAAAGAGAGAAAGTAGGCGACAGGCAAGCGAAGCCTTACAAGAAAAAGTCGAAAAAGAGCGACAGTGAGCTAGAGCGAGAGATAAAAATTAAAGAAGACAACTTGAATTTTGTTGGAAGAACAACACGAAAATGTTGTAGCGGCGGTGAGAAAATGAGAAATGCTAGGGGCCACCAAGGCGAAAATGAGCGGCAGTGAAAAAAAGTAAACTAGAACACGTAAGACATTTCCTCCATAAAACGTGTAACTAAGAAGTTTCTGGAAGTTTCTCAAATTGTAATCGTACAAAACATCGGCAAAGAAATGTACAAAAAATGTGCTGCGTGTGCAAAGTTGTTTCTTTACTAATTAGACCACAAGCCAGACGTAGTGTGTGTTAATGGGATGAGTCGTCGATATATTCGACCGAAGAGGAGTTATCGAACTAAAAACAATAGCCCAGAAGTCAAAATATAACAAAACAAAGCTAACATACCTTTAACTTAGCGTCTCCTTGTCGGTCGTGGGGCCCCGTTTCTCGAAAGGCCCGGTAAGTTTTCGGGCCCGAAAGCAAAATTAATTTGAAAATTAAAACCTATTGAATGGTAGTTCCTGGCTCCCAAACCAGTCAATTCAGCTTCGTTAACTGATAGTTTTATTGTATCATTTTCAAAATTATTGATGCTTTAATCTTAATTTGGATGCAAACAACATTTCTAAACAGGAAATATTGCTGGTCTCAATGTTCTTCGCATAATAAACGAACCGACCGCTGCAGCCATTGCTTATGGACTAGACAAAAAAGTTGGTGGTGAGAGGAATGTGCTCATTTTTGACCTGGGTGGTGGTACCTTTGATGTTTCCGTTCTCACCATCGAGGAGGGCATCTTTGAGGTCAAGGCAACCAGTGGAGATACCCATCTTGGAGGTGAAGATTTCGACCATCGCCTTGGTAACTACTTGATTCAAGAATTTAAAAGGAAATTCAAGAAAGACATCTCTGACGACCAGCAGGCCGTGCGGCGTTTGCTAGTTGAGTGTGAAAGAGTAAAGAGGACTCTGTCCTCAATTGCACAGGCCAGCATTGAAATTGACTCTCTGTTCGAGGGAATCGGCTTTCACACATCGATTACCCGTGCTAGAGTCGAAGAATTGAACGGTGATTTGTTCCGTGGTACTTTGGAACCAGTAGAGAAGGTGCTGAGGGATTCAAAGTTCGACAAATCTCAAATGCATGAAATAGTTCTGGTTGGCGGCTCTACGCACATTCCCAGAATCCAAAAGTTGTTGCGGGATTTCTTTAATGGAAAAGAACTAAACAAGAGTATCAACCCTGATGAGGCTGTTGTTTACGGTGCTGCAGTACAGGCAGCTATCCTGAAAGGGGACACGAGCGAATCTTTGGCAGATATTCTAATTTTGGATGTGGCTCCCTTGTCGCTTGGTATTGAGACAGCTGGTGGTGTCATGACATCCCTTATCAAACGGAATAGCACAGTTCCGAAAAACGAGACCCAGGTCTTTACCACGTACTCTGACAACCAGCCCTCTATATTGATCCAGGTATTTGAGGGTGAACGCGCAATGACGAAGGACAATAATATTCTTGCAAAGTTTAAGCTGACCGGCATCCCTCCTGCTCCACGTGGTGTACCACAGATTGAAGTCACATTTGATGTTGATCGCAATGGAATCTTGACCGTGTCTGCCGTGGGTAGGAACACTGGGAAAGAGAACAAGATTATCATCACAGATGACAAGGGCCGTTTGTCCAAAGGAGACATTGAACAGCTGACAAAAGAGGCAGAGAAGCTTAACGTAGATGACGACAAGCAGAAGAAGTAGGTTTAAGTCGGCAAGAACAGTCTGAAAAGCTAGAAGTGAGAGTTGACCGAAATACTCGATAGAAAGATAGGCCGCCGGGCAACATTTGACAAATACTTTTTTCCTTATTACAATGAATGCATAAAGATGTGCTACGTTTATAATGACGATAATGCTCTTTTACTGACAAATTCCCTAGAGTTTCGCAGCGTGTTACTTGGTGCAGCGTAAAGAAGTATTTGAGCGACGCACGTTAACCGGAAGTTAGGCCCTTTACCCTTAATACACCTTGATGGTACCAAATTTGTATTGCCAAGTGTCTTTGCTCTTGAAAACACGGTTTGCCAGAAGTTTCAAACAAAGCCACTGCCCTAGAATGCAAAAAGGTCCACTTCCGGTTGACGTGCTTACCTCGTGTGACGCTTGATTGTCCGTTAAGAATAGAGATTACGATGTAGAATTTTGGTGTAGTGTTTTTGAACTGATAAAAGTTAAACATTTAGATGTGAATCTGAGTCGTTGTCCCTCCCTACTTTTTTAATTCGTTGTTTTTAAAACAACATTCTCCTGTAGAGCGTAGTTGGGGTCGCGGGGATGCTGAGAATAATAAGCACATACCCTGAGCGGGCCAGGCAAGGTTGTCCAAAGCAGAGTAAAGATAACCCAGGGTTACCGCGACATTTGAATTCAGATGTGAGAGCTTAAAAAGAAAATTCAGTTTTATTCTGTTTGTCTACAATTTGATGATTGGATGCTCTTAAACTAATTATCCAGGAAAATGCTTTTGAAAAAAAGAAAAAAGAAACCCGGGTTAAAATTTAACTTTGGGTTGGCGATAATTGGCCTTCAACCAACTGGACCCAAGAGTCCAGGACGGCGGGTAGAAAAGAACGACGGCAAAACGTTTGTGTGTGACAAACGTGACAGGGCTATTACTTTTGTCGCGATACTCACTTAAACATTGCTGTCTTCTGCAAACAGATCTGTGAAAAGAAAGGTGAAGTTTAGTGGCAATTTTTTTCAACCCAATTATTGCCACACTTGTCAAGAGGTTTTGCCGTCTTCTATCCTAATCCATCCTGTTACGTAAGTTCACTATTGACGAAAAGGAGGACTTTTTGTCCGGGCTTCCATGATACAAAATTTGTCAGCTGGTTAATATCAACGCTCTCGTCGCTGTCGCCAACGTCGACCCTCCCTAATGCTGGTGAATTTTCCAGCTTTTGGGTGATCGAAAAAAAGAGGTCATCACGTACTTGTATGATCAGTTCTTTAGGTAGAAATTCTAAGAAACGATAATTTACCGTCTGCTTTCCTCTCCCGGAGTTGACTGAAGTTGTCTCCTTCCCGTCTTCCTTTGCGCGCACAATTTCATCAATAGAGAGACGTCTGGGTACGAGGCAGGAATTTTACGGTATCTTAACCCAGCTTTGAACAACCCGGCTCTGGGGTCCAAGTTGGTAGTTTTAAAACCTTGCTAGAGTCTAATGGATTTCGATACCACATGGCCTGGTATTAGGCTCCACTGCCGTAGTGGAGAAAAAGGCAAAAAAAGAGATGAAACAGCAAAAATCGGTGAGCAAAGCGCAGCCTGGTCCCAGGCTAGGCTAGATGCCCCAAAAAAGGTTGCTAACCAAACATACTGTCATCACTTTATTAAAGATTAGGAAAATTGCTTTCTTTTCGAAGTAACCTTGTCCTTCAACCCATAACGATTGATAACCCACCAAGCGAGTAGTGACTTCAGGTGCAAGGGCCGATCCAGCATGAGCAGCCTCGTTCCCATGAGAGAACTCTGGGAAAGAGAGTTGTTGTGTGACAAATGTGACAGGTGTTTTGTCGTGATCTTCACTCAACATCGATGGTTTCTGGTCTTTTACAAAAAGATCCGTTTGAAGGAGGATAAAGTTTGGTGGAAAGCATTAGCAAAAATATCGTCACGCTTGTCACACAGGGTTTGTCGTCGACTTTCTTCTCCCGTCCTGTTGCGCAAGTTCACTTATTGGCTTAATGAAAGCGACCGTTTCCAGACCGCTGGTAAAGAACAACGAAGACGCTTTGTGAGAGACTACGAGGGTGAGCACGACAGCACTGAACTAACTAGGGATATCTTTGAAAGGCCCTCGAGAGCCGGGAAAGGCATCAGTCTCACTTCTTGTAAGGCTCCGGTCTTCCACAGATTTTCTGGAATGCTTACATTAGTGAAGACACTTTAATGCTCCTTTGTGACTTAAGAAACGGGAAAATATAACCCTAGAAAACTGAACATAATGATATTTTTAATAAAGTTCAAATATAACGCACACTCTGATTGGTTCAAAAACCATGCTTTATGAGACCTTAAGTTTGCACGCAAACTGCCAATAGTTTGTTTTGAAAATTAGAAACTAATGCGTGGGAAAATTTAACGGATTCTTTGACATAAAGCAAATAAAAAAGCCTTGACTGTCCTCTATTGTGTT
Source organism: Porites cylindrica (assembly GCA_964035525.1). Taxonomy (NCBI): domain Eukaryota; kingdom Metazoa; phylum Cnidaria; class Anthozoa; order Scleractinia; family Poritidae; genus Porites; species Porites cylindrica. The sequence goes on from OZ037779.1 coordinate 33,493,066, forward strand.
TAAAAGCACTTAGGAAGCGGCTAGAGTTCTTAGGCAGAAGGGAAAAACACTCGACTGTATCTCGTGTTTCCCTGTACACCTCTTTCGTGCTCAAGCCGCTTCTTGCGTGCTTTACAACAGAACAGAGCACTGTGCGGTTAGGGATCATTAGCGGTACTGTGCAGCAAACTTAAGGCTTCTTTATTTGTTAAACATATTCTTCTTTGCACAACAACACCACCAAGGCGCAGGTTTAGCTTTACTTCCTGCCAGCTGTCTGCTCTGCTTTCTTTAACCTCTTTTTCAACTCCAGGGGCATCTTCTCGTAACATTTCTTGCACAGGGGCTGCATGTCAAACTCATGGAATTTGCTCCTAGAAAAAATAATCAACAATCAAGAAAAAAATAGTTTCTCAGGTTTAAGTGCAATCAAATGAACATAGCCTGTTACATGGTCTGAGAAAACAGCCTACATCTTGCAACGCCACCACTCGTTTCACCGCCAAATGACGTCTGAGAAACGAGCGCAGAAATTCCATACTGATGACGCGTCACTACCCAGATGGGGGTAGTGCTTGTGATTGGTTGAAATTGTTTGTGGCTCAGTGGTATTGCATCTGGACTAGTCAACAAACTCCTGGTGGGAGAACTCAGATTTCTTTTTTTCTGCTTCGCCTGTGCCACTGTCAGAGTGATAAAATTCCATTCCCATGTTTTCGTAACTATGCTCAGACCTACTTGTTAGATATGGAAAAATTGTACGGTTTTGGTATAAAATGAACGGTATTCACTATTGCAAAATTTTGACATCGGTGGTACTTACTTGAGATTTAAAGAAATATTGCATCCGATGCAGGTGAAATGATGGACACACCAACACTTGTGAAGCGCATTTACCACTGCAGAAAAATTTGATAGTAAATAAACAAAATTTACATTTTACTTTGACTAACAACAATAAAATTACTTTTGGTGAGATGTAACATTAAAATAAAAAGTAAAGCAACCAAATTCCTTTTACCCTCCAAAAACAATTCAGTGTCCGGGATGAAATATCTCAAACAATTCAAAGGGGACAGACAGCAAATTGTCGTTGCTCGAAATATGCATAGGTCGTATAAACTTTTCATCATCAGTAGGATGCCTAAAATATGTGCAATTCCACAATAGGTTTCGGCTCCATTAAATCCTATACCAATTGTAGAACATTTTAGGAGGAGCCAACCACAATGAGAGCAAAACTGACAAGGCCTATGTGTAGGAAAACAGTCTAAAGAAAATGTAATGCGTTAAATAACGAACTAAATCTTTATAATCGGTCGCTTACCATCTCCCACAATGGCTTTGTTGCATTCAAAGCAAACATCACCAAAGAGCTGCAGGGAGAGATCAGACAAGTCAAAATCTTCATAAACACACACCGATAAGAATGCTTAAAACAAAAGTCGGGAAAATATTGCTTTGAACATCTCCAAGGCGGACAATCGGGGCTGGTCCTGAAGAAGGTGTCCGTCTAAGGGGGCCTGTTTACATGGAGGTGGGGGACCCCAGGTAATTGAGGTTACCCGCCTGTCCATATAATCACTCATTTTAATTGGGTCACGTTTACATCATAGGTGGGGTGACTAAGCAGATGTTACCTCACCTATCTGGGGTTCCCCACCTCCATGTAAACAGGCCCTTACAAAGAGGTGAGTAGACACGTCCTCCACAGAGAGGAATTAAGCAGTTTTGCGTCGTGGTCGTGCAACGAAATATACAAAAAAGCGTGATGCACGTGCAGAGTTGTTGTTTTGCTCAATCAGCTAAACCGATCAAACCTACTGCTTTTTGGCCGTTCTCGTTGCCGTCAACGTCGTCGTTGCTTAAGCTCCCTAATGGCACTCAAACGGTAAGCAAAAGGTACTGAACAAAGGATTTTTTAGTGGTGAACCGTAACAAATGACTTAACTCAAATTGTACAGTGAAAATTTATGGGAAAAGAAACAGATTAACGGCAATCAAATAGATATAAAATTGTTTATGGTCTAATACCAACTATACTCCTCTGCACACTTGGCAATCGCTACAACCAGTTGCAAAAGTACTTGAGACACTGTACCGTATTTTGGCATAAATGGCCTGTCCATGATCTTGTGCTTGTGATCCCCCCTCCACCTCTTATCAAAGTTGCTAGCAATACAAGACCATACACAAAACTTGGAGGAACAACTTTGAATGGGAGGGAGGAGGGAGGTCAGTATTATATCTCACAGACCTGTGACCAGGAGCGATTTGAAGCAAGAAAGGTCGTTTTTTCGTGGAAGTGTCTCAACATTTTTTCAAGTGGTTGTAGCTCTATAAAATGAACACCTATGGAAAATGGACACTTGTGTGTGTCCTTCTAGCGACAATGTGAAGTTCCACCGAGCAACTTTATTCAAGACTTTCCTAGAATTGCAGATCATCGTACCTCGTTATAATGGGTTTCACAGTATGCCAGGCCTCTCCTTTCATAATAGCGATGACCATAAAATGGTTTTTCACACTTGGCGCATACAAAATGCTGTGGAAAAAACATACGTTTTGTTAAACAATCTTGGTAGTTTTAATAACTATTCAAATGAAAGTCATTTTCATGTTCTTTCAAACTTCGTCACGATTTTTTTAATATTCCAACTCGCTTAACTTGTCAATTGTAGGGGAATTTACCGATTTCTAGTTCTTAAAGAAAAAAAGGAACACTTGTCGACAAGTGTTCAGGTTTTTGTTTTTAAATGTCGCGTAAGCAAGTATTGGCACAATTCACGTCGTAGTTGTGCAGTAGTGACGGCAAAGAAATGAACCAAAAGTGTGTGATGCACGTGAAGGGTAGTTATTTTTTCCAAAAAGGGTGATGCACGTGCAAGGTTGTTATTTTGCTCATAAAGCGGACAGTTTTGACGATCTCGTCCCAATAGCCTGCGTAACAGGCGGTTTTGCTGACGAGGGCAATGCAGGGCAGCGCAAGCAAGCGGCGAACACATTGCACGCTCGTCACGCAAAAGCACCAGCTACGCAGACTATTGTTGCCATTGCATCATGAATGCATGAACTCCGTTTCATCATTGTCAATACCATGTCTATTAACTGTTATTAATGAACTCACAATTTTATTTTCAAAACTTGCACTATATGTACCTCAACATGCCATGCTTTTCCGAGGGCGTGTACTACCCGCTCTTCAACTGGCCGCCTAAGAAGAATATAATCATTTTACTGCAATGTATTGTTACAAAAAAGACAAAGTGTTTGACTAGAACGTCATAAATTTAACCCAAACATTTCACCTAAATCGCTTAACCTTCATTAGTCTGTCAATACACCATTTACAGTTGTGGGCTTAGTGCCCTTGCATTTGAATCAACATGAGGCTGAGGTTGAGCTTGTTTTGATTCAAACCTCCCTTGATTTCTTAGGGAAATTGTGCTTAAAAATACTTGTTAGAAACAGAATTAACAACATGATTTGCATAATAAAGCGGAAAGGGTTGTATCAAAACAAGGTCAGCTCTAGCCTGTTCCAGGCTCCAAGATGGTGGGGAAAGTAGTCTGTTACACAGCTGTTTTAGTGACGTCACGCAACGATAGAAACGGCTGTGTAGCAGACTATGGGGAAAGCGGATCAAGAAAATTGGCGCGAGTACTGCGTGGGCTGGGGAGAGAAGGGAGGGATCAATTTAGGTTTCTGGGAAACTGCCCACCTACCCCTCCCCTAAGCTCACATTTACACTTACTTCTCACTTAGGGCAAAATGATGGCTTAGGGGAGGGGTAGGTGTGCAGTTTCCCAGAAACCTAAATTGATCTGAAGGGAACAGGAGAGACTTAGCCTCCCACGCTGACGTTCTCAGGAGTTCGTCACGCATTCCTAATGCGTGACAAACCCCTAAGAACGTCTACGTGGGAGGCTAGGTGAGACTCTCTTCCCACCGTTTTTCGCTCGCTCACTTTTTCCTTAATAGCCTGCATTTTTCACTCGTCGTCTGAACTAAGTGAGAGCCTGGCACAAGCTAGGTCAACTCCAGTCTCAAAATTGTGCATGAGAACTGTATGGGGGATTACACTGGTGGGCTTAATGCAAGCCACTGTAAAGTCCATACAGATCTCCCGCAAATATTTTATCATACTTGTAAAATGAAACAATCAGTACACGCATGTGTATCAAAAGTTAATGAATACTATAAGCAAAGCAGGAATTTGGACAAATTGTTGATTATTTTGATTAATAATTTATCTTGACAGTTGATTTGTATTGGGGATCACAGATGTGTATTAGTCAGATGCGAGACTCAAATACCACCTATTGATCTGAACTGCCATAAATGTTTAAAGCAGAAAAATCAAGCAAAGTCAAAATAATTACCACTTTGTGCCACACTTTTAACCAGCCTCTTGCCCTTGCTTTTAATCAGCCTCTGGAGGCTGAGCTTCTCAGATGACATGGGTGTTACTAGCCTATCGGGAGCTCGAAAAAAGTAGCCGAGAGTCCTACGCAGATATTTTTAGGGGCTCGTCACATGTTCCTGCCCCACAGACAGGGGCCAAGAATGCGTGATGAACCCCTAAGAACATGTACATGGGAGGCTAACGTATTTCTTGGTGTTGCAGAAACTATTGTTAGTAAAGTATTGTCACGTGGTTCAGTATCTTGTTTTCAGTCTTATATATTACATCAATGGTGACTGAACCTATCTGCATCACCATGAAACTACACAACGTACCCATGCCATACTCACCCAGGCAACTGCCTTAGTGGCCTAAGATGGCTAAAGTGTGTAATAATCACATTACCGTAAATCCTCTATTAAGCCCTCTCCCTCTAATAAGCTCCCCCTTTTCAGGGGAAGAAAGTTAATAAGCCCCCTCCCCACCCCTAATTATTCCACAATAATAAATGATAGACTGTATTAATCAATCATGACCGTAAAACTTCATGTGGACTGATCCGGGATGGTTTATTTACAAACTGGAAATTTGGATTTGATTCTGATCTTCGGCTGCATGACCTAAAACTTCTCGTACTTGAGCTTTTCCACTCTGTATTCTAGTTCTTTATGGAGAACTGATACCATCGTCCTTTCTAAATTAAATAAGCCCCCGGTCTCTGTTAAGCCCCCCCCCCCCCCCCTCCTCAAATGGGCTTGAAATAAATAAGCCCCCTGGGGGGCTTAATAGAGTATTTACGGTATGTTATTGTATTCTTTATGCCGTTATGCATTTTACACCTAAAACTCACCTACAACCTCCACAAATTGGTATTCCCATTTTATCATGGCACCTCAAACAGTACAACTCATTTTCTTTCTTACGGCATAGATGGTCCAGCTCCTTGCTATTAAACAACACAAATGTACTTGTTTTAATTCACACCACCGTATCTATCGGAAAGGTAAGGAGTGAGGCCAGCACGTGTGGGCTACTGAATTTTCTTCTTAACTTGCCCAATGGGTATCGCAGTGATTTTATTTTTTGGGGGTGGGGGGGAGGGGCAAGGGGGAAGATCGCTGGATATTAGCCATTCTCTTTGCATAGAAAAAAGTATCTGAATCAACAGGTTTCCAAGGAGAGGGCATAATATTAATTTTGAACTGAAGTAAGAAAGCTTTAAAACAAGAGTGCGCTGGAAGAGGGTATTGAAAGCATGGGCTATGGGTACATCATGTTGGATGTAAATACATATTTTTTAAATCGGGTTCAAATTTGAAGACCTGGGTGCCCAGCACATACCCTTCCCAAACCTATGCGCGACTCTACCCCTGGCATTGTCCTAAGACTATACAGCAAAATAAATTATTTTCTATGGCTGAAGAAATGAGAATCTTCCTGCTTCCAGAAGCAAACAAAACCATTCTTGGCAAACAAAATTAAATGTTTCTCTTTAATAGGCTGGACAGAGAGTGCGAAATAAATATGGATGTATTTGTACCACCGAAAAGATCCCTAAACTAATGTTATTTTCATGATACAGTATAATAACTACTTGTTAAGAACACTCACTTGCATGAAAAGCAGTTATAATGCCAGGGATGAACTGGCTCACCCATGTACATAATATGCTGTCCTTCAGGGATGTAAGTACTGTGAACACAAACAGAATCAAAATCTTGTTTGATTACAACAGTTGATTACTGTGTCATATATTTTGTGCCATTTCTTGATTTTTTTGAAGCAGTATTTCTAGAAGCACTATTAAAATAAAATTAGGTACTTACTGACACTTACGACAAACATAACGACCAGTCTCTAGTGAGAAAAAAAAAAACAAAAAGGTAATAAGTAACAGTATAACAAATTGAAACAACTACAACAACAACAACAACAACAACAACAACAAATGAGTCATCTGTGTATTTATAATCACTACCACTTACTTTTAGTCTTTTCATCTGCATTGCACTTCTTGCAAAGTGCCCTGATAAAAGGAAGAAATAAAAACACAAAATTAATCATGAAACAATTACTTTACTACTAACATACTCCCCCAACCCACAGAATGGAAAATTTCCAATGGATCCTAAAAAGTTTCACTCATACCCATCAATTGAAATCTGAGGTACCACTGTCCCACTCCCCACCACGCAACAAAAGCTAACAGTAAGCTATGAATGCAAGGTGCAATGTACCAAGATTTCCTGGAAGTAAGTGCCCATAGGTTACCAGATTCAGCTAGAACACAGCCCTGAGAAAGCACATTAAGAAATACATACCTTCCAGCATTTTTGACAAACCCAGAATCAGCCAAAGCTTCATTGCAGATCTCACAACGGAAACAATCTGGATGCCAGTTTGCCTGCATTGCCTTGATCACTCGGCCAATCACAAACTTACCTGAAGTCATAATTTAACAACATTAATATTAGCATTATCTATTTTCAAATTTTGATAATACATATGTTAAATTCAGTTTAAAATTTTTTAACCTAGGTTGATTCTCACATTTCCTTTGTCTCCTAGCCCTAATTATTTGAGAATTAGGGCTAACCGACACACAAAGTGAATTTTTTCAAAAATGTTTACAAAAAGTTTTAGATAAGTGTTTTTGTGAGCAGAGCCACAAGCGGTAGATCAGAATAACAAACCACTAACAAGCCAATAAGAGTGGACAATTTGACAGACTCCAGAATGCAAAAATGAGAAAAAGAAACCTGCATGACTGTTCAACTCTCAGAGGCAATTACCTCTAATAAGCATCCACTAAATCTTGGCATTAGTCAGTTGGTTGCTTACATGCAAGAAGTTCATGAACTGTTAATATTTTCTATTAATAATATTGGGTCTGAATGTAACATCCATAAACCCGGATAAAACTATTATTACAGTAGGCAGCTAACTTGAGCCACACAAAAATAAATACTGTTAATCAGTCTTGATAATGTATAGACCTGCAGTGTTTTTTTCGATTTAATAACATGACCTACGGGGATCAACAAACACATGTTTAACCTACCACACTGTTTGCAGCATGGAGCAAACAAAGTCTGGAAGTCTTGTTCACAGTATCGCCTCTCATCATACTACAAACATGAAACAGTTCTGTTAGCGTTAAAAATCCCAACAATGAAACACTTATTATTGATAATGCAATTACATTAAAAAAACAAGAGTAAGAGCCTGCATTTTCCCACAAAAGCCTAAACAGGTTAAGAATAAAAGATACATTGTAAACATTTAGTGGTACCATAAATCCTCTATTAAGGCCCCCATTAACTGAGGGGGTGCTTAATAGAGACAGGGGGCTTATTTGAGAAGGGAGGGGCTTTAATTTAGCAAAGACGATGGTATTAATATTCTCCATAAAGAACTAGAATGCAAAGAAGAAAAGCTCAAGCACAAGAAGTTGGAGGTCATGCAGCCAAGGATCAAAAACTGAATTTGAACCTCCAGTTGGTGAATAAACCATCCTGGATCAGTCCACACTAAGTTGATTAATGTAATACAGCAATTATTAGTGATTGAAGAATGATAAGCAGGCAGATGAGGAGGGGGTTGGGGGGAGGGGGGTTTATTACAGAGGGAGAGCTTAATAGAGGATTTACAGTATTTAGCAATACTCCTTACGAAAAATCTGCATACCAATACATTGCAGTTGGAGTGATAAGGCACCTACATCTGAATGCTGACTTATCTTTTTTACTCAAGTGTACAGAATTTTCTATAGATTTTAGAAAATAAAAACCTGTTTCAAATTTTAGGCTAAACAGGGTCTTAAAGCCAGGGGCCAATAGGCAACTTGTGATATATTAAAATTCAGCATGATAGCAAGTCTTAGAGGACACAAACAAAGAAAATGAATAAACAATGATTATTCGTTTTTATTCATTTTCTTTGTTTGTGTCCTCTAAGACTCTATATCATGCTGAGTTTTAATATATCGAAAGTAGCTTATTGTTCAAATGCTGGATAGTGCTATCCATCAGATAAATCTCTATCCAGTAGATAAGTATAAGGGAAACCAATAACTGCGCTATCCACTGGATAGTGATTTATACAGAGGATAGCAGTGTCCACCTTTAAAACAACTGGGGCCAGGTTGTTACTCACAAAGTTTTGCTGTACTGTTAACCTTTTAAACCCAAATATCCACATACAGTACAGACTGACACAGATGTCAATATATTTCCTACTAATTTAGAGCATTTTTTTAAAGATCAGAGCATTTCCCCTTTGGTGATCATTTTATTTATTCTCATAACCTTTTCTCTTGGTGATATTAATAAGGATATTGACATGAAAAATTTGATGTTTGTAGTAAAGAGCTCATCAGAGATTTGTCAAGGTGACCATAAGAAGGGTTTTCTCTTTTAAGAGTCACTCTGACTATTACGGTTAAGTCAATTAATAATTAATCTACTTAATTAATAATATTATTATTATTATTAATTATTAATATAATCAACATTTATAGTGCACTTTATGCCATGGTTGAACTACCTTATTACATGAAACTTTTGGTAACACTTAAATTAAGCAAATTTAGCAATTTTTCCAAACATAGCTAAATTAAAATGCATCATAATTAAGTGTCGCTAAATTTAAAGCATCGCTAAATTAAAGTGAGTACAATATGAAATTCCGCCATCTGGTCAGTTTCACTCATACATGCATGCTATCTGACGGTCGATTTTGATGTGTGTCAGATGTCGCATGCACATTTCAGCTTGACAATTGAAACGGATGAATCAAGAAAATTAAGTGACATATGCTTCAAAATTTATGAAAAATCCCGAAATTAAATTAGGTATTTTGTGTAAACATAATTATAGTAATGGATTTAACAAACCTCATAAAACAATCCTTCAGGAAATGGTTGGAAGCATTGCACACAACTGTAAAAGAAATATATTTTATTTAAATATTAGATCCATTTACTTGAGAATAAAATTTTTGCATGTACAAAAACACCGTACACTGTCATTGACATAATGCACTTTTATTCTTCCAACTCTTCCTAGCATTTCTTTTTTACAGTCAATTAAACCAGGTCAAGCGTTCCCATTGCTAACAAACTAATGAATTCATTAATGGCAAAATGATTTCGTTTGTTGATTCAATATTTCCATTCATAAAAATAATGAATAATCCAACAGTCAAATTAGACCTTGATTCAATAATTAAATGTTGATTTGGTTTATGAACAAAATCTACCTGTTCTTTATTTTTGTCTGTTGTGTTTAATCGTATTTGCTTCCCTTTTCCTGCCGATTATGATTGTGTCTTTCATTGCCTTTAGTCAAAATAACAGCTAGAATAGACAGACCACAAACGTAAAGAAACTGACAAAGGCTGGGAATCGAAATCCACCAATCACCCCACATACACTGACCTCAGTTTGACCAGCGTGTTTTCTAAGAGGTCAGGTCTGTTGCACTGTTTACTGGCAGCAAAATGGCATACATGTAAGACTCATGTGACAGTTTGTTTGGATTTGAACTTCAGAACTCGTCCATGCTCGACTCTTAGAAAAAATGAAGAAAAAACAAAATTCTAAGGTCGACTTGTGGAAAGTGTTGTTTTTCAAAAAACGGTAATTGAATCAACATTCAATAATTATTAGGGAATCAAGGCTAAATATGAATATTGGATTGTTCATTTTATGAATGGATTATTGAATCAACAAACAAAATCATTATTCCATTAATGAATTCATTCGTTCATTAGTGACAGGAACACTTGACCTGGTTTGACTGTAACTCCTCTTCAATCGAATATCATCGACTACACAATCACTCACTACATATGGGCTTCCTGTGGGATGACGGATGAAAAGAAAAAGGTGGAGTACATTTTTCATTGAAGTTGTACACTGTATGCAAATTTTGTACACTTGAGTGCGAATTGGACACTAGCTGGAAAGAATAAAAAAAACATTAAAAACTGACATGAATTGCTGGAAAGTTTCTTTTCTTTATCCGCAAATAGTTCATGATTACACCACGGCTTTAACCATAGCTCATCCTGGCTGCTGGAGTCCGCATTTAGCAACACTGTGGTGTCTGTCCCAAACGACTGATTCACATTTTAAGCAATAAAAGCCACTTTACAAAAACTATACATAATTTCAATCAATCATCAATGGTATACTAAAGTAAAACGGCTATTATACTCACACAAAACACCTTTCATGAAGAATTTGACCACTGGAATTGGCCGTGGTTGGTAATGTTACCTTGCATATAGGGGCACGTTACATTTAGGGGCGACTTGCATATATTGGTGAGTTGACAGTTATAGTCACGCACTCAAGAACAGTATATTAAAACCAGTGTTTTGATATTCACGCAAAAGGAGCATCTGTAGCGTAGGGGACTCACCATCATTACTTTTTAAAAAAATCTCTTCACCATTTGTAGAAAGTTCCATACATTAATTTATGTACATAGAAAACGGCAGGTTAGAAACTTCATTTTCCCAACTCCGTACATCGGCAGTTCTTATTCACGAGCAGGGCAAATTTACCAAACATCCTTGCATATACTGGTGCCTTAAATATAGGGGCGCATTTACAGAAGTACGAGGAAATATCCCACCCGTTTGAAAGTGGATGAACCGAAATACTCACAAAGGGTATAAAACCATTGAAAATATATATTTTATCAGTGATCTAAAGGCCTTCTTGTGTTGATACAAAAGGACTAAAAATGATCCTGCCTGTTTGAAAAAGGATGCACTGAAATACTGACAGAACGAGTAGGAAAACCTTGCAAATACATATTTAATCAATTATCTGTGCCTAGTCAGTGCTTTTCAGACTGTGACTATATAGTAATATGAACAGCTTTGGCTGTTTCTTTAATAAGAAAAGTAATTTTGCTAAGAAGGGTTATGATATGGCCGCTTGAAGATGCGAATAAAAAAAAGTGATTTCCAAATAAACGCTGCCCTTGAATAAGCGCCGCATTAGAAACGCTAAAACTTTAATAACTGCATTTAATCGAATAAATACGGCATATAAAAAGCCAATGATATACCCAATCACTTCAAGTGCTGTTTAGTATGTAACTATGGCAACATTTTCTCTCTGGATGATATCATGTGTTCGTGGAAAAAGTTAATTGGTTTCTCATTGTTGTTTAATTACATAATATGTTCACTTAATTTGGATAGTAGAATTTGAATGTTTTTAGATATGGATGTCTGGAAGCCACAGAGAAGTAAGAGACATTGTGAAAACCGCTGTTTGGAGTAAAGTGCACTTCATCAATTCATGTTCTACCTACAGGCTGGCGGTCCTTCCCTTTACGGTGGAGACAATTGATGACATTCTCGCTACCAGCTTAATTGTTCCCCTGCTCTTCCTTCCTCTTTTTCCTACTCCTACTTCTCCTCTTCTCCGTCTTCCATTTCTTCGTGCCATTTTTTTTTCTGTCTTTGCTTTCTCATTTTTTTTTCTTCGTTGTTGTCTTTGTTCTTTTTCGTCTTTCCCTCTTTGTGCTTAGTTCAAGTGTCGTAGGACAGATCTGCCAACCTTTTCAATGTTCTGGATGAAAGGTTGTTGCAGTTGCTGAATCCAAAACATGAGCCATTTCATGAATCACAGTAGACAGAAGTCGTTCATGATACTCGAAATCACCAAGAAATATTACTATGAAGTAATAAAAATCATCTCCTATCCCACTGGACAAAGCTACACCCAGAAAATCATTACATCTTTCAATTTCCTCTACCTCAAGGCAATCATCTTTATTCATGCAGACAATGTGCGAAACAGCCTTTTTAAAACTTGATCGTAGTTTTTTTCCTCTTCCTTCTTCTACTTATCCTCTTCATCATTTTCCATTTCCGTTTTATCTTTTTTGTGCTCATTGCTCTCTTCCTCGACATCCTGCTGCTTTTGCACCCAGGGAGAGGCTTCCTTAGATTTTGTTAACGTTAAAACCTCATCTGGTTTTATCCCACGGTAAGGTTTTGGGAGGGTGGATGGATTATCTTTAAGTGTCACATAAGGAATCTGCCAGCCTTTTTAAAGTTGGGTCCATGGGCTGGATGGAAGGTTGTTGCACTTGCTGAATCCAAAATGTGCGCCATTTCATGAATGACAGTAGACAGAAGTCATTGATCAGAGTCAAAAGCACCAGGCAATATTATTATGAAGTGATCGAAATCATCTCCTATCCCACTGGACAAAGCCACACCCAGAAAATCATTACATCTTTCAATTTCCTCTACCTCAAGTCAGTCATCTTTATTCATGTAGCCAATATGCAAAACAGCCTCTTTAAATTTAAACGGGGTGTATGTTGCTGCAATTGCCACATAGACTTCTTGTACCCTTTGTGACTCTCTTGCATACTTTTTTGTTTTTTCGTGGTACCCTTCCAAATTTACCTTTAGCCTTGCGACTGCAAATCGTCTTCTTCCAGCGGCATCTTGGTACTCTCGGCACAACCAGTCGTTTCTACAGCAATCACCCGCAAGCATTCTTCATGATACCACTTTTTGCATTTGGAACAAGCTACCATGTTGCTGCCATCATCAGGCATGCGGCATATGCAATGCAGTTCGTGGGTCCAACGATACGGAGCTTTCCTTTTCTTCTTCTCGTCTACGATAACCACATTGGTCACGAATCGTTTCATGTTCATTTCCTGGAAACTCTCCAACAGCTCAAGGTGCATTACACTTTGGTTGATCACTGCCTGAACTGGATCTTGATTAAAAGGAACCATAGCCGCAAAAGCTATGGCAATTAGGCCACCATCTTCGCTTCGATCCTCCTGTTGGACATTCACGACCAACATGGTTAATGACTTCTCATTCTTCGAAATTTGGCATGCCACTTGATCGAGAACGATAGGGTACCTCATCCCTCCTTCCATTCTTTTGATGCTTAATGCTTGCAAACTGTTGCTAGTGTAAGGTGGTTCCCACAAAATAGGTGGTTCCCATAAAATGTTCGACAGTGTCAGCCAATGATTATCCCCAGTGTTAATGATTTGGATGAAACTCTGTCCATGGTCTGAGAGGGAAAAACCACGATCCCTACCAATTACGACGTCCTCGAGTCCACTGACGTCACCAAAACTAAAAAACAGAACAACAACAAAAACTTACTTACCTATCAGTCCTGCTTCAGTAAGAGTTACTCTCTCTTGGCTTGATCCGACAACTGTAAGAATACTACACCCCAAGTGTGCACTTATCCAAGCAACTAATTAAATCAAAGGCTCCTAGGAGCGAGCTCATGGATGAATTGAATTAGTGTAGAAAAGACAGTTCAATAATCAAAGAAAAACATATAAATCTTTTTGAATGGTTCATTGTGTACGGACTTGCCAAAATACAGCGTGACTCGAAGTATCCGATTCATGTGCACCTGAGTATTTTAGAAACTTGTTATCAGCGCAGCATTTCTACTTACAAAGCAAAGATCACTTTTAAAAGCAATTATTAACGCTTTTTAGTTGAAAATAATTTGCTTTCTCATGTGACTGTAAAACACTTTCTGAACGACAGTGCACTTTCTTGTAAAAATAAGCGCGAGTTTTATTTAAACCGTGGTTTTAAACAATTATTTTAATGGACCTCGAAGGTTTCCTAAATTAGTGCGATGCTTTTAAATAAATGTTTCCATATGATGAGTATGTAACGGTTAGTATATGTAGTACGAGCTATATGAAATACAGAATACAGGCGTTTATGGCTAAATTGAACTGCTTTAGAACGCACTATTGATATACACGAGCTAAAAATTATTTTAATAAAAAGGATTAAGCTCAAAGCAATACGTGCTCTGACCTAGCCAAGTAATTTAAGCGCAATCGAAGTATGCGATTGCCTTTCTCCACCTGAATGTTCTAGAGACTTATTTATACCAGCGCAGCTAGACCTGACATTAATAGCACTGCTAAATGGAATCACCCGACAAACAAAAGCCTACTTTAAGGCAAAGATCACCTAAGAATTCAAGCAAAATAGCGTAATGCTTGTTGGTTCTAAAACCTGTGCTTCTAGTTGACACAACATTAATTCATTCCCTGTTTGCATACGAAGACATATGGTCGAATGGATTCGTCCAAATAACTGAATAAACCACAATAGATACTCCTCAATATTGCTTTAACAATTCGAGGACCGTTTTTTTGCAGTGATTAAAAGGCTCGTTGGCTTATTCGCTTTTCACTGAACGAAATCTGATCATCAGGCTGCAATAGCTCTTTCACACTCCTGTTGATTACATCTTCTCCATATCAAGTATAATATCGGGAACAAATGTGCACAATTCGTCCAAATATACAACAATGATCCACGCTCAATATATATTTCAATGTCCTTTTAACAATTCTAAGTCCATTTCTTGTGGATGATATTGTCAGTGTTCTTAATAGAATATTTCCATTTAAACAAAACCCATCTCTATAATTGATGTGTCAGGAAAAAAATTCGCCTTAACAGTACCCTCTAGAATATTCCAAACATATGCGTAAAAGGCACTTGGAATAAAAGTAATACTAAGTCAGGGAGGTAAGAGTAAAGTGTTTAATCTGACTTTAATGAATAAATTAATGAAAATCGAGTCAGTGAGTGAGTGAGTGAGTGATCGAGTGCCATTCGAGTGCTTCCAAAAGCCCATGGCATGACTACGTCATCCATGAGCTAAAAAGGACACTAGCTGTGCTTTTATATTCGTGCGGTGACGCCAAAATATCGCATTACAGAACTTACCGAAATATCAAAAGTTAAACATTGTAACTAAGATGGTTACAACACTGCTGCCCAAACTGAAACAGCCGCAAAGCAAAAGGATAGTGCTATAATATATATGATATCTTTACCTTTACTTAAATAACAAAGAAACTAATTGGGAAATTATGTTGCCTTTGACCATACTCTCGACCATCAAAAAGACGGATAGATACAATTAAAACAAGTGTAAATGGATAAAAAAAAATGTTCATGACATGTAAAAAGGTATGCGTCTTTTTTATGCATTTTCACTATTCGCTACTATTTTGAAAATTTCGCATTATTGCGATACAGGTGGATGTGAGTTCATTCTACAAGAGAAACTGAAATGAAATGTCCCACACTCATTTTAGAGGCTAAAATGTTTTCAAGGTCAATTCTGTACTGAACTCATTACTCTTAGTGCTTTTACCCATCATATGAAGAAGATATTAAACAATTTTAATCAGGAAGAACTAAGCATAATCGTTTATTTGGGTGATTTTCCCAGGAATGTCTAAACCATGCAAAAAATCAAAGGCCCAGTCTTTTAAAAGTTTCAATCTGTCCATCCTTGGCGACCATACCAAAAAACAACAGAAATCAGTTTCAATGCGCCTAAACATAGTCATAAATAAAAGAACTGGAAAATTATTTTGGAAATTCAATTGATGTAAAGACAAGTTTTAGCCTTTTTTAGAGGACAGCAATTAGCATGACATAACTCCTTTCATTCATGCACTTGTGACTGATATCTCGCCCCTGTATGTAAACTGCCCCTATATGTAACGTTCCCCTATATGCAAGGTAACGTTACTATGTCTGGGTTTCCTGTGGGATGACGGATGCCAAAAAAAAGGTGGAGTACATTTTTGTCATTTTTGATTGAAGTTGTACACTGTGTGCGAATTTTGAACACTTATGTGCGGAATGGACATTGGCTGGAAAGAATGAAAAAAAAAACATTAAAAACTGACATGAATGACTGGAAAGTTTCTTTTCTTTATCCGCAAATAGTTCATGATTGCACCACGGCTTTAACCACAGCTCATAATACTGTAGCCACTGGAATCCGAATTTACTGAATTTAGCAACATTATGGTGTCTGTTCCAAATGACTGATTCACGTTTTAAGCAATAAAAGCCACTTTACAAAAAAAATACATAATTTCAATCAATCATCAATGGTATACTAAAGTAAAACGGCTATTGTACTCACACAAAACACCTTTCGTGAAGAATTTGACCATTGGAATTCACCATTCGCTCATCGACACCAAAGCTCTCTTGACAAACTGCACAAATAGCGTGGCCTAGTCCGTAACCTGTCGGTGGTTGCATCTCATTTTGAACTGGCATGGTTTATAACGGCTAATTTTAACCAACAGTAGGAAGATTTTCAAAGCAAGGAGCAACAACGGCAACGAAATTCACAACGTACAACAGCACACTACAACAACAACTCAAAGCTCAACGCGGCCGCGATAGGATTGGAAACTGGGCTACAGTTCTCCTTTCACGGAAGGTGGGTAAGGTAGGGTAGGGGAGGGGAGGGGAGGGGCGGGGTTAGGGATAACCAGAATATTGTCGTGAAATTTGACAAACATTTTTTATTCATTTTTTTCTTTATATCATCTTTTTGTCGTAAGGAGTAGTCTACTGCTGTCTAGAGTTTTGCTAACCATAATTTTCTTTGTCTTTAAGAGAAAGCTTTGAAGTTCTATCTAACTAGTTAGATGTGGTCCTTCCACTTGCTTCAAAGGCCTTTAGAATCACTTTATATCTATAGTTTTCGAGACGGTCTTCGAAACTCACCTTTTAGTCTGCAGTAATTTATCGCTGTTTTGTATTTAATCAGGTTTCCCTTTTAAAAAGTGGTAGCTTTTTTCTTGCTTTACTTCAGTTTCTTTTCAGTTTTATAAGAGAAAGAATTTCCTAACTCAGTATGCGCCTTAAACTTTAAAATTAGATGACTTAATTGTAATTTTCTTCTCACTGGGTTATTCAGTATTTTGTAACGATTATATTGGATGAGGTTTTTGAATGTTAAGGATTATCAAAATGCAGATCTCGGAGGGAGTTTCTTATTCATTCAAAATATTTCCACCCTAAAAGCTTCAATTGCTTACCTCGATCTACAAGAGCTTATAAGCAACCATTTTGATCTTCATAACCTAACTATCTGTTCCCTAACAGCTCCTGGACATCAGAAAGTAGCCCAGCAGTATTTTTCAAAAAGTGGTATTTTTGCTCACCTGTTGTTTGTATGTTTTCAGGTAGTACGATTCGGCTAAATTTCTTCTTCGCATATATGTAACGATTGAAATCTACCGCCACTTTTATTTTTAGGCCCGGAAATTTAAAGAGTCACACGTATGTTTCTCCTAATAAGTTTCTGCATTTGTGTCTTTATTTCCGGAACGAGGCATTGCATGGGAGAAAAAACTCTCTGATTTCAAACCAAAAACCACGGATACGTGCGTTTTCTTTTGAAAACGCGTGCATTTTGATGCGCATAGGCCTTCCGTTCACACTAATACGCTGAGCGTTTTCATCAACAACGCATAGATTTCAAAACGCTCTTGAAAGTTGATCAAAACGGAAACGCATACATATCGTATTAGTGTGAACGGTCAAAAATGGTTGATGACCCCCTCATATGTACCACGTGCGTTGTAAAATATCGCAGGTACGTGTGTTTGTAGTATGCGCATAGAGTTGAACTTACGTCATAACGCGCAATTCTATCACTTCTTAGCCTCGTACCCAGGCCAGTTCGCGCTATCCGGCAGATGACGTCACATCCAAAATTGCCGAGGACGACTGGGAACGAGGCTGTCACGTGTGGACAGTCGAAAACGTATCAAAACGATAGTGTGGACACGAATCGATTGATGCGTTTTCAATGACAACGAAAACGCATTAGGGACCGGTAATGATTTATCTCCTGGGGGCGGGGCGGAGGATTTGGGGCTAAACAAGGTGAAATTTAGCCGATCCCCCCTATGAATTTTACTTCACTGAAGTGATCCCCCCTAATAACGTTTGATGTCTTTCGCGATCCTCCCCCCATGTCTTCATTTTCCACTCAAATTTGAGTGGTCCCCCCTGGATCCTTCCAAAGTTTTCAGCGACCCCCCTTTTAGGTTCTCAGCAGGAGCCCATCAAACTGGTTCTCAGTTCTCAGCTGATCCCCCCTTTTGTTCTCCTACAAATCAAGTGATCACCCCTAAAATCCCCAGCCCCCCCTCCCCGCCCCAGGCGATAAATAATGACCGGTTCTCGGTCCCTTAAGTTGACAGGGCCTTAAACTTTTTTGACTCACTCTTACTAACATAAAAAAGCAAAACACAGAAAGAATCATTATGTTTTCATTTTTTTACTAACATTTGCTAGCAAGAGATTGCTCATTACACTGTCACTTTTAATTTTGTTACAAAATGCTCCCATCTTGAATTTCTAACTGAAAATTCCGTAGTGCCCTCTGATCTTCTTCATCTGTAATCAGATCATTCTTGAAATAAGAAAAAAATGTCACACTGGGTTTGAACCTGTAGAATATTTCCTTGTGAAATTATGTTCCAAACATATGATAAGATCATGTACTATACATTTATTCGCTTTTAATTAAGCAGTCTAAGCATTACTATCAGATCAATTTTGATCAAACTGGTTTACTTTCAAAAGAAACTGGCCAAGGTACGAACATTATGTGACTCTTTCTTCATAGCTAATTTTAATAACCTTTGAAATCCCATTACTCGTAAATGCTCGTCAAATAAAACGAGACTTATGCTGGCTAGTTCCCAATTAATAGACAGTATTAAACAGAGACAGCTACAATGCCAAGCCAGGTGCTCTATATAGTACGCGTTTTTTATGCACAATTTTTGCGGGCTAGGGCACCAAGGTGCGGATGAGCTCAGTTTCGTGGTGAACTAGTACCATTCAGTTTTAACGGCCGGGGTATTTCATACGTGAGATATTCATGATCAGAGAAATGATTTACCCAAATTTATAGAGCTTTGTATGAAGACACCACGTTGGTACCCATCCGGATGGGCATCAATATGGCGGGCTGGAAACCAACAGAAACATCTGCTACTGGATTTGCCACGAAAGGGTGAATTCATCTCTTGAGGACTGAACTCATCAACAGTAAAGTAATACTTTCTCTAATACAATAACTGTATTACAAAATGAATAAACCTTTCGAAGTGAAAATTTGTCTAGAAAATAAGCCCATAAGCGCTTAGCTGCTCTTAACTAATACTTTATGAAAGTAAAGACTCAAGAGGATCGGTAGGTCTCTAGTTTGAATTTTTGATGACGTCATGTGAAAACCAGCCAATCGACTCGACAATTAATACTCAAATGGCGTGTCAGGTTCATTGATCAACTTCTTCCAGAACATGAGAGCAGCTAATCGCCCGCTTTGCGGAAAGCACGTCGGAACGACAGTTAATCTGGTACCGAGGTAGTTGTATCCAGGTCCAATTTGGTGGTACTCGTTCAGGTAGCCGCAGGCATCATGGGTAGCAGTGTGGTAAAGTATGGCTTCTATTTCTTCTTGTTCTTTGCCCGTGATTCGGAAGTGTTTGTTGTTTGGATTGGCGAGCTCTGTTCTTCCTCCTGCAAATTGAACAAATATAGCTGTGGATTAAAACTAGATCACCGAAACGTTAAGGCTTTGAAAAAATTCGACTTCAGAACTCATTTAATAAATTCGTCAATCGCCATGGTCTTATCGTCGATAAGTATGGTGCAGCCCTTCGGGAGATGAGATTACCAATCCAGGCTTAAATAAATTGCACCATCGTATCCGTACATTGCTTATTTATTACTTGGATTTTTATTTCAGTTGTATATTGGTACGTGTGCGCCCGCAATGTAATTTTGGGCGCTTGCATTATTTATTTATTTATTTAAGTTGCGTGTACATTTAGTTTGTTTAATAACGTCTTAATTTTGCTTTGCGTTATTTTCCTCACTTATATGTGTTGTCCGCGACTGTGCTCACACGGTGGGTGGCTTCTCCTAAAATGTTCTGCAATTGGTATAGGATTTAATGGAGCCAAAACCAATTGTGGAATTGCACACATTTTAGGCATCCTACTGATGAACAGTTGGGACACGTAGATATATTTTTTAGCAACTACCATAATTTGCAGTCTGTCTACTTTGAATTGAATGTATACCTGGAGCTCGCGAGCGCTCCTGGTATCATACAAAATGGACCAGAATCCTGCAGGGTTCTACACAGAAATGGCGAGCGGGTGCTACTGTGTCTATAACTACTCTCCCCTTTCTCCCGACTTGCGATCCATACCACCTTTCTGAAGCCTTGCTATTTAACAAGGTTGTTGTACATTCGTGAACGAAAATATGCTCACGGGCGACATCCTAAAAATGCTGCGAAATGCCTAACAGATCATATGCGGTGTATACCGCAAGTTTTCATCTCAGTGGTTGGGAGTGATTGCGTTGTATTTTCTATGACACAAAGCAGCTCGAGATAGAGGGATCCTCCTCGATATATTCTACATACCCTCTTTCTCTTGGGCGATTAAATCTCAACTTTCTTTAGCCTATCATGACGGAGTTCACTAAAAACACTACCGATAGATAGCTTATACTGATCTGTGCTATTCGAAGGGTGGTAGACAATTTTCTCTTGTTCCTTGAGTCAGTTGTTATTACGCGTTAGCAACTTTAGCCGCGCCCTAAAATACAAGTAGGTCGTTTTGAATATTCAACAAAATGATAATATAAATATTGACATAAGAGGCTATCAAGGTGAGAGATGTGGTCTCCAAAAAAACAAACAAGCAAGCAGGTGTCAAAGTAACAGTAATTGAATAGCATCTTACTGATCTATGGATTAAGGCCAGGCCAGAAGCCCAATTCTAGCATTAGCTAGAATTATCTGTGTCGCAAAGCACTCAAAGAACATTCACAGCTACCCTTCGATCCTGGGATCGAGAAGTCTTTTCAGTTTACAGACAAGAAAGAATTAAGTACCGTAAGAGAACAAAACTAACTCATATTTTATGGCGAAAAAAGACAACTTAAAACGCAATTACTTGAAAGGGGAGTGACGAGATTTTGTGGGGTGGTATAGTTACCTGCTGGATACAATAAGACTCCAAATACAGGATCAAGTCCTCCAAGTGTGTCTGCAATTATCTCTCCGCATCTTAGTTGTTGCTTTGTTCCCCAATACCAGTCGTCTTCGCGAAGCACAGCTAATGGCTTTCTCGTGTTACGAATGCATTGAAAGCACTGCTGCTCTTCAATATTTGTCTCCATTTCTTCCCTTTGTCCTCGAAAAAACAGAAGCTTTTTATAATCTGCCATCATTTTCGTTTCGTAGAAGCCAGGCCTTCCTTTCGTGCGAATCTTAATGATTTCCTTCAGAGACGATTCGGCGTCCGGGGAAAGACCCTTTCCAACCTCTACTAAACTGTACAATTTCCGTACATGTTTCCCAAGACTTTTTACTTCTTCATTTCTTGTAGCTACGCTCGCTCTTCGGTCGCTAAACGAAGAGTAGAACAGTTCTCTGAGATAACTTTCTCGCTGTTCCTTAGAAAGATACGAATGCATTTAAGCTAGGTCGACAATGTGCAATTGAAAAAAGCCTTAATGTGATTTCGACTGGCTCAGCTAGTCGCATCGTAGAGCTAAAAATCTCCTGGCTCAATCAACTATGAACCAAATATTTGTCTAAAGAGTTTTCTTCTCATTTTTTCCAAGGGAGAATCATTGCCAAGACCTGTTTACGTTAGAACCAGCCCGTTTCTCTGTTTGGTCGTTTTGCGGGTGGCGTAATGGTTTGTGGTTTGTGAATGGTCCGTTTTGAAAGATTGCCATCTTCTCATTCTGCCAAGGATTATAAAATTAACCAGTCGAGAGCTTTCCTTGAGAAAAAAAATCACTTCTTTAATAATGGATGAACATGTTGCGGGTGGGACGGCTTCCAGCAAAAGAGCTGTGTAGTTTACCAGAATGATGGTCTTTAATTTTTCGAACCAAAAGTGGTCAAAAGTACATCCTTTTCGCCTTTTTTAATACACCGTACATGTGTTTTGTGCACCTTGAGGCCTACATGGCTATCTAAAGCTTAAGGACCGTTATTAAGAGGAGGCCAGGGCTTATGCAAAGGAAGCCGGTCGTTTTCGATACAAAGTTGTTTCGCTACAAGTCATTTCGATACGAACTGAAGCAGTGAAATTGCACATTTCGTTCACTTCAAGTGTAAAGTTTGCGCGTGAACAAGAAAAACATTTTGGGTGAATATTCTTCGTTCCTTTAAGCCAAATTACACCTACTTGTATCGAAACGACCGGTAATGCATGGAGGTTGGAAATTAAGTACGTTCAAATTCTCCCGGTCCTCCCCTTGGTGAAGCACATCAGTGTTTTGTAGAAGCTGCCACCTCATTCACTCGCTTAATTAAACTGTACGCCCGCTTGCTCTTCCTAAAACTTGTGAAAGCGGCTGAAGTTTCTTTAATTGCAGGGATGGCAATTGTCAGGGGCGGATATAGAAAATTCAGAAAGGGATGGCCGGGACACTTGCTCATTTACCAGCTATATAGATAAGTTATATTTTGCTGAGACTTCTATAAAAATAATACAAAATTTCAAAGAAAAAGGAGTGGCCGCGGCCCCGTCGGCCCACCCCTACAGGGGCATAGCCAGGATTTTTCAGAGGTACGCACAATATCCCAAAATCCCCAAATCCAAATCCTGAGCCTCTTAGCAGATTGGCTCATTTGTCAAGGACGGGAAAAAATTGAAGAGGTTCTGGTAAAGGCATGTTCTCGATTTTATGCATGCATTTCTTCATTGCTTAACAAGCCAGAATTACATAGCGAAACTCGGGAGCTATCAACGTGAATCAACGTATTTCTGGTTGTTGAATCAAGTTTCTCTTGATATTATTTGAAGAATATCCTTTCATATTTATAAAACTATTCATAGCAGTTAACTTTACAGCGCACTATGAATTTTAATGTCAATAATTTTATAGCAATACTAAAACCATAAACTTGTGTCGTCACGGCGTGAAGTCTTAATTAGAATAGCACTATTTCAAAGGAAGACGTTAATTGAAACAAAAATTCGCACATTAAAATTCTTAAATGGCACTACTTGACTGTGCAATCAATGAAAAATATTGCAGTGTTGGCGGAGGATGGGGCATTTGCCCTCTTTTTTCGTCCCCACCCCGGGGATTTGACAGCTCAAGAGTCCCCACCCCCGGGAATTTGCCATCCAAGGCTACAAAAATGCTAATGCCCGGGGGTCAGCCCGGGAAGGGGGGGGGGCTGGCGGCAGGTGGAATTGACTGATGCATAATGCATAAGAATGTAAAATACAAAAACGTCCAACAAAGTTTTAATCCTGGTTTGCAAGCTAATCGGCCTTTCAGGTCAATCAGGAACCGGGCCTCCGTTGGTAAGCTTTATGACGGTTACACCGTATACTTATCTGAAAATTGCTTCAGCCAATCAAAGACCAAGATTTTGAGCCGTGAAAATCAAAATGGCTGTTATATGGAGTCTTGTATAACTTGTTTGGACATCCAACAACCGGTGGAAACTGACTTGTAGGCTGAAACGCTGCTTGTACGGTGGCTGTAGTTCTCGACTGCGTGCAGTGTTTCCGGTGAACGTAACATGGAAGTGATTTTCAAACAATGGTTTTTGTGGCGCGGTGTTAAAAGTTCAAATTGAATCGAGTTGTTAATAAAATGGCGTGACGTTGGTGCAAGCGGCACAATTTGGGTTTTGCTGGATCTCCTTCGCTTGCAATATTGTTAAAATCGGGCGAAAAAGATCAAGGTAAAGACGTTTCACAAGTTCAAGGTCTATGAATTATGAGCAAGACCAACTCTAAGGCGGGGTAAGTCTAAATAACATTCACGAGCTTTTATAGCTTTTTTAAAAATGTCAAGTTTAACTTAAACTTAAATTAACTTTCAAACAGGAACTTTCTTCCTTAGCGTCAAGTTGTCTTTTATTATTTATAGGGGTACTGCAAGGATAGGCGCCTTGCTTGAACAACTGCAAAAACTTTGTCTCGCTGGTTCAGAGGCGAAATATGAGCAAGATAAGGTTGATGTGGAACAGTTGCGATACGTTACAAATAAAATCCAGCAGCTTTTGTCATCTCAAGGTTAGTTAAGAGCTTATAATAAAGTAGATGATCATTCCTTTGAGTTTAGTATTTCTGATATAGCATAATAAACTTGCCATCTCCTTGTATTTATGACCATTCGTCTCAGTAAAAGAAAAAATTGAAAAAAAGCGCTGTTGCCGTATTATCAGCAGGCTTTATGGAGCTTAAATGGAGCATTGCGGATTAATTAATGGGTAAATAAAGTAAATATGATTAATGGTCGTTAATACATCATTTCAGTCATTCCTCTTGAAAACCTTGCATGTACCGTACCTCATACTCTTCACCTTAATATTTGTGTACTTGTATTAATAATCTTATAATTTTATTAACTGTTATTCTCTCTTTTTGGGGTGGGGCTTATAATATAAACACCAGCTCTGTCATTGCATTAATTAGGTGTGAAAGAGTGATTTTCCATATCAGAGAAACTCTCTCTATAAAGGCAGAGATGTATGCAGGGGTCAGTTTAATAAAACTTTTACACATGTAAATTATTTACAAGTGTAGCTATTGTTCTCAGACTCTAAAACAATGGCTACACTTGTAAATTACACGTGCAAAAGTTTTATTAAATTGACCCCTGGTCCAGCATAGACCATCTTAGAGAGAGGTGGCTGTAGACAGTCGAAGTGTTTTTTCTTTTTTTTTTCCAGAGAAATGCCGCAAAGATCTTACCACAAAGTTCACTGATGGCCTCTCAACACTGCTTGTTGTTCTGGAGGTGCGATTGTGTGAAACTTGAAACTTTCATTGTTTTAGCCAGAGAAAACAGCTGACGTTTCATGATGCCACCACTGGTTTCCCTGCAAAATGACGTCTGAGAAACAAGCACAGAAATCCCATATTAATGACGCATCACTACCCAGATCTGGTTAGTGACACATCTTCAGTATGAATTTCTGTGCTCATTTCTCAGACATCATTACACAGGGAAACCACTGGTGGTCTTGTATAGAGCACAGCAGATCCTAGGCTAACATTCTTTGGCTTGTCCTTTACACCATAATAGTCATCCTGTGCCAAACAACAACTGTACATGTATGTGGTGTTACAGACTTCAGCTCAAACTGTTTTTAATACAGCACTACATGTACACTATACATGTACACATTTAGCACAACAATAGCAGGCTAAGGGTGCACATGTACAAACTGGTACTACCCTGAGATAATAATTGACTTTATGGGGCTGACACATACCACTGAACCAGCAGCTTAGTATAATAATTATACTAATAAATTATATTGTTACCCAGACAATAGGACAGAAACAAATTATTTTGAATACTTGTAAACATAAAAAGTAAACATCCCAGCGGATGGGGGCAAACTAGTTTACTGAAGTATTAGTTTACAAGCATGACAAAGGAGTTAAACTACGAGCTACCAAGAGCAACCTGAGCTTATAACAAAAGGCACACTTGAATCAGGAGTGACCATTCCAGTTCCTTCATAAAGCAGCCATGCTGCCTTCTGACAGAAGCATATAAGACCCATATAATGCTGAAGCTTCTAAATTCCCTTATTTGTTTGGAACCATGTTGGGGTTCTTTAGCTGTCCAATCAGAGGCACGGGTTTTTTTCTTTGTCCAAATATGGAATCAGACAATTGAAGGTACCCTCCTGAAAAGTAGCTAATTACAAATTCTTTAAGTCCTTAACAGTTCTCGAAGTACATCCACGACTCAATAGCACACATTAAGCCGTTTAAATTTGTTATTTAGCATAATCAATGGACGAAAACATTATTTTATATTTAGGCTGCCAGGCAGTGGAGCAAATGAGTGTGTTGTCTTTGTCGTGTGCTAAGCTGCACTATGGGATGTAGGAATGATTTTCTTTGCATATACTTTCCCTAAAAGTAACCTTCTTACTCGATAAGTAGAGGACTGTAGTTTTTCTGTCTCAGTGTTCAGTTTAAAACATGCTATATGTTATTCTGAACAACTTTGTGCATGGCTCCTAATGTTAAGATAGCAACCTTTGAAAACTATCAGGTAAAATGACTTTTTTGCTCCTTATGTTAAGATAACAACCTTTGAAAACTATCAGGTAAACAAATAGGCTCACATAATTGTTACTGCCGTTACGTTGTGACTCAGGTAGCGCACGCATGATGTCACGCACGTCTTGGCGTGCCGCCTCGCAATGCGTCATGGGAAGCCAGAATCCATGTGCTCGACGGAAAGAAATGTCTTACGGTGAAGTCGTTATTTCGGAACGTAGTTTTTACGGTTATCGTTTCTTTTACAGCCATATAGAGGACACAAACGTAAGTTTTTTAGTTCGCTCCTTTTTCTTTATTAGGTTTTTCTAGTATTTATTGTTATTTACTTTTTGTTTTATAGTTTTCGAAACCGTACAAACCGTACATACCGCACAAATCGTACAAATCGTGCAGCTCATCTTGTGGTACAAGTCTAATACAAGCTACGCAGAAACTCAAGTACTTACTATTGTAAACGGACAAGCTTAACTATCGTTTCTATCGCAAGCGTTGGTCGTAATCGTCAAATGGAGTCTTGAATTCTGTACGCGTTTCGAACTGTGTTTCCCTGTGAGAGATTAAAGCAAGATTGTAGTGTTGTTCTGTTGACTTTAATGCACTCACATTCGTTTCGAAAAGTTTAGGATCTATCGTGTACTGGATTTGTGAAACTTGCCCTACGATTACTGGTGAAGTTTAAGCGAATGGTTCGCCTTTTTCGTCGTTTATTTGGACGTAACTGTTGTTTATAATTTGCCTTGAAGTTTTATCGTAAAGATCGAGATTGAAGGATTAAATTAGCGCCCAGTCCACCATGAGCGAGAACCCCACCGATGAGGGCGCTGGATTTAGAAATACCCTGAATGAAGACATTCCTGGTACTCGTGAAAGAAGATTAACAGAAAAGGGCCGAGAGGAAAAAATACGGCGACTGAAAAATGATCAAACTGCTAAACTGTCTGCTGTTTCAAAACAAAGGAATACTATTACGGGCCAAATGGAATGTGAGAACAATCTGCATTTAGTTAAATCAGGACTTGATGTACTGAACACATTATTCAGAGAATATCAAGAAGCATACGACCTCCATTATCGTGAGTTGACTTCTGAAGAGGATCGGGACAAGGAGCTTGATCGTTACGAAAACAAGGAAAGATCGCTGTTGGAATTTAGAAAAGAAGTCGTAGAGTGGATCAGTGTGGCAGAACATCGCTTAGCAAGAGAACTTGATCTGCTCTCGGAAGCAAAGTCAAGCTCATACAAAGCCTCTCATGGCAGTACTCGTTCAAGGAAATCTACAGCCAGCTCCGCGTCGTCTGCGCGAGCAAAAGAGAAACTCAGACTGGCGGAATTACAAGCAGAGAGAAAAATGTTGGAACGCAAGCAAGCACTACGAGCTGCAGATGAAGCCTTGACATTGGAAACTGAAATAGCAAAAGCTCAGGCTAGGGAAAGAGTGTATGCCAGTTTAGAAGAAGATCATGGTAACCTGGAAAGTAAAGATGATACTGTGCCCGATGTCAAGCAAAATCAACCTAAGTTCATGTATTCAACGCCTGCGGCTCTGCTGAACCCTGCTGCCCCCGAGTTTCGTTCGAATATTCCGGTCAGTAAGAGCTCACCTCAAGCCAACAGCAGTACTACTGGTGGATCACGAGGAACTGTTGCATCTCCCGACATTAAGTCCCAACCCGAGCCTTATGAAAAGTCCTTTGAAGAAGTGATGGCCATGCAGCGACAGCAAAACGAACAAATGATTGCAACTCATCAACAGTTGGCCGCAGCAATGACTTTGCCTCAACCTGAAGTGCACAAGTTCAATGGGGATCCCATCAAATATGGAACGTTTATTATAGCATTCAAAACTCGGATAGAATCTAGAACATTGAATGCAGCGGATCGCTTGTATTATTTGGAACAACATCTCGAAGGCGAACCCCGAGAACTTATCGGTGGTTGCTTGCATATGGATCCTGCGGAAGGATATGAGGAAGCAAGAAGGCTGCTTGAGAAGGAGTATGGGGATCCTTTTAAAGTTTCAATGGCTTATGTGAACAAAGCTCTTGAGTGGTCTCCAATTCAGTCAGCAGATGCACCAGCTCTAAAACGTTTCTCGCTTTTCTTAGTCAAATGTAAGAATGCTATGGTGAGCGTGTCCCACATGGATCAGCTAAATCACTCCACAAACATGCAGACCATTGCCAGAAAGCTTCCTTTCCACCTTCAAGCAAAGTGGCGTGATCGTGCTGTTAAGTTGAAAGAGAGAGGTCTGATAGCGAACTTCAACGACCTTGTCGAGTTCGTAATGTCTGCAGCCGAATCAGCCAACGATCCTATTTTTGGTGTACGGGCTCTAAGTGGCAGTCAAGGAAAACGCGGGGATAACGGCAAGAGAGACAACAAGAAGAAGCCCCCACCGCCGAACCAAACAAGCAGTAGTTTTGCTACCGGCATCACTTCTCCCCTTGGCTTGGACGCTGCCAAGAATGAGAGTCAGGACAACACCGGTGCCAAAGCAAAAACTTGCCTATTCTGCAACAAGGCCCATGATTTAGATGATTGTGCCCAGTTCCTCAAGAAGACGATGGATGAAAGAAAGTCATTCCTTAAGGAAAAGAGGCTATGCTTTGCTTGTTACGAAACAAATCATGTGTCGAAAGGTTGTGTAAAGAGACGCACCTGTCAGAAGTGCAAGAAGCGGCACCCAACAGCATTGCACATCGATGGCTTTACGATGAATAAAGAGAATAGTGGTAACCAAGTTCAAACTGCTGACATTCAGACCATAGAAATAAGCAATGGGCGCATTGATCTCTCCAGAACTGTGTGT
This sequence comes from Porites cylindrica, assembly GCA_964035525.1. NCBI lineage: Eukaryota > Metazoa > Cnidaria > Anthozoa > Scleractinia > Poritidae > Porites > Porites cylindrica. The sequence goes on from OZ037779.1 coordinate 33,522,230, forward strand.
GGGGCAAAGAACAGTAAGGAGTCCGTAGTGTTGCATGCCATCCTTCCAGTTAAAGTAAAACGGAAAGGCAGTGGAGATTCAGTCACTACATACGCATTTTACGATAATGGCAGTGGTGGTTGTTTTGCGACTGAAAGCATCAGGAAGCAACTTGGAGTGGAAGGTGTCAGGACTGTGCTGCGTCTTGCAACTATGCATGGAGAGAGTCAAGTAGAAAGCAACGTCATGGACAACCTTATTGTTACCAGTTTGAATGATGATAATCCCATCGAGTTACCTTACACGTACACAAGGGATGAAATCCCAGCCGATCATTGCCAGATCCCAACGCCTGATCTCATAAGCCACTGGGCACATCTTTCTGAGGTTACGAAAAAGATTCCTGAGCTGGACCCGCATTTAGAGATTGGACTGCTCATCGGTAGCAATTGCCCAGCCGCCCTGGAGCCGTTAGAAGTGGTACCCTGTCAAAGTGATGGCCCATTCGCTCTCCGTCTTCGCCACGGCTGGACAGTTAGTGGACCTTTAAGAGTTGAGATCGATCAAGACAGTGAGAAGATAATCGCGCATCGAATTACTGTGAGAGAAGTAGAAGTGCAAAGGGAGATCATGGCTCCAAAGACATTGCTCCAAATGTTCGAAATGGACTTCAATGATCACGCGGTGAGCAAAGTACCGGACGAGCGCGGGCTCTCCCAAGACGACAGAAAGTTTCTGAATATGGTCGCAAAAGAGACAAAGGTTGTTAATGGCCATTATCAGACTCCTCTCCCCTTCCGACATAATGATGTCATCATGCCAAACAACAAGGAGCAGGCTGCCAGAAGAGCTAACTGGCAGAAGAAGAAGATGTTAAAGGATCCTAAATACCGTTCTGACTATGTCACCTTTGTTAACGATGTCATCGCCAAAGGTTATGCGCAAAGGGTCCCAAGTGGATCGCTGATACCAAGGCCAGGCAAGGTGTGGTACCTACCCCACCACGGGGTTTATCATCCGAAAAAACCCGGGAAAATCCGCGTCGTATTCGACTGTAGTGCAAAGTTCCAAGGAGTGTCCCTAAACGACTGTTTACTCCAGGGGCCGGATCTTACAAATTCCCTTGTGGGAGTCTTAACCAGATTTCGTGAAGACCCTGTTGCCTTTATGGCAGACGTGGAATCTATGTTCCACCAGGTCATCGTCCCTCCTGAACAGTACGACTATCTTCGTTTTCTGTGGTGGCCAGGTGGTAATCTCGATGCCAAATTAGAAGAGTATCAAATGGTCGTACATTTATTTGGGGCAGTCTCCTCACCAAGTGTCGCTAATTTCGCCCTTAAGCAAACTGCGAGCGATAACGAAGAAGAGTATGGTACATTAGTTGCTGACACGCTGCGAAAGAACTTTTACGTAGACGATTGTTTACGTTCCGTCAGCTCAGAAAATGCTGCAGTGAAGTTGATCGAAGGCCTTTGTCAATCTTGTCAGAAGGGCGGTTTCCACCTCACGAAGTTCACTTGTAATCGTCGTGCAGTCTTACTGCGTATACCTGAGAACGAGCGGTCGAAAGAAGTCAAATCTATAGCTCTTGACTGTGACAATCTTCCTGTCGAGCGTGCCCTAGGGGTACAATGGTGTGTACAGTCGGACAGTTTTGGATTTCGAATCATTGTTAACAGCAAACCGCATACAAGACGAGGAATCTTATCTACTGTATCATCTATTTACGATCCACTGGGCTTCGTTGCTCCTTTCACCCTGCTAGCAAAGAAGTTGTTGCAAGATTTATGCCGTAATAAGGATCTTGACTGGGATGACGATATCCCGGAAGACAGCCGCAGTCAGTGGATACGTTGGTGTACTGAGCTTCCCTTGTTAGAGCAATTTCACATTGATCGTTGCCATAAGCCACCAGATTTTGGTCCAGTCGTTTCTAGACAGCTTCACTTGTTTTCTGACGCCAGCACGATGGGTTATGGATGTGCTGCTTACTTGCGTCTACAAAACAATGTCAATCGCGTCCATTGTTCCTTTCTGATGGGCAAGGCCCGACTTGCACCTATTAAGGCTGTAACAGTCCCACGGTTAGAATTAACCGCTGCAACCGTTTCTGTCCGTGTTGGACAAATGCTACTTGAAGAGTTAGAAGTCAGACCTGACATCACCGTCTATCACACCGACTCGACCACGGTTCTCCGCTACATTGGAAACGAGCAGAAGAGATTCCAAGTATTCGTCGCAAATCGTGTGCAGCTGATTAGAGACTTCACAAGTCCCAACCAATGGAGATACGTAGATACCAGTAGTAACCCAGCAGACGACGCCTCAAGGGGGTTATCAGGTGCCGCACTTCTCCAGCAGCAACGTTGGATAAAGGGCCCACAGTTTTTATGGAAACCGGAAGCAGAGTGGCCACAGCAGCCGTTTGCTGTTGGCGAAGTTCCGGACGACGACCCAGAGGTCAGAAAAGTGGTTTCCGCTGGTACCATGGTGACGGATGACTCAGTTGCCACAGTTAACAAGCTGATCGAATATCACTCAAGCTGGTATCGCCTGAAATTGTCAGTGGCCGTGTTTCTAAGAATCAAGACCGTGTTACGAAAGCCAAAGGAGGTCAAAAGACCAATCAGCCTTGAGTCAGACCCACACTGTCAAGCCACGAACGCAAAACCATCAAGGGCCGAAACGAGTGCAATAGGTCATCGCCGCACCCCACTCACAGTGCAAGAGTTTGAAGAGGCCGAGTTCGCCATCCTCCGCTTTGTACAGTCGCAGTCTTTCAGTAAGGAGTTTGCCGCTCTCAGACAGGTTAGCAGCAAAGACGGCGGAGACCAACGGGGTCGGGCAAAGCAAAAGAAAGTGGTGCTAAGGAAGACAAGTTCTATTGCTCGCCTAGATCCCTTCGTCCATGAAGGCCTTCTACGTGTTGGCGGCCGTCTCAGCCGGGCTGACGATCTCCCAGAAGAAACAAGACATCCTGTCATCCTGCCTCGTAAGAGCCGTGTTACGAATTTGATCATCCAACACGTACACGAACGTTTAGCTCATGCAGGCCGCGGCCACACACTTGCTAAATTAAGGGAAAAGTACTGGATCCCAGGTGCCAATGCTGCTGTTCGTCACCTAATCGCAAACTGTGTTACCTGTCGCCGCCACCGCGCCCCTGTCGTCGAACAGAAGATGGCTGATCTACCCAAAGACAGAGTAACTTCAGGCCCTCCATTCACGTACGTCGGCGTGGATTTTTTTGGTCCATTTATGATTAAGGAAGGCAGAAAGGAACTTAAACGCTATGGATGCCTTTTCTCTTGCTAGCCAATGAAGAGCAGTCGTGACCCGGAGATGAGTGAAGAGATGGAACAATTCAAAGGACTGAACTTTCTTAAGGAATTGCTAATCGCTCGTTAAGCTTATTAAGGCCTTTATCTTTAGTTTTCTTGAACGTTGGACTCGATATGTTAAGCATCGCTTAAGGGGTCGGGAATGTTACTGCCGTTACGTTGTGACTCAGGTAGCGCACGCATGATGTCACGCACGTCTTGGCGTGCCGCCTCGCAATGCGTCATGGGAAGCCAGAATCCATGTGCTCGACGGAAAGAAATGTCTTACGGTGAAGTCGTTATTTCGGAACGTAGTTTTTACGGTTATCGTTTCTTTTACAGCCATATAGAGGACACAAACGTAAGTTTTTTAGTTCGCTCCTTTTTCTTTATTAGGTTTTTCTAGTATTTATTGTTATTTACTTTTTGTTTTATAGTTTTCGAAACCGTACAAACCGTACATACCGCACAAATCGTACAAATCGTGCAGCTCATCTTGTGGTACAAGTCTAATACAAGCTACGCAGAAACTCAAGTACTTACTATTGTAAACGGACAAGCTTAACTATCGTTTCTATCGCAAGCGTTGGTCGTAATCGTCAAATGGAGTCTTGAATTCTGTACGCGTTTCGAACTGTGTTTCCCTGTGAGAGATTAAAGCAAGATTGTAGTGTTGTTCTGTTGACTTTAATGCACTCACAATAATGTTGATGCATACTCTTTTGAGCACACACTAGCTTTCGTCTTAAGCCAGGCCTGTAAGATGCTTATCGTAATAATAAAATTATTAGTTGACTTCTGTCTTGCCTGAAATAAGTCAATCATGGTCATATTGGATTCCAATTTTTGTCAAATTTACTCCATAACACAGAACTGTAAATATTGCTCTTGTAGCTCTTCGTAACCTCACGATACAAGGTTTCACAACACTAGCATGACAATCTCTTATATCAGTGATTCCATATTAGGAAGTAAATTTTGATTGGCTCTCCAAAAAACCCCAGAATTGGAATAGAGTTTCAGGGTTATATGCTTCTGCTCCTGATGATAGCCAGGTACCAGGGCTCAAAATAACGACCTGTCAATGGACATTGCTTGGCCAAGATGATTATCTGTCTGTTATTATTTTGTTAAGTTACTCTCCTTGTGTATTTTAACATTTTGACCGGTCAGAAGAGAGACGCAATTGAGCTACACTGTTTTCACTCAGATTTTATGATCCATGTTTTGGTAAATGAAGTTATTCAAAGTAGACTAGTTGCTTCTTCTTTCTAGAAAAAAGTAGCCGACTTCTCTGAGCAAAGTAGCCGGCACGTTTCATCAGCCGTCGGTGCTTATTGAAACCCCTGATGACTAGTTTAATAACATGTTGATTAGTCATTAATTAATTAATCATCAATTATGATGTAGCACTGTTCACTACTGTAAGCTGTACAACAGATGTGATCCCTTTAACAAAGATATTTATTTTAGATGTCCTTGGACACCCAGCTGACATTAAATATTTTGGGCTGCCTTTGTGAATTGCTAACTACAGGTGAGGTTACGTTTCGTAGCTTATACAATATAAAGCTGTGTATAAGTTAAAAAAATTCTCATCCTTGGAGATCCAGGGGCAGATAGTGGGGACAAGGGAAAGTCTAAACGGCCGAAAAGATGTGGCACGAAAAAAAGTAAAGAACGGCGAGAAGAGCCCCTGGGGACAATGTCTTACCAGACCGGTTCCAAACGGTCGCCGCCATTCTGGCTTCTGATTGGTGCCAGAAAAACACAAGTTTCCTGGCACCAATCAGAAGCCAGAACGGCGGCGACCGTTTGGAACTGGTCTGGTAAGACATTGTCCCCAGGGGCTCTTCTCGCCGTTCTTTACTTTTTTTCGTGTCACATTTTCCCGCCCGTTTAGACTTTCCTTCGCCCCCTTTATCTGCCCCTGGGTCTCCGAGGATGAAAAATTCTGTAATTTGCGGAACTATTCATTCTTACTCATTGGGTTAACTTCTGAACTTTTAGCTAAACATTGAAATCTGGGCATCCAGTCTAATTTTTTTCCTTTAGGATTATACATGTGAGAGACAAAAAGGTGAATTTTCCTTGAATTTCTTCTTAACATGGCCATCCACCGGAAACCTGGACACTCTTTGGGCTTTTACTTAGATTTTGAAAGCTGAATGCCCAGGAAGCATGGATTCCTATAAATTAAGAGATTATGTGCACAAAACTGCTAAACTTTTTTTTCTTTATCAAATTTGTGGTAACTTAGATGCGATTATAATGCTGAAATCACTAACTCAGAGTTTAATCATACATGTTCAATTCCAGACTGTAACCAGATTATCGCTCTTTTCATACAATCAATTGATAGTCTTTGAAAAGTAAAGTACTCAGAAAACAGCAAGGCAAGAGAAGCAGTTCGTTTGTTATCATGGACAATGTTATATTCATTGTGGTACAGGTGTATTTTGTATAATACAAGTACACTGTACATAGCCTTGTTTATTGCTTACAAGTTTCATGATACAGTGTACTTAACAATTATTGAATGAGGCCGAGTATCATCTGAAGAATTATGGAGATCGAGGAGGGTGTTTAACCACCGAAACCGATAAGGCCGAGGCGGAAAAACACCCTCCTGGATCTTCTTAATTCTTCAGAGGATACGAAAGCCAAATTCAATACTTGTTTTATTATTCATTCAAAATAATTCCTAGTTTAAAAACAAGCTAAAACATGCTTACCTCCATCAATGTAAAGTTCGTCTTTATCGGCAAGTTTTAGGAGATAAAGGGTAGTTTAGTACTGCAAATATTGTCAAAATAGCAGATGTTGTCCGTCAAGTTGTCTTCTTGCTGTTCTTGCTATGTTTTTAGCCAACAGAATGATTATAGTTTGCCTATTTCTTCCTTGTGAAAAAAGTGATATGTTGCACCATTTTGTAATCACTTCCAAAACAACTCAACCTCATCCCCTGGTCTTCTTGGTTAATCGTTCAATAATATGGTGATCATGCTGCACAATATTGACGTCATTTTTCAAATATCAGAAAATTCTTCCAAATTTGGTTGACAGTAACTGGTAATGATGAATTATGTGTGGGATTTTAGCCAATCAGAAATAAAGAAATTAATATTTTTAATGAATAATAGACATTGTATGTACATGTAGTTCTTTTGTTATGGATCGTGATATTTCAACTGCATCTTGCTGGTATTTATCAGTCAATAGTATGAGACTAATTTTAATTACACTATGGTTGCTTGTGATTGGTTCTTTAATATAAACCTCACTCAAGTGTTAATTCCTTTAGGAAAAAGAGCCTCTGTTCTTGCTGCCAAGGGAACTGTGGATATTATTCTGAGAGTTGTTGTAAACACAAGTAAAGACAACTCAGTCTGCGCAGAGGAAATCCTGCTATTGAGCCATGTTATTCTAACTAAAGTAGGACCCAAAGGTAAAATACTGTACATGCCTTTCAAGTCAATTAAAGAGGGCTCGTATTTATCCTCTTAAACCTTTGAATTTTTAGAGTCCTTTTTCAAGGCCTTGAAAGTCCTTGAAATTCTCTTTTGTTCATTTTGGACCTTGAAGTTTAATTGAGAAACATTTTCAATTGTCCAAAAAACTTTGGAAAAAACCAGTCTGAAGCCAACAGTCGAGAATAAAATCGGCATTAAGGAAATGAAAGTCGGGTATGCAGGGCTTCTGATAATTCCTGGAAAAAAAAGTCAGATTTTGGGGGACAAAATCGCGGAAAAATCAGTCGATTTCACGGGAATTTTCAGGGTAAACTTGGCCGGAAAGCAATCGGTAAACAAATGGCAGATTTTGTGGTTATTTTCGGGCAAATTTTGCAAGAAATTGATCGGTTTTGTGCTGATCAGACCAGCGTTTTTAATGTTTTTCTAACAGAGGACATCACTTGCTCTTTCAACAATAATACACTCTAGAAATGAACCAATGGCAAAGCCTTTAACATCATAGCTAGTGCCCAGTTTTTCGCAACATAATCTACGCCTGGTAGTTTCGAAACGTTGTTCATAAATTTGTGAGCTTATGGCAAGTAAATACCCCCAGTAGCTGAGACAAGTTTCAAAATTGCTGTACAGACATGTATTTGATAAGATTTCTACCGAATTTCGCGGTATTTTGCGTGTTTTTGTGAATTTTGCGGGATTTCGCGGATTTACCTGAATTTCGCGGCTCCGCGACCGTGCGAAACATCAGAAGCCCTGGGTATGGACAGCCTGTGATGCAAAAGGCTGAGGTTTGGAATAAATACCAGTGCCATAGCATCAGTTAATTCATGCATTCACATTATAGATGATACTGATTGTGCATGAATTGTGATGAATCTGTCTCAAAAGTAATTTATTAGGTCCTCAAAATTTAATGATGGGGTCTTTGAAAGTCCTTGAAAAGTCCATGAATTCTATGTCGGAAGAAGTGTATGAACCCTGATTAAAAAACCAGTGTATTATTTTTTGGTTATTAATAACATACTGATTTGTGAAAACATACATGGTAGCAAGGCAGGAAGCCCAAGATATAGACTGTATTTTACCTACATGGATTGCTTCTTTGTAAGCCATCTAAAGAGGATTTGCTTGTTTGAATTAAGAAGCATAACTCAGAAACATAATATTCCACAAAGTAATTTTGATGTTTGATTCTTGTCAATTAAACCTTTGTGCATGTAAGAAGAATATTTAAGTTGCTTTCCAAATTTTTTTTACGTTTTGTTAAAGTCTTGACTGAATCAAGTCTCAAGTGCAAATTAATACATGTAAATCAAGCTTTTGAGGATTTATGGAGAACTCATGCAGTTCATGCAGAACTATTGTCAAACATGACAAAGTTTTCCATCCCTTTTATTTTCAAGTTGGTTATATTTAGGAGTAGAAGTCGTAAAAATAATTTTTTTTTTCCATTGACCTAACAGGGTAACAATAAACGTTTTAGAGAACTTAAAAAAAAGTGTGAGAGCTATGCGGCCTGTCAAAGAAAAAAAGTGTTGTGCATTTGAAGGAAACTGCTGAAAGGTTATGACAGGATGGATGAAAAAAAAAATGTTATGAGTGATATTGTCTATCATGGTTAATGTGTAGTTTTGTTTATTACAGTGTATGTCTCATGGTAGTCACTTACACATTGACGTAAGATATTGATCGCGGTATATTGACTGCATACTGCAGGTCTTCATTAGGCAATGGTGTCAATTTACTGTTTGGGACTATTTGTAGCACTGTAGTTGTTAGTAATATTGGCGTATCAGGAACCTCGCTCGTGATGGTTGGTGGTTTTCAATCCAAAGCATTGTAAGTGTTAAATTTTAGTGGAGGAAACTGTTCCCTCAATGGCCTGCTGTTGCTGTGGTAGCAAGCAGTAGCCAATCGCCACCACAGTGGACCACATTGATTGACAATAACCTTAAGTCACTATCATGAAGCAAATGATAAATGTTTCCAAAGTGTTTTCTGTAATGTTATGTGCTTTTTTTACCCCTCAGATCGTAAGCTGTGCGTTAAAGCCCGTTTGACAGGTGCTCTTCAAGTGACAATGAATGTCGTCAAGAATAATACTGCATTCTTTAAAGTTCTTCAACCAGCCTTACAAGTTCTTAAACTATACTCTGCTAACTGTAAGTCTATAGCCATGTTTTCCCTTCACTGTACTTTTTCTAACTTTCAACCCACTGACATCAAACATTGCAAACGAAATGCCACTTCTCAAAGGTATTTGCATTTGTCGGCCCTTCTATTAGGAGTAAAATCTGGCAAAACTTATTTCCAACAAAGTAAAAAAGAAATGAAACAATGGGCTTGATTTCCATTGCTTTCCCAAGTCCAGTGAGTGTGGGCTAATTTTCCTGAAGAGCTACTTGTAATCGAGCCTAATAAAAATAATTCTCAAGTTTTTGTTAACAAAGAAACGAATCAAAGTTAACTTTCATGTGTTCAAATTGAAATTTAATTTCCTAATTGTCTGTATGGTGGCAAAAACACAGTGTCTGTACTGCAGTAGTTTTCATTTGGAAGGGCAGAAAGCCCACAGACTGCAACAGCGCAGAAGACGGTTTACTGGCATATCTTCAATGGGCTTTCCTTATTTTTGTCAATTTTATAGTTGTAGAGTTTATTTTTATTATGGCCTATTTATAATTCATGTAAGTAATCAGTTGTTTTTTTTGTTGTTATTGTTGTCAAATTGCCAGCTGTTAACTGTAATGCCTTGGCAAAGGCAGGAGCGGTCGGTGTACTTTTCAAAGTTGTTACAAGCTGTGGTCACAAGAGAGTCATCTGCTTAAAGTGAGAAATTCAATTTACTTTAATTATACAGAACACTTGATTGGAAGGTCTATCAAGCCCCTCCCCCCTTCTCACTGACATTTACCTTGGCTCAGCAAATTTTGTTTGCCTGTTGAATCACTCAGTTATAACGTGCTAGCCTGACGTGTTGTTCCACTAGCCCCGGGCTATGAGACAGCACTTCTATTGTGCCTTAAGGAGTTTCTGCAATGACTCCACAATAAAATAATGATGTTATTCAGCCTTGTGGTTATTGGGAGAACTGATGCATCTGAGGTCACAAGCTGATAGGAGACTGAAAGAAAATAAATAATGATAATAATAATAATAATAATAATAATAATAATAATAATAATAATCACATTCATATTTTTATTGTTATTCAAACAATCACGTTATTTTTCAACGATTATTAGGTTAGTGCTGGAGATTTTAGCCACTCTTGTTAAGTCAAGTAAGTTTTTCAAAGGCTTTTCTTTTGTACAGAATATCAATAACAATTGTGAGGAAAGTACAATAATACTGTCAGTCATAAGATTTGCGTGTAATAATTTAAGGTTAGTCACTGTAGTTTTGCTGTGGTTGGATACATGCGTACATTGAACATGGTTGTTGTTTCAATAGGACAGTAACAACAGGACCACAATTTAAATCACATTTTAAGTGTTCCTCTCTGATTCTTACTAAAGTCCTTTTTCAACTAACAAAGCACAATGTGCTTGTAAAGAAAATAATTTACATGTAAATTTATACATCCTTTGCACACAAAATGCTTTTGTGCAGGGTTATTTTCTGTTTATTACTACCTATATGGAAAGATATTAATTTTTTGGATCATTTTTTCTCCTTACTATTTCTTATAAAACATGTCTTTGTCCTGCAATATGATTTTCCTTTTAAGTATTTTTGTGCTTTAGAATAATCTTATGAGCAGATTCTTATACAGTAACGTTAAGCCCAAGTTATTGATCATTGCATTACAGAGAACTGTGCATCCAAAGCTGTCAGCTACGGAGCTGTTCCAATGCTGTTACAGATGTTTTGTGATTGGCAGAGAACTGATCATCATCACAGACAAACCAACATAAGAAAGGCCATTCTAAATGTTATCAAGAACATCACCATGTCAAGTATGATGATATTGTTAAGTTTTAATAATTAAAGACAGTATATGTATAAATTATTGCAGTAAGAACATTTTCAGTCATTGTGTTTGTGGTTACATGCAAAGTAAAATAATCGTTTTTTATCAAAATAGGCTTCTAATGCTGCGGCGTTGCGCATTTTATCAATCTTATGTCGCTTGCAATAAATTGTTTTAATTATAATCCATAAAAAAAACAGAAGTAGTTAAACAAAAGTAATAATGAACATATTGTTTAAGAGCTAATAATAATAATAATAATAACCTTTTACTGATAACAAAATTAACTATTAAAACCTATTTACAATTAATTTCGCTGAAGAAGAAAAAAACATATTCAGTCAAAGCACTATTTACAAGTCATTTCATTTCATAAACTCCTGTTTATTTCGATTTAAAAAAAATCATTTCAATTAAAAAAAAAATTCACTTCAATTAAAAACAGTTCACTTCGATTAAAAATGAAATAAAAATATTAAAAAGATCCTAAAATACTAATAGCATTTAATCAGCAGTCATCAATGAAATCCCCTTGTGGAATTGCTAAATTTGAATCAAAACACTAATGATGCAGAACTGCTGGAAAAACCGTTTTGCCCCATCCTGCAGTGTGATGTGACCAGCCAGAAATTCATCATAATTTCTAAAAACGTTTTGCATTCCACCCAAAGTTCTAAGGCTGTTAAAAGTTATTATTATTGCTTTCATGGTACATGTAAATCAGTGACGTCATGCATTATTCATGCAACCGACAGACTAATCAGTAATCTTCTACCAGATAACTAACTAATCATTAGGTTGGCATTAATATTTTTGTCTGTAGGCTGTTATAGCCAATATATAGGGAAACAGATAGTGAGTAAAATGTATGATAACAAAAGAAACTAAATAGTACATGTATTAATTTTTACTTTTCTACTAACTGATCATACATATGTACAGGAACTGGCAAGAAGGCATTTATTCAAGCAGATGGCATCAAGACCCTCTATACATTGTCTCTGGAAACTTTGGAATGTAAGTTATTGAATAAATCATTATCTTAGTCCTTGAAAGGTGTAATTTGTCCTTGAAAGTCCTTGAATTTTTTTTTCTGTAATTGTACGAACCATGCCCCTAATAAAACTTAAGATTAATCTGCACTAACTCAACGGAGGCGAGTAGGCTTGCTCATCACAATGCCTTGTTGAAGAGTTACATTTTGATTGTACTTGTATGAGAACTCCCTCCATTCGATAGGTGTATATATTGTGGTTGTTAATAATGTATGGAGTGTTTCATTGGGAGACTGAGAGATTCAACTGTTTGCTTATTCCTGTTAGTCACCAGTCATGTTTCTCATAGGTCGCGAACTTGAAGGCGTCAACAACCTTAGTAGCCAGATATTGCGGAGGTGTTTCCCAACAAACAAGTTGCCAGTATTGACTCTGTCATCACCAGTAGCATTTGCTTTGTTGGACTTGGACAGTGCTGCCCATTCAACTGCTGAAGATCTACAGGATGACAGTGGAGAAGGTGAGTAAAAGCAGTTTTCTGTCTTGTCCTGAGAAGGTTGTGACATGAACTAGTAGTAAAATCTTCAGTATCCATAAATCATAAATGCACTGTGCTTCCTCTTAAGCAGTCTTTTAGAGGTATGCACGTGTCTTCATTCAGTGAGGTGCTTTACAAGTGTACTTTTTCCAAAAACACTAATTTCTCTGAATCTGTCCGTCACCTCCGTGAGAATCCTTCACACTCTTTAAGGCCCTGCCCACACGTATCCGGATATTTTTGAATCCGCAACTTTTTCTTTCCGGATACGGCTTCCGTCTACACGTATCCGGTGAATCAGGCATATGAATCCGCAACTTTTTTAATCTGCTCTTCAGAGAGGAAGTTTTTTAATATCCTGTGAATCCGGAATCGTGTGGATGCTATATCCGCTTTTTTTCTATCGTGTGACTTAACAAGATCAAGCCCAGTTCATCACCGTGAATAGTGTATTTAAGGAGGCAACCTCGTTCCCAGGTTCTCTCTCTTACTCGTCGAGGAGTCAACCTTGCTCTTCGCATTTTTCTTTGATTTCTGGGCTGATTCTGTAATTTGATTTTTTCAAACCAGGTGAATCGTCAGAGATTGAATCTGAGGAAGAAGATGATGAAAGTGGTAGCACCAGTCAAGATGACAAAGAAATGTCTGATAGTGGAAAAACTACAAAACCTGGCAGCAAAGCACCCAAGGAGAATAAACCAAAGCCAAGAGATGATTTGGTTATGTATGAAAAGTTCTTTCCAGAGCTGTTTGAATTTCAGGTGGGTACTGATTAGGTGAAAGGATTTAGGAAACTGACCTAACACGTAAGCGAAACGACTTTTAAAGACGTTGGCGAACAGGTCAGAGCCGAATAATGAGGGTATGTGACGTCAACCGCCACCAGGGGAGGTGGGAGGGGCGATACTTTGAAGTCGTTTCCACTAAACTCCGTTGAACTGGCCAAGAGGTGGCCAACACCGAGCAATTCTAAGCAAGGGCCGTAATGCATCATGCCTTCAACGCGCAGGCCCAATACGATGGAATTTAAAGGACTTACTTATTTCCTGCGTCACGGGCCAATTATGTATGCAGTGAGAATAGATAATGGGAGGTCATTAATATTGACAAAAAGCTGTTCCTTGCTGCTGTTGTTCTTGGCCCTCTCCGTCAGTCATGCGAGTAGGCTGTTGCTCAATTCGTTTATCGAGTTAGTCAATTTAAGTTATCTATTTACAAAGACAATGTCTAAGTCTCTAAGATGACTAGTCAGCACGTCAATTAAGCAGTGGGCCAGTTGTATTGTATTTGTATTTTGTTTTTTACTCCATCCTATAGATAATACATTAGTTGCACAATATCAGTTAGTACAAGGTTGATTAAACTACGTGTACATAATAAAAAAAAGAAAGAAAGTTAGAATGGAGAAGGGCACATTATAGAAAACTAATGTGGCTAACAGAATTGACTTTATTCCAATATAGCTTTGTTATTCATTAAAACACAAACATGCACGCACACACACGCACACGTCTTGCTTCTTTCCTTTCTTTGACATATTCAAATAAAAGACACCAACACGAGAAACTAAATTATTTAAACACACAAAAAAGGAAAGAAATAACACAAAACTAGCCAGCTTCAAAAGATGCGGCCATCGTCATCGCTGACCGCTGACCGAATTGACCAGTTCGCCAGTTAGCAAGTGAATCAATCACCTAGTCAGTCAGTCAGTCAGTCAGTCAGTCAGTCAGTCAGTCAGTCAGTCAGTCAGTCAGTCAGTCAGTGTCAGTAAGTCAGTCAAACAGTAATCAATCAATCATCTGTCAATGGTAAGTAAGTCAGCAATCAGTCACTGAGGCAGTCAGTCATTGAACATTCTGTGAGTCAATCAACCAGTCAGTCATTCAGTCACTAAGTCTGTCAGTGAATCAATCAATCAATCAGTCTGTCAGTCAGTTAATCATTCCTTCAATCCATAACCCAGCTAGTGGGTGAATACAAGTGAGGCAAAACATATGTTCAAGTCCATCAAATTGAATTTGAGCTTGAATTTGACAAAGCCTTTCTTTAATTTAATACTCCATTCCCAGCTTCAATTCAAGGGGGAAATAGTAACTGACCTCTCGGAGTAAAGCTGCGCGTTTCTTCGGTCATCGGTGGCTACTCTCTATTTAAACTCGAACGAATCATCCATTCACTCACTGGCTGTTGATTTGACAGGTTGAGACTGCAGAACCTATGGAGGATGATGAGACATTTGTGTCATATCCAATCGTGATACCAACAGGCGCTGAGGAGCCGTTATCATGCTCACCTACGGGACCAAACTGCTTGTCAAACCAGCTTGATTCCATGAATTTTGATAGGTGTGTTATATACTTGTATAATCTGAAGGAAAGAGCTAGAGCGATTTTCGTATGACCTTGAAGAATGGTTTGGGTAAGTGTTTGTTATTTGTTTCATCAGTTAATGGATGATCAAAACACGGCCTCTTCGTTTTCCCGCTAAAGAAAACCTTAATATATAGAAGGCATTGTTCGATTGGCCAGTCCTTTGCAGTATGACGTCAAAACGAAGTATGGGTTGATTTCTAGAAAGTTCTCGGGCATGAAGTTTTTTCACCCGAGCGTTCGCTTAATCAACCAAAAGCCACACGCGTTTGTATCCGTTCGATTAACCAATCAAATCCCTCTATTTCGGTTCGTTTGTTGTTTCTGTTTTGTTCGCGCGTTTTCATTCCAAGGTTATACGAAAATCGCACCATCTTTAAATTAAATTGTACAACTGTAGCACTGCCCACCTTACACGGCTACGTTCTCACACCACCGGACGACCCCTTGAAAATTTGAGCGTTTAGGTGTTCCGTTCACGCGAAATAAAGAAAAGTAAGACGCCTAGACGTTCAATGGTCCGTGTAAATAAATGTTGAACGGTCCCGTGTTAACGAAGTGTTCAGTCAACTTTTTCAGCTGTTTATTCGTTACCGTGTGTACGTAGCCAACATGCGATTGCATGGATGGTTCATAAGTAATCAGTGGCGGGTCCAGGGGAGGGGTCTGCCCCCCCACCTTTATTTTTAGACCAAACTGAGGACCGAAGGGCCGGAAAAAATTTTTTTGAGACCGTCCCCCCCCCCCCCCCCCCCCCCCCCCCCTCCCTTCCCTTAACTGAAGGTCTGGACGGCAAAACCTTCGTGCGTGACAAACGTGACAGGGCTATTACTATACTTGCCTGTTTTGTCGTGATGTTCACTTACATTACGGTGTTCTAATGTTTGACCAAAATATTTGTTTCAAGGAGGGTGAAATTTTACGAGGAATTTTTTCAAGCGTAGTTATTGTCTCGCTATTCACACAAGGAGTAATATCCATTTACATAGGAAAACCGGAAATTCCGGTTGGAAAATCAAATGGTTCAGGCCATTCCGTTTGGGAAGCTTCTGAAAACACATGTATGGGCTTTATTTTGCGGCGATAACTGTTATTCTGTTTCAGCAAAGACTACTGATTCAATTTTACAGTAAAGGGTAGCGATGTATTTTCCAGAAAACTGTGTGGCTGCCTTTATTCTCGCTTTTTATCTTTCCTCAAAACTACCATGGGAGCACGGAGCAGAGGCTTCTTTCCAGCATGGCTTTTAGCTTTTACGAAGTCGTTCTCGTCGCTAGTCGGTTGCGTTGTTGGTTTGTTTACCTCCACCTCCCTCCGAGAGAAACTGGGGGCGTGAACAAACCAACTACGCGACTGACTAGTGACGAGAACGACTTCCTGAAAGCTAAAACGCCATACCGGAAAGAAACCTCTGCTCACAGGGTACCCACTTTACTCAGGCGAGATGAAGAAAAAAGCTACTCCATCCTTGATTTTTCTTATTTTGTGTTTCAATCTCCCAAAGTCCACCTAACCATTCAAAAGCGAGTGAAACGATGACGCAAGGCACAGCAACGCAGGAAGAGCTTACAGAAGACGAAAGAGCTTACTCAGATGACAATCCCACTGCTGATGACTACGGACAGTGCAAGAGCGTCCTGCCAATTATCAAGACACCCGCTCCTGATATTTATGGTCACTACCCACCAGTTGAACCTGAACCTTTGGGACAGAAGAAAACAGGGCTTCAGAGGTATACGAGTCGCCTATAGTCCACTACACGTAGGCTTGTAGCTTGAAATGATGTTTATCATATTATATTAATAGAGGCGAACTTTCTCAAAGTGAACACTTTAGTCCAGCTGGTGACATGAAAACCTTTTAAAACACAGATAAGAGTCTGTTACAAAATGCCATGCAAATGTTTCCATCTTACTGTAACCATTTATTAATTAAAACGCTACAGCTTCTCACTTTTCTACGCCGAAAACACGTCGCCTAATTAGCCACTTTCAATGTAATTTTAGTTGCCATTTTTTATCCGCCATGGCGACCCAAACCGTCGCAGCTTGGAGTGCTCTGAAGGGATGATTATTTAATTGTTCGTATCCGTAAAGTTTCGTCTCTCTTTCACCACTCATCCAGCGCGGACTCATGGATATTTGTTAAACCTTACGTGCTCAGCTCTTTCGATGCTAACACGCAGGGTTCATTTTACCGCGTAATTGAAAATTAAAAATTTTCTCCACGGGGTCCAGGACCTTTTAAGACCCTCGGAGAATGTCTTTCTTTTCCACCACTCCGGGAAAACGTCTGGAATTTGGAGCGAATAATTTATTGTGTGACTGGGGCGTAGAATGCAGTGGACGAATTAAGGCTATGAATTATTCTCTTTCGGAAAATAACCCAATAAGAAACCTTTAATTTTTTATTTTACTCTTGCTACATTCCTGGAATTTGGAATGAGAACCCAGTTTGCAACGCATTCTGTTTTCCCCCTTTTTCCAGAACTATGATCTTCAGGGATATTGAACGTCAAATTCATCCTCAAAGAGTCATAAACAAAGTTGTTTTTGACTTGGATCTAATAATGAAGCAGCAGGAGCCCGATGCGGACGATAACTGTTTGTTAGCGGTAGCTAAGGAGCAGCTCAAGTTTGGACACGCCCGTAAACCTAGCAACTCCAGGTTTGTCGTACCTCGGCATACTGAAATAAGTTATACGGTAATAGAGAGTTTAAGCTTCATGTTGAGAATTTCTCAAAATAGAAAATGAACCGATAAAAACAGCTCAAAACAGTTCTTATGGAAAAAAATTGCATGAAACTTCTAATTTAGGTATGGAAATAATGAACGACAATCGACAAGTAAAGAGGAAACTTGGTCACGTGGTGCAAATTCGAGTTTGCTGTTTGACGTAAACGTGATGCTTAACCTCTCAAATACCTGGCCACTGTTATTGTTATAAATGTGGGAGACACTCATTACAATAATGGAGCTCTAATGTTTTAGTTTGAACGAAATCCTTTGGATGTGTATACAGTGTTAGCTGTAAGTCGTTTGACCTTGTTCTTATTACAGTATATCGGAAGGTGAAAGATCTCCTGAAGAGACAGCCAAACCTCTGAAGTTTGAGTCAAGGTTTGAAAGCGGGAATCTTCGAAAAGCTATTCAGGTCAGAATTTGGTGTGTATGTTGTCGTTGATTTTTTTATCTCAGGTAATTTTTATTTTTCCTTTGTTTCAACTTCATTAGCATACATTACCATAATCAAAAACAAAAGAAAAACAAAAAATTACATGTGATAAAAAAATAACTGCAGCATTTACGGTATGAACCTGTATTAACAATTTAGAATTTAAATGAAGAATTGTCATATATAATATTGACTGGTTATAGCTGACGTGTAGGTTCTAGAAGCTACACACAGGTACAGCTCCAAATTGCAAAAGAACCAAAAGATATGCATTAGTTGCAGGACCCAAGAATTTTAAGAGTTTCCTCAGTTTCATTTCATTCATCAATCATTCCCTGCGTTTTGTAAGAGAAAATTAAAGTCCAGTAAATTTTCTTCCACGTTTTGGATTTGTCGACTAGTAAAAGAGCGTGCCATCCGTTTCAGCAGAACATCTGACTGGTAAGCTTAAAGGAGCTGTGTCACAAAATTTGTCAAAATTTAAATAGTAGGAACTGCCACCAAACTTAGTGGAACATAAAAATAAGGGCTCAAAACATTCAAAAAAGGTGTAAGTAACACCGGAAATACAAACGAGCCACGGATGGACAAAATTGACGAAGATAAAAACGGATTGCAAACCTTGTCAGTCTAACAGTCAACTCGTTCCCAGGTTCTCTCTCCTACTAGGAGAGAACCTTGGGAACGAGATTGTCTAACAGGTTTTCAAAGTTCATTTTTGTTGTTTGTAACGCTTGATATAATGCTTGGGAGACACATGTTTGACACGAAGCTGTGATTTGTCATAAGCATGTAATTTCTCAAGTTTCATAGCGAATAAGGACGCGTAATTGGCATTATTAACAAAATGAACCAGACAGCCATGACGCAGCCCCTTTAATCAAACAACAAATTACAAATTATCGACCCTTTCGGTAGTTTGAAAGGAGGCCAACATACCTCTGTGAAAGGCAAAATCTGTTCTCAGGTTAAATCCGAATTTTCTTTGTCTCCTATGAATAAAAAAGGCTTGAAAACAGGGGAAATTCTGGATCAAGGTACGTTAATTACTGAGTTAACCTCAGATCGATTCTACCTACAACATCTCCCGATACAAAGATGTCTTTTGCCCTCGCATTTAGCATCAATATATAACCTTAAGCGTAACTCTAACAAAATTCTGTAACCTAATTGGTTGACAGTGTCACATATGAGCTAAATAGAGATCGATGTGTGTAGCACATTTCAGGCTCAGCATCTTACTCTACAACGTACTCTTTTAGGTGCGTGATTACGAATATGATTTAGTCCTGAATCCGGACATCAACTGTAAGCACCATCACCAATGGTTTTACTTCGAGGTGGGTGTCTTTGGTTGCTTAATGTTCCAAGATTTGGGTCGAGTTGTTCGAAGGGCAAATCCAGAGCAAATCCAGTGTTACTCGCATACTCTTTTAGAGTCAGCTCCGTACCCTGGGTACCAGAGGTTTTTCGCGTGCGGCGGAATGTCACAGAGCGCCCCCCCCCCCCCCCCCCCCTGGGAGGGGTGGTCTAGACCGTATTTATGCTTGATAGGTATGTGCCGCTGTGAAGAGTATTGTAGGTCATCATTTTCTAGGAACATGTTCAGTGGGTTGACGATTTTAGGTAAGACTAGGGAAACCGGTTATTGATGCTCATTAAAGTAAAGGATAGGATAAGGAAGGATTATGCAGTTTAGTGTAGTATTGGGTGGCAAAATTCAGCAGAACTTGGTCTGGTGTAAGCTAAAGGTTCCAGGGTCTAGACAGCTCATCCCACCTACATCTCATTTCTTGAAGGTTAGTTTTAGGAGCTAAAAGTTTTCAAATAGCTTAAAAATTGGCTTTGCTTTGTTTTCAGGTCAGCAATATGAACGCTGAAATTCCTTACAAATTCAACATCGTCAATTGTGAGAAGATAAATAGTCAGTTTAATTTCGGTAAGAGAAAGCCGCACCTTATACATCACTAGAAAGTAATATACTGTTTGTGTAAAACCATTCACAATGAACGGCTGGTACGACCTGTAGAAATCTGCAAACGTTTATGGTTGCCGCGAAACCTATAACCCGTTTGTCCATCAGCTTTGTCGCCTTGTCTCTGAGCAACAGGGTATAGGTTTCCTTACCTAGATGCACATTTTTTCTTTCTTTTAGGAATGCAGCCGGTCATGTATTCTACAATAGAAGCTCAAGAAGGTCGAGCAGGATGGATTCGAGCAGGAACCAATGTCTGTTATTATAGAAATTACTTTACTCGAAGCCGCGAGGCAACCGGTGGGCTAGGAGGAAAAACTTACTACACTTCAACATTCACTATTGCATTTCCTCATGCGAATGATGTGTGTTACTTTGCCTATCACTATCCGTATACATTTACGATGCTTCAGGTAGGTTCGTGCAACAATGCACTCATTAATCTCCTCTAACGTGGCTCTCTGATTTGGATGCAACTTAAGATATTGTTTTGTGTTAGTGGTAATGTTGTTTTGAATTTGACCTGTTCTGTTTCATGTTGCAGGGTCATTTGTCACGGCTGGAGTCATCTCTAAACACCAAAGATATTTATTACCGCCGAATGACGCTCTGCAGCAGCTTAGGAGGAAATCCATGTGACGTCATCACTATTACTGCGCAGCCTCGAGAAGGAGATGCCAAGTCCATTGAAATACTGAGTAAGAAAACAAAGCCGATTCTGTGTTTAAGTGAGAGGGTGCTAACGAAATGATGGAGTCCTGGCGTTGCGCCTACCTAATTTTTATGTAATATATCAAGCATGAGACGCAGTGTGTCATCACCAGATGAAACACTGAGAAGAGAGTTGAAAAAACGATGCGCAGCGGAGTATTTATGTCGAAATTCGACATGCGAGTATGATGAGTTGCAGTTAGATGCAACAACACTGGCGACCCCAAGGAAGGGATAGGCATGCATAAAATCCCTTAATTTGTAATATAGCAGGCTCAATATTCAGTAACATCAAGGGGAGATGCAACAGGCATTACAGTGTCCTCTCCCTTCGAGACCCAGCTCCTTAACGCTGGCTCGAGGTAAAGCCTTCCACTGGCAGACGTCCTTCGGGCTTCGCCTTCATGCGCTCCTTCCCGTACAGCTTGAACAATCTGTATGAATCTCCTTTGGTTTCGCCGCTCGAACTCTTTGTTTGCTGTATGTTACGTATGATAGAACGGACACCATTAAGTAGGGTAATGACAATGGTCGACTGAATTTCTGCCTTCCTTTTTTCGAACATAGTGTAGCCAAATGCTGTCACCAACTCGAAAAGGTTTGTTGGATACTCGCTTGTTTTATTTTCTCTTCTTCTTCTCTTCCACATTCCCTGAGTGACGCCGCGCTGTCTCGTACGCGCTAGCAAGTCTCTGCCGTAGGGTCAACGCATACTCAGTTGATGAAGGAACAGCGTTCGGGGCTGACATCAGTAATTACATCCTGTGACACTTCAATTTCCCATCCCGTGGAGTCGTTGACGATTTCTGTGAACCGTGGGAAGTTTTAAGTCCCAACGTTCTACTTAGCCCTGCGACTGTGGATGTGGGGGTCCTTCTCGTTTTCAATGTCCAAGAGCTTACACATCTCTCACATAACTTTGGACTCGAAGTCAGGAAGTCAGTTGCTTGGTCGCTCTATATCGCCCTTGGAATTCCAAAACGACAGATAAATTCACCCACTAACCTCTCAGCTACTGTGGAAGCTTCTCGGTTCGGAACTCCATCGGCCTGGCCAGCTGCCCCTCTGGTTCCTTGACCTTTAGCAAAGTTCGGAGAGGTGCATGGTCGGTTCATATGAGAAGTTTCGGCTCACTGGGAAATTCTTCACTAATTCCAATGCGGCAAGCAGTTCTTTCTGCGTCGCACACTGACAGTAATTCCTCTCCTTTATTCAACATTCGGCTGGCATCCGCAACAGGATGCTCCACCGCATCCTTTACCTGACTTAAGAGAGCTTTAATACCATGTTTGCTAGCATATGTGTCGGCTGTAAATCTGGTTACAACAGGATCAAGGCTTTTGAAGATCAGGTCGTCAACAAGTCAAATGACGACTGGCACTCACATGTCCAGGCAAAGTCAGCATGACTTTCAGTTATTAGTTAATGAAGCGGTCTGGTCAATTGAGCAAAATTAGGAATACAGCGTCGATAGTAGCAGGCAAGTCCTAAGAAGCTCTTCTGTTGCATTCTCTGGCACTGGCGGATCACACACGCGTTCAACCTTAGCAGGCTCAGTCTCTATGTCACGTTCAGACAATATGACCCAGCTACGTGACGCTCTTCTCAAACAGTACCCATTTACTCGTTTTGAGCTTGAGTCCAGCAGATCTAAACTGCGGGAGCACCTCTAGCTGTTCCAGTTCCCCTACGAATGTTTCCGTACACTTTGACGTCATCTAAGTAAATTGAGTAGGTATCAAACATGAGTCCTGACAAAACCAGTTCCATATATCGCTCAAAAGGTGTTTGCGTAAAACCAAAGGTATGGAAGCTCACTCACAAAGACTTGAGGTAGTCACAAAGCCGCTTTGCCACTGCTAGCGGGAACCTGCCAGTACCCCCGAAGCCAGATCTAGCGTGCTGTACCACTTTTCTCCGGAAAGCTCACTCGAAGAGTCGTCATTTCGATGTAGGGAGCCTGTAGCTGCACTTGAGCTCAGAGTTGGTGTGTCCGACTGATGATATTTTAAAATTGAAGGCAAGGCTGATCAGATAGCTAAGGGTTGGTAATTTACAAATTTATATGCGCAATATTTCGACTAGACAAAACTAGTCTTCATCAGGGGCTAGTGAAGCTAAGTATTTTGTTGGGCTTGCAATTTTTTTGCCGGTGTTCTATTTTGCGTTTGAGCTCATCAACTAGTATCTGAAACTGCACTCGCCTTTAATCTCCGAGCGTATAAACAACCAGGTTAGGTCTTCAAAGTCGTCAGGGTTAAATGCATTAGCCGACCTTATTGAACGCGACCACCGCTGTCATCAATGTAAAGGAAGAGAGAAACTCATTCTGTGTAGATCTATTAAACAGTGGAACCCACTATGGTTCAACATGCGGCCATCTTAATTATGTTCGTAAAACTACATTACAAAACATCCCAGTGGACTGGTGAGGGGTTCACGATGGCATTACGCTTCCATTACAATATCATCCTCAAACTCGGCAAGTTTAAGGCGCCCTTTGTAGCAGTGTCGGTGGAGATTCGGTAACCAGTCGTGAGTCCGTGTCAAAAGGTGAGCACATGGAAGGTCTTTTCAACGCCGCCGTCTGGGTTTATTCCGGAGGCTTGTTTGAGCTTGTAGTCTCTTTAGGTGTGCTGGCCTTGGTGTTTACTGGCTTTCATCGACAACTTGAATGTATAATAATAGCCATAATGTTGGATTGTGTTAAAACTATTTAACTTTGATTAAGTTTCTTTCATTTCGTTCTTTTAAGAGATTAGCCTTATTTTTCTTTTTACACCTATTTTATTCCAAACATCGATCGCCTACAATACTCCTCTTGACATATTTGACATATCAGTTATAGGTGTTCAATACACATGGTTTGTTAAAATGTAGTTTGTGTGTTACAGGGAACAGACCGTATATATTCCTTACTAGTCGTGTACATCCAGGCGAAAGCAATTCGAGTTGGGTCATGAAAGGTATGAAATGAAAGTGCATTTTTGAAATTCTAAAATTTCGTGATCTGTTTTTTTGTACTTATCTATACGCAGCATAGTAGTCAAGATGTTTGTTCATCACTTAACTTTTACAACTTGTGACTAAACTTAAGGTAGAATGAAAGATCTTCTTTAGGCAACACACGCGCGACACTGTCACTTTTTAAAGAAGTTCTCTTATTTAAATATCGGCTTAATTTCACAGCCAACACCTAGGCCCTATTTACATAGAAGGAGTGTGACCATCCTAGTGAGGACTATCCTTTATTTTTTCTGTGTTTCGTTTGCACGAGAGTAGGTTTACTTTGACGGGAGAATTACACTAACTGCTTTCTAGTGTAACCCTTATAGAGGGACAACCTTTTTGACATGCATGTTAATGGTCTAAGAGGTTACAAGCCAGGTCATGGTAAATTAAGAATATAATTAAGTGTCACTAGCAACATATCCCTGGCGTGAAACTATTTCTTTTAAACGGGGGCTTTCTTTTGAACGTGCTAGGGTAATCCCCCCTTAAATGTTTTAACAACCGGAACGTTATCTTTATCAGCAGAAACCTAACGCCACCGCAGAGTACAAGGTGCAAGTACTTACTTTAAGGGTGAATTTCCGCTGTCGTGTCATTTTTCCGTGCGTACACACGTTAATTTTACTCGTGTAAATATAATAGAAGCAATGTATGAAAGGTCACACGGAAACGTAACAATTGAGCGAGGTTCTTTTAAGGTTGATTTCCACTGACGCGTTTTTGACTACTCACGTTAACGCACGTAAATTTTAATCACGTAAATAAAATAGAGACATGATATAAAGTGATGAGATTAAACGTGAAGTTGAGCGAGATTCTACTTTTACGCTTACGAGCGACCTTTGATACATTGCTTCTATTTTATTTGCGAACGTAAATTTTACGCACGTACGCACGTAAGAATTACGCGACTGTGGAAATCAACCCTAACGTGTACGCGCGACCTACCATACTTTGTTTCAAGTTTTTTTTCCACGCCTAAAATTTACGTGCGTACGCACGGAAAGAATACGCGACAGTGGAAATCCAGCCTAACTGATGTACGTTTTGTTTTGATGGCAGGAGTGTTGGATTTTCTAATGAGTAACTTGTACACTGCCCGTCATCTTCGGGAAACTTTTATCTTCAAGATTGTTCCCATGCTCAACATTGACGGCGTTGTTAATGGCTGGTAAGGAATAGGTGTACCTTAAAGCTTTTAAAACTCCGCGACTATTATTGCGCCATCTTTGTCTTACGTTTTCGTAAGGGTCCTTGCATGCCCGATCTATTTGATTGGCTGCTATACCAATCTCGATATATGTTAAAATAATTAATTTGCGGTTGTGCGTAGAGAAGAAAATCTCACTACCGCTACAATGTTTTCTCTCGCGATGGACACCAATGTTGTCTGTCTTTCTCTTCTTTTTTGTTTTGTTTTTTCTGACTCGCAGGTGATAATTTGTCTAGAGTAGCCAACCACGTTGTTTTTGTTTCTTTAGAGACTAATCATAAAGTAATTTGTTATATAATTCATCAACAAGATACTCGCAAGAGCGGTCGTCGGTCACCGCCAGGTGTACTGATGTCATAGATTTTGCAGTGCTCCCGCTCAGCGACTTTTGGCGTGAAACATTTTTATTGTTAGATGTAATGGGACTTCGGAGTGGCCAATGAGAGTGCGTGCGGTTGACGTCAAATTAAATGCCAGCCTTACAACAAAGAATTGTAACTAACTATGTGCAACCTTGCATTGCAGTCACCGATGCTCTTTATCAGGTGATGATTTGAACAGACGCTGGATCTTTCCCAGCATGCTGCTCCATCCTACTATATATCACGTGAAGGGTTTACTCCTGTATCTCCAGTCAATAGAAAAGACGCCTTTGGTGAGTTTGACCTCGCTAATGCGCGGGTCTTGACAAACTGCGTGGTGTATTCTATCACTTATAAGACGGAGATTCCGTTAAAATACATTTTTGTACTGCCTAACAATATTTTGTACAGTGGAACCTCGATATAACGAAGGGCTAAAGGTTCTTTTTCATACGTTTCGTAATTACTGGGGTAAAGAATATCGTTCGTTATACCGAGGACTCCGTTATATAGAGGTTCGTAATATGGTAGTTCCACTCCAAATGAGGATATGCACCAGTCTTAGGACGACAAACCACAAGATTGGTCCTCAGCAGAGAATCTAGAGACAGAAAAGACAACAATAACCCAGAGCTACAAATAACATTCGGTCACGGTCATATTCGGCTAAACCTGGCCAATTAAGACGAAATCCTACCTCGGACGGATCAAAAGCCGATGACGATATAGTACATGAAACAAGAAAATACGGTGTGAACGACTGGAGTTTCCTGTCATTGTTGTATTGTGCTATTTGTATTATGGTGATTCGCGGAGTGAGTTGGTTGGGTGTGATCCTAGGCCCATGTTATTGTGAGCTAACCCTGGACAATATGATACATACATACACTGTTTACAGGTAGCCATTACAAGGGGGATCATGAGGTTATCCCTATATAAAGATCTCTCCTTATATATAACCCACCCAGCCCAGGAACGGTTGGCCACACCACCAGGGTTTACGTCTCCTACATGATCAAGTGGTTTTCACTCGTCAAAACGTTAAAACGGTTAATCGTAAGTGTTCACTCGAGAAGTTATCGTATTTCGCCAACAAAGGGTGTTTATAGAAATCGGAAAACTGATGTTAGAAAGAGAGGCGTTAGTTGTGGTCGATCCAAGTCATCAGAGAGCCTCGATTTTAAACAGCGTTCGACAAAACAGCTTTGCTGCGAATGAGGGACAAGTGTTACAGTACATCCTACAAATTTGGCAAAACCTTCACGATGTGGGCTAAGTAGGTGGGTCTATTACCTGTAATAACACTGATGGTAATTGTTGATTGTAGGTTTATTGTGACTTCCACGGCCATTCACGCAAGAAAAACGTGTTTATGTACGGCTGTAGCACGGCTGCTACTCTGGCAGCGAGTTCATCTAGTTCAGGTGACATTGAAAGTGATCTGGTGGATTCAGTGAGGGAACGAGTGGCAGAGCTGTCTGGCTCTGACTCCACCAGTAGCATGGATCCGAGTGATGTGGACGAAGATCCCGGATATAGGGTGAGTATTATTAAAATCTGCTGCCACTTATAGTTAGCTATTCTTGTTTTTCCTCTGAAGTATCTCAATTCTCTGCAGCTGATCGGCCGAACAAGTCAGAAGCAGGGATTTCAATTGCTTCTTGGGTAATTTTAGTAAAAGTAATTTCCCAGGGGTTTTCCCGTCCTTTGAACAAAATCTAAGTACCAACAAATGTACTTTTTACGGGACTCAAATTTGACGTGTCAGTCGTCTTTAATTTCTTATTTATTTATTTATTGCAGACTTTACCTCGCGTGCTTCACAATATTGCACCAGCGTTCTCATTAGGCAGCTGTAGTTTTATTGTAGAGCAGTCTAAGGAATCGACCGCCAGAGTTGTAGTGTGGAGAGAGATAGGAGTGGTGAGAAGCTACACAATGGAAAGTACCTATAGTGGCTGTGATCAAGGGCCGTACAAGGTTGGTACCTGGTGTCTAAACACACCGTTATAGATCTAGCCGGATTTTTGAAAACGAATCTAGCGAAATTTGCACCCATATCCATTTGAGTGGAAGGAAAGGGGCCAAGAGGCAGGTTTTTGCCTCCGATAAAGCCCGAAAATGAAAATCACAGAAGCGAAGGAAAGAGAAAGAAAAAGTAGAAAGGGTGAGGAGAAAGAAAGGATGAGTAGAGAAAATGGGCATGGTTGCACTCTTAGTGTTAATTTTGGCTTCTTAACTGCTTGACGGAAGAGCGAGGTCTATGCGGCGGTAACGTTTTTAAAATTCCAGCCAGAGATAACTGGCGTATCTGATGTCGTTGATCCAAAAGGGACGGTTACTATCTGACCAGGCTTAAACTTCAGAGTACTGTCAAATGGAAGACAGAACAATAGTCTTAACCAAATTCCGCTGTAAAAATTATTACAGTCTGTTCATCGAGAAACGTGCTTCAGAACCCTCCGCAGCAAGGGCTTGGAAAAAAAGCTTTTCATAACTTCCTGACTGGGGTGATTGTTTTGTGAATATATACAAGTCCTCGAAAGATAATAAGCTTAGACAATTCACTTTTAAGGTTGTGCGCAGAATAATCACGACAAAGAAAGAACTACTGAAATATAAATTACCCTCGGATGATAAATGTCCTTTCTGCCTTAATCCAGATTCAATTGAACACACTTTTTTATATTGTCAAGAGTCAAAGGAATTCTTTTCCAAAACTTTACAGCGGTTACCACTAACACGCGCCTTTGAAGGGTTTTTTTCTGTCTGTTTAAACCTGAGTTTTCGTGGACGTCAATCAACTGTTTCCATGGTTTTCCACGCGCTCTGACAGAGAAGGTTCCCTCATTGCTGAATGAAGGGCGAATAATTTCGAACGACGACGGCTTTTTAAATTATTTTATTAAGATGAAGGATTACATTGTTAAAACAACGAGGTCTCTGCGAGCTGAGTAAAATAGCCGAAACATTCTCTATAGTTTACGTAACGGTTTTCAGGTTGTTTATTTATTTGATTGTATGAAAACACGGGAGCCGTGGACGCATTGCCAAGAAGGTAGTATAAATTCAAAGAAACAAAAGATATCACACTGAAAAGAGAAAAAGTTTCCTCTGAATGGAGGCTGTTTTCGAAAATGAATTTTACTACTTATCATTCTTCATGTTATCGAATAGAAACCCGGACTAGCAAGAACCCAGACGAGTTGCGAGCGATTGAGAAAGCTTACATGGTTGTAACTTACAGGGTGTAAATATGTCGATAATTGGAGTTTCCTCCTCAACAAATTCTTTCTCCTCGTAATCTTGACATGAAGCGGTGTCAGATCCTGCAGCAAAATATTGCAAAAACGGCTGAAACGCCGACATATTCTTCCGAGTACTCAATAAACGGAGAAAGAATTTTCTCTAGGCCAACGCGTGAAAAACCATGGTAACGGTTGATTGACGTCCACTAAAACGCAGGTTTGAACTAAAGAAAAAACCCTTTGAGGGCGTGTGTTAGTGGTAACCGCTCTAAGGTGGTTTAATGAATATCATAAAGAGAACGTACAACTTTCGAACAAGCAAATTTTATTTAACACGTTCGATGACTCCCTTCCAATGCAAATGCCAATTTAAACTCGACGCAAACTTCGTCTGTTGGTTTTACTGTAAAAGAAATACTTGAATACTTGCAAGAACATTGT
Source organism: Porites cylindrica (assembly GCA_964035525.1). Classification (NCBI taxonomy): domain Eukaryota; kingdom Metazoa; phylum Cnidaria; class Anthozoa; order Scleractinia; family Poritidae; genus Porites; species Porites cylindrica. The sequence goes on from OZ037779.1 coordinate 33,551,020, forward strand.
AACGAAACCTTATTTAGAGGAATTTTTACGTAAGCTTTTTGAACAATTGTGGCAAACAATATTGAATATGTTTGGCAACTGACAGGTTTTATTCTTCTTCTTCTTCTTCTTCTTCTTCTTCTTCTTCTTCTTCTTCTTCTTCTTATTATTATTATTATTATTATTATTATTATTATTATTATCCAATATTTTTTTTATTTTTATTGTAATTTGTTTTGTTACTTACTAGCATATTTATTTACTTATTGATTATTTTACCTTCTGCTGTGTATTAATGTTGTTAATTTGTTGTCCATAAAAAAAAAAAAATTCTGGCCACGCTAGAATACCTTCTAAAAAAGCAATTGTTCAAGTGACAAAAGAAACAGATATCCTAGACACGCACTATTTGCGGGCGAAAAGGGGAGCCCGCAGTCCTAATTTCCAGATGCTATTATGCATGCACCACAAGTATGGCATGTATATAGACAGTTTCGTTTGGACGTCCACCAAGAATAAACGGAATGCGCCCAACGCAATCTGATCACGAGCGTTTGGACCTTCTATTAGGTAAAACTTACGCAAGGCACAGCGTTGGAGCGAGGATCGTTTTGACCTTCGATCGTTGTCACTTGCACTCATAGAAGTACCTTAAAGTTCTTTGTTTACCATTCAGGCAAACTGCGTCCATTTAAAGTGAGTCTCAACAGCTGAAAAAGAGTTGAATAATCTAAAACGTGATCTTTAAGGACGTAGCTGTATTTTAAGTATGAGGAATTTGTAACTTTCTCTGGTCATTTAGTTGATAATATCAATACTAGGCTCTTACTGGTTAAGAGCTTCTTTTTTAAAAGTATAAAATAAGTGATTAAGCGTGCTTTGGTATGTCAAGTTAAGGGTGGGGTTGCTTTTTCTCTCAAAGGGTTATCATGTGGGAACTAGAGAGCTTGAGGAGATGGGTCGCTTCTTCTGTGCTGGTCTGCTTCGTGTTGGCCGCTCGTTCTTCTACCGTAATAATCCGATGTCGAATGACAGCGCGAGTGAAATGCACACTGCGGATAGCTCTTGGTAAGTGATTGTTTACGGTTCAGTATCAAATCGTCGATTAAAAGCTTGTAAAAGTGGTAATGTTGCATGCCCTAGCCCATTCACCTTGCTTGTCTTGCAATCACCTCTCCTCGCCTCCGTAGTTGTTTCCACTTATACTCAGTTTAACCTTGACTTTGAAACGCCCCTTCTCGACAACTTTCAGGCCTAACGGACATCCATCCACTCACATATTTAATCTCTTGGCGACAGTCAAAACAGTGCGTCTCAACTGCCTTGCTACGCCATTGGAGAGCAGATGATGTACAAACAGGTGTACCGATGTACATTACTCGCTCTGTTTTGTTACCTTGTTGGTGTGAACATCTTGTTTCTTATGTATTGAGAAAGCTTGATTGCTACTTATCAAAGTGCTATGTTAAAATGTTCTACCCTTTTCGCCCAAAGTTGGTCTCCTCTCTGGAACTGCCCTCTATCCGCACGGTGACCTTTCCCGAGACACTCGACTGTATACACAAGTCAGTAGCACAAAGATGCCTTTGTAGAGGAGCTGAGATAGGAAACTCCGTCATAAACAGGCTCCTCCGTCCTTAGTTTTCTGGCTTGCTTATTTTAACCCAATTTTTATAAGGAACCGACTTTGAATTGGGAGTGGATTGGCCCCGCCCTAACCCCCCGCCCCCCTCACTTTAAATTGGCCCTTAAAGACGCAGTTCATCGTAGGCCCTTTAAATGATGGACATTTTGGTTCCTGGAAATTCAAAAGCCCTTTTGATAAGTTCTGAGTACTGACTTTGGTTATGGACGGCTAAGGATAGGTATTTTTTGGGGGGGGTGGGGGGGTGTCCCAAGGTGTTGATGCTTTGTGAAACAAAGGTGACATCAAACAAACACTTGAAAACATTCAATACTCACCCAACAAAAGACGCTTTGTTGAATTCTGGTTTATTTGTTTGTTTTTTTTTTTACAGGATACGGACAAGTGAGCTTTTTGTTCCTTGTGAGCTGGTCAGTAGTGGAGTTGTAATCTAAGCTTCCATTTGATGCGTGTACAAAAGCAAGAAGAAGCGCGCAAAACGTGTAAACTGGGGAGGTCTCTTAGTTACGTAATGAAAGTAGCAGGCACGTAGTTATAATGGTCATATAAAGCGCATACAGTATGTACGTGAGTATAACAAAGCCAACCCAGAAGTGGGTTTATTTTTAAAAGTAATTATGAATTCTGAGGGCAGAAGCCTGTAGCTGTTTTGGGTTGAATATTTTCATCAAGAATGGATAATCACAAAGGGAACTACCTTACCGTACTCGGTGGGTGATGTCAGGTTTGGAAAGGGTGAAACAGAGGAAAACGTTGGAACTACTCGTGATTAAACAAATCGGACTCCCTCTACGCGGTCGTCCGATTTTGTTAATCACTCGTATGACTACAGACCGAATTGGACTCCACTAAGTCCTTTTACCATTTCGAATGGCTGGGAAAATGTGTTCTTTGTAACAGGGTTCGTTATATGGGGGCCCTTTTCGGTTAATTTCTTTATAACTGGGGTAATAGGTCTCGTCAATTTGGGTTCTCCATTGTCAATGGGCTCGCTGTATGATATCGGGGTTCCGCTTTAGTTTTGATGAGGAACCTGTGTTGCCATACGGTGTTTTTAGGGAACGGGAAATAGTGCTGAAAGCTATCTTAAAGTTCACGCAGTAGTTGTTGCATTCAAATTAAAGAGAGAAAACGGACGATAGAAAAGCGTCTTTAAAAGACAAAACTAACTCAAAGGTTTATTTATAGTAGCCTTGTAGTGTTTTTCCACATTCCACGGGCTTCTCTCAGCAAATAGACTTTGCTCTTTCGTCGCCACGTGATCTCAGTTCAGTCACGTGATCAGAAGTGGTTGTATATGATGAACGAGGTTCTATAGAGCGTTATCACATGACGTCACGGCGGCCATATTGGTGTTCCAAAACAATGAAACGGTGGCCATGTTGGTGTACCCAGAAAATCCTCTGGGAGTTGAACTCTTTTCTCATGTAAATGCTTTCTTTTGTTCCGGTAAATTAGCATAGATGCTGGCCACGTGAGTCAAAACGCTGTATACCCATCCTCTTTAGGAAGGGACATTGGCTTCCGGTGCGTTGTGTTTCAGCGGCTAGACTAGATAAGGTTAAGCAAACTTAAGCACACAGAATAGAAAGTAATATCAGAAAACACGAAAAATCTGGGGAGATAGTTGAACCACACACTAACGTGGAAGTGTTAAAATACGCGCTAAAATGTGCGACTCTCTTTTCAAGAAACTGAAAGCTAAGGTTTGCATTTCCGATCATACATTCCACTCGTAGTCACAGCAGTGATTTCCATGGTTTTGTTTCTTCATGATTTATAAAAATTTGAGAACTTAGTTTTAAATTGAGTTAGAGCTTTTTGTCTGGTGTATAATCATTATTAGCAGTAATTTAAGCTATAAATTTTATAAAATGAGAACTTATTACAATGGAATTATTATAATATAATTGTAATTGATTATTTATACACAATAAAATATTATCCCTTGAATTGCACAAGTCCACTAGATTGATGGGTAAAAATGGGGTCTAAAACGTTGTGGTGAACCTGATTTAATCTACTGACTTTCTTAACTTGGTATGGGTGCGGCCTGAAATTGAAGCCAGTTTCTTAATCCCTGGCCCTTGACTCGCAACGAAAAGTCACACTCCGACCGTATAGCACAATCAAGGGTTTAACTGTTTGTGTAGTTATAATTGTGAAAAATTTGTATCGGTCGTTGGTATTTCTAAAGGCGATGTCACACAACTACTGGGGGTCTACCATGAAATTCTGTACTTGATGGCGGGAGGCCGGGAACTTGACGTTATACACCTTGACCTCTCAAAAGCATTCAACCAAGGTGCCTCACCACCTATGAGTGACCAAACTTCAGCAGTATGGCGTGTCATGCTCTGCCCTACAGTGGTTCGCAAGCTACCTGTCGAAGAGATATCAGCGCGTTGTCCTGGATGGTGCATTTTCTGACTGGTTAACTGTGACATCTGGGGTACCACAGGGTTCCATTTTGGGCCCACTACTTTTCCCGGTGTATATGTTGCAGTTAGTTTTTCTTATTTCAGGTAGTATTTGTTTTTCTTTTGTTTTTGGATATTGCAATGCATGCTAATGAAGTTGAAACAAAAGAAAATTTAAAATTCCCTGAGATATATACTAGGTCAGCATGGGTCCAGATTGCCCTGTTCGCGGACGACAGCAAGCTCTTCCGCCCTATTGACTGCCGTCTTACCTGGAGCACTGATCATGGCAAAAAATTCAACAACACCAAATGTAAAATCTTAAATATGACCAGGAAGAGATCTTCTCGAGCACCCCAACACAGCCAACAGCTTTCCGGTCACAACTTGGCGTCTTTTACTAAGTCTGACCTTGGGGTGGTTGTGACTGATCAGCTGTCTTGAGCCACTCACCCTGAGGAACTGTGCGCTAAGGGCAACAGAGTTCTTGGTCTGGTCAAGCGCATGTGCGGTCAAGATATATCTGACGTTCCAACTAGAAATATTTCGTAAGTTAGACCCATCTTAGAATACGCATCTTCCCGTTGGTCTCCTTACTCAGTAAAACATTGCAGTTTGCTAGAAAATATTCAGCTCCGCGCAACTAAGGTCATATTATACTATCCGCCCGTTGAAGTAGCTTACAAAAATGGGCTGGAACAACTTGATTTTAATACTTCCCTTGGAGATGCGCACAGATACATATGACATAGTTATCCTGTTTAAGTTGAGATTGGTCTTGTTGCTGCAAATTTTGATCGTTTTTTGGTTCCCGTAGTACCTCAGCTCAGTACTTGAAATAATTACGACGCTGGAAATTTCCGTCTTCTGTCCTTTCATAACCAGTCGATTGATGATTTTGTTTTCTCAAAAGGAAGATTTTTAGACGATAAAAATGTCATTTCACTATAGCCGAAAAATTTTCATCTTTCCAAAGGGGTTAACACGTGATTCCGGTCAAAAATTCCACATATCTTTCAAGCCTACTTTTCTGCAAAAGAGACCTTGGTTTTGTCGTTTGATGATCTTGTTTTCTCAAAAATTAGGCTGTTTAGTCGATAGAAATGTCATTTTCCTATTGTCGAAAAATTTGCAGTATTTCCGAAGGGGTTAACCCATGATATGTGGTCAAAAACTCCACATTTCTTTTAAGCCACGGAACCTTGGATTTGTCGTCTGATGATCTTGGTTTCTAGAAAAGAGGCTTTTTGACGATAAAAAGTGTCATTTTTCTATAGTCCCAAAATTTGCGTATTTCCACAGGGGTTAACTCATGATTTTGGTTGAAAATTCCGCATTTCTGTTGAGCCTAGTTTTCTGCAAAAGAGACCTTGTTTTTGTCATTAAATAATCTTGTTTTCTCAAAAGGAGGCTATTTAGACGATAAAAATGTCATTTTACTATAATTGAAACATTTGCATATTTCCAAAGGGGTTACCCCATGATTCTGGTCAAAAATTCAACATTTCTTTCGAGCCTACTTTTTTGTAAAAAAAAGACCTTTAATTTGTCGTCTGTAAAGTTTTCTTGAAGGTAAGCTTTTCAGACGATAAAAAAGGTCATTTTACTTTAATAAACAAAAAGACATCGATAAAATAATAGAGGGAAATTACCGAAATTACGTCATCGATAAACTCACGTGTGAGATTATGGAAAATAAACCACTCGAGTCCCGGATGTAGTTTTTATGAATTTTACGAGTGGTATATTTTCCAGTAAAACACTCGTGTCTACATAACAAAAAAGGGTTAACCCATGATTCTGGTCAAAAAATTCCAAATATCTTTAGGCCAACCTTTCTGTAAAAGACACCTTGTTTTTGTCGTTTGATGATGCTGTTTTCTCAAAAGGAGACTTTTTACTTAGGCGATAAAGATGTCATTTTACCATACTAGAAAAATTTGTATATTTCCAAAGGGGTTAAACCATGATTCTGGTCAAAAATTCCAAATATCTTTCGAGCCTACTTTTCTGGAAAGACTTTAAATTTGTCGTCTGTGAAGTTGTAAATGTCTTAAAAGGAGGCTTTTAACACGATAAAAATGTAAGTTTTCTATAGTCGAGAAATTTGCATATTCCAAAGGGGTTAAACCATCATTCTGGTAAAAAATTCCAATTTTTTTTCGAGCCTACTTTTCTATAAACATCTCATGGTCCGTATTATAAACAGTGTGCCATAGTAGGCCTTTCCTTTCTGAAGGTAAAAAAAGCCTTTAGTTAATAGCATGTCGATAACCCAAGCCCAACTATACACCAGATACGATGATTTTTAACCGTCAATTTCAGACTATTTTGGCATCAAACGAGTTTTCCAGAGAACGCACAGTTTTGATTAAGTTATGTATAGATGTGCGATTTTTAGTGTTTACGTGGATTTAGTCCACAGAATGGTGGCTTTCACGGTGAAGGTTAGAGATGTCTTATTGGACGATAGCACTGTCCTCTTTTATTTTTTTAGAATTATGTTCTAGGCGAAGGTGTTTTTTGACTTAAATAACACGACCCGAACAGGAGTTCGAGTTTTATTACAAAAACTCTCTTTATTTTTGGTCTTGAGCACGTGCAAGTATTTCCATTTTAAACTCGGTTCCTCTTTCATACAAAAACGATGAAGTTACGCTTTTAAGACTCCATGGCTTTACTCCTACCTTAAACATGTATGATCTTTTTTGATGCTTGGAACAAACACGTTTTGCTTTAATCCCTGCCAAAGTGTGTTTGTTCCAAGGCTCGCGCTCATTTACCCTGTCTCACACGACGTCATCTAAGTATTATGGCGTCATGTGCTTAGAAGACACGTCGACTTCATGCCAAAACTAAAACGTTACGATTCAAAACAAGACTTTTAAGCAACGCCTCTAAAAAAGGACGCAGACAAAAAACCGATGGAACTGTTTCAGGCAAGAGTTCAGGCAAGTACCCCAGTTTTAAAGCGATTATTGAATCAAGTTGAAATAGCAGAAAGTTTGAGAATTTCAAAAGGCAACAATCGCAAAAAAAAAAATGCCACGGTTAAAGTGAATTTCGACTGTCGCAAAGTTTTTAAGTGCGTACGCACGTAAATTTTACTCGCGTAAATAAAAATAGAAGAAATGTATGAAAGGCCCGCGTGTTCAACTTTTACTTTTACATACATTAGGTGCGGTTACACGGGACACTTTTACCGTGGTAAATGACCCTTTTACTGCGGTAACTTGGCGTGGTGCGTGTGACCGGACTTTCCCAAAATAAATTTACCATGGGAAATATCCATGGTTACGTCAAAAAGAAGAAAGAAACCGGCCATGACATTTAACGTGGTAAGTAGCAAGCAACGGTTTTTAGATTCCCAAGGCAAGAGAGCCAATCAAGTTTCTTCATTTGACAACATGAAACCGCCAAAAAATATTTTGTTTTTCATTTTTTTTTTTTTGGCGTGATTGAGAGAAATAAGAGATTGATTGAATTGGTTTGTTGGGCTAGATTTAGGAACGATATTTCCACCCCAAAGAATTGTTCTATTCCTGGCATGTAATAGAACAATGGGATGCAGATGAACTGAAAGACGGAATCGAAGGTCGAGATTAAAAAAAAAATGCTATATACCTTCGCTAAATTATCGGGACTAACAAACCATTTGAAATTTGAGCTAAACTCTACGTAAATTTTCAACATAACATGAAATACTGCCATCATCGACGGCGATTATTACCGCCATAGCCCGAATGAAGCCGTAAAAGCGGCTGAATTAACTTGGGAATTAATTCATGTGTAGCCACATGTTACCACGGTAAACTAAACCCACGTCAAAATTCACCACGGCCTTATTTACGTGGGAAATGCCTTTTACCGTAGTGTGTGTAACCGCACCTATTTGCCTCTATTTCATTTACGCACGTAAAAATTTTATGTAGCGTTTTCTAGAAAACAACAACTAAGCGAACGACGTCAAACTGTTTCGCTGTTGAATTTCTTGTCGTGTTCTACAAACATTACACTCGTCATTGGAAATGATCAAAGTTGACCTTAAGTTACTTAAAACAATTGTTTGTTTCATGCTTTCATATATGTATACACATGGGTCCGTTCAAAAAAGATGTTTTGGCCTTTTCTTTCAAGAAGGTGAACGAAACACAGATAAAAATACTAAGTATAATGTTTTCACAAATAAACTTTTAATAGCATCGTAAGTTGTACCTTTCAATAAATATCAAACCATGCAAGCGTTTTTACGAAACCGCGAAATAGATAATATATATTCAATAAATATAATTAGTAAAACTATATTTTTTGGGTTTGCCTTTCTTCTATACACTTGAAGAATATGCTCGGTTTCCTAAATAATATTTTAATGAATAATTTTCCTTTTCGTATTTAAGGGCGAGTTCGATTGACTGTATTCCGCGTTAAGAATAAATGGAATTAACTCTAAAAATTAATTGCATTGCAATATCTAGAGATTATCCTGAAAGTCCAAAAATTACGGTAAAAGAGATTTGTAACAAAAATTTTTAATATTGTTATTCAGAAATACGACCAAACGAACGCGCTCAGTTGATTTTCAAACTTAAAAAACTGCTCTCGTAAAGAGTATTGAGTAATCATGACTTGCTTTATTAATACCTTTGTTCTGATTTGCTTTGGGGCGTCGCTTTTGTACGAGTACTACTAAGGGTTAAATATTGTGTACAAACAACACAATATTTGAGCGTCATTGTAGAAAGAAATAGGTATTTTGTTGTAGAATCATTTAGGTATTACTTGACCATATGACAACAGACTCCTAAAGTGACTTCAATCAAGTCTCATGCATTTTATTTCAATCTCAATATCATTTTCAACTTTAGGAATCTGCGTTGTCAAACAAATTATTGGTGACAACTAAGCAAAGTTTTGTAGGATTCCTGTGATCAGGAATACTACAAAAGTGTCAAAACTAAAAGGACCAAGAAACCAAAGAAAATGCTTTGCTTGGAATGGACTAAACGGTTAAGACATAAAAATCGTTAACTGAGCTGCACTCGTCATGGTAAGTCCCCACACTGGAACAATATGGAACAAAGTCTGCTGAGACGATGCTGACCGGCTTAAACAAGGAAGAAAGTAACCTCTAAGATAGCAAGTCACAGCGTTGCTAAGTAAATAGCCTGCGAGCAGGTTCTCGAGTTGGGGGTTTTGAGTGGATTCGTTTCCTGTTACTCAGAAAAGATGTTAAATCCCGGGCGGGAGCGGTAGCTTCGCTGTTCGCTCCTCTCACTCCCTCGCTTCCCTTAGTCGCTCGCTTGCTGCGGCTTTCGCCTTCATACTCTCGTGGCAATTGAAAAATCGTTCACTGCCGATACGAAACACGCGCGAATTAAATGACCTGTTTGGTAAGAATGATGTTCAAGAAAGCTGAGACTAATTCGGCATCACGCGATTACAAAATCACGGGCTTGGCAGATCAAGTGTTCCAGAAGGAATCATCATTAAGAAGTTCCTCAAAGCTGAGTTGCCTAGCTGTCATGTCCTTCTCTTTAGCAGGCATTCCTTTGAACTGTAGGTTTTCTTTAGGGTTTGTCCGCGGTTTACGCCTGACATGTATCGTCGATGTTGAAGCAGAGAGTTTTCTGTTCTTCACGGTGTGGATGAATCCTTTGGGTGTTTGCCGAAAATGTCGCTTCAGATTATGGTCATGTTTCCTAGAAGCTGAAAGGGTTTTAGTATTCTCTGCCGTGCTGCTGCTTTTTTGTTCCGCTGAATATGAACAAGTATAATAAAAACAAAGTTAAATCAGCGCGTGATCATACAGAAAGTACTAGCCGCATTATGGGCATGATTCTCGTACAAGTGAAGTCTGGCTAAAAGCAAAAAGTCGTAGTCCTTTTAAGGACTTGCGAAAGAATTCAACGACAGCACAATCTTGTAATGACAACAGTTAACGAAACAAAAGCCAGGAGTAAATTGCATGAAAAAAAATTTAGATGAGGGTGTCAGTCAGGGTTGAGTATTTTTTTTTCTCCGCGGACAGTTAAAAATCCTTTTTTTGCCAAAAACAAAATCAAATGTGGCTTAGTTAATTTCAAGAGTGCATTATCATTTGACACAGAGTGAAATGATGTACATCATCTTATAGAAAGTCGAAGTTCAAGTAAGCATAGCACCTCGTAATAGTTTAACTTGTTATCATGCCGGGTATTAGTAGTGCAGCAAAATGAAAAATAAAAATAAAAATGAAATGCCAGCACACATCGAAGAAGTTACTAAACTAATATTTTTATGTCCACAATTTCTACTCTATTGACAGAAAAAACACTCACCGTCTTGTGCCAGATCCAACAGAGACAGTAATTTGGCTTTCTTTTTCTTTACTGGTTTCTGTTGCGTGTGTTCAGAGCTTGGCTTCCAAACCTCGGTCGGAACGTCTTCAAAATAATAAGCAAACCATATTTACAAGTCACAAAAATTGCAAAGAAAAATAATGATGCAACTTTCACTGTCGAAAAAAGTTTAACACTGTCCAACAAATATTCTTCCCAAGCATTGTATCGAACTTTAAAAACAACAAAAATGAACTTTGAAAACTGTTAGGCTAAAAAGTTTTCAAAAACCCCACAATAAAATCCGTTTTAATTTTATATCGAGCCGTTTTCTTAGCTAATTGAAACACATCCAGTCAGTCAGTTATTTAAGTTGGGTAAAGCAGGGAATGGCATCATTTTACGAAGATGTCTCCAAACAGATGCAAGTAGGCAGGCTCATTACTGTTTAGTTTACCTGCACTGTCCAGCTTCACGTCTTTCTAGTTTTCCTCCGTCACACCCGTTCCCCACGGCTCATGCCAAATATCAGTCTAAACTGATTTTCTATAGGGTGGTTTCGTTATGCCCCTCCATTGCTGAAGTTACCACCAAATGTATGTACTTGTAATTTTGGACAAGCATATTTGTGTTAACACAACTTCGCGCTAGTGGTCACAATTTTACGCCAGATGGGTGAATTTATTTGCAAAAGTTTTAAATGGCCGAGTATAAATCGCTTCTTAGCCAAAACCTCTGGAAATATAGCGAACTACAAGCCAAATCGGCAAATAAACAATTACCTGATTTAGTCAAACACAGGATACAACAGCCATGCCCAGGACCCGGAGTCTTTGTTTTAGGCCTTTGAAAAGGGGAGTTAAAGGGAGCATGGCCACTTGGTACACGTTTCAGCAAACGAGTGCGACGAAAGTAGGCCATTCATATATAACAAGAATAAAAGTGGTCATAGAATGGATCCTTGTGGAACACCACAAGTCACAAGTAAGGAAATCGAGTTATGACCATTAACACATACAAACTGCTCTCTTTGGGTTAAATAAGAAATAAACCAATCACGTACAACACCTCTTATTCCATAATGGTGAAGCTTAGTTCGTAGAATTGTATGGTTAACAGTATCAAAAACTTTTTTCAAATCTATAAATACAGATAACTATAGAGGCGTTGATACACAGCTTTTATTTTTTGTACAGAATCTTGCGAAGTAACCCTCTGTAGGACCCTAATAAATAGGGTCGTGAGAGAAAAAGAACTCTTACCTGGATCAGTTGATTTCTCCTTTGCTTTGTTTTCCTCAAACTCATCTGATTCTTTCATCTCATACTTGACCTCGGTTAAAGTTCTGTAACCACTGTCGTTGAGTGAGGTAGGTGAATCACTTTGTCTCTTTTCTTTCTTTTTCTTTTTTCTCTTCTTCTCTTTTTTCTCTTCTGTGTGCCAAAATTGATCGACTCAATGTTACGTCAGAATAGCTAAACACGTATTAAAGTTCTACGCTTTTAATGCAAACACTAAAGAACAGTAGCTGTGCTGCAAGGAGAGAGTCGGTTTAAGGTCATGTAGTGCGGATGTTAATATACAGTAGAAGCTGTCGTAAGCAGCCACTAGAAGTGTAAGGGTTAGATGGTCAGTTATGGGAGCACAGCTACAAATCAATACTGGGAGTACAAATGTTAGTGTTTGGCTGGTCACAAGCATAAAATTCAAATGGTCTTTTCAAGTGTAACCGTATGTGTGCGTGGAAAAAAAAACAAACACTGAGACAGCTATAAATTCATCGTGAGGAACAGTGATTTCAAGTTGATTAATTAAATCACAAGATTCAGAGGAGAATGAGATTTCATTTCGGGTGTCCGCTTACGGGAGCTTAAAAAAAACATGTTTAGGTTTACTGTTCACCGTTTAATCAAAAGCCGCACGTGTTTGTCTCGGTTTTCTACATTAATCAAGTTGCTATATGCCATTTCGTTTGTTGCTTTAGTACTGTTTAATATAACTAACGGCTTCAACGTCATTGAAATAATATCCTTATATTTCCGACTACAGCTATTTTATGAGTAGACCACTACCAAGCTGCAGAGAGAACGCTCCCTGTTTCCCTTTAGACTGCAAAAACGCCTGCATTTTTAGGAACGCGCGCCCGAGGGGTAAAACGAAAGTCTAGAGTGAGGCTGTTTTGCAGTGTTTAGCCTTGATTTGTACCTACAATCCTACAATTGTTAGGGCGCATTCCTGAATACTGGCAAATCAACGCTTGGATGAAGTTGTTTAATTGCATGCCCTAAAAGAAAGGAATCTTACATACATACATACTTACATACATACATACTTCATTGAGACTCCCTTCAACAGGGCTTTTCAGTCACAATGTTAATTATTACATAATACTGGTAATTAAGAAAAGAAAAGAAAACTTATTTACAGTAGTTCAATTACCTGGTTTGCTCGATCTTTCTTTCGTCCTCTTCTTTATCTCTTTGATTGTCCCAAAGTCAACCGATTCCTCCATCTTCCACTTTTCCTCTGGCACACCTCTGAGGCCACTTTCTTTCTGAGGTGAAGGCGAATCATATTTCCTTACCTTTTTTTTCTTTTTCCTCTTTTTCTCATTTTCCGTTCTGTAAAGTTCCGGTCTTTCTACCACCTGACTTCGTTTATCCTTCTTTTCGTTTACGCGATCGTCTGCGATTTTTCGGTCACTTGAGTCCCTATCACTTTTCTTTTGCTTTGCTTCACTCAAAAGATCTTTACTTTTACTTTTCCTGCTCTTTTTCGCTCCCTCTTCATTGCACACATGGTTTCTTGAATTTTCTGGAAATTGAGAGTTGTCTTCATTCTTTTCTTCCACGCCATTGTCCGCGATTTCTACTTCAGTTGAGTTCTTATCACTTTCCTTTTCCTTTGCTTCAGTAAAAAAATCTTTATTTTTCCTTTTCCTACTCTTTTTCGCTCCCTTTTCATTGCACGTGTGGTTTACTGAATTTTCTAGAAATTGAGAGTTGTCTTCATTCCTTTCTGCCACTCCATCGTCTGCGATTTCTTCATCACTTGAGTTTCTATCACTTTCCTTTTGTTCTGTTTCATTCAAACAATCTTTATTTTTACTTTTCTTGCGCTTTTTCACTCCCTGTTCATTGCATGTATAGTTTCCTGAATTTTTTGGAAATTGAGAGTTGTCTTCATTCGCCGCTTTTCTCTTTGGTGGGTGAGTTTTTTTAAGTTCCTGTTTGGCAACAATAGTTTTACCATCAGTTTCTCTAATTCCATTTACTTCCATGTCACTTCCTTTATCACACCCCTGTTCTATGATCTTTCCATTCCCTTCGACTCTGTTTTCAAGATCACCTTCAGAATCCGATACATCCTTCTCTGTGATAGTGCTTTGTCCTTTCTCCAGACCTGTCTCCCCGTATAAAGCGCTTACATTTGCCTTACTTTCATTTGTCTTCACAAAAGTCTGGCTTCGTCCAACACAAGTGTTTTCGCTTTCCGATTGGCTACTATCTTCTGATTGGACCGCAGATTTGTCAGCCGTCATATAATGACGGTTTATTGCCTTCGCATGACCAGTCACCTCGTCGGCTTTTTGTTCAGTTCTTTCTCTCATCCACACGATGTGTTTGCCTTCCTTAAAAGGTGCTAATTGCAGCGGCAACTTCCATGCTTCGCTATCGTCTCCTATAAATGAGAAACATATATGCTACAAGTGGGGAAAATTGAATTTTTATTATCTACAAAAACTTAGCGGAGTGACTGAGAAACGTCATTTCATAACTAGTCACTGTCGAGTTAGTATTCCACGGCTTCTAAATTTCACTGGTTTACTGAACAGCTACTTAAAACCAGTTTTAGCTGCATGTTTTAGAGTTTTTGGTCCTTTGGACTGATCATCACGTTCGCGAGAATCGACCCTGAACGTACGACAATGAGATCACGAAAGGAACGAAAACGAAAATACTGCTTGTAAACGTACACTGTAGAAAGTTTAAAAGATCTAACCAGCCGAAAAGTAAACAAAGGGGCAATGACGATACCACTGTTTTCTTTTCTTTATTCTTTATTTTATTTTTTTTTTTTAGGGAAGGGGGGGGGGGGGGGAGGGGGGCACCAAAAGTCTAATAAATCCCGTATGCTTTCTACTTTGTCGTTGTTTTGCGCAAGTTTTTCCGCGGTTGGTTATGCAGGCATTATATTGTTTGCCTTTGCGACGCATCGACATGTATGCTTGGCAGCTGGGAGGGCATTATAGAGACACAGGTGATGTGTGATTTTGTGGGTGTGTCCAAACAAACCTTCAAAAGTGTCAGGTCACGTCACCAGCTATTTCTAACCGATACTAGGGACGTTTAGATTCTAATACGAGACGAGATTTTCTCAATACTAGTAGTGCACGCGCGTTAACCATCGTCATTTTGGCGGGACAACGTGATCGCTGTCGTCATTCAACTACGGGTTTTAGTGAGAATGTCGTAGTGGCGGAAGCAAGTTATTAAATGTTTTCTCATTTTGCGCTTTGGAGAGGGCTTAACCTCTTTTAATAAAAATAACCGTGCTAAAGTTTTTGGTGAAAATAATGCAATGAATCTTTCCGGCGTGTCGGTTTTTTGAGAATATACGAAAAAACTTAAAGTTGAATCTCATCTTCATCCTCGAATCTAAAGGTCACTAATAGTCAGGGCAAAACAACCGTCTGTAAGATCCTACTCTGCTCTGTTAAGTCCTGTCAATTTCTTGTTAAATGGGATATACCACGCTCTTTGTTTTCTTTTTTAAACTAAAACGCGTCTTCGCATCAATTGATTTCCAGCAATAATGGTACAGTTGGGTTATTTAAGACCATATTTAGGAATTAAAACTGTTCCCTGGGGTCTTTAGCTACGGATGGCACGGATGGACATGGATTGACACTTCAAAAAGTTGGGCCAACTTTTCCGAGTTTTAATACCATTACTATACCTGGAAAAGTCACCAAAAAACTTATGACGGTTAGAGCTCTCTGATTAAATTTGTTTGATATCTTCTTCATAATTCTACAGGAGCTGTTTGTATGGGTAAAGGAACTACGTAATGACGTGAAAACAGACTTGACCCAAAACAGCAACATCGTCGTGACAATTAGCCCCTTTAATGTCTTGCAAACTTAATTCTGCTACATAATATCAGCCAGGCCCTGGTTGTTCAAGCGCTGGATAGCGCTATCTACTGGACGAATCACTATCCAGCGGATAAGTATTAGGGAAATCAATTGGGCCATCCACTGGATAGTGATTTATCAAATGGATAGCGCTATCCATCTTTCGAACAACTGGGTCCTGGCTGATTAATTAACTTACCTTCCGTCTCCTTATCTGTTTCACTTTCTGTCTGTATATCGTCATCAAAAGAGCTTCTGGAACCCTTTCGTTTTGAAGACGACACGTCCTGCTTCTGACATATCGACCCATCTTTGTTATTAACACAAGATTTACCAACATAAGCATTGCTTCTCTCCATCAAAACCTCTCTGTCTTTTTCTGAAGCTCTGTCTTTTTTAAAGGAACTAAGGTTGAATTGTTTGGATTTTTCATTTTCACAGCTCGATCGATCTACAGATTCCACTGCGGTTTTACTACTGTCTCTGTAATTATGCGTATGATCTCTGTTTGATCTGCTACTCTCCCCGCGGCTTGCTCTGACCATGGCAGAAACGTCCGTTTTTTGCTGTTTTGTAGGTACACGCTCATCAGAGTCAACATCGGCCAACTGTTCCGTATGCGGTTTTGATTTTCCTTTACCAGTTCTTTGTCCATCAACGGACCTCCTAGTGCTGCTACCTTTACCGGAGATATTATCGTTTATTGTTTCGTCGTCCTCCCCGTCACTTCCACTCGAAATTTCATTCGAATCAGTTTTTTGTCCCTGTTCTAATATAATACCGTGCAATTGTTCAGTATTGTCGGAATGTTTTGTTATTTCTTTTCGTCTTTCCAGTTCACGTAAGGACTCCGTGTGTTTTCTAATATTACTATTTCTCGTTGCCTTGTCATTAGGTTTGGAACCACTACTGGTAGTTGCATCAGAATCAAACTCCTTCTCTTTGAAAAATACAGCAGAGTCAATACATTGCAACACTTTTGTATTGTTGGAGTGTTTTGTTGTTTCTATTCGTCTTTCCAGTCCATGCAAGGACTCCGTGTGTCTTTTTTTAATACTATTTTTCGACTTGTCATTTTTCTTGGAACCACTACTGGCATTTTCCTCGGAATCAGGTTCTTTCTCCTCGACGAAAACAGCAGAATCAATCCCTTCCAACATTTCTGTATTGTTAGAGTTCTTTGTTGTTTCTCTTTGTCTTTTCAGTCTATGTAAGGATTCCACGTCCCTTTTGTTACTTTTCCTATTCTTCATTTGGCCATTTTTCTTAGGATTTGCAATAGCACTTTCCTCAGAATCAGATATTTGCCCTTCTACAGATACAACAGGGCCAACGTTTTGGAACTGATCGGGAATGCTGGACTGCAAAATAGTTTTCCCTGTTTTGTCATTTTTCCTGGAGCTTGCATTGGCAGTTGCGTTAGAATTCAAAATTTCCTCTTGTTCAGATACAACACAACCAACATCTTGCAACTGCTCTGTTTTGCCGGAGTGCAAACTATTTCTCGTTTGCAACCGTTTCGAACTCTTGGATTGCAAAATATTCTTCCTCGTTTTGTCATTTTTTCTGGAGCTTACACCTGCAGTTGCCTTAGAATCTGAATCTTCCTCGTGTATCGATAGAACAGTGTCACCTTGCAACTGCTCCGTACTGCTGGACCGCAATTTTCTCCTCGATCTTCCAACAGCATTTGCTTCAAGATCCGAAATTTGCTCTTGTTCAGATACGACGGAGTCAACGTGTTGCAGTCGTTCCGTATTGCTGGAGTGCAAACTGCTTATTGGTGTTTTGCCATTTTTCCTGGAGCTCGCACGAGCAGTTGCCTCAGCATCCGAAATTTGCTCTTTTTCAAGTACATCAGAGACAACACTTTGTAACTGCTCCGTATTACTAGAGTGCGAATTATTTTTCCTTGTATCGTCGTTTTTCCTGGACTTTGTCGTGGTAGTTGCCTCAGAATCAGATATTTCCTCTTGTTGAGATACAACGGAGTCACTGTCTTCCAACCGTTCCTTATTGTTAAGGTGGAAATTAGTTCTCGCTATTTTGCCTTTTTGACTGGAGCTTGCCATAACTGTTGCCTCAGAACTAGATATTTCACCGTCTTCAGATACAACGGCGACACTGTCTTGCAACCGTTTCTTATTGCTGTTGTGCAAACTATTTATCGTCCGTCTGTCACCTTTCCCTGGGTATTCTCTGGAAGTTGCCTTAGAATCATATTGTTGCTCTTGCTTAGATACATTAGAGTCAACATCTTGCACCTGTTCCGTAACATTAGAATGTCCTAATCCTCCGTTTCGACTGCCCGGTAGACCCACGGAATCTACGGTGTTTTGCCCAGTATTCCTGCGATCAATAATATCGTCAACGCTTGAGATACTATCCACTGGGTCAGTAGATTCGGTCTCTTTCTGGTTTTTAGTTACAGGAGATTCCTTAACTTGTCGTTCTTTTCTGCTACTGGATTGTTTTGACCCTTTGTTTCCACTGACAACTCGATCAACCGAGTGAGTGGTACATTGCCCAATGCTCACGTTATTATTAAGATGATCTTGCGTCGGTTCACTCTTTTTGTCCAGGTCTTCAGTGAACGTTTCAACGGATTCAGATTCTCGTTCTTGAATGTCTAAGACAGAGTCAATATCCTGCAACTGTTCCAAATGTTTTGATTCTTTTCTTCTACTCACTAATCGATCCGCCGACACCGCTGGCCCTTTCCCGCTATTTCTATTACACAAATCATCCTCCGTGGAAATGTCATTTTTCCCAGAACCGTGACTCGCACTTTGAGCAGATTTACTTTGTTGCCCTTGTTTACGTTCATCAGTTATATTATCTTTCACCATTTCCGAATTTTCCTGATTTTTTAGAGAACATTTTTGCCTTTTTCCTGCAATATTCATCGTCTCTTTGTCTCTGGAGACACCTTTCTCTACTCTGTGACGTTTCCCATCTGCGGAGAACACACCACTTTCGCAGACGGTGGAGTCTGACCCACTATCTCCGACATTTCGGTCTTCCTCCAATTCACAGCGGTTCTTTTCTGTACCTGGCCTTTCTTGCACTTCTGTGTTATTACCATCGCCATTCATAAAGGAATCACTTTGGTTTTCCAGCAACTGAGCAGCTTCTTGTTTAGAAGACGGCAGCTGAACTTCCCTTGATTGTTGCCCCCTTCTAGGGTTTAACCCTTCATTCGTGGCCCCTCTACCCTCATCAATCTCTCTTTCGTCATGACGCAATCGATCCACGTGAATCGGAATATTGTTCAGGATTGCTGGCGGCTCTGCATTGTCTCCCATTTCGCAGCGCGAATTTTTCAGCGACTGACGCTCTTTGGTTATAGATGTGCCTCCGTGCAGAGCCTTACCTTGATTTACGGACCCACTGTCCACATTTTCCATTTGAGGCATTCGTTTCCTTTTTTTTGATATTGCTTTCACACTCCCCTTCTCCCGTTTAGGTGCGACCCACTTTGCATCACTATCTGTTGCATCATTTTTCGAAGAGCTCAAATTTTCTTCATCGTTTTCTAAGAGACTGTAACAATCACGCTTTGATTTTGACAATGGAACCCCACTCCCTTTGCTTTTTAAATCCTCAGTTCCTTCCCAGTCAACCAAACTATGAATCGCAAGTCTGTCACTGGGGCCATCTTGCGAAGAGGGCATCTGTGGACGTAAGTCTGCTGTAGGTCTAACTGGTTTAGGAGAAGGGGTTTTAGTTTGTGTTGCAAGAGATCGAGTAGTCGGTGGATTATCAATGGTCTGGTTTTCGTCTGTTGCCCCTCCTTCATCTTTCCCCTGAATTTCTGAACGATCACTCTCTGCCTCCATGGTTTTTGCTTTTTTTAATTCGGCACTTATTTCTAAAGGGCCGGGATTGTTGGTTTTGCTGAACGTTTCATCACCTTCTTCATCAAAACAAGAGGCACTGTGTTCATTGAAAAGAATCCCTTGTAATGGTATAACCTTTAGCTCTCCGTTCTGTTTACGAACAGGGAGTTTTTGTACCTTGACCAGGCATTTCTTAGTCATGCCAGCAAACCTCGGTCCGGCAGAAGACACTGGAGGCCTTCCACTTGTCAAACGATTTACGTTATTCTGTCGCAGTGTGGACTGAATCATCGAACTCTCGTTCACGCCTTCGTCTGCTTTCTCTTCTGATCGGCCTTGAAGTGGCAATCCTTCAGAAAAACTTGCTCCTTTGATCATTCCTCTGTCACTGCTAACACTGTCAGCGCTTCCTCGCTCATTACCTTCATTGCAGTAAGTATCACAGTTATCGTCGCTTCTTGCTACCCTCTTTAAAGCCTCTTTACTTCGGTCTCTAGCAGTTGCTCTGGTACTGATGACACGTTTTGACGGAGCTGTAATACCAACAAGAAACAACGCATATTAAAATACATGAAGCTGTCACGCGATCTATCGAAATTCAAACAACCGCTTAAAACATTAATAGTAGGAATAAATAACAGAGCAAAAACTGTGTTCAAAAGAAGGCACAATGGACAAACTTGGTGAAGATTGAAACGGATTGCGATGGTGACTTTTGAAAAAAGGTTAGCCTAACAATTTTTCAAAGTTCACTGTGGGACATATTGGTTGACATCAGTTGGATGTCACATGAAGTGGAATACAATGAGGGTCAAAAGCTCTGGGAAGTAAAACAAGCGAGCTCCCCCACCTCCAACCCATAAGAATGCTAAAATTTTGAACGGAATCGGTGGAAATACCGTCATTTCCTGGGCGCAACATGGCTGGGGAAGAGGAGAATGAAGGAATGAATCCAAAGACGATAAAAAAATGTCATTAGAGCAAAGGTGTCGGGACCTTCTAGTGATAATTATTGGTAAAACGGGCGACTTTCCACCACAAACAATGCTGAATTTTTAAATAAAATGAGTGGAAATAAAGTCCTTTTATTGGCGCAACATTGCTGGAAGGAGGAATGGGGAGATGAAGGAATGAACCTAAAGCCGATCAACAAATTGTACATTGTACTTAATAATTGCTTGGAAGGGTTCTTCTGGACACGGTGTTCCAACGCCAGCATTTTCTTTTGAGGACAAATTAATTCCAGCTAAATAGCAACAACCATTCTCACCTTCGCAACCAGGTTCAGTCTGACATGTTTCCGTTGCATTTGAGTTGATACCAGTTGAGATATCGTGTGTACTAAGCCAATCTGCCACCTTTGATGTAGATTTATGTATTTCTTCTTTTCTTCTTTGACTGCGACGTTCTGGCGACCTTAAAGGCGATAGAACTATAGCACCAGTGTTTGAGTGTCCTCGCTGTCCCGGACTTTTTTTTGTAGAGTCATCATCACGCTTACTCTCACATTGCAGTTCTCGCATGTCGTCCAAAAAAATTCTTGTAAACGCATTTTCTGACTCCTGAACAGTATCTTTCTGATATGTTTTTTCTCCAGTCTGTGACCGTTCAGGATTTCCCTGATTCAATTCAGTAGTCCTTTCGATCTGGTTCGTTTGACCCTTTTCTCTTGTTTTATCAAGAGTCCGTCCACTGCTCTTTTTGATCCGTGTCATCTGTTCTTTTGCTTGTAAACGTCTGGGTTTGTTTGGGCTCGATAGAGGACTAACTCGAATCTGAACGTTTTTCCCTATTCCCAGTGGAAGTCTTCGATTGTCTTGACTAAGTTGCTTATTGATGGATTTCTCTTTTCTACCTGCAGTATAATAGAACAAAGAATGATCTAAAAAGACAACCCTCTCAACTGAACTAGCCGACGAAGACAGCGTCTTTCCTCGCTCCTCGCCGCTAGGGACGTTTCGCCTCGACCGTCCGTGGGAGAGACGGCTGTCTTTGCAAACATATGCTGTATGCTGGTAAGAGTTAACGCTATTACATACCTGGTTCGCGAGCGGGAAAGATGAAGGGAATCTAGTGTTCTGATTGGCTACCCGAGTGGGCAAGATGAACCTACTTCGCCCTCTCGGGAATTCCCGCTTTGCTCCCGCAAGTAAAAAGTTCTCTTAGTCATAGATTCTTCATCAAACTGGCTAGTTCACTCAAGATGACTGGATATTGACCTCCTTTTACGGCATTTGCACATGTAGATGTCTCGTCTCGGTCCATTAAAACGCAACTTGGCAAATATCAAGCCAACTTGACCTCATGCCCGGTTACTAAGGCATAATTATTTATGTTACGCTTACGACAAATGTTCTGAACAGTGTAGTTTTCTTTGAGTATTTCCCTAAGTTTTATAAGCACTTTGCCAGCTGAGAGAGTTTTAACACCCTCAAATTAAGCACCCGAAAGAGGTGAATAAGTTTTATTACAACGAGTTGTAAACATTTAAAATACATTTAATTTTACTTTCACAGCACATATATGGATTTTGCAGATGTTGGTCCCTTCCTCAAAATGCAATTTGTGTACATGTACATATACATGTAAATGAGTGAAGTTTACCCCCAGTTAAATTGACTTTCCTTTGGTTTTGGGAATATTGTATGGCAAAGCATGGTAAAAAACAAAACAAAACAAAACAAAACTAAAATTCGAACTTTTGATACAATGACCACAACATATTATACAGTCATACAGAGGTACACACTGTACATGTAAGTGACCGCTGCAACAAACACTAAAGGAGAACATTGTACAGAGGTTATCAATTTAAAAAGAAATTAATGCATCTAGTGGAATGATTTAATACTAGCAGCTCTGGAAAGCTGACTATTGGCAGAGGTTCAGTTGTGTACATAAAAAAAAAACATTTAAGTTCTTGAACTTTTTTACTTACATTTAGAGGTGATGTTGGGTTTGCCATTGATCCTTCTGTTCGTATTCCCATAGGAATGTTCTGACATTGAAGACCTGTGTTGTAAATTATTTTTTGTTTGCTTTTGTGCACTGCGTAGCACTGGTCCCTCATAATCACTCAAATCAACATTATCGAAAACTATTTCCTCCACATTGTCAGACAGAGATCTTGAATCAGACTCACTATAAGAATCTTCACTATCAGAATCTTTGCTGTGATGGTTTGATTTTAATAAATTACTTCCTTTCCTGCTTTCGTCTCCACACTTGCCATCACTTTCATCTGCACAGCTTTGTTTTGTTAAAAGAGTTTCTTTCACTTTCTGGGATTTATCTCTATTTGAGGCTGTTGAGCTTTCCCTTCCATGACAGGTTGCACCACTGTCATCATGTCTTCTGCAAGAAACACTAAAGGAGAGTTTTCTTTTTTTCCCATTGACTGCTACCTCATTGTATTCACTATCAACATCAGACTGGTGATCATAAGACTGGACACCCTCTTCATTGTGTCTACTATTTGCAGACAAGATCATGCTTTCCTTTTCATGTCTTATGTCAGAATCCACATGCTCTCTATGACTGCAATTTAAGATGCCTTTGTCAGTTCCGCTCTCGTCATCAGCAACAGCATTGCTTTCATCGCCAAGATAGTTATCTCTCTCTCTCTGCCTCAGATTTACATATAACTTATTGCAAGAACTTCCACATAGTTTGTTAAGACCTCTCACAGTTGATCTTGTCCGTCTGTGGCTAACACCACAAGTACCTTGATTAAAACTCTTGCCTTTTGAGTTTTTCCCATTACCATAAGAATTATGTCCTAAATTTGAATCTGATTCAGATACAGTTGTAGCAATAGCAATAGTGTTGTGCAATCTCTTGTCTGATTTCTCTTTTCTCTTCCTCTTTGGCTTGTGAATCCCCTCTTCAGTTGCTCTTACATGTGGCAGCTTTCTCTTTCTCTTACTTGATACATTACACTCTGCAGAGAAATGATAATCATGTGAGAAAAAATTGAATGATTTTTACCAATTTGTTCTTTCCTTTGTAAATAAGCTCTTGAATCGATCCATGGGCGATCTCTTCGGAGAGGAGGTCTGGACTCAGTCATCTTCTTAAATATAATTTAATTTAAGTTATGATACATGTATGTGCAGTTCCATGTTGTCGCTTAATGTTCCATGTATACTGTGAGCAGCATAGTGCATGCAGCGAACACAGAAATACATGAACATCATGTAAGACCATGCAACAAGATGTCACTTACAAGAGGTTTAAAACAAAAGAAAACCATAAAACTGTCTGCTGCAAAAAGTGGTCATGATCGCTAACAGCAGGTGGTTGTTGATGAGAGGTTCCAACTGTTAGTCTTTGAGTGGGAAATGTTTGGGGTTCTTCGTTGGTTGCTTATGGGAGGTGATCATGTACATGAGGTTGTAACACATGGAAGTTTGACTGTATTTATTATTTGTACTGGTTGAGATTCTAGATAATAGAAAGATTGTTGAAAGAAAATGTCAACGGTCAAATTGTACAATGAGGACAAGGTTTCCCTTAACTTGTTTTTCACTATACAGTGTACATGTATCTGCACAAAAGTAAGTAGTTTTTATCTACACAAATGTAGTCACTCACAGGCCCTTGGTAGCCTAACAGTTAAATGATACAAAAAAACCTCGGTGGAAAGCAAATAATGCAGTGGGATGTCGCGAAAAAGAAAATAAGCTTAAGTAAAAGTAAATGATGAAATCATGGTTTTATTCGTGCCCCACTGCATCTTACATCAACATGTACATGTATGCTCTCCAGCAAGGTTTTTTTGTCCCAAGTGATTTTTAACAAATGTAGCTACAAAGGTCCCATTTGAAAAATTGTCATTTTGAATCTTATGTTTATGTGTACCATCTGCCAGAAGTTGCATTTTAAATTGTTTATGTGTTAAAATATTACCAACTGAAGCTATATATTTACACTATGTTTTGCTCAGGAATTTGCATATGACTTAACTTAAGCTTTGAAATGATTGCATAAACAGATTTAATTATTACAAGTTCATCAATACACAGGGTCTTCTAATCAAACAAGTCTACAAGACAATGATTGTCAGAGTCTAATGGAGACAATAAAGTTAGATACATTGCTAGATAATACATCTTCATGAAATTCATCCTGTGATCTACAGTATGTACATGTAATTCTACAGTGTACTGAATAACAAAATGAATGAAAGTATAAACACTAATTTTGTTGAGCACGCACATTGTAAATAATCCAGTGCATATTAAATGTGCCAAATGCACATGCACTCAAATGCCCTTGAGGTCAGAACAAAATCCAGAAACAAGTAATGTGGCAACATGTTACATCAAAAATTACTTTGTGCATACTGGAGAATTTTTGTGAAAATAAAATATACTTGTCTCTTCAACAGAATTTAGTCACCACAACAAGTTCCACAAAATCAAATTAGATTGAATTTAAATTCCGTGTTGTAGAGACAAAGATTTTCACAAAAATTATCCAGTGCACAAGAAACAATAACCTGAGATCAGGCTCTGTTTTCGTTTCGCTTTGAAAATTACATTCCGGCGGGCAAGGCGAAACGAAAAGAGAGCCTGATGCAAACCTTCTACGAAACGTCTACCGCCCACTTTTTTGATTGATTGACATTTGCCGAATCAGCCAATCAGAATTACTTCCATTGCTTGTTTTTCTAGTATGCAAATTTTTCACGAGAGGGAAAAATGCAGACTGGCTGACTTAAAAAATAGCTTTTATCTGTTAATTTTTTCAGCTAAAAAAAAAACAGTCAGCACAATCACATTTAACTGCTTGTGAGATTAAGGGAGATCTCAAAGGTTATTTCTGTAGGCGTAGAAGGTAAAAAGTTTTCGAAAAGACGGCAACACGATGTTCTACCAGTTTCATTATTCTTGGTTAGGCGCTCTGGAATTTAAAATACTGAAATCTCTATTTTTCCGTTGTCTTAATATTAATTTTTCTTCAGCAATTTCCCCCGATTTTCAGTACATAAATCTTTAAAAACAAAAGCAAACAGCCAACGAGCGAGGACACCAATTTTCTTGGTTTATTTTTTACAAAAAGCAAAGGCAAACAACCAGTCTGTAAACACTGAAAATTCCTTGAACAGCAATGCGATATTTTTCGTCTAATACTTCACAGTTGGCGATTGAGGTTTCTTTCGCAGTGAGCCTTTGCTTGCGTACCCTGTTCAGAGAAGTCATTCCCGGCTAAACTTTCAAATGAAACCAGTTTTAAGATGGACAGTATTTTGATTTTGCACCCGTTTGTTGGTAAATCAAAATGCACCTTGTTAGCGGTCAACAACTTGCAGAGGGATTCAACTCCGCGATACACTCACTTTCCGTAAATAAAGCAAATCTTGAGAAGAAATGAACAACCATATGAATTTTCTGAATTTCCATGGCACATATTAAGGCATATTTTCCCACCATAAGACCATAAAACAATGAAAAAGGAAGCAAAATCAATCCTTCTCTCCGCCGACGACAGATCATTCATGAAAACAACCACGTGAGGAATAAGCGCTTTCAATTTCCGGTGTTTCCGACAGCCAATCAGATCTTGTGGCATTGTTCTAACAGCCAATCAGCGTTACGGCCAAAATCTGGCCATAACGAGCACAAACTTGTAATAGTTTGTATCAGGCCCAATTTTAGCGGTAGCTGTTAGAGAGAATGTATGAGAACCGCTCAAATTGGGCCTGATCTCAGGTTAAAGAAACAATAATATTTGTCACTGCAACATGTCATGCAACTTTTTGCCTGACCTGTAAACAAGAAGTAACTTGTTGGTGCAACAAGTGTCGCAGTGACATGTTTTAATGCCTAGTGAGTTGCAGTTTTAAATGTACCGTATTCAAAATTTAATGTACCTGAAGACTAAGTGCAGTAGCTGTGATTGTGTATCATACATGGTACATGATGACACATAGCTACATGTATCAAATTGTCAACAATGTTATTTGGGGTTAAAAAAGGGAAGCCTTTGAGAAAATTATAGCACGTGTTATTTAAAAGCCAGAAAGAGATTGCTGAATTGGCATACACGTATGCATTTTAATTACATAAGTTGGCTGTCCGACCTATTTCAATCTATGAAGTCCTACATGAAGACTATGTATTTTAATCAGTATGTATAATAATATGAGGCCTTCTTAGGAGGGTTACATTTTTTCCTAGTTTGAATTTCCAAACCTGTCATTTCACATATTGAGGAGGAAGCAATGTGGCTGTTGGTATTGCACTATTAAATATGTGCTTTTCTCTGTCATTGTCACAGTTTCAACCCATCTTTGTGTCGTTCGCTTTGTTTTCTGCTGTCTTATGTCACTGTTTCAAGGCCATGTCACTTGTCAGAATAATTTTATCCTAACAGGTGTCATACAATGTATACAGCTATTTCGAGAAAGGTTTTCGGAAAAAATGTGCACACGACAACCCCGAAAGGTAATATGGGATATGATCAATACACTGTTCCTAATGACTGTAGATGTCGAACCTACTTTTGTTGCTTTCCATTAGCAATTGCAAACATATGTCTGTGGCCTCGCATGCCATTCTTTCAAACTTCTTTGGAGAACAG
Organism: Porites cylindrica; assembly: GCA_964035525.1. NCBI lineage: Eukaryota > Metazoa > Cnidaria > Anthozoa > Scleractinia > Poritidae > Porites > Porites cylindrica. The sequence goes on from OZ037779.1 coordinate 33,577,941, forward strand.
GGCACACAAAACCACCCACAATACCTTTGGGGATTGTCCCGTGCACTTTTTCTGACAACCTTTCTCAAAACAGCTGTATGTTACACATCAAAATTAAATTCAGGTTAATATTAATTTTTTTAACCCGGGTTGATATTAAATTTCCTTTGTCTCCTTGCCTTAATTATTGATGAATAAGGACTAGGAAACAATGGAAATTGAGAATAATCAAGCTTAAAAAATTTTAACCCTAATTTAATTTTGACCTGTAGCAAGCGGACGTACATGTAAGCGTGTCTGAGCTTTGAACCGTTTGTGTGGCTGTGGCTGTGTTTTATTCAGAGCTTCTGATAGGTCGTGGAAGAAAAAGTCAAATTTCGTGGGATTTTTAGGGACAAATTCGAGGAAAAATCGGCCAATTTCGCAGTAATTTCGTGGGAGTTTTCAGAACAAACTTCACCAAGCAGCAATCGGTAAAAAACAGCCAATTTTGTGGTTATTTTCAAGGCAAATTTCCCTAGAAATCAATCGGTTTTGTGCTGATCAGACCAGCGTTTTTAACGTTTTTCTAACAGAGGTCGGCATTTGCTCTTTCACCAACAGTACGCTCCAGAAATGAACCAGGCAAAGCCTTTAACATCATGGCTAGTGCCCAGTTTTTCGCAACATAATCTACGCCTGGTGTTTGCACCTTTCAGTGACGAAATTCTAAGATAAATTTGCAAGTTTATGGCAAGTAAATAGCCCCTATAGCAAATATGTTGCACAAGCATGTATTTGATAAGATTTCTACCAAATTTTGCGGTATTTTTTGTGTTTTTGTGAATTTCGCAGGATTTTGCGGATTTACCTGAATTTCGCAGCTCCGTGACCGCGCGAAATATCAGAAGCCCTGTTATAGTTGTCTTAGTTCTGTTCCCTAGAACACTACTAGCAATACATGAAGTTCTCACTACATTTGCAACCACCTTAGATATGATGTTTATTTTGCACCACCATGGTGCTTGCTGAAGCAGAATTACCCAAGACTGTCCTGTGTGCAAGCAGAAAAATTAACCAGGACTACCTTACTTGCCTAGTTTCTTCAAATTGAGAAGAGTTTGCACATTACCAATACAACAACAAAAAAACAATACTTCTGATCTCTACACAGGGGAATTTAGGGTGCCTCCTAAACACTACAAATTGTAAGTATTTTTCAGGCCTGCAGTACTATATGTGACCCTCCACAGGAATTTGATGCTAAAGGTGAAAGCACGCGCACGACACGCTTGCACGACACGCTTAGCGTGCCGTAGATCACGGATATGCGCATATTAAATTGAAAAAACAAAGACGGACACACTTGCCTTTGTTTTGGCAAATTTAACACGCTAGACCTTTTGTTTTTTTTGTAGCGTGCCATATGTCACGGTAAGTGTGCGAATTATAGCACGGTTAGAGTGCAATTTGGGTAAGACACGCTGAACACGCTTGATTACTAAAACCGCTAAGATGATAAAAATGGCTTGGGTTTTCAACGGATTTAATCAGCATTGATAACTGGTCGAAGTGAATCAAATATACCAATTGAGACTGTTTTGGAATTTGATAGTAACCGTGGCCATTTGAAAATCACGACTTAATGGTGGTCTAGCCTGGAATTAACGCGAGATCAGTGTAGACCAATTCCTCCGGCTGTCGGCTGTTGACCAGAATCGCAAAGAGGCCTGCTATCGCATGCGAGGCACTGAAGTTATGTCGCCTGAAAATTATAGTTATGCCACCGGAATATTTATTAGCAGTAATGCACAGAGAAATGAAGTTGAATAAATTAGTTTAATATATTTCTTTAAGCCATGCTGAGACGAACGAAGGTAATTAAATCGGAGAAACAAAAACTGCCTAGAATTTTCTATAGGTTGAGGAAGGCTAAACATTTCTAGATGACCGTTCCATGCATGTACAATTTTCGAAGGTTATCTAATAAATTCCTTACGATTTTCTGAAGTTTAATTTTTTTCATTTCATTCCCCAGTTAAGCTATTTTTCGTAGAGAATTAAGGAATCCTAAAATTTTCGGAACCGAAAATACGATAAAATTCTCACTTTTCTAAAACTTTCAATTGGAAGCTAAATTTTTCGGGAAAATAATGCTGAAGCCCTTGTAATTTCGAAAAGACTGAAGTTGTCCTAGGATGCTAGGATGCATTTAGGAGGAAATCGCCGTCAGGTGCCCCTGAGGAACGAAGCGCTATCAATCATAATTTATGTAAAGATATCTCGTTACGCTATGCTAAGACGAATCAAGCGCTGTAAACGTGTATTATATCTCGTTCTTCACAGGACGAAAAAAACAAGAATCTGTAAACTAAAACACTGTAGAATGAAGTAGGATTGCAGGCGACTTTTCTTTGAAGTTTGGGCGACAAAACTCATATTATCAGGTTTTGGACGACATAACCTCAAACGACATCACTTTCGAGTAGTTTGACCGTCACCCCTTTAGATCGAGCTCGATGAATTAATTCAATGACCGAACTTTATGGAACAAATGATTGCCTTCAAGAATTTCACGCGGACTACTTTTAATTTAGTTCTTTTTCTCTTTTCTCAGTGTGTGACTGACAGAGATTTAATTCTCGGAACGAACTTTAGTACTCTAAACACGCCGTATTATCGTGGCAAAAACAAAGAATCAAACAAAAAAGCACCATACAATTTCGGAATTCTGTTAAAAAATACATTTTTTGCTTACTATTCAAAAAGCGGTGAAACAGTCATTAATTAACTGATGTTTCGCTTTTTGTGTTATTGTCGGCCGGATCAATTAAGCAACGTTGGAAACGTTTTGGAATTTTGGTACATCTAGAAAAGCAGGCTGGTTTTTATTTGATCACTACGATCCGTACAATCGCTAAAAAATAAATAGAATTTAGTGATCCTGGCACTTGATGATTTCTATTATATTTGATCGCGATTGCTGCGATCGGCAAGAAAGTGTCTTAAGTCCGAAAGATCACTGTTTCTGAGAAAATTGCAAATGTGTTTTAAATTAAGGAAAGTTAAGATAACCTTTGCACAGCTTCGTCAGTAAACATTTCTGGAAAGAACTTTGATTTTGCAATGCTAATAAAGTTCTACCCATAAATCCAGTAGGTCACACCGTTCACTGTTTATACTTTTCAAGCGACAACGTTTTTTCAATCAGACACTATCGCTGCGATCGCTGAGGTATAACTTTTTCTTTCTCGATAGCTACCAAAAAAGGGTGCCGTTCATAATCATTTACGGTTCCTTTTTGTAGAGGAAATTTATTTAGCTTATATATAACACGCCTTGCGTGCTTTTGCGCACACTGAAAGCGTGTTGTGCTTTTTCGCATGGAGCTTTTGTTTGAAAACTTCGACACGCTCTTTTGTTCGACTTGCTCACGCTTAATTGTCTCAAGCGTGTCCTCTGAAACAAAAGAAATTGCTAATGAGGCAAGATTGCAAGCGTGCTAAAGCGTGTTAAAATAAATTCTTTTGTTTTAAAGTGAAAGCGTGTCGTGCGCGTGCTTTCACCTTTAGCATTAAAGTCCTGTGGAGGGTCACATATAATACAGCTGTATGGTGACTGGTACACAGTGTGTTGAATTTAATTGACCTCTATAACACAAAGTTTAAGATATAAAATTTATATTTATATATTTTTTAATAATTTACCTGAAGAATAAGCCATAATTCTGCGTTCATTTTTGAGGAGGTTTCCCACTTTATATCTCTCTGGAAGTCTTGCTCCTTGTTTAGTTTCTAATACTGTGACTTGTCCTTTCCTGGAGAGCACAAAATGTTATGTATAATTATCAAATACCTATCCACAAAGAAGCTACATTGGGAACTTTTGGAATTGACATAAGCTGTTCACCTGTGTTAAGTGTAGAGTCCATTTTATAATAGGGAATTTCTGTGAAATTTCATAAAAGGCTGCAATTGTAAATTCTAATAATTATGATGGTAAAGACAATGGGTGATCCATCAACAAACAGTAATAACACTATTTTGTTAATCTGTTCATGTTGTCCTTCAGCAGCATAATTAAAAATATATAAAACTGTTCCAGTGAGGCCTTAAACAGCTGCTTGATGATGCCATTGATTGGTGAAAGCTTGGATTTTAGTTTTTACTTTTTAAACAGCAGCTTAAGGCCTCACTAGAACAGTTTTACATGTGTATATATTTTTACACTAAAGTGAAATCTGTATTAAGCGGACACCGTATTAAGCAGACACCCTCTATTAAGCAGACAGTAGCCGAAGTCCCAAAATTTATTTCCCTTATTTACTGTAAATCAGGGTGCAAAGAAAATCATTTTTACAGCTTGCCATTCAGGCAAGCTAAAGCTAGCATTCACTAGCCCTGACGTCATTTCAACTAGCCCAAAAAACTTTTTGACTAGCAGAATTGATTTTACAGTTCTTCTGTTGATCGAATTCCTCAAAAAAACATCACTTGCCCGTCGGGCAAGTTAAAAACAGAATTCACTAGCCCGATAGCAAAATCCAATAGCCCCGGGCTATCAGACACTACTTTCTTTGCACGCTGTGTAAATGAAACCTTTATTAAGCGGACACCTCTATTAAGTGGACTCGGACACCTAAAAAGTACCTGAAATGGTCATTTCTATTGTTGCCAACCTGTATTAAACAGACACTTGTAATTAAATTCCACCACCCAAGATGCCACACAGCGGAAATGCGAAAGATTGCCTTGAATTGCCACCCACAAATTTTTCGATTTTTACATTTAAAAACTTGAGTTGACGAACTTATTTGATTAGTTTCACAGTACAGTATTGTTTTCTATTTCGTTTTGTTTGTACAGAGCTTGTTTCACTCATCTGATTTCTTCAAATTTGAGTTGCAATCTATGTTTATGGTACTATGATCAATTGGTCCACTTTGATAAAGAAATTAATGCAAACGTATATCGTCATAGTTTCTGGGAGTATTGTAAACGTTTCCACTGTTCATTTGAATGGCATTAGACACCTCATATGACGTTATCTATCGAAACCTGCATTAGGTGGACACCATGTATTAAGCGGACACTACAGCATTCCCCGAGGGTGTCCGCTTAATACAGGTTTCACTGTATTTTGCATTACTCTTTACAAGCCATTTAAGTTTCCTATCTGAGTGCGAAGGACTAGTGCATATCTTCTCGATTACTACTACAATAGCATCAGCAGTTAGACTATATCATTACTGCATATTTTCAGACAACTGCTCAGGGCTGTCATCAAGAGGAGGGACCAGGAGTTTCCCCTGGCTACTAAGAACATGGCCCCCAGCTAGTTTCATAGGAAAACAGAAGAAAATAGAACCAAAAGAAATCCCTAGCTGTTTGATTTCCCGCCTACTTGTTGTATTTACCCAGCAACTTGAAACATTAGTGACAGCCCTGACTTCTACAACTGTATTTGTTTGTTTGTTTGTGTGGTTTTTGTATGGACAGCCACACCATCAGAACTACATTTTTGAGATGTTAAATGATAAATAATATTTCAAGTAACTGCTTTTCTAGTTACGAACAACTTGTCAAATTCTTTTTTGTGTTTTTATTTTGATGGTTTCATTTGCATGCAGTGATGATAACATCCTTTCCTGTTTCCACAAGCACATCCGTACAGCTTTAAAAAATCAATGGCTTTTAAAACCTTCGAGAATGGGAAAATCATTCAGTTGTACCATCGAAAACTGCCCTAGCATGCAACAAAATGTGTAGATTGACGGGGATCACTTTCACTACAAGCTCAGCTTTTTACTTTCATCAAATTCCAAAAAGAAATAAAACAAAAGGTTAAGAAGGGAAACTCACTCTCCAAACTCCTCACGTGCAACTTTTTCAATTTCGTCACACAGGTCGCGGATTGTCCCTGAGTGGGATATCATTACCTGCGGACAAAAAGCAGATTTATGAGCCGACCGATGTCCAACGATGGTGGATACAATCCAGGTGTAGAAATAAGGGCTATCTACCTACCATAAAAAGATCTTTCTTGTTAAGCAACACTTCCAACACTTTCTCCCCCGCGTCCGCCATTATGGAATTTTGAAAAGTGCATTTGCGAACGGGTCAATACCGCTGACACATTGCGGTATAAACTCGACCCCAGTCCCAATCAAATGTCCTTTGCTCCAAATAATTTTGCGGGTCTTTGAAGAATTGTTGGACAAGAGGCTGTGTCACTCCGAGTTATGGGCCCGATCCTGTTTCCATTTTTTAACAAAACCAATTATCTCACACATTCGCTTATAGTCATTCTATTCTTGCCAAGTCAAGGTTAAAATAAAATGAATAAGTGAAATACTCGATTCAGTCTTAAAATGAGGCAATAAGCAACAGCAGGTTACGATAAAATGAGAGGCCTCCATTAAATGAACGCCGAACCAACACAGAGCTTGGTGTCACAGTGTCAGGAAATTAAACCAAATCAATTTTGCACCCAGGCGCCTTACAGCAGGTCGAAAATTCATTGATGAAAGTCAAAAACATTCGTGGAAGGGGTTGCAAAACCATGCCCAATTAGAGTGTTCAAAAATTTAAGGTGGCTGTAATCGTTTTACAATCAATGTTCATCGGTTAAAACTTGTTAAAAATTGAAGAAAGTATAGCAAGTTTCAGTATGGGATAAAGATATAACTTGAAAAACTCAGAACAAACCACAGCAACAGCCCACTAATGCTGAATCTCTTGTAGACTGCTCGGGGATCAGTATAAAATGGGTTAAACCAGGAATAGAAAATAGACGGCGGTGGGTTACTGAATCTCAAAGGAGAAGAAATGAAAAGGCAATTTTGTGGCATGAGTTGTGATCGGCTAACACCTAGCATCGATCAAATCAGTGGGACTGACGAGTAGGAACGCGCCTCTGGGAACAAAAATGATGGAGAGGTCGGCAAAAATAGTAACATAAAAGTAGCATGGAAAGGTAGTCTGTACACAGGCTAATGGAAAGGTAGAAACTGAGCTGTCCATGGCTGCCACTGCAGGGGTGATATGGCTGTGCACATGCGTGAGGTACTGGTCAGGCCCAACCTCGTCCCCAGGGCTTTTCCCTTAAAAAATGGGTGGGAAAAGCCCTGGGGACGAGATTGGGTCAGGCCGTGGATTGGTGTACGTGTCTCATTTGCTCTTCAAGCTTCTTCAGTTTGTCTTATAACTAGAATGCATTTTGTAACAATATGTGTTATATTTTCACTTTTCGAGATTGGTTCAAGCCCAGAAGGATCATTTCACCTTTTGATGGGCCTTATAAGCGCTCCATTTAAAAACAACAGTTTTAACAGGTTATAATGTTGCCATAGTAACGAGTTATGTCATAAAATGTCCTTTACTTACTTACTAGTAATTTGTGCCGTTCATGAAGAAATAACTTTACTGCTGCAACAACAACTAATTGAATAAAGAGTGGTAACATTGATCGATCAAAGGTTATTTGCTGGGCCGTGTTAGAAGGAAAGTGCCAGAAGAAAATGATGTCAGCCGGCCTTAAAGGGGATCACGAGGATATTCCTGTGTTTGGTATTCTGTGCTAAAGTAATTGCTCTTGCTTTTACCCATGCATGAAGTGCTTCTATAGAGTCAAAAGAAGATATTAAAAAAATTTCGCAAGGGAGAACTAACCATATTTTTTAGTCATTTTTGCAAGCATAACATACTGTATGTAAACGTTAACTTGAAAAAGCTGACATAATTTTTCAAGTTTCAATCTATGTCCATCTTAGGCATCAGCAGCAACAGACGACAGAAAAAACTGTCAATTCCTGAATAGAGTGGAAAATACCAATACTGGACTATTGTTCATTGGAATTTGATTGTTTCTACCAAACATTTTAGCTTTTTAAAACTAATAGCAAATATAGCGCGACGCAGATGAGCTGGAGCTGCATGTTTCGTGTCGGCAGCCCAGCCTATGCTTAATAATAACCTGTTAAATTGATGGTTTGAAAAGCCTTTAGTGGCAACTACTTCTGTGATGACACAAACACTATTAAGGGACTTATTTGTTCCAAAGTTGCAACCGAAATAGTCGAAAGACGAGAACAAAAAGTAACTGAAAAACGTGTAGGCATGCATTTTAATCTTTCGTCTTTCGCTTAATTTGATTTCAGCCGTGCTCCACAAATAAAAAGAGCGTCAATGGTCAATTAGGAATGATGGATATTAATATCAGCGGATTCTCTCCACTGACTCTGCAGGAAATTCAGAAATATGAAACTTTTAAAGAACAAAATGAGCAATAAACATCTTTTTTTTCAGTTTTATTTTTGTTCAAATTATTTCCAAGGACTCTGCAAAACTGTGCACTTGATTAGCTGAAAAGGTCTTTAAAAAACAAATGAACAAGTCGATGATTTTCACGGCCTTTCAGAAGAGTGAATACACGCTTACGCCGGCTATAGTCAATGGCAAACCTGCTGAGAAATGCCCTCAAATGAGTTTTGCAGCCCGTGAAAACTACAAAGACATCACTTTGATACGCAATTCCAATAAACCTTTATGCCAGTCCGTTCAATCACCGCCTTAAATCACAATTAATATTTACAAAAAATCTAACTAATCAACTCGAGAGCCCTTCAGAGCTTTTAAAGCGTTCTCTTGTTTAAGGTTAGAAAATCATTCCATATCGCGTCAGTAAAGAAACTAATTTGATCTCACTTCCATGTCAATGAAATAAAAGGTACATCTCAGCTTTTTTTTTTCAAAGGGGCTGTTAAAGCGATTTAGTCAGTTCGTTGCTGGTGATTTCCGCAGTTCTAGCTGTCAATAGCGCTCATACAGAGGTTGTCAGGTAGTTAGTTTTCGCGGCTCATTGAGAAGACAGCAAAGGTGGGCAGTCACCCACCAGGGATCCTTTTATCCATCTTGGTTGGGAACCAAGTACACCAAGATACTAACAAGATTGGCGACTGGAGAGAGAGGCCGATACTCGTCAGTGAAGTATACTGTCCATTAATGCTTCTTAATACCCTGAAATAAAGGTAATTCAATGAGGAAACAAGGTATGGAGACAACTGAAAACTTATCCTGGCAATGCGCACTTCCTGAGGTCATGTATCACGCGAGACTTTTTCTCCTATTGGTCCATTCATCGTAACCTATTATCGGATTTCACCTTATGTCAAATAATTAATCAATCAATCCGACGGTATATATTCTGAGATCATCTTTCCCATTGTTACACACTTGTACCCGACACGACAAAGCGAACGAGTATCCTTCCTTCATGTGCAGCATTATGCGGTGGATTTTATGGCTGATGAATCTGCTTGCTCTCTCGCGAAGTGAATCATTTTGCTGGGATGCTTTGACAAGTTGTCAACGTGACTTTCCATGCGCTCTAAGGCTTGGTGGACTTTTCACACGACAATGTAAAAAGGCGTTAGGTTTCAGGTATGGTCCCGAACATGGGCCATTTCCCGAGATCACTGGTTCGATGGAGCCCAAATGTCCGTCAAAGTGTGTACAGACCATCAAAAATCTTACTTCTTCACCTAAAGGGAAGGCCGTGGAATCGTGCCTTTGTAAACCCGGAGACGGGGTTTGCTTGACTATAATAGCACGCCTGAAACGCTGCGTTAACGGTAGCGACAAAAACGACACGATTTTCAGTTGCACTGCAGCAAGAAAACGATGCAGCAAGGACAAAGACTGCAAGAAGAATCAATATAACTTTCTTAGGCGGTGTAGCGACTTGATTTCTGGCGTCGAATGTAGTCAAGATTGTAAAGAAAGCCAAAAAGAATTACTGGGGTCGAAGCTAGGGAGTGCGCTTCTTGAATGCGACTGTGATGGTCGCGAGGAACGCTACTGTCGAAGTATTCGCTCAAATTATGAAAACCTCTGTAAACCGAAGACCAGAAAGACTCGTGATCCTGATTTTCCTACGGTACCGCAGCCCTCCTATTATGTCAATAGTAGCTCCAATTCACAGTTTGGACTTCCGATGTGGATTTTGAATGCAGTAATCTTAGCACATGTATTCGCCTTGTACCATTGATAACAGTTTGTTTATCTACTGACTGACATATGTCGTTACTTAGGACCAGACTTGGTCGAAAGGGCCTTTCGTGAGTGTAACTTATTCTTGTGTTTTATAAGTGCTGTAAATATGTAAATTTCCCAGTTTTCATCCATTTATTCAGAAGGGTTCTTTTCCACGAGCCGAGCGTAGGATTCTCTACCAGAGCCGCCTGCGAACGGCCCGACAAAAGGATTGTACAATGCTGTATAAAGAAATGTTGTTGTTAATTTGGTTTAACTCAATTAAACGTGTATACAACAGTTCGTTAATTTCTTTATTTCATTTCGTCACTTTCGCTGTTTGACTGTTCCGAACAATACAAAAATCCCTTAAGTCGAAACCCTCTGTGAGATGTAGTAGGATTAGTGAAGCGATTTTGACTTCACCGAATCTTTCCAACAGCGTAGAAATCTGAAGGAAACAGCATCGATTGAAATTGGCCTACGCGGTTGAATTTCAGTATTGAATTTTTACCCCACTAATAGTAACCGACTAAGTTATTACTTCGTTCTCCAGATCTGCAAGCAATGAAGTAGTGCTTCATTGAATGCTTGAAATAGCAGCATTGTTTTTAATAGTCTTGAGGTCGACTAAGCTATTATCTTTCATAGAGGGGTCATTCTATATATTGGCATTTATGTCAGCTAATCGAGCCATAGAGTCTTTTATACACTGGATTAGCACTCGATAATACCATGAGACATTTTCTCTTGTCCATTAACCTTCCCTTTTGCTTTGTTATTTGAGAGAAAGTGGAGGACTGTAAAAATCTGGTTACATTGTTTATGATGATCTGCTTCAGAATAACGCAAATCCTTCATTTTAAATTTAAAGTCAAAACAAGCAAAACAGTAAATAACAATAAATAAACGTTAATCCTCGGAAAGTGGCAACACAGCCAACTCTGTTTGATTTGCATTAAAATCTGGCGACTTTGAATCCCAGATTTGAATATACAATATGGCGGCCAGGTTTTCTGCCTCCTCGTAGTTTCCTGTAGGATGTTTACATTGGTTTGTCTCCTTAAATGTTTCTTTATTTCCAAGAAACATAATAGCTCATAATACTCCAGTCTCTACTACCCTGACAAAGGCGCCCTATATGAGACCCTATAAAAAGATCTAAAAATTGATAAAAAGTACACAGTGGTACTAATTTTGAGATGGTACAATGTAAAAGATTGAGGTCATTTTGAAAAGCGACTGAGTGTTTGCTATGACCAAGTCATGGGCGCAATAAAGTTTGTTCAAATGTTTCTTTTTTTATTGAGCTTAGAGCAGATATAGTCCAAGTGTTGACAATGACTCTTGATAATTTCCCTGATTTTACACGATGAACAGTCAATCGTGTAAGACCGTAACTTTAATAGCGCGATATGTGTACTCAAAACACTGACTGATTTGTATGTGGGTCCGCCCCGGCCCGTGCCACACAAGAATACGAAAAGACATGAAAAGGACTTCACCCTGTAGACGTCGTTACCTAAAAAATAAACAATCTAAGCTCACAGCAAGTGAAATTGTTTACTTCTTTGATCATTCTGTCTCAAGTTAAAATCAGTGAAAAATTCACCTGAAACTAAAATGTTAGATAAGTTCGTTTTCTTGCTACTCTAGGCTTTTTTGACCATTGCGGCCTGCAGAGCGATGCCGATTGGCTTTACGTACTAGAGGTGATCCAAAAAAGCGATTTTAGTGAAAATAGTCTCATGATTGTGTAGGTGAGTTTCTTGAATTTGTTGTCAGAAAGGGGTGCACAGGGCTCTCCTTAACTTAAAGCTTCAATTCAGTTAATAGTATATCCAGTCCCCAAAGAATCCTTGGAAGTCAATGATAAAATGTGGAACGTATATCCCAACAGTCGGCTCCTGCTGATATGAAGCCAAAATACGTTAAAAACGTTCATTGTTTTTTTAAAAAAGTTCGATTGACCGGAACCTCACCATTCAAGCTCACTCATTCTCTCTCAATGATCGTTTTCTCGTCACGATTAAGCTTTGTTATAGAAAGCATTTTATAGTTTCGAGTTTCGTCCAATGTATCCAACGTCTGGACGCAGGCACAAAAGCCAGTTGGCACAGAAATGGTTCGAAAGTTTGGCAAATAATCATAGCGTCCTGGGGAAGAATATACGTCATGTTTGTTTATTCGAGTAGCGGCCATTAAAATAAAGATTTCGCGCTATCTTGAAGATCGCTTAACACTAAAGTACAGCGTACAAAAACCACAAGACAGTCATTTCCTGTAAAGATTCAATTACATCCCATTTTCAAGGTCAATCTAATTTGGTGAAAGTCGTTCTCTTATCATCATGCCGCGAAATGAATGACCCCACTGAAAAGTTGCCATCAACTCGGTATTGGAAATCACACGAGCCTGACTGTTACAATTTAATCAATTTTAGTGTTACAGGGAAGAACAAGCGTACAAAATTCAGGGGCGACTTCAGTATATCTTCTTTTCCAGGATTATTGCTGTTTACTTCCGTTTTGAATGATAACCCCAACATCAAATTGTCATCACGCTCTTTTCATTACAAATACTCGCGTAAGTATCACAAACTGTACCCCCAGGGCGTTTGATTTTCTACATAGCGTCTTAGCCCCGAGTCAGACCTCATCTTTCTACATAGCATTCCTTTCTATAACATCTCATCGCATTATAAATCAAGGTGTTTAGCAAGCTCAGATCCTTGAACTGCGAGTAAAAACTAGATGATGTTTTTCTTGGACACTTTGCGTGATGTAGTTTATCTAAACGATAATCAGAGAAAAGACATGGATAACAACACCCGAGAGCTTAGCCAGAACTATATTATTCAGCTTGGCATCTGACAACTTCATTACAAGACATTCTGCTGCTTATATTACTGGGCGAGAGGTACGGTGCTACGCTAGAATTTTCTCCTATAGACATAAAAAATTATAAGCCTGATTAGAAAAAAGATTCTAGACAGAGGGCGCCGTAAATGTTTAGTTTAAATTCTGTATTTGTTTCTTGGGTTTTAAAAATTCCAAAACAGGAACAAGACAACTTATTGTTGTTTGATCTTTAATTTTGGGTATACTTGTCGAGAGATAGTTTAAATTATATTCACGTCTTACAAAGTTACAAATCGCTAAGTCGAAGAAATATTTATTTTGGCAATTTTTCAGTCATCGATGAAACATACATTTTTTTTCTTCCTCGTAAAAAGAATTAGCTTTCAATCGCGTGATTCCTCACATAATACGAACGATTGTATTAGTGTATTTAAAACGCATTTAAGACACTTACAGGTCAGATTTGACACTTTCCTGACGCACCCAAAACACGGCGGTTATAGAGCCAAGGTTCGAAAAGATAGATTACAAAAACCAATTATGTAGTTATCCTCTCCGCTCCGTTGTTGCTTTTTTGCGGAAAAAAACTCCTGCTTTCAGACTAAAAATGTTTACAACAGATATGATCTCGGTGCTTGTATAAAACAAGAATAAAACGCTTAAAAATTGATTAAAAAAACTTTTTGATTTTTGTTGAAGTAAACAGAAATTAAGGAAATTGAGACTCTTTTTATCAGTAATCAAAGGGTTATTTCAAACCAATTCAAAACAATATAAAAAGTCATATGTTTCATGTGACTATTGGGCTCAATATTAAAGATGGTTTATTTTCATATGTTGGACCCGCAGTAATGCTACTTGACATTATGTCCCTCGGCTGGGATAGTGATGAAAAGGCTGTTGAGTAGTTGATGTTTTTTTTCCGAAATTAACTTTCTAGAAGTCATTATTTTTCTAATTCTGTTACTTTGCTGACAGTTCAGTTCAGCGAGTAACATTGTTTTAATTTTTACGGTAGACATTTACATATTCATAGCTTTGTGAAGCCGGGAAAGTATTTTTGGCGAGATCAGCTAAAAAAAGAAAGAAAATTGAATGATTACAGATCTGATTTATCGATTACCAACTGAAACGCCGGAAAAAAAGAAGAGTGTTCCTGTTCTAAACCTGTTGATTTTCTGTAACGAGTAGTTTTGAGCTGACTGCCATAAGAACAGTCAGTGTGGATGTAAGATCCCACAATTTTGGAAAATATGAAGAAATACAGCAACGAAACTGGTTGGCGAGAACGCCAAGGTTACTACGGCAAAATCCCGGCTCTTCTTAAAATTACTCGCCTTGAAATGACAAACTTTATTTAATGGAAAGAAATACGTAACATATCTGATCAGTTCGTACAGTGGTGAAATATTTCTTTTGTTAAGGGTATTTCATTTACCTCTCAACTGAAATATGACAGACGATCGAGTTCTTTTCTTAGATACTCTATTCAGACATCACACAAGAAAACGGGCCTTAAACACTTGCAAAACCTCTTTTGATGAAAATATAGCCGGATACTAATTATACATTGCCAGCAATGTGAAAACTGTGTTTCATTTATTTCGTTTTCCCTTGTGTATGCGACAATTTTTTCATATGCACGATGAATCTTAAGGATTTCATACTCCTATTTCTTTGTAATTTTTTTAATGCATTATTCTCAGTAAAAATGCTTAACGGAATGGACAGAGAGACTACGATTCTTACGGATAATTACTGGTAGCATGTTTCTCTGCCAGTTTGAAGGCAATTTGCTCGAAAAAACTACAATATTTCATCGTAGTCGTGAAATCTTTGGTAGCAAACGTGTCGTTGCTTTTCTTGCAAACGGGCGGTCAAAAGCGTTTCCGGCCAATGGGATTTAAGATGGATCAAACACGCGGAGTCAACTGTGGGGATTTGCACGAAAAGCAGTGTCCAGTGTAACATTGCACATCGACAAGATTTAGGAAATAAAACTCGTGTAGTCTCTAAATTTAGAACAAGACAATTAGACATTTAGGTGTGTTTGAATAAATCTACATTAATACCTCATTACAATACTCTTCTCGAATTTACATTTTTGAAAATTGTTTTACCCACTCTTTGAAATTTCACTCGTGTCGATTTTCAAATACAATACGCATATGAAAATATAATGCCAGCGTAGAGCACTTCACAAAATAGTAAAATGCACGGTGCTTTATTCTGCAGCACACAGGCACCAAAATAATCCAGCAAAAAGCGCTATTTCAAATATGTTATTTTATTAAACTCTTTCTTTAAGGATCACGACAAACACTCAGTAGAAGGACAGGTTTACTAAGGGCGTCCGCCGGCCCCCGAGCTGGACCAGGTCATGTTAAAACTTAAATGAGAATCTTTTCGGCAAAATTTTTACATCCATGAATGTTCTTTAGGAATAGACTGATCCTGGTTGGACAGTACTGATTAATAGTGGAATTCTGAAAACTGGTGGCCTGCCAGGCTCTCCCATGCAGGGTCCCGTTTCACGAAAGGCCCGGAAACTCTTCGGGCCCGGAAAGCTGTTTTATGTTTGCCGTGTTTGCATTCAAGATTAAAGTTTCCATAATTCTGAAAAAAATAGTACTATGAGGCTATCAGTTAACGAAGCCAAGTTGACTGGTTTGTGAGCTAGGAACTGTGCTACTATTCAACTTGTTTTGATTTTAAAATTTACCTTCGGGCCCTAAACGTTTTCGGGGTTTTCGAGAAACAGGCCTCTGGTCACAGATTTTCCTCTCCCGATCGACGGCATTCGTTGCAATGCCCCCGCCAAGCCCACATTCGTCCCACAGGATACCGCAAAAATAAAACCACACCTTAATTTCACTAAAGTGATCCGTATTTACACGTAATTAGCTTTAAATTGAAACCACGAAATCAATATTTTTAGTAGAACGAGTTTATCCTTAACTCCATCTCCTGTCTTTTACAGGAACCCTGTCCATAGACGTTTTTCCTCTTAAGAATTAAGACCGAATCCATTAAGAAATTGAGTAATTTTAATTTTCGGTTGACAAAAACCTTCTACCAGAATACTTTCAGTCATCTTGCATTCTTTACTACACTTTTCGAGGGCTATAAATGTTGTGATAAGTTATATGAAAGAACTCCAAAGAAAACGTTCTTATGGGAGCCCGAGAAAACAAAGTTCAAAAGCTTCAAATTTCACAAAATAAAATATTATTTGCGTGACAATTTTACCTGTGTCAGTTCCTGGTTTTCTCAATTCCTGTGAAATTTGAAATTTATTTTCTCGGGCTTACATAAAAACCTTTTGTTTGGAGATATTTCACATGACATGTTGCATTTATAGCGGCTTTAAAAAGTGTGGAAAAGAATGCGATATGGCTTAAAATTGTCCACTGAAAATAAAATTACTCAATTTCCTAATGGATTCCGAGTTTAATTACATATATCCTCTCGTTTTAATCGGGATAAATTGTTAACAATGTAGTATTCCTTAATCAATATCTTTGTTTGTTGAACACTTTTGCAATACTGTAAAGTTTTCGGTTATGCAAATAAAGTTTTGTCAAGAGTTGTTTTTTTTTTGCGAATTCTGTAAGTGTGGAGAGCGAGAGCAAATCTCCTTGCACAAGGGATCAATAATAAATCCACCGCGGTTTTATTTTCAGTCGCGCGCTCGACGGGCTATTTATAGGTGTCTGAGCCAGTCGGAGTCTCAGGAGCGAAGCTTGTTCAAAGCTGACAGATGGGCGGCAAGGGTGAACAAAAGAAACAAACGCTGCGAATAAACGCGCGCGTTTTCCCGCCTCAACCTGCCGTTATCTGTAGTTTATCGCATTGATGTGGCAGCCTATTATGGCAGTCGTACCCCAGACCATTTCTTTAAAATGGAACCCATTTTGTACATTTCCAAAAGTTACAAAAAAGGGATAATTTATGAAGCGATCTGGCACATTCTTGACAGAGTTAAACTTGTGTACTGGTTAAATAAACAAAACTGAAGAGGGCTAAGGATTTTCTGCTTATCCAGGATGTCCTATATGTCTTCTTAAAAATGATAAAAATAGATATTAAATTTATGTAACGCTAAAAATATAAAACTATTTCAAAGCGCTCTACGCACTGCTTGTATAAAAACTAAGAATTTGTAATTGAATCAGATGTAAATTATTAAATACTTTAAAATAATAGAATGTTGTTGTATTAAAAGATGAAGACAACTTTTTAGGTATTTGAAAGATATGTGTCTTTAACTTTGATTAAAAACAGCAACATTTTGTCTAGAACGTATCTCCAGAGGAAACTTGTTGCAAAGAAATGGCCCAGAACACTCACGTCGCCGGAAAATGTTTACCATAAACAACACACTTAAATATAGGAGATGACTAGACAAAGATTTAAGCCTTAGCTTTACTTATCCCGTCTTAAAATAGCAAGACTTCATCACTTACTGATAAAAATGGATAAAAATACCTCATGGAAAATGGTTTAACCTCAAACTGACCGGGCTTTTTTTTCTTTTTGCTTCCCACTATAATTTCAAAACCGCTCCTGATACGGCCACCAAAATTACCCAGAATTATACTACTACATGAGAAACTTCTGCAGTTTGATTGGCTTAGAGCAGTGGTACTTCAGCTCAATTTGAAATACCTACATGTGAAAATTACAAACCTTCTGCGAGTAGTAGTATAAACAAATAATGACATGATTTGTACGTGTTATTTGGCATAAATACCACTCGTGATATTTCAAAATTGTCTCAAATTTCACTCGCCCCACGGCTCGTGAAATTACGTATAGCAATTTCGAAATTATGCAAAATATCACTTCAAATCATGCTATTACCTGTACAAATTTACTCATCATTTCCAACGTCTACGGAAAATTTGATTGGCACAATGACGTAATTTGAAGTCTTCATGACCTGATATTGTTGAATTTAGTGGCAGAATTCAAATTTTATCAATTTTTCCCCTCAAAGTAGCCATAAAGTGAAAAACACGTATCACGAAGTTGGCTAACGCGTTAATAATAACGTTAGCAGTGATGGAACTGGAGCGATCCGCTATCTTGGATCCGCCATTTTGAATTACTCAAATGCATTCATCCGCCATCTTGGATCATGCGGCCATTTTGAATTACTTATATGTATTCAATTTTACTTAAAACCCGTATAAATTGAAGTAATCATGATAGAAAATTTGATCTGCGTATGAAAGGATGCACAGAAAGCAAAACATTTTGAAAGTGTTGAAATTGCGAGAGAATAAATAAATAAATGAATTAACTTTATTTATACACGGTAGTAATTTCAATATACAAAACTGGTTTTCATATTAGCCGCGTGAGCAATTTTATGACCTAATACTGACTATATCACAATGTTAAAAAATTTCTTTACAAATACTAAAAGTAGATGGAATATTAAGTATTTATTTAAAAATAATAATAAAAATAAACCTAACGCAATTACTTATCATGGTGGTCTCTCAAGTACATATTTAATGTCTCTAAGTCTCTCACACGATTTCGAAGTTCATTCCATGCGCCTACAATTGCCCCAAGATAGGCAAAAATTCTTTTTAATGAGTTCGTTTTAGGTTTGGGCAACTGCAAGTCGAACTTAGTACCTCTGAGGTTGTAGTTATGCAGCTCAGAGGTCAATCGAAAAAGCTCAGTTAAGTACTCAGGTACAGCCACATGACAAACAGCTCTTTTAGAACATCACACGATCATACTGAATAGTCCGCTTTTGTAATAATGCTTGCTGCTCTATTTTGGAGTTTCTGCAATTGATCTGCACGCATTTACCCCAGTGCAATTACCCCATATAAGCCTGCATTTATAGTCGACGTACAGCTCAACTAGTGATCGATAAAAAGCGATTAATGTTCTTGAGAACTTAGTGAGAGACCTAATTTTATACCCATTCACTAACCATTTTGAACTTCAGTTATGTTGTGGGATATCTGATTATCCCAAGACATAGACTCATCAATATAAACTCCCAGCAATTTCGTGCATGGTCGTTTTCCTCTCAACAGTTTTATGATATATGCTAAGCGTCATTTCTTTAGCTTCAATAATGATGTTTTGTCAAGATCCAAGATATAACATGTTTTAGAAGTGTTGGTTTCTAGCCTATTGGTTTCTAGCCATTTCTCAATTGCTTCTCAGTTGCTCTTTAGTTTAGAAATGAATACTGTTGAAAATTGAACCCAGTATCTGCCATTTGCTTACTTTAAATTCATGTTTTTTTCGCAAATAATTCCCCAAAAAGCCTGGATGACATTAAGGGAGCTCTCAAAACCTCCCTGGTCTGAATAAGGAAATAAAAGATAATTTAATGTTTATATTTTTATAAAAACCTATGTTTTTTTTAAAGAAAAGGACTCCTTTTTCCACATCCAAATGTCGGTGAATGAATGGTATATAGCGTGAACGTGTTGTTTTAAATACACCTCTACTCGGCCTGTCTTCAAAGTAGATAAAGTCGTTCATTATTGCGTCAACGTGTCGCTAAAAATTAATAGGGAGCTTAAGCAACGACGATCGGCGACGGCAGGGAGAACGCCAAAAACCCAATAGGTTTAGATTTGCAAAATAACAACTGACAACGTGAAAGTGCCTTATATTTTCACGTTTTGTCGAGGACGGGAACACTAGACAACCAAGTGAATTTCTTTTTCTTTTCCTGAACTTGATACAAGCCTTTGTTATTCAACTCCAAAGAAATTTGCCAACATTTGACGAATTAAATGAAATGGAATAAGCGCATTATACGCAGCGCAAATTAACTTTTTAAGTGACGTTTTCGTAGCCGTCGCCGTCGCCATCGTCGTTGCTTAAGCTCCCTGCTGCCGGGAGGCAAACAGTGGTAAAAAAAATCACTCATCACTAAATAAAACGTCTGAGATGCTACTGGCTTGTTGCTTAATTGATAATCGATTGACGTGCTTCGGTCCATAAAACTAAAAAGGGGACAAAGAATTTTACAACTCACTTACGACATCTCAGGGAAAATATAAAGCCTGGTTTTCACTAGTGCATAAGCACAAGCACATGTGTAAAACTGGGTCGACATAAGCATAAGCATAGGCATACGAAAAACGTGCTTGTGCTTATTCTTATGTGGTAGCTTTGACTAGTGAAAACTGGGTTGACATAAGCACACGCATAAGCACAACAACTCAACGTGGACTAATCATAGGTCACTTTGACCCAGACCTTATGCAAACATATCAAAAGCCATATCGGGGACGCTTCGTTCGCCATCTTGTTTATCATCGAGTTGAAGCAAAGGAAGTGGGAAAAGTGAAAACAACATACTGGTATACAAAATTTCTCGTGCTGGTGAAGTCAGCCGTCTCCACTTCCTAACCAGTGGGGGGCTCACCCCACGGGTTAGGAGGTGGAAGGCGGCTTTTATTTCAGACTAATGCCGATTGGACTTTCTTAACACTGCACTTTTCTTGTCTCAAAACACAAAAAGGGCGTGTTCGTGGTTTCAGGATACAATGAACGTTGTTGTCAATTTTGCGTTGGTGTCCCGTTTAAAAACTGCTTCAAACACCAGAGGTTATAGAAAAAGGAACGCGCTCGAGGTGATTATTCCGAACGTACACGTTTAATAGCGGAGCGTCCTAGACGCGCGAGCAGCGGATCCCATAGCTACAAAAAATGGAAACCCATGGACCTCAGAAAATGTGGTTATGACGTCAGCGTAGGGGTAAAAAACTCAGTAGGGTAAGGAACGGAGACCCAGATATTTACGTTGCGTTTCGTTTTCACAAAAAAATAGCCATTTCAGGAAAACTGACGTAATGGCTCGAGAAAAATATCTAGATTTAAGTTTCTTGTGTTCGGCTTAAAACAAAATTTTCGGAAATAAATTTCTAAGGCTTTACTTTTGGCTTGGTCATGCTCTTGGTCACACTCCAGGAACAAACTTGTCTCCCCCTGCCGCTTAGTCAGTTAGTAATTTGTTTGCTGACAGCAGAGTACTTGCCAACAACTGAAGCCTTTTTTTATTTCAGTTAAGTTTTAAAATTATCGTATTCCTGTTCCGCCGACACAAAATGAAATACAACAGCTGTCGAGTTTCCTTTTCTGTTTTTCAAACTGGATTTTTTTGTTTGGTTAGCAAGAGGGGTCAGTTCCACAGTATCTTGAGAAAAATGAACATCCGATCGATTTTTAAACACCTTTTATAGCCTAAGAAAACAGCTGATTTCACTCGACGCCACCATGCACTGGTTTCCCCGCCAAATGACATCTGTCGCTACCCAGATCTGAGAAGGGCGTCTGATTGGCTTTTGCTTCAACCAATCGGAAGCCCTAGCCAGATCTGGGTAATGATGCGTCAACAGTATGGAATTTCTGCACTAGATTCTCAGACGTCATTTCGCGGGGAAAGCAGTGGTGGGGTCGCGAAATGTCAGTTGTTTTCTCAGGTTTAAAAGTCCATGTAATGTTTATTTTTCTCACGATACAGTGGAACTGACTTCTCTTAGTAACCAGTATAAGAGCTTTTGTACCACTAAAACGCCTATTTAAAGCTGAATCATTTGATGATGCAATTTTAATGTCCTGATTGGCTGTATTATTGGCTGTACTGTTATTCATTCAAAATATTCGCCGTATCGGATTGGAGAAGGCAGCTGTACACAAGCCAACTAAAAGTTCAGTTTGTGGCTGAAATTTGACGATTCACCAATTAAAATAAAACCTCTTGAATGTTTTGTCAGTAAAAAACTAAAAGAAACAGAATAATAAAGAATAACGCTATGCGAAGCATGTCAGCCTTTCATACAAGGAGGCTAAATATAATTATACCTTTGCTTTTTAATTTCCATTTCAAAATGGCTTTTTTGAAAATAACTAAACACAAATTAATCTGATTAACTGAATGAACAGCTCTCTTAACACCAGACATATACAGTCGAACCCGCTCTACGGACACACGCCATAGCTCATTCTCATTCTCTCTTGCACACGCTTAATACGTACACCTCGTGGTTATCATGAGCAAAGGACACTTTTTTCTTGTCCTACCAACAAATTCTTATTCTTTTGTAAGTGATTTAATGAACTGAGAGCTGTTGAATGAACTCAAAAGCAGAATTTCTGACCTTAAAAGAATTTCAAAATAAATTTGAAATTAAAGTTACTTAGTATTTACCAAATCAGTGAATAGCAATTTTCGCACGTTTTGATTGCATTGGCTCCCCGTAACTCTGAATATCCCTCAAGCTGGCCATTTACTGTTTTGCGACCGGAGCCAAGATGGCGTCTTTTTCGAAAGACGAAATTTGAGCGATAAATGAAGTAGTTGTACAAACAAATACCAAGAAAGCGACGATCTTTGGCTGTCAGTGTTTACTGGTAGGTAAAAAATGATTTTCATGCTGAATTTGCAACACAATCGGAAAAATGCACTTGACATGCAAATCTCCGAAATGCTTTTAAATTGTAAACAAAGTTCCTACTACGCGACGTTTTTAATTACCAAAAAGTATATTTTTTATTCTTATCCAACTAATACGGCAAATACTAAAACAATTTCCCCCCCAGGGTCGATTCATAGCGCTAAGTATATACAGCTATTTCGAGAAAGGTCGGAAAAAGTGCACGCGACAAACCCGAAAGGTATTGTGGATGGTTTTG
Source organism: Porites cylindrica (assembly GCA_964035525.1). Classification (NCBI taxonomy): domain Eukaryota; kingdom Metazoa; phylum Cnidaria; class Anthozoa; order Scleractinia; family Poritidae; genus Porites; species Porites cylindrica. The sequence continues at coordinate 33,600,475 of OZ037779.1, forward strand.
AGCTCACTGTTTTCAAAGAAATTTGAAAGAATGGCAGGAAAGGCCGTGGAAATATGTCTGCGAGTGCTAAAGGAAAGCAACAAAAGTAGGTTCGACAGCTACAGTGTCAGGAACAGTGTATTAATCATATCCCATATTACTTTTCGGGATTGTCGCGTACACATGTTTTCCGACAACCTTTCTTTAAATAGCTGTATATACCCCGACGCTTCGCGTCTCGGTATATTTCCACTACTATTCACCTCCCCTGGGGGATAGTTGTATACTATTTGCAATTATTTTCAGTTAATTGCTGCAATTCTTCCGGATTCATGAAGCAAAAGGCATTTGATTCCCCGGTTCCGGATTTGCTTTGTGCACGGTCAGAGTACTGTCAGAGTACCACAAGCTTAACTAAATTCCGCTGTAAAAATTATTATAATCTGTTCATAGAAAACTTGCTCCTGAACACTACGCAGTAAGGGCTTGGAAAAAAAGCTTTTCAGAACATCCTGATTGGAGTGATTGTTTCGTGAATATACATAAGTCCTGGAAAGATAATAAGCTTAGACAATTCTCTCTTGAGGTTACGCACAGAATAATTACGACCAAGAAAGAACTACTGAAATATAAATTAGCCTTCTGATGACACGGGACCTTTCTTCCTCAATCCCGATTCAATTGAACATACCTTCATATATTGTCAAGAGTCAAATGAAGTCTTTTCCAGAACTTTACGGTGGTTTAATAAATACCTTACGGAGAACGTACAACTTCCAAAGAAACAAATTTTATTTAACACATTCGAAGACTCCCTTCCATTGCAGATGTAAAATTCAACTCTAAGCAGATTTCGTGTATTGGCATTATTGCAAAAGAAATACTTGTATACTTGCAAAAACATCGCAAAGAAACCTATTTCGATGAATTTTTACTTAATACGCTTTTTCAAAAATAAAACATTGAAAATCGTGGCAAACAATATTTGTAACTGACAGGCTTTTGTCCTCTAAAACCTTTTTTTATTTGTTTATTTACTTTTTTGTGTGCAGAGGCTGTAATTAGTTTTGTTACTTATTAATTTGTTATTATGTGCTGTATATTAATGTTGTTATTGTGTCGAGAATAAAAAAAAAACAACAAAACAAAACAAAAACAAACTCCCATGGAAAGTCAACCTCGCTAAAAAAATGCGGACACATCACTGTCAACTATCTTCTGTAACAAACCTTTCCTTTTAGAAGGTAAAAAAAAGCCTTTAGTTGACATCGCGATGATGTTCCCCACGCCGGAGAGGATGATTTGTAACCGTCCATTTCACTTTTTTTGCAATCAAACGAGTAATGCGCGCAGAGAACGGTTTTGTTTTAAGTAGTGTATAGCTGAACTATTTTAGAGTGTTTCCGCGGATTTTTCCGCGGAATGACGGCTTTGAGAAGATTAGAGATGTTTAATTTGACGATGCTAATGTCCTCTTTTATTTCTTTAGCATTTTGTTCTAAAAAAGGTGTTTTTGACTTGATACCAACACCTCGTTAATACGTTCACTTTCTTCGTACGTGACTTGACTAACGTATTTGGAATTCCGATTGTTTACCCGGGTGTTTACCCCCCCGAAACGGCTGGCTCTGTGATAAATCTCATGGTTGTTCTACCCTTAACTTTTCCCTCCGAGCCACGCTTTCATCCAGAGCAACATTTTTCAAGTTCTTCAGAGAGTAACTGGTGAAAAAACACGAAGCTCTAACGTTAAAACCATGTAATTTAACAAACTTGACAGATTTTGAGTTTAGTGTACAACAATAGAGAAGAAAAGTGTGTCGTCACAAAAATTCAAATTTCAGACATCACGGGATTGGATGGCATATTCAGAAAGAACAAGATGGAAAATGTTAATTTGCCAAAAATCAGTCTTTTAGAGCAAAATGGCGGGGATGTATAAGCAGTTTTATGCTCTGATGACTCCATAAAAATCCTTCTAAGGAACGTTTACCCATCCAGGCTTATTTTCGAAGAATCAAAATGGAGTTAGCGGAGCACGACAATGCTTATATCTCCCCTCCAATTTGCACTAACAGGCTGATTTTTGGCAGGTAAACATTTTTTAATCTTCTGGATATGCCAACCTATTCCATATTTTCACAAATTTAGTTTTGGTGATGTTATCACTTGTCTTCTCTGTAAAGCTATACAGTTAGGATATGATAAGTGTTATAATGACAACAGTCATAATCACGAAACAATGTTTCGTCTGTCCGGTCCCAGAACTGGCAAATGATCATGATAAGTACTGACTCTTGGCTGTTCATTTCAGCCCCTTTTTTTCCTCTTAGAGAACTTGGTCCGTGCTGCTATCAGAAGTGGTTGGCTTGATGCCCGTCGAGTGATAGCCTTTTTCCGGCTGGCGCGCCCGTAAATTTACTGTATCAAGCACCCTACAAAAAACACCAAGCAATAATGTGAAACAGAGCATATGTGAGTGTTAAAAGAAAATGTTTATGTCTCAGAGACGGTAAACATTCATTTTAATGGTGGGATTCAGATATTAAAAAGTAAAAGTGTAAGCGTATTACGATTTACTGAATTATGGCAGAACGATCATCTCAATATTTAGATCCAAACTTTAACTACAAACACTTGAAAGGCCTGCTGAGGTTCATAGCCCTCCGAGTGGGGCGGTTCCTTAGAGTACTGATCCCTGTACCTTGAAAGCGTTCCAAACGATTGGGAATAACGCCTCTGGTGTAGGCACCGGAAAAAACTGTGTTGTGGAGTGTCGTCCATAGATGTGTCTATTATGCTGTATTGTGGTTCTGTCGATGGAGACAATATACGAACAGAAACATCTTCCGAGAGCTGTTGAACAATTGTTTCGAAGTTCTTGGAGCACAGTTACAGTTTTCAGTGCATGTTGTACTTGATGAATTTAATGAATTTAAGCTCGGTGCATGAAAGTGTCGACAAAAGCCGGACGATTTTTTTAAAAATGAAATCTTACATACTTTTCATTTGGTTAAGCGACGAGTGATTTTTTTCAATCGTATCAAGGGCGTACAAATGGGCCATTAAATCTACAGAACAATGCAATGCAATGAACATTTCTCTTACCTAGCTAAAGACCAATTGAACAAACATTGATAGAAATTAGGATTGTTGTTGTCATTATTCCGTGGCTTGTAAACTCAAATAACATTAACCTTTCACTGCCGAAGTATTTGATGGAGTTTTGTAAGGTGACCCTAACTTTTGAAGTCTGTTTACGAAATCGTATGATGTGACCATTCAAATGAAAGCTCTCTGCCTATAATTACACACGGTGCTATTTAATTTTCAAAATTTCACAAAATGAAATTTGGAAATTTGGTCGAAATTTGCTTTTGGCTAAATTTGGTAGTTTAAATAGTATAGGAGTTAATAAAAGAGCTTATCGTGAAAATACTTTTGATCGTGGACACCCGGGCGTGGACATACAGTAGCGGGTTGAATAACCTCTTAACACGGACGTTGCTAAAAAAAAGCCCTAATAGATTTTTAAGAGTTAAATTCTCTCACATGTACATCAAATGTTAGAAATATAGCCTGCAGTCCCAAATGAAAAAAATCAATTTAGAAGAGGAAAACAGTCATTAAAGCGGCTTGATTCACTTTAAAGGCTTTTACATTCTGGAAAAAAAACCCTTCAAACATAAACAAACAAACAAACATATAGAAATCACGTCAGGATAAAAAGCATTAGGAAGCTTTACTGTCTGCCAAGTTTCGTCGTTCGCGTACTAACAAGGTCTTAACTGAGGAAACAATAACAATACCTTGTCGCCTTGTCTGTGTCAAAAGATTCAATAAACACTTTTAAGCCGCTATCAACCACATTTTTGAGGGATTTGTGCTGTCTATAAAGACAACACTGAAACTATTCGCATATAAGGGTTCACAGATAATTCTAGAACAATTCGAAATACCTCTAATCTTGTTAAGATACTTTCGTTACTTAATTTTTCAACACATGTCAAAAAAGGAGACATCTAGCTGTATATTTCTGTCAAATGGCAACTAAAATATGGACCCTTTCCAGACGAAACGTGATGTTTTGAAAAAAACAAACAAATAAATAAATCCTTGTGGTCTACTTTTGGGTGACAATAATTAGACTGAAAAGACCGTAATCTTTCAGATCGTATACGATATACGGAAATTGTTTTTCGAGAAAACAGGAAAACCAAAAGCAAGAAACATTACGGCTCTTCTTTGAACTTAAAAAAAAAATAAAAAAAGAAACGTTAAGACATTAATAACACTAGCAAAGTAAATATTCAAGTAAATACGTTTGTGTAAGTATAATATATCGGCAAACGCGAGACGAGGCGTTTTCATTCCATATCGTGATTACGAGACGTGGGTCGAAAATACCAAGGGGTTGGAGGGGGGAGGGGTGCAGCTTCCTTCCCGAAACCCGTATGCTATTTCAGACCAAAATATGTGTTATACCCTCCCCTCCCCTAGCCTATTTCAGACCTGGATCGCTCGCTGTCCTCAAGGGACAGATAATAAAGAATTCCCAGTTATAGGTTTTGGTTCCAGAGAGCACAAAACAAAAGAGATTTCAAAATAAATTACGACTGGGCAGGGGAAATATCTGTACACTTTAGGGACGATTTCTTGTCCCCTCCGTAGAAGAAGCAGCCGGGTCTTATTTATACCAACATCGAGGTGTTTCGATATCCGAAATAAAAACACTGTTTAGAGTGTTGATACAAGTTCTTAAATTTATATAAATAATTCTGCAAGAAATTTGAAGTGTTATTTCCTTTCTGTTCCTTAGGTTCCCAGGTTCCTTTTTGTTTGCAGACTGTAATTCCATTTTTTCCACCTCTTCATGGATTATAAGTGACTAAACAATGAGGGCAACAGCAATAAGAACACCAAAAACCGTGGACGTGCATCACACCTTTAAATACATTTCTTTGCCGTCACTGGACGGCCATGGCGTGAGACTGCCTCAAAAGACGTTTTGTGGAGGACGTAAACACACGACTAGGAACTGACATGTCTTTCTCATTCTAAACTTGGAGTTTCTGCTCAAGGACTCAACTCCAAGAAATTTCCTCGCTTCATTTGACAAACTGAGCAACCTGGAATAATCGACATGAAGTTTATTGGCGGAGCGTGAATGCACTTTATAAGTGGCATCCTGCCTATTGCCGTCGTCTCCGCCGTGTTTGTTTAGAGTCTCTGGATTTCAAGACGGCGACAGCAGCGGAAGGGTCATACATAAAGTCAACTCGTGTTATTTCAGGTTTCATCGCGATCATTCCAAATAACGGCGAATTAAACTGGAGTTGAATTCTTGGAGATCGTGTCTGCCTTGTCTCATAATCGTAGTCAGTCAAGGAATCGTGGAAAAGTCTTCACACAAAATTGAAAGCCATGAGAAAGAAGTTTGCAACTGAATAACAGAGCTGAATAATGGACGCTGACTCTGGGTGCTATACTGTGCCAATATTGGTCGTCGTTGACAGGTTATTTGACTTGATCTCTGATATCAAACTGGTAAATGGTGCTGATGAGATTCTCGACTCCCTTAGCCCCATATTCTCTCCGCAGAGACTCGAAGGGACTTTTCGTTCCAAATTGCCTGCATGCAGGCGTATTTTTCAGGCGAGTGCTCAGTATTTCCTTGGTAGCAGCAGAGCAGAGAGCAGAGGGTTGGCAAAAGGCGATATGTTCCCCCATCCCCCTGCCCTGTATGGCATGACTCGTGCCACAACCTGAGCAAATCCTACCTAATGCACCCGTGGAATCCCCCCTCCTTAAAAAAAACATACGCCTCCACTGCGCCCTAGGGTACCTCACGGAAGAGGAAAAACCGATCAAAAGCCACGTTCAGATGCAATTTGCAACCTAATTACATACTGTTCGCCATATCTCGTAATAACTGCAAAGCGTAAACTTTCCCATAATTGATACCCTTTGCTAGATGTAATCCCTCTGATCCCAATATCATATATGTATGTCGGACCGATTTTTTGGAAACAAACCTAACAAAATTTGCCGTCATTTGAGTGGAAAGGTGTCAAAAGGCAGGTTGCGTAAGACCGATAACCTCCAAAATCACTTTAACGAAGAAAAAAGGAGAAAAAGACAGAGCGAGGAGAAGGAAAGGAGGAGAAGAGAAATTAAAAAATGCAATGATTGCATTCTTAGTTTTTATAATGGCTACTATGGAGATCACTGTATTTGACCGAAAAAAACTTTTGGACGGAAAGGTCCACTTGGGGATAACGTTTTCAAAAATCCGGCTTGATATATGTAAGTATGTAAATCTTTATTTATACACGGAAAATCATCAGTTAAGCTTAAAGTAAAACCAAAACTAATTACAACTGCTTTACATGGTTGCCGTGTGGGATACCGATATATCGGCTACCTTCTTGATATTTCGCTTAAAATGATCAACCGATGCAGCATTTTTTAAGGTGTTGGGCAAGTTATTCCATATAGGGACCCGCCGTAAGAGAAGCTTCGTTTCAAATAAGTGGTGCTTGGTTTGGGCAGGTTCCGCTTTCCCTCAGAGTTTCTTAAGTTATAAGCAGAGTGAAGCTGAGAGAAAAGACTTTGAAGATATTCCGGAGCAAGGTCATTCATGGTTTTATACATCATTCAGACTTTCCATTTCTTTCGTCGAAGATATAGCCTCTCCCAGTCGAGGATGGAGAGGAGGTGGTTTGAGCTCGTATCAAAGGGCAATTTAGTAATAACTCTGGCTGCACGATTCTGTTATTTTTGGAGGTTATCACTCAAGTAACAACTCAAACGGTCCCAGACGGGGCCGCAGTAATAAAAATGCGGAATTAAAGCGTAATAAATTTGAGTTGCAGTTTCTTTCGATATAAAGGGCCACACACGTATAAGGGCGCTTATAGCAGAAGAGGTTTTCTTGCAAATCTCTTCAACGTGTTTACCCCAAGAGAGATGAGCATCTATGGTAAGACCCAAGGATTTGGTACGATCAACTCTCTTGATAACTTGGTCATCAATTCTGATTTCTTCGTCGTCAGATTGGACAGATAGTCTTTGCCTTGATCCAATAAGCATTAGCTCTGTTTTAGGAACATTTAAACTGAGCTTGTTAGCGTTTAACCAACAGCTAAGGTTCTCTAATCAGCCTCACTTAAGAATTCTTCCCCCTACTGACTGCAGCACATACCCATAACGTCTTGCAAATTTAAAAAAAGGACGTTCAGTTAAACACGTTAAACGAACTAAATTACTTTAAAAATGGAAATTTTGTGGCTGGAATAACCACGTTACAGCTCTGAGATTGGAAGAAAACGGCAACAATAGCAACAATAACAGAAAATACAGTACTGCCAGATTTATGGGCAACAACTGCGCAATAATATCATTGTATTATGGACGCTTTCTTTAGCTTTCCATAAGTCAAGTGCTTTCCGGTTTCGGCAGACCCACCGAGTGTCACTACGATCTCACGGGAGGATAAAGCAGCATGTTTACGTTGTTTATGATCTGATTTTTACTAAGTATATCATGGTTTAATCACCGAATCATCGGATTGCAAAAAAAGAAGAGAGTGAAATAAGTACAAACTTGATAATGCTGCATTTGGCAATGCTATGTTAGCACTGGAGTATTACACAGCAACATGATACTCAAACTGTGGCTTCAAACAAGTTAATGAGCGCCTTAGAATTGAATTGATGTCGCAAAGTAAAAAGAAGCTAGATTATTTATCAGCTCTCCACAAACATATAATGGAAGGGGTGCTTATAAAGAGAATATTCGCCAGAGATTGGTGGTTCACAAATGTATCATTAAGATAGCCTGAAAATCACACTGGTTGCATTTTTTAAAACAAGTGGGTAAAATTTAAGGTGGCGGAACATATAAGCTATTACGTTATTAAAATTTTATTTTTGGGTTCTGGGGAGTGATAAAGATGATGATGATGATGATGATGATGATGATGATGATGATGATGATGATGATGATGATAACAAAAGGGAGCTTAAGCAACGACGACGAAGAGAGGGGCCACAAATCAACAGGATTAGATTAGCAAAACAAAACTATGCACGTGTATTACGCTTTTTTACCTTTCCTTACCGTCGTTGCACGACCACAACGTGAAACTGGCTAATTTCACGTTTTCTGGAGGACGTTCAACACAACAGAACTATTTAGAATTCAACTCCAGAAAAATTCACCAACATTTGACATACTGATGCCATGGAGGAAAGGCAATGAATTTTGAAACAGCGCGAATTCACTTTTCAGGAGACGTTTTTGCCATAGTCGTCGTCCTCATTGTTTAAGCTCCCTAAAGATAAAGACAACGACCAGCAAAATCTTTGGGAAGAAGGTAGAGTAGAAGCAGGACAGTATTGAAACGAAACTGAAAGACGAAGATGAGAATAGAGGTGAAATGTTTTTTTTCCGAGTACCAGAGCAAGCCCAGCTATAAAGGCAAACTACGTGAACTACAGAGTAGAACACAGGACCCTCTGGGTCGAATGAGTTATCAATAGGGACCTTACGATCCGACAACGGCGACGTCCATGAAAACGTCGCTCAAAAAGAGACTTGGCATCATTTTAAAATTTTTCGCGATTATCCCAATTCACCCAGTTAATTAAAAGAAGAGGATTTTGGCTGGAGCTGAAGAGAGGGGAACGAGCTCAAGTTCGGACGGAGATGGTACAATTTATCGCCTTGCCGTTCCTTTTCCCAAGTAAACTTAAAATTTTGTCATTCCACGTCGCAGTTGTGCAGTGAAGGCAAAGAAATGTACAAAAAAGCGTGATGCACGTGGAGAGTTGTTGTCCTGCTCATTAAACCTATTATTTTCTGACGTTCCGTTGCCGTCGTCGTCTCGGTTTCGTAAGGTCCCTAGTAAAGGGAAAGAGACACCCGGTAGGTTGTAGGGGTGGGCATAATAACGATAAAGAAATGGTATGAACACCAACCCAACAGAGCACTGTGAATACAGAAGATCAGAGTCTTGTGGGATTTCAATACCCACTAAGTCCACATTACTGCAGCTATAACAAAATAAGCTGTGGTTGTGAGATAACAGACATAGTACGTGGCGACAGGGTGTTAACAAAGAAAAGAGGGAAAATCGAGACTGAATGCCACTAGATAACCGTCAAATAAAAAAGTGATGGTTATGCCATTTGTAGAAGGAGCTGTTAGGACATTTTCTAAAATAAGAGACAAGTCATGTGAAAAGATAATGGTGAGCACATTTAAAGAACCACGGCGCTTGGTGGGGCGTTTTTAAGATGCCACGACGGCGACGGCAACGAGAACGTCACAAAAGCAAAAGGTTGAATAGGCAAAACAACAACTCTGCACGGGCATCACAAATTTTTGTACATTTCTTTCCCGTCAGTGCGCGACTACGACCTGAAAATGCCTTTTTATGGAGGACGAGAACAAGCGACGACAAAAATTGTTTTCTCAATCTAAACTTAGATATAGCTCTTGAATTCAACAAGGGTTTGCTTGCATTTGACAAAGTAAGGGAGTTGAAATAATCATGATAGAGATTGAGAGAACGCGAACTCACTTTTTAAGCGACGTTTCCCCGGCGTCTTCGTCGTGGTATCTTAAACTGTCTATTGCAGCGAAAACGTCACTAGAAAATTGTATGAATTCGCGCTGTTCCAACTACACCACTCTTATACTGTTTCATTCCATTTATCAAATGTTGGGAAATTTTTCTGGAATTCATTCTTGAAGACTGCATGTATATGTCTAAGTTCAGAAAAAGAAAAAGAAAATTGCTGTCTTGTGTTTACGCCCTCCATAAAACGTTGTAGTCGTGCAATGACGGTAAAGAAATGTACAAGAAGAAGAAGAAGAAGAAGAAGAAGAAGAAGAAATAGAGAATACTTCATGGAAAGTGCTGGCGTACGGTATTTACGCACGAGTTGTTGACGTGTCAGAAATCGAACGAGTGAGCGCAGCGAACGAGTAAGATTTCTGATACAAAAACAACGAGTGCATAAATACTGTACAAAGCACTTTCCATGTGGTATTGTGTTTATTATATACATACTGAGACATTCATCATTTTCGCGGCCTTTTTATTTTAAATCTTTCAAAAATGCTAAATTTTGCCGCTACACACTTACCGCAAAATGACAACGAAAACGAAGTATCAGCTTTTGAGTAAAAACGTTTGTTAAAAACCTAAATGATGGTAAGGATATGAGGTAATCCAAGAACTGTAAGTAATCTTAACTGTTTGTTCTCAATGTACAATTGAAAATGAGTGAATTTAAGTAAAATGACCGGTTTCAATATAAGCTTAAGCTTAAATGAAAGGCAAAGTAGCTCCGACAAAAAGCACAACAAAAGCTTACGTCTCGTTCTGTTTTTCCCTTTCCGCTGTTGTTTCGCCGGCTCTCTACCGTTTTCTTTATCGACGGTGAAACAAACGAAACTATTCCACTCCATTTCCGAAATGTTTTTCACTTTTTTAGCGAGAAAAACTCTTTGAGTAAAACTTTTCTCGTTGAATGTGTGCGAAGCGGCGCTGCAAGCTGCAATAAAAGGCGGGAATTTTAGCGCCAAACTCATACACCTCTGTGGCTTCTGATTGGACGTATCATTTTTCTCACACGTGAAAAAACATCGTTCGCGATTCTGATTGGACGTATCATTTTTTTCACGTGTGAAAACCATCGTTCGCTCCTCTGATTGGCTAGAACTAATTTGCGTACGAAAAATTACGACATAGCTTTTTAGTGAGTATTTCTCAGTATGTATATAATAAGAAGAAATCCTTAGAATCACCTATTTGTAGGATGTGCAGAGAGAAAGGTGAAATTAACAAGCTGCATTCACGTAGCAAGTTAGCCCAACGTAAATACGAGAGGCGAGATTACAATGTGGCGCGGTAGGCCGGAGATCATCTTCGTTGATAAGCAGGCAAAGGAGGCCAAGATCATTGACATCGCTATCTCTGGAGTATAAGACAAAGAACTGGAGAAATAGAGAAGTACCAATTTCTTCGAGAAGAAAAAGGAAAGTAGTTTTGGAAGCTGAAGAAAGTGACGGCTGTGCAATTGTAAATGAAGCATTGCGAGCTGTATCTGATATGTTTGAGAAATACACTTCTCAAACTCATTAATAATTCATTAAGAAAATACAAAGGAAATTAATGTTTAATGAGTGTTTGGAAATCGGATGAAACACTGCTTAGTATTTGCATCCTTAATTTCTCCTTCAAAAATGATTTTGTTTGAGAAGAAATATCAAACATTCGACACAGTGTTTCATCACCAGATGAAACACCTCGAAGTTCGTCAAAAATACTCCGCTGCGCGTCGTATTTTCAACTCTCCTCTCGGTGTTTCATCTGGTGATGAAACACTGCATCTCATGTTTGATATATTACGGGAAAGTTTAACGTTACCATTAGATTTGAAGTGAACCAGAAAACGGCTCTTTTGGGAACAACTGGACTTGTCTTAGTTTGTCTATTCAGGGACTCAAAAGTAAGGACTTCTTTGGAATCTTAATGAAATTACTGTTGCTTACTGCCACGGGTAATTGACCAGGCACTGAAACCTTTCAAGGCCCCGTCCACACGTATCACACGTAATAATAATAATAATAATAATAATAATAATAATAATAATAATAATAATAATAATAATAATAATAATAATAATAATAATAATAATAATAATAATAATAATAATAACGCAGGATATCTATTATATGGTCCAGCCCCCTGTCTGATTGTAACCGTGTACAGGCAACTAATCAGTATGCACTCTCGGTCCTGCGGTACTTAATGTGGACACAGCATTGGCCTCTATCAGCGTTAAGACATGTGGACAGAGCAGCTCAGAAGATCATAGTTGAGAACGGAGGCAAGCACCCAGCTAGCCTAACTTCTTTGTTATATCTACCGAGGGAGAAATGGGGCAGAGGCCTGCGATCAGTCTAACACGAGAACAAGATCACTAAAATCAAATTGCTACTGAAATTGTATCAGAATTCGGACCAGACGGTGGAAGCAGTTAAAGAATTTGAAGAACACGCCATGGCATCAGGCCACCAGTCGCTTGTAAAGGAAGCAGCTACGTACGCTGAAGAACTCAACATCACACTTCAGCTTGATACCCTAAATCCCGTGTGCGTTACAACAGAAGGAAAGGTGATGACTGCAGCAAGAGCAGGGAATCTGTTGAAGCAATCTCACGAGAAGAAGTTCTTGGACATCGCTTAAGACAAAAAGTGGCAAGGAAAGTTATTCCGTATCAGATGGGAAGATGAGAGCCTAAGCATAACCAGCTGCTTTGCACGGTTAAAAGGTTGGGCTTCATGCCCTACTTATACCATCGCGGGCAAGTATGAACTGTATGAGCAGTTGTTACCTACGAAGCTCTACACAAAGGAGAAGACGCAAACCTCCACCGACGGCGAAGTCCTATGCAGGTTATGTGGGAAGATAGCTGAGAGCGTTGCGCATGTATTGGCTGGATGTTCCTCCCTGGCACAAACCAAGTACCTATACAGGCATAATGCAGCTTTGAAGACTCTGTTTTTGAGCTCCTGCGAGAGCATGGTGGGTCAATAGAAGAGGTTCCACCATGGTACTCACCCGTGATGCCAAAACCAGCCTACCAGAACACCACGAGTGAGGCGTTTTGGGATATTCCCATCTATGCAGAGCACGACGAAGTTAGAACAAATCGGATCGACGTGCGATTTGTCAGCCACGAGAGGAAAGAAGTTTGCACAATTGAAATGAGCTGCCCATGGATTGAGAGTAGCGGAGCTAAGAAAGATGAGGAAAAGACACTCAAGTATGGGCCCATGATGTGGGAGCTGAAGCAGAGATACAATGGTTACAGGGTTGAACAGTACAACGTAATAATAGTTGACGTACTGGGTGGTTACTCTAAACACCTGGAGAAGTCGGTGAGGAAGCTACTTGGAGCGAGAGCACGGAGCGTACTTAAGCGGATGCAGAAGTCGGTCATCTCAAAACTTTAAACATTGCCAGAACATTTAAGATAAATACTTAATTAGGGCGCTAAGGACTCCAGTTTTTAGGCTTTTTTTTCCCTAGAAATCTAGAAACGAAAGTTTGCTGATGTTTTTACTTAGATTTTTTAGAGTATTAGAGTTTTATATTATTCTAAATAGGCTTTTGGTAGAGATAACCACCTTATGATGGCCTCGTTTAGGTATATAAGAGATAAAGAGAGTATAAAAACTGAATAATTTTCTAAATAGGCTTCTAGTAGAGATAATTATATCATCATGTCTTTGCGTAGGTTTTACAGAGTATAAGAATTTAATAATATTCTAAATTGGCTTTTTAAGTGGAGAGATTCATATCATTATGTATATTGGGATCGTATTAGGTTTCGTACCGACCTTTTTTTACCTCTAAGTATAGCTTCTCAAGTGGTGTAGGTTACGTTATGCGCTCTATACTACTCATAATGTGGACAGCATTCCAAAGTTTTATGCTTCGAGATAATAATAATGAGGATGAGCATGCGACCGCCTTCTGGGACGTCCGATTATTCGCTGACACAACTCAAGTAGTAAAACCTAATAGAATCGACGTCACGGTCATTGACAAGACCAGCAAGCAAGTCAGAGTGATTGAAATGAGCTGTCCATGGCTGGAAAATAGAGAGTCTAAAGATTTCGAGAAAACAACGAAGTACAGTCAACTGAGACTAGAGCTGACGAACCGATATCCTGAGTACAAGGTCAATCAGTATAACATCATCATGAATGTCCTTGGAGGCTGTTCGAAAGAGGCTGAGCAAAATATAAAAGAGCTTGTAGGAGACAAGTGTGAATCAATTATGCGCCAAATGCAAAAGACAATCCTCTCTAGTTCATTACATACTGCTAAAATGTTCAAGCTGAGCGGTTAGATATCTTTAGGAATTTTGGACACCTATTTTAATAGATACTTAATCTTGTACATTATAGAAATTTTATTGACATACCTTAGACGTTCTCATTAATTAATGGACAGCTATATGAACGATGATTTAATTTATGAACATTTGTATTTTATAATTAAGACGTCCATAAAGCTTGGAGGATTTTTTTTATTGTTTTATTTTTTTTATGACACTTTTATCAAATCATTTTTACCCAGTTCTTATTTTTTTTTGGGGGGGGGGGGGGGAAGGGGGTGTGCAAATTATTGTGTGATTGTTACTGCAAATTTTAGTCCATGCTGCGGCTGGTTACAGTTTGCCGCCCAGCCAAAGCTTTTATTTTTTAGTCTGGCTATCCAGACGTTTGTACTGCCATCATCATCATCATCATCATAATAATAATAATAATAATAATAATAATAATAATAATAATAATAATAATAATAATAATAATAATAATAATAATAATAACATTTTTGGTATGACTGAACATATTTTATTGATAATAATGCTAACTATTAACATCCTATTTACAATTAATTCACTTAAAAAATAACTGTTCCGTCAAAACACTATTTACAATTTCATTTCGTTTAAAAAACACTTTGATTTCATTAGAAAATGATAATAATAATAACAATAACACAAAAACAAGTAAACAATAACGCGGATTAATTCGAACGACGTTCAGTTGAATATTTTAGTTATTTCTGATAGTTTGTCTACTAGACCCTTTTTGAACTTAAAAATGGCGTCACGATGACAACGAAAGGTCGTTCGATTTCATTCGCGTTATTTTTTTACTTGTTTTAGTGTTCCCAAACCTTTCCTTAATTTTAATAACAATAACAGTAACAATAAACAAAAAAACAAACAACAACAAAAAAAGAAAAACAAAACAACAAAAAACAAAGCAAACAAAAAAGAAGTAAGTGTAAAAAGGAAAAAAAGGACCACCAACAATGTCTAGTGCACTTAATGGCGCTTCCGATATAAACCACGATACTTTTTCAAACTAATACAGACCTTCTGTTTTAGTAGCATCGCTTAATCGCACGAGTCAATTTCTTCAGTTTTCATCGAGTTAAGTGCTTTGTATTTACTGCAGGTTATACCAACACGAAGGGTTAAAGATCACTATAAAGTTCACATGCCGCAGAAAAAACTCAGATGTACTGAAAGACACCTGCGTGTTAATTTTACCAAAAAAATAAATGCTTCTGGACCGGTGCAATTTTACGGAATACAAATCTAAACTGGAGGGTAAAAGGAGTTTAAACAAAAAAAAACTAAGTAAAGTGCAAGCAAAGTAGACGACGCGTGCCCATTAAATCGCATTTACATAATACGCTTCGTGTTTCTTTTTTTAGTTCAGAATTTGCAAAAAACGCCGGTTTTAGACGACAAAAACATAAACGCACTAAGACGGCTTTTATTTAATTGTTGGGGCATAATTTTTATTCGTGCCGTGTTAATCACTTTACGCCCTCTAATTCAATAAAACAAAGGCGAAATAAAATTTGTGGGGAACGGTTAATCCAAGCTGATTAGAGTTTTAAGTCGCCTATGAATAAGTTTAACAGCCACTTATCAACGCGGGTGAATAAATAAGCTTACAACAACAACAAAAAAAATGGCATGGCACGCGACCAAGACACGCAACTCAGTGGCCAAACACGAAATTTAACTATGAAATACCTGGCGCAAGGGAAATAAAACAGCAAAATGAAAATCCAACAAAGTTCCGTTTCTGTTTCAGAAAAAGGGCGTGTGTGGAGGGAAAGTTGAAGCGGGATGGGTGAGGGTAGGGGGCGGGGAGGGGGATAGGAGGGAAGAGGAAGAGAGGGAATGGTGAAATAAGCGACCAAGTACAAAGCTACGACGGCGACGGCAGCGGGAAACATGAAAAAAGCAATAGGTTTAGTGAAAAAAACAAGATTTTTTTCATAAGAGAAAGCGAACGGCTAGGCGATAAATTTTATTGTAGAGTAAAACCCCGGTAACTCGAACTCCGAAGGGAAACGAAAAACAGTTCGAGTTAGCGGGGAATTCGAGTTATCAGGGTAAATTTCAGTGAAATTTTGATCAAGGGAAAGGAAATTTAGTTTTAGTTAGCGGTGAATTCGAGTTATCCGACTTCGAGTTATCGAGATTCTACTGTATCTATCCGAGTTTGAACGTTAAAATGTATTAGTCGACGTCAAAGAGAAAAGCTTCCAAAGTTATGCATATAGCCTGGTTAATTCACTTCCTGTTTCAGCTTTTTGACGACATAAATAGTTATTCATTAAAAGGGGTATTCTGCATTAGAGAAACGATGCTAAAATCGAACAGGGGAAATTCAAGGCCTTTTCAAGGACTTTAGAAAAAAGTGAAGGAAATTTAAAAAAAATATATTTAGAATTTTAAGAATCATTCCAGGACTCTTTCTAAGTAGGCAAACCTCATTTCAGTGAAGTGCGCTGAGTTAACGTCAGATTTAGTTTTACACTCAAACATCTCTAAAAAATCTCGCGTCTTATTCCCATAAGTAAAACCAAATCTATTCCTGATCTCTTTGCCAGCGTTTTTCCCCTCAAAACCTTTATGACGGTATCCAAACCATGCTGTTTTAACTAAAACAAAAGGAGTAAATAACAAAAAAAAGCAAAGGAAGAGGAGCTTGAGGTTTTCGATATTTCGGACGGTAAAGCCGTTCTTCCTCAGGGAATTTAACGAGGAAATGGAAAGTCGTTATAACGATTGCAAGGATGCATGTAATTGCTTAAGGCTTTCAACTCTGATTGGTTCAGTAGTCAATCTGGTCAGTTGCAATTGCCCAGGAAAATTGGTTTGGTTTTCAAACCACTTATACGAAGTCCGCTCTTCCTCGCACACTATTTATATGGCCATACATGTTTTAAATAAAAGAGCGACCTGATAAAATCATAGAGTGAATAAACTTGCATTACAACTCACATAGAATACAAGATGTATAAATAACACTCACGTGACTGGTCCTCTTCCACTGAACTTGGTATAACTTTCATTCTTTCTTTGCTTAGCTATAAACAGAAACATGCTAAGGGTAACTTGCTCGTCAGTATTCCAAGATTTTGAGGCCACGCATGAAATCGTGCAAGCACCCCTCTGGGACAGGGGGCCGGTACAAGTGTGTCTGCGGTTAATGTACCGAAGTTGTCCTGTACTGTTGAAAACTTCTGTTTATTAAAGTTGTCTAGACTCCTGGATTCGGACAAAGCTCAACAACGCACAAGTTCGCGGGGCGACCTGGGGGTACACTGCTGTTTTCTTAATATGCTGCGTTCTAAAATAGTGATGAACGCAGAATATCGAGAAAACTATTGCGGATAACGCGTGGGGTTTGAGGAAAAATGAAGCCACCACCCTCTTTTCCCAGATCACGTGCGTCTAATTTTCGGTAACTTTGTTTTCGCGACATCCCTGCTAACTGAGGTCAGGAAAATGGATAAGCTAGTGTAGTAGTAGATATTTTTGGGAATTGTACTCTGTTACAGTGATACTTCAAAGTATAGGCTGTACTATGCAGTTCTGTCCTTTGAGTTAAGAAATAAAACTTTAAGGGTGATCTTGTAATAACTACTGAGTAAAATTTGGGATTTAGGAAATTATCTAAAATAGAAGCTCAAATGGGAGATAAAGTGAGTTTTTTCCTGATGATACGAAGGTACAGTGCAATGATTGATTACCTTAATGTAAAGCTTGATTTCTTCGGCCCGTCTCATGTATTTAGCGACCTGTACAAAAACAAAAAGGAAAATTGATAATAAAAACGCTAAGGAAAAAAAAAAAAAAGAATATTGCCAAGCCATTACACTAACGATTGTTTGCCGTGAACTGAAATTAACCCTTAAGTTCTAAGAATGATCAGTAATTTCTCCTTCAACTAACGATGCACTAAAGACAAATCCCTTTATTTAAATGGCTTCTCCCCATTAACGCTTTGAAAACAAAAGGACAAAAAAAGGCATCCTTCTTCCTTTACGCGCTTCCCCCAAAGGTGAACCCCTGATAGCAGGTTACAGGAAAAGAAAATTTGTATTTAGATGTTGGCTTTAAATGGTTAAACGCTCTATAGACAAGTAAATCTGCATAGATGCTGGCCATGTAAGTTAAAACCCCCTCCTAACAAAAAGAAAGAAGTTCAGGATAATGATCCGAAGTTCAGAATTCATAATCAAACCCGGGCCTATTCGTGTGCTAATACCACCCCCCTCCCCTGCCCCCGTTTCATTGTACCACTACACTACTAAACCAACCCGCCAAAACTGAAAAGACAACAATAGTTAAAGAATATTATGGTCAACTGCGTTAACTACTGGCACATCTATGTTAGGTAAACCTGCTTTTTTTCTTTTAACGTAAATTTGACTTCGTTCTTTCTTATTCATACTTTTTGCCTTATTGCAGTTTAATCCAGAGATTATATTACATCGACTGTACCATGACTAAAGGCTTGGTTACAAATGAAGGCATCTGCACAGGTGAAATGCTTTTGACCTTCTCCTGAATAACAATTGCATTTATCTGATTACAGTATTAAACTTCCCAAAAATTTATTATAAAGCAGTAAACTTGCCTCTAAATGCAGAGCTTCTTTGTATGGGCCACGAGGTGTTCCTAAAAACAAGAGAGGCACAAAATTGAAAAAATAAAACTGTAACTCTAGCTAGTTGAAAGAGACTCTGATCTGGAAACGAAGGTTTTCTGGGAATTTATCTGCCAACTCCTGTCATAAACTATGTCAGTAGCATTTCTATAATTACTTACATTCTCCTTACATTGGTGCAAAAGTACTTGATTGTAAAATAAATGAATATATAAAAAAAACAAATTGAGCAATCCAGTGATAGCCTTTACAGACTAAAGTATTTAGCAATCAGAAAATTAGCGAGAACAAAATTGTTGTGGTAAAGTTTCAAAAGATCCGGGCTCAGCCGTTCATCGGGGGAACACTGTTGGTTTGCAGTTCAGAATACACGTATATGGGAAGAATTGGTCAAAAGAAAAAGAAAAAGAGGGCCGACCTTGACCAGGGGTCTGGAGGCTGCACTAGACACCACCCATCTAATGTGTCTAATGGACACATATATTTACCGGGAAAATTCGATATCAGACACTTTTATATGCTTGAAGCTTGTATTTTGGATAAACTGTCCAAAGGTATTTAAATTTGGTACTAATTGCACTAGCGATAGACCGGAGGTTATTCAAACAGAAAGGGGTTCGGGGGGAGAAGGGGGTAGGGAAGGAGACCATCAGTGTTAACGTGGCATGGTGGGTCCCGTCTGTGTGCAGAACTTTTGACCACTTCCCAGTTATATCAATCAAGGTGGTTTCACCTGACAAGATCGGTAAAAGTGCTTCAAGTGCGATCTGGTACTGCGAAAGGGCACTCTCATACGCTCCATGTTCATCCTTATAAAAAATAAGATACAAAAACAACTATGAACAAAGGGCAGAAATAGCATACACTGATTTCCATCACAGAGAGGCGCGGCGAGGTGAGTTGCTGTGTGTTGGTCGTGCTTCAGTTCAGGAATCAGTTTGCCTGCTAAACTGCTCACAAAGATCCTAAGTTAGGATTTTGACTACCTGCCTCTACATCAAAGAAGATCTTGTCTCTGCCTTTGTGTTATATTCTTCGACTGGAAAATTTGCGTCACGTTGAGTCACTCCACTCAGTCCCCAAATGTTCACCTGGCCCTGGTTGTTCAAACGCGGGATTGTGCTACCCCTCCGATAAATCACTATCTAGGGGATAACCCTCGGATAAATCACTATCTAGGGGATAAGTATTAGGGAAACCAATAACGTGCATCTCTAGTGGACAGCGCTTTCCAACTTTTGAACAACAAGCTGGGCCAGATGGACTATAGCCCTATCCACCGGATAAATCGCCATCCAGTGTCCAAGCATTAGGAAAACCCTCCTATGTTTGAAAAACTGGGGAAAGATGTATAAACGTTTACTGGTGACACAATCCTGTAGAGAATTCTGCAATGGACTGACATTCTATCGAGAAGTACAAATACTCCTATAGGTGACACTATAAATAGCGGGTTGAAGCCACACAAGCAAATTGTAGGCGGCCATTCATTTTCTACAGTTCAAACGGCGCCAAATTTTACGATGAAAGATCTTTTCTAAACACACCAGAAAGAACTTAGAACAGCGGCGAATTGCACAACGACAATTTATGAGTGAGGAAGCTTTTTATTTTCCATAGTGTAAAAGCTGGCTCTTCACTTTTTCAGCAGCCGCATTTGTCACATAAAATTTAGGCAAATTTTCTCGCAAGCAAAAGACTTGGTTAAAGTCCGATTTGCTTGGAAAGTCCACTTGAGGGCAATCAAGGTTTAATGTCACGGCATAACTTTCATTGCATGTTTTTGCGTGCTTGCAAAGTCTTTTCCTATACCACTCGCGCGCAGCTTAAGTTTTTTTTTTCCCGCCAGTACTAGATTCTCTTTTAGAGGGGGGGGAGTATACCACTGTTATCTAGGGAAAAAGAAAAGTCACGGAAAGAAGAATAAAGAAGAAATTATTTTTCAGCTGTTAAATGCTACAACTCCAATTCTTTCAATACTCTGAACGAAACGTAAAGAGTATTGAAAGAATGAACAGATCTAAGTGAGAGGTTACTTTTAAACCGTCTACAACATTTGCTGTGAGTTGTTTCAGTCCCTACAATCTCTCTTCTTCCTCAAATAAAACGCCATCACGAACATGTACGTTGTAACAATAACAACAATTAATTACCCTCATTTCAGCGATGTTTGCTAGCTGAAGTGCTTTCCTTAGTTCAGGATTTTCCTTGCTGTAGCGATTCAGCAGTTCATCTGAGTTACTGTGCGATTTCGTTTTAAAACACTGCTTCAACTCCTCCGCGCGGCTCATGTATTGGTTCACCTGAAAATTAACTCAGGAGGAAATCACTTAGCTGAGTGTCTAGCAAATTTAGGTTTCGAAAATCTTTTCCTAAAGTTATTAATAATTTAAAGCAATATAACAGAACCTCTATACCCAGACTGGAATTAAAGATGATCTGGTACTATTTACTAAATAATTTTTGGAAACACTTTAAATTATGTCACGTGTATCAGAAGTTCAATTGTATGGATGTTGAATTGCGGCCAAGAGAAGAAAACTTACAGCCCGAGGGCGAAGGGTACTCCCTCATATGGACTATGCGGGGATGTGCCGCTGGACAGGGTATGGTTTGAGTCTGTCAACAGGGTATTGTCTACACGATTGACTTGATTTGCTAGATGAATTTTGCTTGTACTCCAAGTATACAAAAGCAATGACTCATGAATTTGTTCTATTGTAATTGCCAATAAATGGCTTTAAAACAAGACGGCGTCCATTTTGTCCTTTGTCCTACACAGAGTTGTAAAATTGAGGATGTAGTCTTAAGGTGGCTCCGTAATTAATACAAGAGCATTTAGCTGTGACAAATTTTCCGTCATAACTTTTTCGATTTTAACGCGATGGCTGCGAGACTTTGCAAAGAACAACAGATATCATTCGGCAATAATACGAAATATTCCGATTTCATTGATGGTAAATATTTCTTGAGAAATTAGCGCTTAAAAGGGCCCTACTGCTCAAAGAAAATCGCGTCTAGAAAAAAATTTTGCTGATATTTTTTACTGAAATTTCTGGTATCGGCTTTAATTGATATAATAAATATGCCAGAGGAATTTCAGAAAAATCGTTGGAGCAGAAGTCCGTAACTAAAAGTCGCTCAAAATTCAGCTGTGAAATTGTTTTGGAATTTCAAAAATAAATTACTATCAGGTAGAAGGAGCCACCAGTTTGAATTTTCGGGACAAGTAAATTCAACGTTTGGTAATTCTTAAAACAAAAGCCGATTGCCTATCGTGCTATTCTTTAAAAGGTACTTTTTAGTTTTAGAAGCACTATAAATTGCTCCAAACCTTCCTCTGAAGTAGAATTACTTGTTCTTCGACCGTTTTAAAATATCCCTTGGCAGTTTTGGCTCAAACTCCTGCTGCGTACATTTTGATGTATTGCAATGCATTTTCAACGACTTTTACTGCTGTTCGTTGCTTCCAACTCAGGAAAAAAGTATTGAGATTGGACGCTACCTCGTATCAGAGCTCAGATAGAACTGTCCAGCACCTTTGTTTATGACTACAAAATGAGCACGAGCGGCAGTTCTGCGAGGAATTCGCACCTTACTCAGGGGGGACGAACGACAATGATGACCATGCCTGTGAACCGAATAACATCACAGTGCAAAATAAAATTATCGCAAAAATACTGCCCGTGAATAAATTTACAACTCTGAAATTTTTGTCACTCCTTCCTTCAATGAATGGGTATTTTTTTCTTGATTATTATGTTTTGCTCTGCAATAGATGTTTATACAGATCGGTTCACAGACATGGGCATCATTGTCATTCGTCCCCCCTGGCTGAGGTGCGAATTCCTCGCAGAGCTGCCGCTCGTGCTCATTTTCTGGTCATAAACAAAGGTGCTCGACAGTTCTATCTGAGATTCGCTACAAGGTAGCTTACAATCCCAATACCTTTTTCCTGAATTGGAAACAACGTACAGCAGGAAAAGCCGTTGAGGATGCATTGCAGTACATCAAAATGTATGTAGCAGGAGTTTGAACCAAAACTGCCAAGTGATATTTTAAAAATGTCGAGGAACAAGTCATTCGACGTCAGAGCAAAGTTTGGAGCAATTTATAGTGTTTCTAAAACTGAAAACTATCTTTTAATGAATAGCACGATAGGCAATCGGCTTCTGTTTTCAGAATTAGCAAACACTGAATTTACTTGTCCCGAAAATTGAAACTGGTGTCTCCTTCTTCCTGATAGTAATTTATTTTTGAAATTCCAAAACAATTTCACAGCTGAATTTTGAGCGACTTTTAGTTACGGACTTCTGCTCCAACGATTTTTCTGAAATTCCGCTGGCATATTTATTATATCAATTAAAGCCGATACCAGAAATTTCAGTAAAAAATATCAGCAAAATTTTTTACTAGACACGATTTTCTTTGAACATTAGGGTCCTTTTAAGCGCTAATTTCTCAAGAAATATTTACCATCAATGAAATCGGAATATTTCGTATTATTGCCGAATGATATCTGTTGTTCTTTGCAAAGTTTCGCAGCCATCGCGTTAAAATCGAAAAAGTTATGACGGAAAATTTGTCACAGCTAAATGCTCTTGTATTAATTACGGAGCCACCTTAAACAGGGTATGTTTTTAGGAATTTTATGTCCTAAACAGGCTCAGGGTTTCAAACCCTGAACGGCCAAATATTGGTCGAGCAAACCCCCCCCCCCCCCCACCCCCAGGATTCAAAGAGCAAAGAAACTGTACTGTTTATCTTACCCTCTCCCGTAATCTTGCTTTCATCTCTGGATCTTTCTCATCTGTAGTATAAAGAATATTTGCACTGTCAAGCCAAATACGCAGATGGCTTCCTTTTTGCATTACTTATACTCAATGTACTGTTACTGTTTTCCCTCTAGAGTACTCTTTACTTGTTATATTCGGTTGTTTGCCAAAGGAAATTAGAATAAGCGCCCCGTTTCTTCATTGCTCCGTCCCTTAAGAATAAGAAGCGTCCGAAGCAGCATCATAAATATAAAACTCACGAGTTGACAATTTGCTCATTGTATTTTACAATTATCGTCTTTTTGTGGTCGTTACCGCCATTCTTATAACGCTGTCAAAGCTCATCGTTCCGCCATTAGAGAGATTAAGATTCACGTTTAGCCAAATGGCAAACGTGAATTTGTACCACGTGACCAAGTCTCCCCTCATATTACCGTTTACTGTTTAACAATTCTACTCAAAAATAAGTAGTTTCAAGCCAGTTTTGTCCATAAGAATTGTTCTGGACAGTTTTTATCTGCTTATTTTCTATTCTGAGGAATTCTCAACTTGAATCTGACGTTTTCCGTTTGCCGTAAAAGTGACTCTTAATCTCTATAATAGCTTTATACTGTAAACGCTAGGTGTTTTTTTTTATCGCCAGTATAGACATTTCCAGTGTTGACTAAAAAAAAATTGCCGCAGACTATTCTTGGTCAGCGGCACTTTATAAACTGTACAGCGTTTTTTTTATTTGCCAAAATCTGTCCACATTCTTGGGATGTCCGTGTTCTGCGTACTAACATGCATGGTATGTAGCAGCGAAGACCCTGGTGTTGGGTTTAAGGTCCGTCTGATCAAGGTACTAATCACGTGAATGCACATGTAAGTGATGCAGCAATCACTGTTCAATTCGAGATCACACGTAATTCAGGTACCCACGTACTGTACTAAATGTACCCAGGAAAATGAAACTAGAGCTTGATCTCAGCTTTGTGCGGAACGAGTCTTTGGTAAGATACGCCGGATTTTTAGCACAGTCTAGAAGTTCATGTAAATTAAGCTGTCATCTGAAAGCTGCAATAAGCATTAAATTCTAGCGGTAAACTAAGCTTTTCCACTATTTTCTATTGCATCCCAACGGCCTTTGGTCATTAAACACGGACTGAGTAACCGATTGAATATAAATAAGACTTTGTGCAGTCATGATTGTATACATTTCAGGTCGAGCGTTGTTTAACAACAATATGTCACGCATTACTGTTTTCGCTTTATCTTTTCCTGCGAATAAAGCCATGTCTCCTCCCTCCTCACCATTCGAAGCAAAATCGTTGAATTGAATACGACTCTTCTTTACCGTGTCGTTCAATTCAGTGTCCACGTTCATGATCCGCCGCGATTTCCTTTGTTGACACTCGAACTAAAAGGGCTTTTTCTGATTCACGTACACAATTATGAAAGCGGTTCTCATCAATAACATCTCTAAGGTAAACGCACATGTTCGCCTGCACTTCCTAACCATCGGTTACTGCTAGTATTTACACGCGCGTAATCATAAATTCCGTCAGTGTGAGCCAGTCAACTTTATTTCACTATCGGAGCCACGTTTCCAAGTTTGCCTCACGTTGCACCATGATTCACGACTGACGTATAGTCACAAGCTTTTGCATACCTGCTGTACTATAGGTTTTCCAGGTATCCGGAAGGATCTTTTATTCGAAATAGATTGTGAAGTCACGAGTCTCCTCGTTGTGACCCTGCCAGACTTGAGTCCAGTAGTAAATTTATTTGCGAATCTGGTATGCTGTATAATCAGCATACCGGATCATGCTGTCATTTTTGGCAACGAAATTACTTTAGCACTGAGCTTTCATGTTTCCAACCATGATGGAGACAAATCTGATCAGTGTAGAGCTCGTTAATCAGTGCGTGTGATAATGCGCAGGACGTTGGTCCCGCGTCCAACACAACTTTCCTCAATTTCGTCCCATATAATAGGCTCCATTACCAGCCGCTGTTCGGGAAATGAGCCCACGCTCCTCCTCCGAACAGTGGGCCGAGAGAGCGGCTGAAATCAAGCCTACCCATATAAGGGAATCCAAGACAGTGTTGGATTATGGATTCCGCGCCATGGATTCTGGACTCCATGTTCCGGATTCTTTGTCAGCGGAACTTGGCTTCCGGATTCTATCCTTCATCTACCTACCTTATTAGGACATATGCAACACACTCACAATCGTCCGTAACGCATTCACTCATTATCGTTGCAATCGTCTTAATAGTGTACTTGTAAGTTTCTGATTTATATTCTGTATCCCAGTTAACCTCAAACGAATTGTTTTAACTCGACTTTTCTTCTGTTCTTTATCGTTTGTACATTTATGTAAATTACTTTTGTTTACTTGTGAATTGGATAACATTTGGAGTGCGTATTTTGTGTTGTTTTTCTATATATACATGTATATACTAGCCTTTGATCTTTATGGGCAGTGAGAAAATAAAATTGTGAATTTGGATTAGCCAAAAAAAATGAAATGTAATGAAATGAAATTTGTCAATTTTGCTCATCCTCAAACTCTACGGGTTTGATAGCAGCTTTTCTATTCAACGGTACTTTTTTGTGTGGAGCACTGCTCTTCCTCTTACGGGTCATTCCCGACTTTTAGAGAGTTTATTGTGATTTGTTTTTAACTTCTGTAAGTTGTTCCGGAGAGGCTGCTGGAGAGGCTGCTGTCAGTGTAGTTCGGGTAACCAAAGAAAGTTGAACGTTCCCAGATAATTTGTTAATTTATCCTCCACCACGAAAAACGCAAAAGATATTTCCTTTTTCCATGACGATGTTGATTGATATTAGTATTATAGAGGAAATAAAGGGAGATGTAAAGAATAGGCGAGACATTTCTTGCCATTAATGTGACTGCATGATGCAGTTAAGCCTTATGTATCGGTCAAATCGAAGCTTCAACATCCACCCCCCGGGCAACCCCCCGGGCATTTGACTTTTTTGAAAATTGTTGTTCAAATTCCCCCCTACCCGGGCCAAAATGCCGTTCAAATGCCCCACACTAGGGTCCATTCAGGTGATCAAATGCCCCCACCCCGGGGACATTTCACAGGCACAAAAATGACAGAAAGACGGCGGAAACGCCTTCAGTTGTCGAACAAAATCTTTATAAATATAACAAAAACTGAGAAACCCTGTTAGCCTATTTACTACGAACCAAAGTTTCATGCAAAGCAGCGGAAATCGCTGCTACAAGGTATTAAACTGAATGCTCAGCTTTTTAGCGTGATGCAACATACAAAGCCTTCTATAAAAAAAGATCCCACCTATTGAGATTACTTCATCATGACCATTTCACTGACATGCATCATCGCTCACCTTATTAATTAACATACTTGCAGTAGGTCAAAGCAGTTGACCTATACATTCATACATTCAAAGCCTGAATCCAATATTATAAATTTCAAAATTTAAATACTTCAAATACGGCACAAAGCTTGTGTAAGCCCTTTCCTCGTAACCAACTGGCCACAAAGGCATAATCTTTTCCACGAAAATCCTCTAACACCGCGTCCCCCATGATAGCTCACCACGCCAAAGATTTTACATGAAATCGAGGGTGCAGTTCAAATTCCCCACCCCTAAAGCATGGGGATCAAATTCCCCACCCCCTGGAAGACTCTGATAATCAAATTCCCTCCTCCCCGGGACGGCAAAGGTGTCAAATGCCCGGGGTATGCCCGGGGGGGCATGTTGAAGCTTCGATTTGACCGATACATTAATGTGTTCCTTGTGATGGACTGCGTGACTGCATGATGCGGTTCGCAAGTCCAGGCCACAAAAATGACCCTTGCTCGCCAACGAGTCCTCAGTAACTCAGAGGTTAAAACATCCGATCTAGAACACAGAGGATCGTGGGTTCGAATCCCATCTGGGGCTTAAATTTTTTCTGTGTCCTCTTATTGATGATTCTTTACATCTCGCTTTATATCCTTTACGATGTTGATTGTCGAAAATAATCAATCTACAACTGGGAAAAGTTTTTCATTTCATTACCAAACCCAACGCGAATTCTTCAAATATTGGCGACATGAGGAAAAGAGTCATAAGTGCCAAATTTGATTTCTATTCTGATGAAAGCCACTGACCAACGCATTTAAATAGCTTCATAGTAATTGTTTACTTCTAAAGCGATCCCTTTACCAAGAAATGCAAATTGTAGTTACGTGGTGGTCACGCACCAGGAAATGAAATACATACAGTAACTGCCATTAGAAAAACGGTGGTCCCATAAACAAACAAAGTAATGTCCCCTGGAAAGATGATAGGAGTTCTAGAAGGACACTATCTGTTATCAACTGCAGTTTAAGAAAAATTTGTAATTGCATCGATTTTAAAACAGCTTTTAATATCGTTTCGGGCAAATGCACTTTACAATCGCTGTTTTTTTATCTTCTGTGTACATTGCCGATCTGACATTCATTTTAATTGTGTGCGCACAGAAGCTTTATTCCACTCCAGCAGGATTTACCATCTCCCATACTACTTTGATGTCCGGTGTTGTGCCAACCCTTCTTCCGGCAATATCTTTCGTGTTTTCGTACTTTTGCGCAGAATGGTGCATCACCTGCAGAAAGGAAAAGTGTAAGAAAATATGGTACTATTGCAGTATGGGCATAAAACAAATTTAAAGGCGAGAAAGCTACGATGTGATCTACCTCATGTAGCAAGCGTAGGCAGGTTGGATGTTCTATACCACTAAGCTATTACAAGACTCGTTGGTACACAAGCTTGGCCATTTGCTACCTTCATGTGAAATGCGTTCTGGATGACCCGCTACGAGACTACCAAAGTAGCTCAGTTCAGGATTAGAGCACACGACCAGGGATTAAGATACAATAAAACGAGCAACAAAAACGTGCATCTCCTTCTGCAACATTGCTTCAAAAAGAGTTGAACAGCCAGCCACGTTGCGCATTAACCACCCACGAATCAAACTGTCTTGCAACAAATCAGGTTGTTGCAGGTTGCGGAAAGAAGGAAAGAAGGGAGTTGTTCTTCTTTTTGCAACAAAATCTGTACATGTTGCGCGTTTTACTGGCCCAAACAATTTTGTTTTTCAGCAATTGACGTAAATCCCGTGAATGGCGTGACTTCCCAGTAATTTTATCCAATCCGAAGTAGTATTCACACAACTTGCAACGACCTGATTTGGTGCAAGACAGGTTTGAACGTGGTTAGTAACACAAGAAACGTTGCTTTTGAACTCATTTTGCAGCAATGTTGCACAACAAGTTGCACGGTTTGGTTGCCCATTTTACCGTCGCTATAGATTCACATCATTCAAATCCATGACATTTGATACAATGGTGGTTTATCCTCATCCTGAATTGTAATAGCACGTTATGCTGCAAGTCTTTCCTTTGTACTACGCCCGGTGACATATGACGAATATTCTTTCTCTCTATTTCTCCCTCATGTCATAACAGAGTCCACTGCCACAGCACCGTCGATGAACAGGAAGTGAGTTTCACAGAAAGCTTGTTACATATTCCCAGAAGAGAATTTTAACTCGTCGGGAGGTCCGGTCCCTCGTCCCTTTTCAGAGTTGGTTTTGTGACTGCCGGCTATTTACAATCTTCTCCTGGGAATATGAAACAAACTTTCTGTTACGTAGCCCCATTTTACATCGCTCATGAAGTTCGAGCGATTCGAACGAAAATTTGAAATTGTTGCTCTAAGTTTTGAAATTTCTTTGCTAAATGGATTAGCTCTGTCATAGTTCAACCACTGCAATCACTGACCAACTCAGACATTCACAATTCAGTTACCATCAATCTTGAATAAGCAACGGCTTGCGATAGACTAGCATTCGATCCAGGGTGAGGCAGCAGTATTCCCAATCGCTTCATGCTACAGAAACCACAGTTAACTCCCACCCCGATGAACTCACGAACACAATTAAACTAAAACATTGGATACAAGTAGTATAGTGTGCACCGAATTATCGTTTTTTGAGGGGTGGGGGATTTCATTGAAATACATTAGCGCCGATGACGTCACAGCCTTTTGTCTTAATCTCATGAACAAAATGCCGGGAAATCTCATAATGATAATGTCATGTGCCATTTTCAGGTGGTGTAACCCGTTGGGAAGGTTCCCTAGTTAGTTCTCTAGTCGCTTTTGGAGTAGTCAATTAAAAAGAAAGAAGTTCATCCACTGTTTGATCTATGTTGTAAAAGGAATAAGCGCTAACTCATTACTGAGTCGTAACGTAATTATGCCCGCCAAGAAACAGTGAACCGGAACTGGAACAATTTAAACCGCATAAAATAGTACATGACCTTAAAATAGTCAACAGTCAACTTAATGACCTCAAAAGAAACGATTATTCGATGCGTCCTACACTACTAATACAAAGTCGCTCATGAAACTACTCATACGAATCGAAAGCTTTCGCTTCTTGAAGAACATTTGAAGCACTGTTTTTTTTTTCTAAGTTGTCGATTGTCAAACATGTTAAATTAATAAGTGACCTTAAATAATTTGTCCAAGATTTTCCCCTTAGGGCATTCCCCTTCCTCCGTCGGTATTGAACAAATATCTTGACATCCTTGGCCACGCGCATGAGGGAAGAAGGGTTATATTGGCAGTTGTGATGCGTTAGGGGGCGTTACCTCCATTAACAGAGGCAAGAGACTTCGTATTTGTTCCTAAATACTGAATATATACCAGCACTCTTACACTGATGTCATCAATGAATTAATGAAATAATTTATTTATTTACCTGCCCAGAACCCGTGTTTGTAACGTTTAGAGCAATACCATCTCCTTTGCCTATAGGTATTTGGACACTCGGTGGCACTGACTTTTGGCGTATAGGCTATTGCATTATAGCCACTCCTACACACTGTCGATTTGTCCTTGTTATTCGACACACAGCCTGTTCAATAGTCATAAGCAGCAACTTGGGCGATGACGAACACCAAAACAGTCACAGAAAGCACAACGTTCATCTTCATCACAGAAGTCTGGAAGAGATGCAACTACTATTATCACTCTCATTATTACTGTAGAGCATGTATTATTGGATTTCCGAAAATGACTCGGTTGTGCTGACATTGAACTAGCGTCTAGGGGGCAAACGAAAGCAGAGATGATGGTTTCTCAGCGGCAGGCAGTCTTCGTCTATTTTAGGCGAGAATACAGAACGGAGAGGTAGTAGTTTAAAAATAGATAATGAAAAAATATGGGCGATGGTGATGATCTGTGTCGTTTTTTGATGCAATAGCGACCGTGGGTATTTTAACGATCCCCACCATTGCATAAAACTCTACCTGTATACCCTGAATGATAGTACTTATTTTTTTGGAAGTAAAGGAAGACTTCACGCTTGACTATTGGAGTGAATGCAAAACGATTCAAAATTGCCATCGAATTACCAAAAAGGCAAAGGTACATTTTATTATTCCTGTTGTTGTTGTTGTTGATATTATTATTATAATTACTATTTCTGCGCCCCTGTAACTAGTCATAGTAATTACATCGGCTTTTGTTCTTTCCTCACTCGCTCAATCAATCAAACGATCAATCAATGGCTATATGATACAAGTAATGTTATAGTTGATTATTGACTGCGCTGTGGACTTCGGTGGGACGCCAACAGTTTCAGGTTTATCCATTCCATTATGATCTGTAGCTCGCTGTCGCTATGATCAAGCTCTTGGTTCTTTCTGTCAACATACCTCCAAAACAGCTTGTCAATAAGAAATCTTACGATCAGCTCGCCGATTTTTCTCTTAAGAAATTGTGATGTAGTCGGTAAAGTTTAATTTCATGCTCTGCCAAGATAGTTTGCGACCATGGTCATCTTAAAATAAAAGTTTAAGCCATCTCCTATCAACTATTACGATACGTCCTGTTTGCGGGGTCTCCCTTAAATCTTGATTGTAGTTTCTAAACAAATCTAAAGCAGGAAAGCGTTACCCAAATCTTGTTAAGTCATACGTCGGCTTCCCGTTCCTTTTCTCCCCAAAATCACTTCAATGTATACTAACTAAAGACATCCGGACAAGATTTCTGTAATCAAATTGCATTAGATTCAAATTTAGCTTTATCGTATAGCCCGAGCAAAAGAAAATAAAGATTAAACCAGACATCAATAATGGTAATTGAACTGAGTGGAGTGCAATTTCGTCTGAACAAAATTACACGACACGATGTTCAATTACCACTTAATTACAAAAAGGCTTTTGCATCTCGTTTTGTATTTGAAACACACATGATGTGATAAAGAGCGAAAATAGTGCGATTTAAAAAAGAAATGATGCAATTTAGAACATGAATGACGCCATTTGGAACAGATGTGATTTAGAGCAAAAAATAGTGTGATTCGTAAATAAATCATACTGCTGACAGCCAATCAGATTCCAGGGATCACCAGTGATTTCAAAATGGATATAATAAAACCACAAATTGCCCTCTCAGACATTTCGTTGTTTGCCGATCATCGATTGTTTATGGTTTGAGACGTAAACAACGTGTTCCGCGAAATTCTTCTGCCTTCTACTTTGTTTTTTTGTGCGTGCGTACAATATTGCGTACAATGCACTACCATCTTTTCACTTTATAAATGGAGATACTAAACCTGACATCGTGTTTTAGTTCGTTATAGACTTCATACATTTCCAAATAAGAAATCAAATTATCTTCAGCCAAATCTTTTAACTATTTTGCCCGGAATTATTCTGACAGATTTCATTAATTCTCAAGATGTGGCATATTTAGCAATTATTGAATGCGGCTCAGTAGGATGTGAAGAATTATGCAGATTGAGGTGGATGATCTATTGCCCATGCAGCCTCATTTCCAATTTAATATACCATCGAATCGATGGTATATATTGCTCGCATCTTCCAAATATGGTAAGTGCCCGTTGGTTATCAAGAATTAGCCGGGGGATTGTAGCCAATCAGAAACGGCTAAATATTCTTAATGAATAATAATAGGCTTTGTTAATTACATAACTCCATGAGCGAGCCTTGTATAAGAGACGATAGATAGCCCAAGGAGGCGCGTAGTGCCCAGTTGACTATAATCATCTCATATCCAACGCGTGCGACTAGAATAGTCTATCAAAATTCGCGTACTGTCCTGAACGAATGAAAAAAATCAAAATTCATCGATACATCGACATTCCGTTTCCGAGGCTTGGAATTTACTATGCCGACAACTTAAAAAATCGCCCTTACTGTCGAAGAAATTGCATTGTGAATTCGAATGTTTGGTGAATTACTGAAGATAGCCTGCCCGGGAAAACGACTCTATTGGACTACAGTGTAGTGCAAAGCTTGCCATGTGTTAGAAGTCGCCACGCTAGTTTTGCTAAACGTAAGAGAACAGAAGCTATAGATAACTGGATTGCAAGGGTGGATTGCTTTGTACTTTTTGGTGCCAGCTGGTGGCGTGACGATGATTTTTACCGGCCGATCATGCTTCGGATTTATTTCGCTAATTTCAACGAGTGACTTCGCGAACGTGAACAAATGTATCAAAAACACGCTTGAATCATTCCGGTGCTGGTCGAGGTAATTTCATGCTTAAGTCTTTTTACTTTGTTGCTTTCCACGTTTTCCCACCGTTATAGTTTATAAAAGTCAATCAGTTTTACGCCACGAAACGATATTGTTCGGTCGCTGTGCCCTCAGCGGAAAAAAAAAGAAACAAGCTCAAAGGTTTTACCACGCGATAACGAGTTTATTTACCATACATGGTCGGAGCAGAACCATGCTTCGTTAAGCCAATCACAATGACAGAAAACAAATAAGAATAGTCCAGATTTAATAGTCTAAATTAGTAACTGAGCCATTTGGATGCACTTGCTATTAGTTTGCCGTCTTAATAACCCACGCTGGATGTTAGGAGAACACGAGAAAAGCTCGTAAATCACGAAGCAAAGCTTCATCAAACAAGAAACAGCAATATTCAAGTAAAAGCGCAAACTTTTTTTGCATTCCGGCTTCGAAAGCAAATGTACGCTGTTTGAAAGACGACGTTGGCGGTTAAGAGTGGAGAATTAATCTCCGAATGTAGGTATATATTGAACGTCTTACTGTAGGTAGTGTGTTTAATTGAAAAATTAAAATTAGTGTTGGCGGACGAACTGACAGCTCTTGTAGTGGAGGCAATACAAGGACACTTAATAAAAATAGCCTGCTCTACCCATAAACGGCCTATGTAACCTATGACTTCCCCTAGTCGTAATAAACGCTCAACAGTGTTACTTTAAGGAAATACCTTACCTCACCTCCAAGTGGATCCCCACAAATGAATGATCTACAACTTACAGGCGTTTAGTTTATGGAACTGAATGTGCAACGTAGCTCAAGGGTGTGATGTAATGCCTCAGGTGACCGATGATCTGAACTGTGAAGCTGTCATGTTTTGGGTGAATGGTTACCTAATGAAATATTTCGCTTGCAGCAGGTGACATTGCATGGAAGAACGTGGCGTGATATTTTCTGAAAAACAGGGAAAACAATGAATGTACTCTTCCGATTGAAGACCAGTACTATTCTCTCTTATAGTCAACTTCTTTGCAAAAAGGGCAACATAATCATTCCAAGTAAGTTCAAACTCAAATAAACTTTCCCACAAACTAAAAATGTGTTGATCCAGTTTACACAATTATATCCAATTATTTTATTACTTTCAAGGTCGCTAGGATAAAGGATGGACTATAACTGTTCGTAACAATATTTTCTGATGTTTTCTAATCTCAAAGATACAAAATACGTGGTACATTAAGTCCATAAAGTTGGCTATTACAAAACACTAATACCTTCAGTGTTAGACTTCGCGGAGCCTTCAAATAAGTGTGTTTGATTTAGCATGCAGTTAAACATAGTTTGAGAACTTCTTGAAACTTTATATAACAAGGAAATCCACCGCGTTCATTATAATACATGACTGCAGTAGTCGTACAAAGAGAATCTAAAAGGTCCGCTTTGACATACAAACGATGAGTGAATAGTACCAAATTACGGACAATTCACTGTAAACGATTATATTAATAATCGTATAATTAATTTCCATACATTGAGGTCAGTATTTCCACTGTAAAAGTTATCAGTTTTATTTACATAGGGCCAAATATTTAAACGAAGTCTAACTTAAGCCGCGGTTTAACGAATCTTTTAACCTCCAGATCTCTTCCTTGGTGGGTTGTTTTAAGAAGATAAATGCTTTTCTAATCTTCTCTATATGCTTTCATAAAACTGTTCACAATAAATGATATTTAGATAAAATCGTTGGGCAAATTGAAAATGACAAAGAACGCGGTTTTGTTAAACACTGGCTAAACTACGTTTAAATATTTGCCCTATAATGTTTTATCGTATTTAGGCTTCGTTTACAATAGAGGAGATTTTTATGGATTCACAAGTGTATTTTTTTTTTCAGAAGGGTAATCTTTTTTTTTCTTTTTTAGGTCGATATTTTTTTTAAATAGACTTGATAATAAATTATAGGTTTGTCTTGTATCACTGAAAAGCACCGCAGGGGAGTGTGTACAATAAACTTCTTAGTCTTACTCTTTATTACATTTACATGTGGAGTATTCAGATTCGCAGGCGTTTATACTAAAAACTTATTCGGATTTCCAACAGTTTACACATAACTATTGATAAATCCGGGAAGTATTTTCTTTAGATTTCTGATTCAAAATCTCCTGAAACTTGACCAAACCAGGACTTTTTTATTTCGGATACACACATCTGCCTGCAAACGACAAAACAAATCCGGTACCAAAATTTTCCGGATTCGTCAGTCAAGTATACCATAATTCTTTACTTTGCCACCATTTTCTCCCAGTATCTAAAAAAATTAAAGCATTATCGAATGCGATTAAGTGCTTAGTCGGTTAACTTTTCGTTACACTCAAAGCGTTTTCTAAGGCAACCAGACCACTGAGATATTTGATTTAAGTCTACCTGGGATACGCCTGAAAAAACAGCTGTCGTTTTTCGAGCCACTACTCTGGTTTCCCTACGAAAAGATGTCTGAAGGTTGATTTCCACTGACGCGTTTTTGGCTAAGCACGTTAATTTTTAATCTCGTAAATAAAGTAGAGGCAAGATAAAAAGTGCTGAGCTTAAACGAGAAGCAAGGTTCAACTTTTACGCTTACAAGCGACCTTTCATGCATTGTCTCTATTTTATTTGCGAACGTTAATTTTACGCACGTAAAAATTACGCGACACTGGAAATCAACCCTGAGTAGTGGCTTCTCGAATAGATGACTGTTTACTCACGCTAACGCTGGATTCATATAATTATCCTTTATTGAAAATAAAAGACCTTCAATTCTTATGCTCCTTTGTTTTATACGAATTACCTCTGGTTTCTACACACGTATCTACACAGAACAAAGAGCTACAATTAAACCAAGAATACAACTAAACCGTACATTTACATTTTTAAACATTACTTTGCTTTTTATTATCGCTCATTTTATGATTTTACGTAAACAAAAAAAGTGTTGAGTTAAATCTAGCAGGCTGTAGAAATTTTGAGAACCAATACGTCCTTGTCTTGATTAAGAAAAGTCACCCTCATTTTGTACAATGTAATGAAAAAAAAAATAGATTTTTAAAACTCATCTTTTCAACCTTCGCAAGCGACAATCTACCACCCGTAAGAGGTCGCCAATTAAAATGGCCAAGGACCAAAATGGCTGAAGTTTTTTGCTTTACATTTGGCTAGCAGCAGTCAGTTGTTTTGTCTGAATTAACAGTATTTACTTTGACATATCACGAAGTATAAGGCGTGGCGCATTGTTGAGAGCCTTCGCCTTCCACAAGTGTGATCCGCGATCGATTTCTGGTATCGATGACTTGCTCCGAGAGGTTCTTGACGTGTACCAACACGACTAAATTCCAATTTAATCTAGACTATTTTATGGGCGCCTACATCGGGGAATTATTGAGATTCTATGGAATAAAAGTTCATTGTTTTCTGTAAGATCAGTTTGTTTTAATGTTAGTCTACAATATTTTATGATGTTTCCGAAGTACAATTCTCCTATTTAACATTTCCTGCTGAAATCGCAACAATAAACTCTCCACGACGTCTCAGATGAGCTTCCTCTGTTGTTCTTTCTCCGTCGCCACCAGAGCTTCCCGCCATATTGAAACAAGCTGATTTTCTAGCTCCCGGAAAAGTGGGTCTCAGAGTTTCTCTCTGATTTATCCGGTAGAAGTTATGATAGCACGGCATAAACTGAACAAAAATGAAGCCATCGAAGAACACTATGTGGCTTCGGAAGATGGAAAAGAGTTCAGTAATGTGTTGCGTGAAGTACAGTAAAAACCCGCATATAAGAACCTAGTGATTTAAGAACCTACAGGCTGAAATTTGGCATTTAAAAATATAAGAACCTGTTCAGCCTGGCAAAGAAAACTGAAGAGATTCTTATACAAAACAATCACTCCGGTTTTAATGGTCAAAAATTCTCCATTTTAATTGTGTGAGAAACTTTTGACAAAAGGTTACTGTGTATATGTTTTCTTTGATTTACATTTGTTTGGATTTTCAATAGAAGTATGTTGTCCATAAAGCTACCGTGCAATATAGACGATTTAAAATCTTAATATCTTATTCTAAAAAAAAGAAAGAAATGTATTGATGTTCTTCTTGGACCTTGAATGTTTGAAGTATGTATTAGCAGTACAATATTTTTTTCTAATGGTTACACTATGACGGCCTCTGAAAAAGAACCTTTTAGGAACCTAATCAGCCTGAATTGTGAAAAACTACCCTAAAATATAAGAACCTGTTCAGCCTGACCTCGAAAATTCTAGGTTCTTAGATGTCGGTTTTAACTGTGCCATGAACACCATACAAAGTTTTTGACAGTCTTGTGACGCTTTTTGTGACACGTTTAGTGTTTGGAAAATACTGTTTCTATAAAATGATAAAATTATCTGTCATCGCAAGCAAAGAAATGTTTTCATTGTTTCTTGTTACCTTTTGATTTTCCTTTGTATTGTGTACATACGTTAATGGTAATGTGAGACATCTTGGGCAAAACAAAGGAGCATAAGAATTTAACGACTTTGACTTTGATGGTTAGTTGTTGTGAGTTCAGCAGGTAACGTTTTAAGTAAATATGAGAAACGTACATCTGAAACATAAAATACTATGGACTATTAACACACAAACTAACGGTCAACCTTGTTTCCACAAAGTAATTCACAATGATTCCCAAGAGAAAGTCGTCGTCAAAACAGTTAAAAACTGTCTGGACTGCGTTGAAGATCAAATTGGAATTTGGCTACGTTTTTTGATGAAAGGGAAAACCGGCGAACCCGGAAAAACCAGACATCGAACCCGGACCACACTGGTAGGAGGTAAGCACTCTCGACAATGTCCCACTTTTTCTTTGTGATAGGACAATATAAACACTATGAATTGAGACAAAAATATATGAATGCAGCTAGGTAATGAAGGGTAAAACAACTTGACTATTTTGCTTGACGACTTCTTACAGGTGGTAAATTGTTGCTTAACTTGCTTAGCACAGATGAAAGATGAGGTTTTAAAGGTCCACTGACTTTTTTCATTACGTTATAGCACGCGCAAGAACCAGAGACACAAAAATGTAAAAAGAACATAATTTTTATATATTGGCACACAAAACTGATTTCGGGCGTCGGTTGGATTTCACGCCACGCTTTGTTTGTGTTAAGTCATTAAAAATGAAAATGTTTGGTTCAGTTGTTTTCTTACTTCATTTGAATGTTTCTTTGCCCTGTGTACTTACGTGTATGGTATTGTGGGATAAATCTTATAAAACAAAGGAGCATTAAAACTGAAAGACAAATAAATACCCCTGTGGTCTGTTTTCCCTAGAATACATGCTTTGAGGCCCGGTGCAGATGCCGAATTTTTCATGAACTGAACTTAATAATTCTGGCCGACTCAATCTATTTAGACCGGGTAAATTGATTAAGACGCCGATCTTAATTCCGGCCGAACTAAATTCAAAACGAGGAAAATGCTCAATTTGGTCAAACTTCTTTCAAAATAGGTCACAATAATTTCGGTATTAGGTTCGGCATATGAAAAGCTCGACATCTGAATCAAAGCCGTTCCTAAGTCGCTCCAAAGTCGAAATTCCCGACCGGGTCAGGCAGGAAGAACGGCTGAGCCGTTCCATATTGAAATACGCTTTCCTAATTGATTCAGAGGCAGAGCTTTTCACGTACTTAATTCAATGTATTAGGTTCAGCTCATGAAAACCGAGCGTTAGAAAAACGAAAAGTTGACCACTGAAGCAATTACTGAGACTTCGACAAACTGGTTGTAAAGTAAAGAATTATAATACACTTGGTGTACAGAAAATTATAGTACATTAAAATAGACTACGATATTA
This sequence comes from Porites cylindrica, assembly GCA_964035525.1. Classification (NCBI taxonomy): domain Eukaryota; kingdom Metazoa; phylum Cnidaria; class Anthozoa; order Scleractinia; family Poritidae; genus Porites; species Porites cylindrica. The sequence goes on from OZ037779.1 coordinate 33,639,220, forward strand.
CATTATGTAAATGAAAGTAAAGATTACTAGTGGAAATACAGACCTAAATGTATGGAAATGAATTATCATTATGAATATTATCGTTTACGATAAAATGTCTGTAATTTGGCACAATGCAGTCAACGTTTGTAGGCAAGAGTGGACCACCTAGATTTCTATTTATTTTTCGGTGGGTAATGGATTCTGTTGCTAAAATGTTAGATATAGTCCAGCAATGTTTAAGTGCGAAATGAAACACAGTTACTTGAAAGCTTCGCCAATAGCCGTCCCAGACTGAGTGTATTAAATTTCCCTCCCAATTTTGTATTGGCCGAGTTCAGAGCTCTTTCGCGCGCGCAGCGAAGCACCATGGATAAGAAAATTTGGTTATCTATGCATCCAAGAAATTTTAGTTCTGACAAAATCGTCGGTACGTCGTACGTACGTCCGCCCTTCATGTTAGCGGACGTAAAATGTCTTATTAGCTCAGAAAGTCAAAGGCATACAGTATACAAATTGTGTTCAACTTGATATTGGACATCCATGTGATGATCACCAGACAGCTGTCAAAATAGGGTATCCGCTTAACAGTTTCACATGACATTACCGCGGGCTCGGGCGAACAACGTTTTTTTCCGCACACCAGGTATGGTTTTTAAGTGATGACAGGCTCAGAAAACTTTACTTCAGAAAGACATTTTTTATGTAAAAGTTCTCACGAGGGCTCCGATTTTGGCCTTGGCAAAATCTATATATTAGTAAACAGCTACGGACTGAATTTGCTATGTATTTTGCATTTCAAGACCCAAACAATATATCGTTCAGGATACTTTCGCCCATCCTTTACCCCATGACCTTGAAACTGCTAAAATAATATTGATAATGGGTATGATAGGACGGACCAATACTATTATTTTATTTTGTAGCAAAGTTTACGTTGGATTTACTTTACCGAATGAATTTGAAATCGCTAAAAGAACGTTGATAATGGATATGGCAGGACGGACCAACAATTTTTTTTATCCTGTAGCAGAGTTAGATGATTTACGTAAATTATTAGTGTAATCTTTTCCTCCGAACAAGTTTACTTTACCGAATGAATTTGAAATCGCTAAAATAACGTTGATAATGGATATGACAGGACGGACCAACAATTTTTTTTGATGTTGTAGTAGAATTAGATGATTTACGTAAATTATTAATGTAATCCTTTCCTGCGAAGAAGTTTACTTAACTATCAGCCATGACTTAACGTGGCCATCGTTTGGAGAAATTTATGAAATATTGGGACAAACGAGGATACTACTCGTCTTTAAGGTGTTTCGATACAGGTTTTCGGAAACCATACCGATATTTTTCATCGATTTTTCAATTTTTAAGAGTGATTTTATCCATGAAAACCAATCTTGCGACCCGAATTATAATGCTGCATTTTTTGCTTTGGTGTTTTCAAAATGCCTGCAGTAGAAAAGTTTCTTGAAGGGAAAGGGAAGTTACTAGCTGAAGATATTGCTAGAGATAGTCATAAAAACATTAAAAGCAGCAATAAGGTGACGGGGGGAACATAAAGGCAAATTCTAGATTACGGGCGGATGCGTTTACTTAAAACAAAACATCCCAATGTTCAAGATTCAAACGACGTATCAACCTCGTTCCCAGGGTTCTCTCCTACCGACCCTACGTCTCGTTTCCTATTGAGTCCTCAGCTGACCATTATACCTTGACTCTTAAGGTGGCTAAACACAGTTTGGCGGGCGGTCAGCGGTAACACGCGTGACGGCGCGTGTTTTAAATTAGACAAACAAACATGGCGGCGAAAAAGCAATGGTACACAGAATTGATTCATTAAAAATTTTGCGATATTTGGCAGAATTTTTACTTTTATCGTATTTCAAATAATGAGAACTTTAAAATGGAAGTTGAACAGACGAATTTTGACACATTTAATGATAATTACGCTACAATGAAATTATTGATTATATAAAACCCGTCTGTTAAAATTTAGTCAAATAAGTTTCAAATGGTAATGATTAATTATAGTAAGCTGTGTGCAAGTTTATAGGAAAATCTAATGAGCGAATTTTTATGTAAACTGAGCAAAAGTGAAATTTTAAGGTTGTATTCAATCGTTCATGTTGCCATGGAAACCGCGAAAACGTCAAATTTTACCTGTCAGTCAAAATCTTTCATCAGTATATTTTTCACTTGCCAGGTTTCAGCTTGTGAGCTTGCCATGATTTGGCACATGACATATACTCACAAACTGCCAAAACTATGGTGATTTTAAAGCCTTCTGTTTTTCAAAGAGGCGCTCATGAGCTTTTTTGCAGAATTTTGTGTGGGATAGAAGAGTTTTAATTGCGTCTTTGGTTTGGTCGTTACCGTTGATAGGCGAACATAGTTTTTTGATACCTTGTTAGAGTAGATACAACTTTAAAATACTCAAGAAGTCATGTAAGCTAATAAATCTGGAAGCCTTATCAAGAAAGTCTTTGACATTATCTGACACCTGCTTTAAGCCATGAGTTGTCAAAAAAAAGGCTTCTTCTCGATCGTAATCAGTGCGTTATGCCAGATACATGTTGGCTCAAAAACTAGGTCCTTCTAACTATAATTTAAGTTGGATCAGTATTCTACAATTTCTTTTTCTTTCTTTTTAGTCTTGAAAGCTTACTCACAAACCCTGTCAAAATCTAGTAAAGAAAAACTAATCGACATTTTAGAAACTGAAAACTCTTATGTTGTAGTAGATACGCTAATTGATAAAATGAAAAATTCAATTAAGTACCGTTTATAGCTTTCCTCTTTACATGCTGCTTTTTTGCTTTAACTGTTTCCTTCTTAATCTTTCTTCTTTCTAAACATTTAAAAAATACGAAGTATAATGCGTACATATGTTGTAGTTGTATGTACTAGTATGCACTGAACAAAAAATATCTATATTTATGTTGGAAAACTATCTTGTGTAGAGTCTGACTTGCCGCGATTAAATCTTCACTATTTGCAAGCCAGCCAAATACTATGTAAAAGCGAAGTCAATTACAAGCTTTCCATTCTATATTGCTGCGTCACTGAGAAACCATCATCTCTGCTTTCGTTTGCCCCCCTAAACGCTCCAGAATAGAAAAATATAAAAAAGGCCGCAAGAATGCCGAAAAGGTCCATTGTAACTTGTGGCAAATGCATTTTACTGACATAAAGCACGGAGAAATAGGTCGGAGGAAGTTATAGTGGTTTTGGTTGAAGTCTCCAGCCTAGCTTGTAGGAGTTATGAGAGTTCACTGTCAGCACAACCGAGTCATTTTCGGAAAACAAGTGAATACTCATCTATGATAAATAATGATAATGACTGAACAAATTGGTTCCATGTTGCCGAGCGTCTTTTCAGTAATAGATCATAGATGACGTCAAAACGTGGGAAGGACAAAAAAGTGGCACCGATGTTTTTCAGCATCACATTTTGACGTCTTTTGTGATCTATTACTAAACGACGTACCGCAACATGGCGGAATCTATTCGTTTTATATAATGAATAGAAAAAGAAAACGAGAAACTTGCCTCGTGCCGCTTGACTGTTCGAGGATTTGTGCCAGTTCAGATATTTCGCAGGTCACAAACACTACGTTTCGTCTCTGCTTCTTCTTTTCTTCTTTACGTTACACACAGACAGTACCTCCCAAACATTTTGAAAACTCTGTCCCGTAGCGATCACACACGATGGTAACTGTTGCAAAAATTTCTTCCAGTTTAGGCATTTTTAAGTCGCCAAGAGCTCTTTTTGTCTCGGTTTCTCCGTCTTTCTTACTCGTAAACAGCTCCTATTATAGCGTCTATGGAAAAGCCCCTTCATGCCTATCTCCAACAAGGTGAAAGTGTTCAAAACAACCTGTATTACAGTATTACTATATAGCTGCGAGTCACGGGTCATCTCTAAGGCCATGGAGAACAAGATCAGTTCTTTGGCACGTCCTGCTATCGGATCATGTTGAACATCGAGCGGAATCAACAGGGTACCAAATGGTATCATCTACAGCCTCACGGAAACAGCTCCCCTTATTAAAAGAGTCAGGCTTCGGCAATTGAGGCTCCTTGGTCATGTGCTCCGCTTGCTTGAAACGGAGCCTGTCAGAGAATTTGCAATTTATGTTCTTATTCATCGGAGTACACCCGGAAGACAGCGAACCCCGTTCACCAATTATATTCGTTTATATTCTGGGGGATGCTGATAGTTTGCTAAATAACAATCAGCTGTTGCAAATGGCTCAAGACGGCCATCGAAGGAGGAAACGTGTGGTCGACTGCTCTGCAGCCGAAGGATAATGATGTTGATGAAACCAAAGGATCATGATCATGATGAAACAGCTCCTGCTGGACGTTTTTCGAGGCTTTCACTTTGTAAGAAACGAGACAAAGAAAACCAGTTCCCCATGACGTCATCCGTGTGTCTGTACTCTAATATATCATGGGCAACGGCCAATCACAGCGCGCGTAGCATTCACTATATTGTATAAAAAGATAATGATTACGGAAGTGATGATGGTTTAATCTCTTCCAGATTTCGGCGATGAAGACGAACATTTTGCTTTCTTTGACTCTGCTGGTGCTCGCCACCGCCCAAGTTTCTGCTGGAGATAAGTTAGTCAAGATTCCCACCCACAACCTCGAGCACGGCACTTTCCATGTCCTTCCAAAGTTAGATTACCACGAAGCTTTCAAACTGCGGACTGACCGTTAAAGACTCAACAGTGGCCTACAGCCCACCCTGTCGCAGTTCACAGGTCTTAATGAGTCGGAACAATCGGCTAAATAAGACAGCCAAAGTACAAAATTACAAAATATGTGCTCCAATATTGTCTACAACTACGCTGCAAAAGGTCGGGAATCTTTTAGTTGTGATATAAAAATTACGGTTTAACGACATTTAACGACAAATCATAATTGGCGCGGCTAAATTTTCAGTATGTACTGGTTTGGATCGTAACTTCTATAAGTAACGCTTAAGATCCAGCCTTATTTTAGAAGGATTTATATGGAGTCATTGGAGCATAACGGTACAGAAATCTCCCCACCAATTTGAATCAACAGGCTCATTTTTAACAATTAAGTGAACATTTTTCCTCTTGTTCTTTCAGGATATGCCAAGCCATCCCATAATTTCAGAAACTTAGTTTTTGAGACGTCATCACTTCCGTTCTCTGTTCAAATATGTCTAAAATTTGATGATAAGATGCTCTTACAAATTAACAAGGAGAATGCTTTTGGAAAAAAAATGTAGAAGAATCCCAGTTAATCGAGCTAATCAGTCTTCGAACAACTGGGCCCAGTTGTTGGCATTTGCTAGATCATGATTTCAACATTATCCAGTTCGCGCGCTAAGAAGGGCGGGAAGGAGGAAACGGCCTGTCTTCTTTCACCTTCCCATGGTCCCTTGCGATTCGTCAACCAGTCACTCGCGTTTTGCGCTCCTCTCGAAGAGAAAAGCAAGGCATCAGATTCCGTGTTGCCTACATTGTCTCCTGCGTAAGCTAGGTAAGTATCATCCACTAGATAAAAATCATACGACCAGAAAGAGACCTACATGTAATGTAATACAATGAACAAATGTAAGATATTTACTTCGTCTATTCTTTGCTTTTTTAACGTAAAATTGCGCTAACGATAACTTAAAATAGCCGCTCCCCTTTTCTCAATATAATCTCCGATTGTTTAAAGCTATGACTTCCAATGCTAAGGAGTAATCTGTATCTGTTATGTTGCGATGATTTCGTCAATTAAAAACTTTCGATGATTTTTTTTTTCAATTTGCAGTTGAGTGCTCTTAGTTAGGTTAACAAAAATATCAAAAGTCAATAAAATACCGTGATTTGGCTCCTTTCAAAGAAACGGCTCTGTCAGGAATATATAACTTACACTCAATGGCGGGTAAAAAGAAAGCCATGGCCTCGCAGTACAACTCAGCAGCTTCCTTAAGCTTGGCATCCTCATCAAGCTTGATAGCCTCTGTTACAAGCTTTATCTGCAAAAAAGAGAGGCATGTGTAAGAGTGAAACTTTCAGCACACTTATTTTACAAAATAACTAGCCTGCGTAGCTGGCGGGATTGCTAGGCACGGAGTATTTTCTTTATGCGCGGGGTACTTTCTTGGCGGCCCAGCCGCGAGGGCCGCCAAAAACGAACAGCACTCTTCCGCTAATCTTGCCAGCTAAGGAGGCTACAAAAGGACCTTAAATTTTGAGTTGAAATACGCCATTTCCGAGATGCGAGAACCCTCACTTTCAAAACGAGGCCAAGCGATAATTCAATAATAATAATAATAATAATAATAATAATAATAAATTATTAATAAATTAAGGCGCAAAATACAGATGACCATCATCTAATGCGCTTTACAATAAAAGGAACTACATTAAATATACAAAACGAACTGTGAAATGCAAGGAGTTTACAATGTGACTAGTGATATTTAACTACAGCAATCGATTTTAAAATACAAAAACTCTAAAAATAATTAAAATATTTGAAGATACTGTGATGACTAAGTCAGCAATGGCGTGAACAAAACCTTTCATGTGTATTTTCATGGAAAATTAGTTTTATGTCCATGAAAATGAAAAAAATAATTTTCAATTTTCATATCAAAGGCTTTGCACATACCCTCCTTTTAGGAAAGAAGCTAGGAGAAACTCGGAGTGTCCTTTTGAGCCTGGACTGAAGGCTCTTATCATTGTTTCTTGGAGGAAATAATTGCATGTTGATATGACACATAAAAATCTGTTAATACTGTTCTTAATCCAGGTACATTTATTGAATCTTCGCTAAGGTCATTGTTTACACTTTTGCTCATTAGCATACGACTCAACCCATAAAAGGGGTCACTGTGTGGCTATGCACAAATCAAATTCAAGAGCAATTTGCGCAATTTTCAGCTATTTCAATAACAAAGGAAATAGCAGCCACCGAAAACTGCGAAATTGCTGAGTGGCAAAAACATTAATAAGGGCATACGTTCTTTGTGAGGTTTCGAGCTTTTCAAAGATAATTTCTCCGAAAATGTTATGTATATCAGGCTCAAAAGTTTCATAGATAACTGAAATTATTGTTATGATCTTTCGATATTCAGAGAGTTTAGTAGTAGCTTGACCAGAGAATGAAAGGCAAAAAATGTAGACAAAAAAATTCGCCTATCGCAATATGTTTTTTTCGTACATTCATTAGTCTACTGGGAAAGTCAGACTACGAAACTACAATATCCAACCAACCTCTACCTTTTAAAATGGAGACTCCTTTACCCTAGCCCATATTTAGCAAGGAGTGGATAAAACTGTCACTTAGACTGAGTAATGATACCGATAATTATATTCTCGAGCTTCCCCACATATTTTTTTAGCCTCAAGACATTTATAACATTCATAAAGAAAACGGTATAATTGATTTAGAATTCAAAAGATCAGATTTTGCGCGCGTTTCTGACTTTTTCCAATTGTGAAAAAGTAGGGTAACTGTTTGATGCTGGTTATTCTCTGATGTTGTAGTTAATAATAATAATAATAATTATAAAAGTAAATTATAATTATCATAAAAATTATCCCACGATCCTTTGAGGTAATTTTTCTTAAAAGTTTTATAACTTTGACAATTTTATACGTAGAAGAATGTCAGACCACAACAAGATAACATTTGCATAAGATTTCTTTCCATGTCACATCTAAGGTAATGAAGTCGTCAGTCACGTGACTATTTCCGAATTACGTTTTTTTGTTGCTATGACAAGATTTCATTAACGAGTTAAAGACAAATAGCATATTTGAGGTTTTACTTGCTTGGGGCATTTAAAAACAACCAGTTGACGTCCGGCATTTCAAATTTAAGAAGGCAATGAACATCAGCGAAAAAGTCAGGAGACTAGGCCGAGGGCTGCAGAGAGTTGACATTTCAGGCCGACATTTCGTCACACGGCAGAGAAAATTTGCAGGAAAGTAATGTTCTACCTGATAATTTTTTTCATTACCAAAAGAGGGAAAGGACGTCATCAGTCACGTACTCAGAACGTTTTGAATGTTTTAGTTTGTTTTTAAAGTACATTTTTCGCCATAGATTGGCAAGTTTTTCTTGTTTTTCTCTACAAATCTTTACGCTGTATTACCCCTGAGTAATTATTATTCTGTTTTCAAAACAGAAGCAAACGAAACTGAGCCAGAAGTTTAAAAGTTGCGTAAATTGACCGATATTGCAGATTAAAATCGAAAAGGAGACCTACTCTTGAGACTTTTGTAAAATCCTTTTTCAACTTAACTGTTTGTTTACCGAAATAAATGTTCAACGTTTGTTAATAGAGGAGAACTTTAAAAATTGCAAGGATGTATTTGGCGGCCATATTGTTTTTCTTCATTCCAGGGAGAGAGGTCAAGTAGCAGCTCTTCTAACCCTAAAAACCAAATGGTTTGCTACCCTAACCTACAAAAATGGAAATAATGATGAACAATGATGTGTCAGTGTTTTCCTCGACCGATGAAAAGACAGCTAACGAGTAGGGAGAGAATCGTACGGTCAGTTCAGTCGGTAGCCGAGCGATCGATAGTTCATAAATTTCTTAAACGTTCCCAGGCATGGAACAAGCCTGAAGGAGTATTAATGGGTTTATTGTGAGCCTTACGTCTAGCTTTGATCAGTTAAAGCTTTGATTCTACACGGAAATTAAAAAAAATCTGGAAAAGACATCTTTGAAAACTGTCAATCACCATAGAGAAGGAATATTTACCTCTTTTAAACTCGAACTGTCAGCGTCTACCGAAGTGGTCCAGTGCATGGAGGCATTAACATTTAGTTTTAACTGATTCTAACCAGCCGGGTTCGAATCCCCTTGAAGCAAATTCTTCGGAACTTTATTCTTATTATTTTGTTTTAATTTCTTTTTTACCCGTGTGGTGCATATAGCTAGTAACATAAAGCGGTAAACTGAAAACAAAGTTTACAGGAATATAAAAAATGGTATGTATCATAGCGTATTACAAATGTCATCGGCTTGCCCCGGGGGTAGACCCCCGAGCCACTAGTTATTCAGGGTCACTAGTTATTCAGTTGAAGTACTGTTCCGTGTTACTCTCGTTAAATAAAGTTGATTATTATTATTATTATTATTATTATTATTATTATTGTTATTATTATTATAATCATTATTAACCAGGGGGATTGTAAAATGGGGGAAGCAAAGTTGAGGATTTCCCCCAGGGATGGGGGAATTCAATAAGACAAAGTCGCCTGGGTCAAGTGCTTCTCAACGACAAATCCCCCTAAACTGGGACTCACTTGACGGAGGGGCGTTTTTGTGATATTTGGGGATGAAATTTTACTTATTCGTGTTAGAAGTAATATAATATCATTATTGAACAAAAACCACTACAATGAAAGAACACCGAAAGACAGATTCACCGAGATTAGGTGAGACTGATAACTTTTCCATAGACTACTTAAGATGACCTGAAAGATTCTATCTTATGATGCTCAAAAATTACAGTTATTCATTGTATTTCATTTACGTATGAATTTTTAAAGTAAGTCAAAGAGTCCTCAGCTTCTACGTTCGTAATAAGAATGATTAGTGATAGGTTTAAGAGATCTGAAAATATATTAACCCGGTTGTTTTGCAAGAAACGAATGGATGCGTGACGTGATTGCCGTTTTTAGGAGTCAGTTAAGGTAATCGTATGCATATTGCCAAGTTCTAGTTTGCTTGAACCGCTTCGTTGATTTTGTGATTGTTGCGAGATTGAAGGAATTTTCGCGTGGACTGGAATGTCCTTGAGAGATTTTTCCTTTCTGTAGGAGATAATTGGTGGTTGGTTAAAGATATGTTTAAGCTTAGGTTGCTATTGAATGATATCCCAGTGTTTCATGAGAATCTTTTTAATCATCATCATCATAACTATAACAAAATTCTCAAATCTGACTGGCTATCAACTCCCCTGATTTCAGCCTTAATAGGACAGTACGCGTCATACCTAAGTAATTGGACAGTACGCGAAATCACGCGCGCGCTTACATGGCTTTTTTTCACTGCTGGCAAAAAAAAGGTCTTGGAATTTCTTGTGTTTTGATTTATATAAAGAGCCTTATATATCACAAATTTTGTTAAAGTTATGATTAATTGGTAACAGAACTTTGTGTCGTCTAGTTCGGTCTGTAATCGTACTCGTGATTAAACAAATCACACTCCCGATTTTGTTAATCACTCGTATGGTTACAGACCGAATTGGACTCCACTCAGTCCTGTTACCATTACTAATACTCTTATCCTCTTCCATTATCCGGCTTTTTGGCTAAGAATCCCAACTGGCAGGAGGCGAACCAATTGGCTATTGTGCAAGCTTGGCCGAGGATTAGCTAGAACGCGGGACTACCAAAAACATATCCAGGTAGCGGTCAGGGTGGGACTTGAAGTCGGGGCCTCCGGATTACAAGTCCGGCGCTCTAACCGCTCGAGCAAGCTACCTCTTACCATTAACCATCTCTTTAAGAACGGGAGGGAGATGGAGGGATGCCCAGGGCTATTTATTTGTTGCTACCTTGTTCGAAATCTTTGACTTGTTGTCAGAACTTGACCAACCACTAAACAACATCGTACCGAAAAAGGTATCCAAAAGGTTTAAAAATGTACGAATATAGAACGCCAGAATAACGCTTGGCGATCGCCTATATAAAAAAGGATGGCTTTAAAACTCTTTACGCCCCAGTATCCACAAACAAATTTTGTGGAGCACTGTTTGATTGTAATGGGTAGGTCATTCCGGAGCTTTGGTGCAATGACTTAGAAGGATCTGTCGCCACAGGTAACCGTAACGTTTCTAGTCTTTGGAATAGACAGCAGGTTTAAGCCGCTTGACCGTAGTAAACGGTCAGGCCTGTAGTTAAATAACAGCTCATTTAAATAGGTTGGGGCAAAGCCATGGAGGATTTATGTACGTGATCAACAGAATCTTAAAATTAATTCTTTCCTTTAATGGGAGCCAGTGAAAACTCTTTAAGATTGGAGTGATGTGAGCCGACCTTTTTGTTCTAACAGTTTGCCTTGCAGCTGTACTTTGCAATCGTTGTAGTTTCTCTAGCTAACAGGGGGTAGGCCGTGAAGAATGCTTTTGCAGTAATCCAGTTTTGAAGAAACAAATGCCTGAATAAGACGTCCCGTAGTAGATCTAGATAGAAAGTTCCTAATTTTTCCGATGTGATGAATAGAATGTGAGGCGGAGCGACAAATGTTGTTGATGTGAGTTTGAAAAGTGAGATAGAGGACAAGTGTGATCTTGAGGTCTTTGACTTCATTACTCAGAGAAATTGGACAATCTCCAACCTTGATAGAAGGAACTGGTTCGGCCGGTGAAAAATGCGAGAAGTGAATGATTTCAACTTCTTCTTTAGGTTACATTTAATTATGTTAGGGACATTCCAGGACATGATATCTGGGATACAAAGCGTAAGATCTTTTGATGCTGTAGCACGATTGCTTTGTCTCATAATAATGTAAAGCTGAGAATCGTCGGCGTACATCATTGCTTTTAAGCCGCGAGCTGTAACTACATCCTCCAGTGGAGAAATATAAAGAGAAAATAACACCGGTCCTAAAATGGAGCCTCGAGGGACTCCACAAGATAAACGACGAGGCTGGGAAAGAAAACTTGTCAAACATTATGCGTTTAGGATGGTCAACAAGATAAGAAGTGAACCACTGAAGAACTAGGTTGAAAAAGCCATAAAGAAACCCTAATCTCTCAAGAAGGATCGCGTGATCGATTGTGTCGAAGGCGGCGGAAAGGTCGAGTAAAACCAAAATGGACTCGCACTGATCACCAATAGCACGATGTATGTCGTTAACAACACGAATCAGTGCAGTCTCAGTGCTATGATACTTCCCGTATGCCGATTGCATCTTACAATACAATACAATAATTTTTATTAATTCTTCCAAAGGACCATTCTGAAGTTAATTTACAAATGCTAAAAAGAAAGGGATAAGAAGAAAAAGCGTAAACTGATTACAATCTTGGTACAAAACTAAAAGCCTAACCTATGCGCGTACAATTACGTTATCTCTTTGGAGATCTAAACTAAATCAAATATTAACTATTTAACGCATGGGGTTTGCACCCGCAATTCGCGTTTGACGCTCCTCTTAAAGGTACATAGTGATGGGCTTTTTGTAGTGTCTGCGGTCAGAGAGTTCCATGCACTTTCAGCGCGATAGTTAAATGACCGTTGCGCCGTAACTGTTCTGCGTAGAGGGAGATTTAGATTGTCTTTTTTCCTCGTGTTGTAGTGGTGTGTATCTGATCGCTTACTGAGTTTACTACTCAAGTACGTCGGAGCGAGGCCATTAACAATTTTGTATGCTTGGGTAGTATTAAGGACTAATAGCTGATCTTTGATGGATCTTAGGTTCCATGTTGTTCAACTTATATATAAATGATCTACCCTCCGCAGTTAAATCCAGCTGTACCGACTCCCGCGTTGACGATACTAAGATCTACCGCCGCTTTTCGGCTAAAAACATGAATTCTTGCCTTGTAAAAATGACAGAAGACCTACGTCTCATTGCTGGGTGGAGTTGCTCACATCAATTACTGATAAATCTAGGGAAAACCAAACTCATTTTTTTTTCGGGACAAGGCAGCTCCTAAGCAAGGTATCACACATCAGAGTACCTTTCCTCGACCAAGAACTCACTCCGGTATCGTCAGTTAAAGACTTAGGAATTACACTGGACTCTTACCTCAACTTTAATGATCGTGTAAACACGTTAACATCGTCTCTCCTGTCCATGTTATGTCAGATTAGTAGGGTGTGACACCTGTTTGCTAAACCTGTCTTGTCAACCATTTTGAATTCTCTTATTTTTAGTAAACTTTTTTACTGTTCCACTATCTGGGCAGACACTTCAAAGGAAAATCTACAGAAGTTACAATTAGTGCAAAACTTCGCCGCCCGCGTATTAACAGATACTAAAAATTTTGATCACATCTCGCCTGTTCTTCGGGAATTGGAGTGGCCCTGGAGCATTGAAACACGCCATGTGTTATCGTAAGCTCATCAGATAGAGAGGTGCGTAATCGAGTAGACTGCTTGTGGTCCGTGAGGTAACTCTCGAACCATTTAAGAGCCTGACTTGATGTGCCTAGGCTGCGTAGTTTGCGAAGAAGTGTACTGTGGCAAATACTGTCGAAGGCCTTGCTGAGGTCTATAAGGACCATAGCCGTCAATTGCTGTCGGTCTATAGCCCTGAAGATATGATCAGTAACTAAAAGGCTCAGAGTTTCCGTAGAATGGTTCTTGGGGTTCCCGCCCTGATGTTGAGTGAGTTTGTCTTTCTTAGTCAGGAAGTCTTTAAATTGAATCAAGGCGATCTTCTCAGCTACTTTAGAATGCACAGGAAGCAACGAGATCGGCTGGTTGTTATTGGGGACCTCATGTCGTTCGAAAAAAGCCTTTCTCAAGAGACAAGTTCATAATGGTGGTTATGGTTTATAGAAGGAAAGAGATGAAGTTTTTTAGAAACCAAGTCGGAAGTAGATCAAGAGAGCAGGATTTAGGTTTTGCAGAAAGGATGATATTTTTTAAGTCGTTACCGGAAATACGCTCAATATCCGTTAAAGAGCTCCGGCAGGACTCGGCCGTTAAATCAACGTTAAATCTTGGAACAGGTTGCAGAGAGAGACCGCGTCTCAAGTTGATAATTTTAACCTAAGCACACGACTGACCGAACACAAACGAGCGACGAGGAATGGTGACGTCAACAATCACATTGCTCAGCACCATTTACAGACAAAACATCGAATTGACTGGGACTCTGCGACATGTATAACGTATTCTACAAACTGCTATCAACGTCTTACTTTAGAAAGCTGGTTTTCTAACTTAGAACAAACGCCACTGAATCGTAGCCAACAGTAACCAGCGCCGTACAAACGATGACTTATTGACGAGATCAAGCAAAACTAACTACGAGAGAACGACTGGAGAACTGACAATTTGACTAACAATAGACGACTGTTTAACTGTGACAACAGACGGATCGAAACGCACTAATTACTGACTACCAGTCTTCATAGCCAATAACATCACGGCTTAACTGACAGACGTCCAATAACATCGCAACTTAATTGACCAATCAGACCAATAACCAGAGTATGATACCATCACCTGACGTGATGCAACTCACTTTGACTCTGAATATGACTACCGCACACGTTGTCGAAACGTCAGTCACTGTCAACAACAACAGTCCTCTTCAGGACTACGTTCACCCGGACTATCAAACTCAACCTACTTTTGAAATGACTCCTGGGTTCAAACCTTTCACAATTTTAAATAGCTACGAAAAAATAACTAGAACTACGAGCCTGAAAGAAACGTTGCAGCCATGTTAGGCCCATACATGTTAATAATAATAATAATAATAATAATAATAATAATAATAATAATAATAATAATAATAATAATACCTTTATTTATTACCTTTGGCGATAAGAACTACGGTAATATTACAATAAAAATTCAAAACACTACATATTATATATACATATCAAATTAAGTTTAGCACCTCGAGGAATAAACGAATGCATGTTTGTGCCTAACAGTGCGTGATACAGGTATTCTGAGGTGCGCTGGGTTAGCCTTACAAGATCTTGGATTATGGCCATGATCCACTGGCTCGTCTAAAAAACGTTTGCAAGGATGTGCTTCAGATTCTAGGATACGTTTAAATTCTTTCCTCGTCAAATTCTGACGCCTAGTTACAAGTAACTCAACAGTTTCCCTAGGGAGACCAGTGACATTTAGACATCTATTCTGCATTCTCTGTAGATCTTCTTTGAGGTATATTCTATTCCCGCATACGTTGAATAAATTTGATAAAAGATCAATTAAACACTTTCCCCTCAGTGATCATTTCATTAATTCGCATTACCTTCCCAAAAATGTTCATTTTGAGCTTTCGCTTACAACTGCTTATATTTCTCAAGGATATTTTATTCATAGTATTTGAATCGTTAAATCCGCGTATAATTACATTTGCTTTGATGAGCATTTTCTCTAGACTCTGCCAAGTATCGTAGTAACAAGTTGCGACCACCTGAAGGGGTAATCACCCACTTGAAGTGGGCTGCCTTGTTACGGTGGAAAGCCCAACCGCTTCTGAACATACGGATTATGTTACTTGCATTCATCCAGTTTCACCAGCTTGTTGTACTTTGTCAAACGGTTTAATTTAGTGGAGATAAACAAGGTAAGGCGCTTCAGATTTGTGGATTAGCTGTATTTCATACGTGTGAGTTCACACTTCGGCTGCTACATAGCAGACTAAGCAATTATCACGGCGGCGATGAAGAAAACGTTACTTAAAAGTGAATTCGCGCTGTTTCAAATTTTATATAGCTCTCATTCTATCTCGTTCAATTTGTCAAATGTTGAGGAATTTTTTGGGAGTTGAATCATGAACCACTGTATCTAAATTCAGAAAAAAGAAAAAGAAACTGTTGTCTTGTGTCCACGTCCTCCCTAAAACGTGAAATTAGGACGTTTTGACGTCGTCGTACAATCATGCAGGGACGACAAAGAAATGAACGAAAAAGCGTGATGTACGTGCAAAGCGACTTAAAACACAGCCCGTAGACAGAACATCGCGAAACCATTCCCAGCTTTGTGTAGTTGCAATACCAATAACTAAACAAACGAAAGTACATAAGTTTTAATAAGGTGAAAAGATCCCCGGTTTTTTTAATTGTTTGGTTATTATTGATACGAAATGAATCAATGGACTGCGGCTAAAGTATACATTTATGATAGTTTAAATAATATGTGATTTTCGCACCTGAGCGGTCGAAAAAGAACCTGAACAAATTCAGGTTTTGACCGCAAAGGCTGATGATTTGACTGCACATAAACTTTTATCTATTCTATAAGCAGTTCACCATTGATTCTTTCATAATCTTATGGCTAAACAATAAAAACAAAATAACTTTTTACTACGGCTAAGTTCACGTTCTAACATTCGAATCATTTTAAGTCCCGGTAGGTTCTAGTCAGGCTCTTTAAAGACCAGTAAAGGTCGAACTTATAAATAAGATCAACAGTAAAATACAAATAAATTTTTAAGTACATACAAACAAGTTTCTCTCGTAAATGCAAGAGGCTCTTGGCGACATCCGTACAAACGGCCGGCCTCTCTCGGAGGATCTACCGATAATTAAAGAACACTCGACCCGCAATAAGCCACCTAGAAAATAGTCGAATTGTTCAGTATAGTTAAATCTTCACCTCTAAAAGGGTGACATTAATTTAATTTTACTTTGAATATACTACCATATAGTGTGTTATTTTACCATCATATTGTTACAGTAGTTCAATCGCCCAAGTGATTTTACTGCAATGCATGCGTAAATCCCTTCTTCTTCGTATGCCAAGTAGCGAGTAAAGATCCCTCAAAAGCAAGACTTAAAGCTGGTAAGAGTCGCTTTACTGAGGCTATGTTCACTTTATACCAGATAACTTTTACGCCGGCACCAGTCTAATACCGGATAGGGTTTCTGTTCATACATACATGTAAGAACGGGTTATTTCGGTGCGATTTCGGGGGAACGGAGACGATCACAGCAGAAGCTCACATATCGGATTGGTCTTCATACGAGAAAACTTGTAGATGACCGAATTAAGCAGCGCTTTTACAAACTCTTATAAGCCTTAGAAGTTCAGCTATTTCTAAGAGTATGGTTGATCAGTGGAAGCCAAAATAGAATCAATCTTATCGTATTGAACAATTATGTTGATGTTGTCATCTTTCAGTTTGTCCTACTATGTTTTACAACCTGGATTTTTTTAGGCTTCATAACTTCTTAAATAGAGTATACAAGTGCCAAGACCGTTGGCAAAATCTTGTTTCTGCAGTTCAAATCTATGAATTTCATATATACCTTTCTGCTCCGGACAACTCTTCTCCAAATAAACGGGACATAAGAGTGGAATTGGACGTGTTGTAATTGTTTGGAACCCGGTGCGTATCCAGGGAAAAAGGTGCTCTTTGGCACCTGTTTCCATAGGCTTACGGGCCGGGGGGGCGAGGGGGGCTGCAGCCACCCCAAAGTTTGGGCAGCTCAGATTTTTTGGGCAGCAAGAGAAAATTTGGGCAAAGCCAGTTTTTAAAGACGTTTCCATGTTTTTTATTATTATTGTTATTTTGAAGAGATAAATAATTATTTTCTATTTTAACCAGAAGTCGGCGTAATAATTCAGTTACGTTTACACAAGACAGTGGTTGCCTAGCACGTGATGAGTTTCTGGTTATAAGGGAAGGGTATCATATGCTGATTTTTTGTTGTTGTTGTTGGGCACTGTACTTCACTGTACTAGCTAGAGTGGGCTATTTCTAGTCGTGAATTGATTAGAATAAACTTCCGCATAACTTTCTAGAATCACCTTCGTTCCTAGAACACGCATCAGCAATGGGTCTAAAAGTGAAGTGGTTGACCAATTCTCAGTTTGAATTACGAGAAGAATCATAATTTTTTTAAAAAAATTTATCGAGCGGTTTAAAAATTATTCACTAATTTGTTTAAGTAGACCGAAATGTTTACAAAACCCCTAACAGGATCGAGCGCTAATCAAATCCTTTCTTATAGCAATTGGCAGGAGCTATCTCAATGATCTTTCATACAAGTTTTTAAAAAGATTGAAACTACTATGAGGTGAAATTGCATGTCAAAAGCGCTCCGTTTTCTTCAGATTACGTCTAAACATCAAGATTTTCTTTTTTTTACCTTATTTCTAACAATAAAAACTTCATCCCAAAAGTCTTGATAACGCTCTTACGTTTAACTTCACGAACATCGAGGCGACTATTGGAGGAGAGAGCTCCCCTGAACGATTTTGTAAGAACAGTTCCCAGTGAGAAATATTGCTGCAAGTATAATAGGTAATGGCGTCATTTCGTTGCTCTGACAGCTCCGATGTCATTGCAATCCTGATCATGACAAATTTCCCTCTTTATCTCATACAACTGTGGTGGCAATTTTTTCCAAATGCTTGTTTGTGGCGACGTAGTTTATGCTCAAACTTGGGAGGTATTGACCCTGAAAAACTGTATCGAGCCACTTTCATATGCCAGTACGGCCTATTTTGTTGTATGGCCCTAGTCTCCTTTCGACTCTTTTGTAAAAATTTGGGCAACTTGCAAGAACTTTTTGGGCAAATGGATTACCGCCCCCCCTGGCAAAAAATTGCCCGTACGCCTATGCCTGTTTCTCACGGCATCAAACTCCTTTCCCTAAGGATCATTTCCTTCTGATTGAAAAACCAGACTGTCTTCTGTAAAAACAGTGGAAAGAGGTCTGCCCGTAATTGTAAAGATCGATTAGAATTTGTAGAGTACCAGGTTTTAGACAGTGGTGAATAAAGTGCGGGAAAGCTTTTCAACATGCGTATTATTTGGTACCATGACAACATTCAAAGGTTATGATGGTATCTGAAGAAATCATCAATTCGGATATAAACAAAAACAAAGACCAAAAAGCTCTCGATATCTGAATTTTAGAATACTCACGTAAAAAATAATTTGAAGTTCTATGTTTTTCATTTTTTCCATTAAAAAATAAATTCATCTGATTATAAGCAAGCTTTGTTTGCTTAATCTTTTAATCAATAATTACTTAACTGTCTCGTTCGGATATTAAAATTCAAAATTACAATTTAAAATTAATTTGCAAAACATTTTATTCACTGAATACGTCCATCTTTCCACCACATCTCGGCGAACTTGACTGTGAATATCCTTTAATCACGTACTTCTACATTGCGCCTTAGATAAGTTGCAATGTTGAGCGAATTTTGCCAGCGCTTCTATTTTTTCCTATTTCTGCAAGCTTCGCCTTTCAAGTTTACTCTACCAAGGGAAGCGACATTAGAACACAAGCAAAGGTTTGATAATATTGCTTCTATTATTGATAATACTTCGATAGCTATTAAAACATCAAGAAGCGTTATCTGGCGAAAAGTGTTCTAAGAAATACGAGCTTTGGAACGCCTGATCAGTTGTCTTAATTGGGCGAAATGATATGAAAATGAAAGGATTCTAGGATACAGTGTGATAAAAATACAATGGAATAAAAATTAAAAGATAATACATTAAGAAGTTGCGCTAATAAGAAGCGTTTTCTTCCTGGGGGAAGAAGGTAAGAGTTGTTGTGCGCGTTGAGTGCGTCAACGATCTGTTGGTAAGGGTTGTTAAAATCACTAACATCAAGGTTAGGAGATAAAGCATGATAAAGATCATAGATAACATCACGTTGTGACTCTTTCTGAAGTAATCTCAATGGTTTCTTAGAACTGGAATAGTTAGACTACTCGTTCTCGTTTTCTAGGAGTCAAAAAATCACTCCAGGGTTCATACAAACAATTGCAACCATTTCTTAAAGGCCTTTTCAAGGACCATATTAGATTTTCAACGACATCTACCATAACTGTAATTTCACAGATTGTACAAAAATGCACATCCCCAGTCCATTCTAAGAGGACTTTAGGCTTGACCTGTTTACTCCACCAACTTCTCTACATTTTTCGTTTCATTTGTCTTAAATCGATAGTTAATTCTTGCATTAAAAAACACTTCATGTAAATCACTTTTAACTTCTCTGACCTATGATTTATATTCTGTCTTGGACAAACAAAAAGCATAAAACACACTTTCCAGGCCACTGTATTCAAAGTTGAAGAAAATTTAAGGACTTTTCAAGGAAAAATGGATTTCAAGGACTTTTTAATTAAGGGTTTCCTGTAAAACTCAAGGACTTGTCAAGACCGTGCGAACCCTGATTCGGTGCAACCTGCCTATTTGTCTATTAGGTAGTTTAAGCAACGACGTTTTTGAGCGACGAAAGTCAACCGGAAGTGGATTTTTTGCACTCCTCAGCCGTGATTTTGAGCAATTTTTTGGGCAAATCGTCTCGATAAGAGTAAAAACACTTAAGCAATATAAATTTGGCAGCGTCAAGGCATATTAAAAGAGAAAAAGGCTCACTTCCGGTCGCTCAAAAACGTCGCTGCTCAAACTCCGTCACAGAAACCTCGAACCCATAAACAGTTGAAGATAATTGGTTTATCTCCATTATTGAGATAACCTCTTGACTGAGTTTGCTTTTGATCCTCGTAATTAAAATAAAGGGACCTTCCATCTTCCGAAGCAATGCAAAAAATTGCAGTTTTTCCAGTTCTAAGTAAACAGCAGGTGATGGCGAATAAGTGCCAATGGAGTAAGTTTGACAGAGGAGTTAAAGACTTGACGAACCATAGCCTGCGTAGCATGGCGGTTTTGTCGAGCCGGGCGCAGGAGCGGCGTAGCCACGAAAAATTCGCGCGCGAAGCGCGCGAGAACGAGCGGCGAAGCCGCGAGAAAAATAAAAACCGCCTGCCCGGATTCGTGGCCTTTTCAACTGCCGCCCCCTTCAACTCATTTTGACATCCTGTTGACAACTTGTTTGGTTTCAGTTTTCCCAGCCAATCAGAAATAAAGTGTTGACAGCCTAAACACGACACAAAAGCTCGTGATTTTGTGTAAAACGTGACCTTGGCTTGCTTGAACAAATACAGGTTTTTTTTTGTGGCTATCTCGCGCATAGGTGACTACACTGCGCTCTAAACTTGACTGAGTAGATCTTATTTTTGCTGCACTAAGTCTTACATTTATTTATAGGTCATGAAGTTGGTTTGTTTAATCCGTATTGAGTAATTATTTCCTGTGGTTATTGTTAGTGTTGCTAATTAGAGTTTGTTGATCTCAGATGCAGTTGTAAAGTACTAATTTCTTTGACCACTCTTAAACCCTAAAGCTTTTTATTACGGCTAAATAAATATTTTAGTTTCTTTGGTCTTTTCCGACTAAAATGCCTAGATCTGGACAACTACAAACCAAGGAGCCTCGGTTTGTAGTTTCTTTGTCCGTGAATGTTTTGACGCTGGGCCCGGCTTTTTGAGTGTTGTTTGCAGGATGTTGTATTTTTACGTATGGCGCGATCTTCAGATTTGAGTTGTAGCTTAAACTTAAGCTACACCAAGCAAAAAAGTATGGAGAAGTATGGAGTTCCACAGACTGCAATAAGCGATTCATCGACCACAATCGCGGACAACGTTCGTAGTATTGCGCTGGAGTGCGTTATTGTCTAACACCGAGTAATAGAGAAAATTGAGGTGAACTTTCTCGAAGCACTGAATTTTACTGTTTCTGTCCATTGCTGTATAGCTCAGCGACAACATTTCAGATATCTGATCGTCGATAGTACTTTTTAGAGGGGAAATTGTGATCATACAGGTTTTCAATGAGGATATTTCTTCTTTGGCCATAGCAAAGACAGTAAAGATCAGGCTCTTGCCAAATCTTGTTGACAAAATTTCCATGACATCTCTCCTTTGAAGAAGACTGTAAATGGCTATTTCCTGTTTAGGCTTCAATGCAATTGCCCTGTTTTCCCGTCAAATATTCAAGATCGACGACGCTGCTGTCAACGCTTCTTTGATATTTTGATTTTGTTTTGCGGAGATGATTTGTTCAGTCCCTCGAAACTCTCCCATGGGAGATTACCAAAATATTTGATTGACAAGCGAACATTCTGAACCAATCGGAACGATCCGTACGCTGGCGTACGGACCGACTCAAAAAAGCCCCCCGTCCGTGCAGGCGGTTTTTCAAGTTGCTCCCGCTCCAATCTCCTCGCGGTTTCTCTGCCCTCGCCCGCCTTTGTTACTTAGTTCGCCCAACCAAAACCGCCATGCTACGCAGGCTAGATGAACCATCGCTGTCATTTTCATCAAAATAAATAAAAACGGTACAACACCCTGCCTCCTCCACAGGCTTTCCCAAGCCTAAGTCGCGCGAGACAAGCGCGGGAGAGGGATGATGGGAACAAGCGTAGAGCGCGATCGAGGCGGCGAGTAATGGAAAGGAAAAGGAGAGAGAGGGGAAAGTCGCTTCGCTTTTTCTCCCCTTCCCATCACTCCCTTCGTCCCCGCTTTCCCTAATAATTAACTCAAATTTCCTCCAGTAATCGCGAGCGACTGGGGACGAGGCAGGTACAACACCTTGCACGTAAATTGATCAAAAACGGAGGGAGGGGAATGTTCATTTTCGACATATTTTTAATTTCTTAAATCCAAATTTACGCACTAGATTACTTCTCGTCCCAAAAATTAATTTATGTTGCCATTTAATGTTTTCGTTTATATGAAATGACTCCTGCTATCATTTGTTCACAGAGGCGGCATTAGAACGACGTCGGTTAAATTCTTCACAGACCGTGTGAGAACGACTCTCTTAAAGAACTGCCAAATCTTCAGACAATTGGTGAAGTATATATTATGAAAATGAGATCTCCTAACTGTCTGCCGCGAAAAGCAAACCTTCTGCTTGTCCTTCGGATAGGCTCTATATTGACTGTGTCGATCACAGGGTACATTTCTTATGTGTTCTTCACTCAAACAAAGGGTCTGTTCTACGTCACTCACATTAGCATGGCACAGTCGAATGTAAGCTTGCACAACAACTACAGTGAAACTTCCACTTTAATAACGACCATTCAAGAAGAACCTAATCATCGGACATATTTGATATCTCGCACACGGTGTAAAGAAAAAGTGGTTCTTTTGATCCTGGTGTTTACTGCGCCCGCTAACTTTAACAGAAGAACAATTATTCGGAAAACCTGGGCAACTGATCCATCAGTCAAAGTACGATGGAGGAGCGTCTTTCTACTTGGCCATGTTGCGGGCAACGATATTTTAAATAGAAAACTTGAAGCCGAAGGAATGATGTACGGGGATCTGATTCGAGGATCTTATAACGAGCATTATAAGAATCTCACTTTCAAGACACTAATGGGGTTAGAATGGGCTGCAAAATACTGCGCCGATTTTCAATTTCTCCTCAAGGCAGATGACGACGTCTTTATCAATCCCTATGCTCTGATAGATCACCTAAGAATACCCGATACACCGAAAACAAATCTCTACACTGGAAGTTGTCGTTTTGGCTCTGGGGTATTTCGCCATGGAAAGAATGGAGTCACTTGGGAAGAGTACAACAAGACCAGATATCCTCCATTTTGCAGTGGACCGGCGTATGTGTTATCTTCAGATGTGGTTTATAAGTTGGTGGAAATGTTCGATGTAAAAAAGCCTTTTAAAAACGAAGACGTCTATATAGGAATGTTGGTGGAGAAAATAGGGGGAGTACGAGTCATGGTTCATCGAGGGTTTCGTTACGGGCAATGCAAGCACATTCCAGGTACCTTTTCCCTTCACAGAGCACCAACAATAGAGTGCGTCCAGGAACTGTTTCAAGAAGCAATGTCAGAAAGAAAAGAATACGAACTAGCACAACTACGGAGTGCGAGAATACTATCCTACAATGGTACTAACACTAGCCGAGTGTAAATGTCTTTGCTACAATAGTCTGTGAGGTAATAGTTTGTGAGAAGGACGCTTCATGGTCAGTGTCATAGGGTTCGCTCAGGTTGAAGCCATATTCACAAACACAGCCTGGAACTCATGGATTTTCGGGAACATTGTAAAAAAAACATAAATCTATCGCTCTATAGCTACAATTCGCCCGCATTTCGCCAAAAAAGGGGATACAAAAAAACGTTTCAATGTGAAAGTAACGGTGTTGGCTAGTGTAACTAAAAGATGTTACTCGGGCTATAACTGAGTTTCAATTAAACTTTTATAGAGAATAAAATTACTTGAGTCCAATGACATTATAGTGAAATTAAAACCAGAGAAAGGGTTCAGACCCTCAAAAAGGGGCTGCCCTCAATAATATGGTCAACGTTTGGACCGATGAGGCAAAACATTCCTTCGTATGCTGGATGTTTGTTACGTGAACCTAGTTTAGACTCTTGTAGCTCAGTGGTAGAGCATCTGCCGATTGTGGACAATTAACCAGAAGGTCAAAGGTTAGACTCCGAATGAGAGAACTCGGATTTTTCCCTTGCAGCCGCCTGAGTCACTGACTAAAACAAACACCTTTGTCATGTATTAACCAAGCTTAAAATTCCCCATCACACAACGCATAAGCACATTTCGACATTCAAGTCGTAGCAGTATGTAGGATCTTTGTCACGTGAAACTGGTTTAGAGGCCTTAGTTCCCACGAGTCTCCTGTAGCTCAGTGGTAGAGCATCTGGACTAGTAAGCAAAATGTCAAAGGTCCAACTCCTGTTGAGACAACTGGGGTTTTTCCTTGTAGCCACCTGAGTCACCGACTGAAACAAACATCTTTGTCTAGTATTCTCCTTGGCTTAAAATTCACCATCACATTTCTGTCGTTACGCATAAGCACATTCCAGTGGTAGCAGTATGTAGGATTTTTTCCCACGTGAACCTGGTTAAGAGGCCTTACCTCCCACGAGTCTCCTGTAGCTCAGTGGTACAGCATCTGGACTAGTAAGCAAAATGTCACAGGTTCGACCCCTGTTGAGACTAGGCGGGTTTTTCCCTTGTACCCGCCTAAGTTGCTGACTAAAACAAAGATCTGAGGCTTAAAAATGACCATCACATTTCTACCAGTGCACATAAGCACATATCGATATTCAAGTCGTAACAGTATGCAGGATGTTTGTCACATGAACCTGGTTTAGCGGCCTTAGCTCCCAAGAGTCTCCTGTAGCTCAGTGGCAGAGCATCTGGACTAGTAATCAGGTCAGAGGTTCGACTCTTGTCGGGAGTACTCTGATTTTTTCTTCCAAGCCGCCTGTGTTACTGACTAAAACAAACATCTTTTTCATGTATTCACCAGCCTTAACATTTCCCCATTACAATTATATAAATTAATTTAAAGTGTTCAAGACGCGGGCTTGTTAAGCTTATAAGGTACACCACTTTCTGCCATTTGGATTCAAGTTTTGAATACTTTATTAGCCTGTTTTGCGTTGTGGAGCAGTTAAGTGGACTTAACTTTCAAACAGAAAGCTAAAGCGCTATTAAGCAGACACCCTGTATTAAGTAGACTCAAGAACTTTAGAATTCCCAGACGTATTGACGCATCTTTTTTTCTATAAGCGAAATCCATCAGGGGAAACACTGTATTATTAAAGCGGGCACATGAGCTTTAGCACGTCCTTGACTCATCGACGCAAGGCGACCTTTTTTTCGGATGCGGCAATCATTTCGTGTGTGGTTTGCCATGTCCTCGCCTAACTTTTTAACGTCTGAGCTAAGGGAAGCATGCTTCCAAACACTGTTGTTTTGAACATCAAACTGATGACCAGTTAATAGAATAACTTTAGGTCAGTTAGTAAACTCACTTATTAAGTGCTTGTAGTGGATCCAGGGATTTCAAGGGTCTTGCGATAGTGCAACGTCTGGTATATAACACAGCGCACGATTTTACACTCTCTCAGTTTTGTTTGGTAGCTGTAGAGAAAAAGTAGAGTGCCACACGGGACAGCAGTACTCGAGGACAGACCCAATAAGCGCGAAGTGAATTCCCAGCTGTGTAGAACGTGGTACGCAGCTGCGTTTCAGGGCAAGCGTCGAGTAACTGTTTCAAGAAGCAATGTCAGAGAGAAAGGAATACGAACTAGCACAACTAGGGAGTGCGAGAATGCTATCCTATAATGTTACTAACACTAGCCAAGTGAATGAACATAATCAAATTTCTTAAGTAGAGTTTCTTTCCATTTGCTTCACGAAGGCTTGGCTGTTTAGGGTGGTTATAAATGAAGGATAGACAACCTTCATTTATAACCTCTTTGGGTGGTTGTCAAATTAGAGAACAATGACTTGCACTGAGATATAGTAAAACAGTGATGGTTTGTTGAGAAGAGAAGCTTATAGCGCAACTGGAAACACTAAGGGATCAAAGTCGTCATCATCATCTCTTGGCCGATAGGGCAAAATATTCCACCGTTTCTATTGAGGTATAATTATTCGTCTAACGTCAAGGGCAAGAAAAAATAATCACGGTTCAGTAGTGTGTGTAAATCAGGCGACTGTATTCTTAATTAAGCTCTACCTTCCGACATCCGCACGAGCTACGCGCGGGTAACACAGATGGAAGGTTACCAGAATTAATAAAATGATCACCAAAGGGAAAATAGTTCCAATTTGTTATTAAATTCTCCCAACTAATTCTTTGAAAAACTGTGCGCGGATCAGTCGTGAGAATTTGTAAAAGCATATTATGGATTAAAGAGATAAAGAACAGTTGCGAAAAAAGCGTGGCTAAAATTCAGCAGCTTTAATTAATATTAAAAATTATCGTTAACACAAAATTGAATTGATGCTTATTAATGACGGATTCAATAAACATACGAGTACCTTGTTTAGTGTGCAAAACAAGACACTATACAGCATTATTAATTTTAATCTCTTTTTTCAGGCCTTTTTTAGCAACCGCACAACGCGCAAACAACAGAAAATAAAGAGTGTGTGATTAAAAACGTTCTGGTAAACACTGGACAAAAATCAGAATGAACGACTTTACATTTGTTTCTCCGATTACTGAAATGAAATCATAACTGTCATGAATTCCATATAAGCCTTGCTTAGTTGCTATGGCCTTGACAGGTGAATGGGATAAATGTTTACCAGGATTGAATTAAGTGTATAAAAGACGGAAAGCACCCAAATTAACTTAAAATTGTTCAGTATTGCCACAACATGCTGCGGAAAACAACCAAAACTTCAACGATAATTCCCGGTTGAAAAAAACAGTATCAACTAATTTTCAAAAATTAGTTCCTACAAACACAAACACCTACCATTCACAAAATTTAACTCACGTCCAAATTAACTAAAAAAGGGGAACCGTAAGTGTAGGTCCATAAGAAGGGCTCAGCCTAGTCCCCTAGCATTCTTGTTTCGGTCCAGCCTGGACACCAACCTTGTCAGGCAAAAAGACACTGGGGAAGAGGTTGACCTGGACCCCTCTGTGAGCCGTGATGTCACCAAGAGAGACTTAAGCCCTATTCACACCAGCAACTGAAAACATGTTTCTTTAAACCAGGTTAAACAAGGTGGAAATGAGTCGCGGAAACCGAACATAGAGGGCATAGAAGTGCTTTCTCCAGTTGACAAGATTAAAATGTGTAGTTCGAAAAAATATCTACCTCCGTCGCCCCCCACACGGAGGTCAGTCTTGCTTCAGGGCCCCCACCCCCCCTGGAATTTTCATTCCAGGGGGTGCTTTTCATACCCCCCATCCCCTGGGATTTCCGTAATTTTTCAACTTGATTACACCCCCAGGAGAGTTGTTACACTATATTGTTGTGCGAAAGTCAATTAATTTTTCTGCCATAAAATGAGACAAAATATTTTCATTCATGTTAATACGGTGTCTAATAATCGCAAGGACGTTCTTAGCTAGCTTTACATACTGATCGCTTGGTATCTTACGTCACATTTCTTAGTGTTGCGTTTGTTATCGAATATATGCCCGTATGACTTACAAAGACGAACCTCACAACTACGATTACTTTAGCCTAGGAAAAGGATTCGTTGGTATTTGTTAATGTTTATAACGGAGCACCATGGCTAAGAAAATGTGGTAATCTACCCATCCGAGAAAATTTGGTAATCACGTGACCGTACGCTCGACTGTCCGTCCGCACCACAGGCATACCAATGTAAAATAACTCAATCAACAGGTATGGCAACCCAAATGCAACTCGAGGTTATTTGGGCGGGAAATCGCATAGCCAGCCGCTTCTTGTAAAGCAGAGGCAGCTAAAGAGTCAATAGAGAAGAAACCGGAAAGCGGAAAATGTTTCTGTATCCCTGTTTTTTTAAGTATTACGCTTAGATTAATTGTCATGTCCACAAATTTGGAATATAGAGCAAGAGAAAGACAGAGAGTCGAAGTCGCGCAAAACATAGTTAATTGAGTGGAATGGTTGTGAAACCCGTCAGACTCCTTTGTTATATGTTTTTGTGGACCTGAAAGTGCACAACGTTCAAAAGAATTCCTATCATTTTGATTGTATTGACCAATAAAAACGTTGCGTTAATTTATTCCATAACAATTTGCCAACACAAAACAAAGGATTGTGCACTTTCACGGTACTTCCAACATAAACTGCAGCATTGTTGTTCTTATCATTGATGTTTGCCGCTTTTCATAACCAGTCTCTTCTAATAACTATGTGCAAAACAACGGCAAAGAAATGTACAAAAAAAGTGTGCTGCACGTGCAAAGTTGCTTTTTTGCTAATTAGACCTACTGTTGTTTTTTCACCGTTCTCCGGCGTTGCCTTCGCCGCTTAGCATTACACGAATTTATATTTTGTTTGAACAAACTATAAATATTATCGAGAGCTTCGCTTTTAGCCCTGCCTAAATCTATATATTACAGGAAAAGAATGGAATAAAGCGATTCATAATGGCCCGACTTTGCCTCTCGTCCTGACATAGTACTGTCACGCGAGTCAAAACTCAAAGATGGCGGCTGAAGTCTTTCCGCGAATGACTTCATAAATTAAAAATTCGAGGTGGCGCCCAGACTTATTATAGCGTATATAGTTTGCTCGTTTCTATTTTACCATGACAACCCTCTAAGGTTATGTTGACATCTGAGCAAAATGTATGATCCAATAGCATCAATTAAACTCGACAGAACGTAAAACAAAAACGGTCATTGATTTTTTTTTCCTGCATAAAAACACACTCTGTGTCGTTACCACAAATTGAATTGCAAGGATACAGTCGCATAAATCAAGATCCATTAATCCTCCTGTTGTTTTGTTTTTGCTAACTGACAATTGTAGGTTACGTCGTGAGCGTTGATATTCTGGCGACGTGTTTTAAGTTGGCTGAACACAGTTTTGGCAGTTTGTGAGTATATGTCATTTGCCAAATCATGGCAAGAGAAAGGTTGCAGCTCACAAGCTGAAACTTGGCAAGTGAAAAATATACTGATGAAAGATTTTGATTGACAGGTAAAATATGACGTTTTCATAGTTTCCATGGCAACATGAACAATTGAATACAACCTTAATTTTTCACTTTTGCTCAGTTTACATAAAATTCGCTCTTTAGATTTTCCTATAAACGTGCACACAGCTTCCTATAATTAATCATTACCATTTAAAACTTATTTGACCAAATTTTAACAGACAGGTTTTTAGATAATCAATGCTATAATTGTACAGTAATTATTAAATGCGTCACCAAATTCGTCTGTTCAACTTCCATTTTAAAGTTCTCATTATTCAAAATACGATAAAAGTAACAATTCTGCCAAATATCACAAAATTTTGATGAGTACATTTTGAGAAATCGTCGTCTGTGTACGATTGCTTTTTTCGCCGCCATGTTTGTTTTAAAACACGCGCAGTCACGCGAGTCACCGCTGACCGCCCGCAAAACTGTGTTCAGCCACCTTAAACTGTTTACAGCACACCGCGCGCGCTAATCTAAATACAAGTACAACAGTGTAAGTGCGATTAAATTACTCAGGAGGTATCCTTTGCATCTAAACAAAATGAAATCTTCCAGCAGTTCCGTAACAAAATCACACCTTTTCTTCGCCTTAAGGATAGGAATCATACTGACAGTGTCGATTACTATCTACGTTTCTTACATTTTCACCACTCACTCAAAAGGTTTTTTCCATATAACTCGCATTAGCATGGGACAACAAAACATGACTGAAGATACCAGCGACAACGAAACATCCACTTTTATCACGACAATTCCAGAAGAACTTCCTCATCGTACATATTTGATATCTCGCACACGCTGCAAAGGAAAAGTGTTTCTTTTGATTTTGGTGTTTTCAGCGCCCGCTAACTTTGACAAAAGAACAATTATTCGGAAAACCTGGGCAACTGATCCATCACTCAAAATACGATGGAGGAGCGTCTTTCCTCTCGGTCAAGCTGCGGGCGACAATATTCTAAATAAAAAACTTGAAGCCGAAGGAATGATGTACGGGGATCTGATTCGAGGATCTTATAACGAGCATTATCTGAATCTCACTTTCAAGACACAAATGGGGTTAGAATGGGCTGCAAAATACTGCGCCGATTTTCAATTTCTCCTCAAGGCAGATGACGACGTCTTTATCAATCCTTATGCTCTGATAGATCACCTAAGAATACCCGATACACCGAAAACGAATCTCTACACTGGAAGTTGTCGTTTTGGCTCTGGGGTATTTCGCGCTGGAAAAAATGGAGTGACTTGGAAAGAGTACAACAAGACCACATATCCCCCATTCTGCAGTGGACCGGCGTATGTGTTATCTTCAGATGTGGTTTATAAGTTGGTGGAAATGTTCGATGTAAAAAAGCCTTTTAAAAACGAAGACGTCTATATAGGAATGTTGGTGGAGAAAATAGGGGGAGTACGAGTCATGGTTCATCGAGGGTTTCGTTACGGGCAATGCAAGCACATTCCAGGTACCTTTTCCCTTCACAGAGCGCCAACAATAGAGTGCGTCGAAGAACTGTTTCAAGAAGCAATGAAAGAAAGAAAAGAATACGAACTAGCACAACTACGGAGTGCAAGAATGCTATCCTACAATGTTACTAACACTAGCCAAGTGAATGAACATAATCAAATTTCTTAAGTAGAGTTTCTTTCCATTTACTTCACGAAGGCTTGGCTGTTTGGGGTGGGTATAAATGAAGAATAGACAACCTTCATTTATAACCTCTTTGGGTGGTTGTCAAATTAGAGAACAATGACTTGCACTGAGATCTAGTAAAACAGTGATGGTTTGTTGAGAAGAGAAGCTTGGAGCGCAACTGGAAACACCAAGGGATCAAAGTCGTCATCATCATCTCTTGGCCGATAAGGCAAAATATTCCACCGTTTCTACTGAGGTATAATTATTCGTCTAACGTCAAGGGAAAGAAAAAATAATCAATTCAGTAGTGTGTGTAAATCAGGCGACTGTATTCATAAGCTCTACCTTCCGACATCCGCCCGAGCTACGCGCAGGAAACACAGATGGAAGGTTACCAGAATTAATAAAATGATCACCAAAGGGAAAATAGTTACAATTTTTTATTAAATTCTCCTCACTAATTCTTTGAAAAACTGTGCGGGGATCAGTCGTGACAATTTGTAAAAGCATATTATCGATTAATGAGATAAAGAACAGTTGCGAAAAAAGCTTGGCTAAAATTCAGCAGCTTTAATTAATATTAAAAATTATCGTTAACACAAAATTGAATTGATGCTTATTAATGACGAGTTCAATAAACATACGAGTACCTTGTTTAGCGTGCAAAACAAGACACTATACAGCATTATTAATTTTAATCTCTTTTTTCAGGCTTTTTTTAGCAACTGCACAACGCGCAAACAACAGAAAATAAGGAGTGTGTGATTAAAAACGTTCTGGTAAACACTGGACAAAAATCATAATGAACGACTTTACATTTGTTTCTCCGATTACTGAAATGAAATCATAACTGTCATGAATTCCATATAAGCCTTGCTTAGTTGCTATAGCCTTGACAGCTGAATGGGATAAATGTTTACCAGGATTGAATTAAGTGTATAAAAGACAGCAAGCACACTTATGAACAGAAATTTAATGTAATTTCGTGTCAATTGGTGCTGCCCAATACTAAAAGTCGCAGTAATAAAACTTTTCGAACCGTTTGAAGTTCGGATAGTGTGTTTTTTCGGGCGGGACGAAAATAAATTGCGATCCTTTCTTCAAATTCGTGGCACAAATTAGACGCAAAGTGGAACGAGTCCAAGCTACAAAAAACGGACATATTTTCAGTCGATTTGGGCCTGGATATAGCTTTATTCTATTGAAACAGAGGAAGCAATGGAGGAAAGATGAAACCAAAGAAACTGAAACTGTTAATTCCAGGGTTCGTACCCTCTTTTCAACAAAACATTCAAGGACATTTAAAGGACTTTCAAGGACACATTTCGCATTTTTCTAGGACTACATTCAGTGCAAAAAAGAGCCTTGAGTCTATGTCTTTTTTTAGTTCTTCCACATCAGGAGAATTTTATCCCGAAGGTCTTTCTGTTTGCTCCTTTTTCTTTGCAGTTCTCATTAATCTACTAAGGTAGCATGGCAATTTTCAAGGACTTTCAAGGCCTTGAATTTTTATTTCAAAATTCAAGGACTTTCAAGGATTTTTAAAGTGCGTAAGAACCCTGCATTTTGAATCAGTGAAAGGTTCCGGCAATTCTACTTGTTTACAAAAAGATCAACTCTGCTACTTGAAAAGAGCACAAAAATTAACTTTCTGCATTCATTTTTCATAGAACAAAATGCAAAATTGTTACCCTTTTTGTTACTGCTAGTCGATTAGGTGAAAAGTTAAAAAAAAGGTACCTTTTTAGAAATAAAAGGCGGGTATTTTAAGCTTTCGAGTGAAAATATTTTGACGTCAATATTGTCCACTTTTCATCCATTTCTTACTTTACCAAACGATGATTTAAAGCGCGAAAAAGGTACCTTTTTGTCGCCTTCAAGTGATCTCATCAAAGGCACAAAAAGGTACCTTTTTTGCAGTTGAAAGCGATGCTCTCAAAAGCGCGAAAAAGGTACCTTTTTTGCAGTTGGAAGTGATGTTGTTAAAAAGTGCGAAAAAGGTACCTTTTTAAAAATATAAAATAGTGTTTTCAAGCTTTTGGGAAGCCATTAAAAATCCTACTGATTGACATATGTCATCCGTTGGCACCTCTTGAGCTTCAATGAACAATGCACAGACTTATTTTTAGGGGATTCTAGGTGATCCTGTTAAAATTGAAATGATCTACAAGGGGAATCAGCGGAGCAAGAAATTTTAGTTCGCTTCAAAAGCGAGAAACTAGAAGAAATCCGAAAATACTAGCCACCAGCCAAATGGATACTTTAAAACTAGATGCAAGAAGAGAAGCTCAGCAAGCGCAACTTTAAGCGTGGAGCAAATACTTTAAAAGTCCTACATGTAAAGCAAAGGTGTTCATTTTCCTTTAAGTCTAAACTAAGCGGGTTCCGAGCGGGTCATTTTAATATAACTGCATGTCTTGTTTCCTGGGTGATGTTTTTCACTCCAGAAAGATTATTCAATTAGAGTCTTCAGTCTTGGGGTTGTTTTTGTTTCATATGATATAAATTATATAAATACTTTAACTTCAGGTGCTTTTTGAGCTACAGGCCGAAGTAAAGCCATTAACAGTAAAAATGCCACCATACCTCTGACATCCCCTAACTAAATACTAAGAGTAAGCCTGAACAACTTTCCTCTTCTTAGACTTTTGTACAGTAAGCCAGCATTTTTTCGAGAACTTTGGTGGAATTTCCCGTTTTTTTTTTTTTTTTTTTTTTTTTCAGAGAAATGAAAATTAGAAATTTTCAAATAGAAAATAAACTCTCAAGAGTCTAAATAAAAGAAATTCAAATGCCACTGTTTAGACAATTGTCTTTTGGTGTATTAAATCCATTAACATACATTCTTGTTGTTTTAACACATACGTATCATCATCGTATCATCGCGCATTTTAGTGAATTTTTTTAGGGTGAGCATGTTATTCGAAAAAATGGAGCATTAAGGTAAAGCATTTTAGCGAAGAAACAAAAAAGCATTTTAAATGCACAAGAGACTGGCTCGGCTTCTCTTCAGGTTACTAATATAACTAACACCTGTTATTCATTGATAACCACTGAACCAACGACAATGCTTCCAGCTTCACTCCAAGACTGATCAAGATGACTCACACCCATGCCAAAATCAAGCAAGGGGGATAGATTTTAAAACTGCGACCTGACACTGTACATGTTACAGTGTCAAGCTCAGCAATTGGTTTCAAACTTGGCGAATAAACAGGGAATATTTATCTCTTGACTAGTGGATTAGTAAATTCAGACAAAAAATTCATTAAAATGACACCTATGACATCTGTCAATCAGTAGGATTCTAAATGGCTTCCCATGGCTTGAAAACACTATTAAAGGTACCTTTTTCGCGCTTTTGAGAACATCACTTCCAACTGCCAAAAAGGTACCTTTTTCGCGCTTTTGACAACATCGCTTCCAAGTGCAAAAAAGGTACCTTTTTGTGCCTTTCATGAGATTGCTTGAAACCGAAAAAAGGTACCTCTTTTGCGCTTTAAAACATCGTTTGGTAAAGTGAGAAATGGATGAAGAGCGTACAATATTGACGTCAAAATATCATTCACTCGAAAGCTGAAAATACCTGACTTCTTTCTCAAAAAAGGTACCTTTTTTAACTTTTCACCTAATCGACTGGCATTAACAGAAAAGGTAACAATTTTGCATTTTGTTCTATGAAAAATGAATGCAGAAAGTTAATTTTTCTGCTCTTTTCAAGTAGCAGAGTTGATCTTTTTGTAAAAAAGTAGAATTGCCGGAACCTTTCACTGATTATTTTGACCAAAATATCGGTCGTTTTCTTTCCTCAAATTATACCCTGATTTTATATAATAGCCGTGAAACTGAATCTGGAATTTTTGAATAAAAAATGGTCCGCGATCGAAGCCATTAAACAGCTCATCAAAGGTCGTAGCGATCTTTGTGAGAGAGACTTCACTTTACTTTAAGGCTGGTTATCATTTGATTGTTGCCATCGCTATGATCGTTGAGATCGCTACTGGAATAAAGGTTAAATAAAGGTTTAAAGTAGTTTTTCAACCATTCTAGCTATGGGACTGTTCTGTGGAAGCTATAACAATTTGCTCAAAAACGTTGCGCTGGAAACTGGCCGGCTTAAAATTCGTCGCCCAAAACAGTCCTATGGTGAAATTCGACACAACATCAACCCAGTCTCACATGTATCCTCAGAACGGAAAAAAAGGAAGAAAAAAAGATCCTGTGACCGAAGCAATTGTTAAGGAAACACTCCATGAGATGGATGTCGGCGCTACGCTGAGGCCAGCTTCAAGTAATGGCCACTATCGCTTTGATTGTTTCGATAGCTTGCCCTTTTTTATCGACCATAGTAGCCTTGTTCCGTCGGCAATCACAGATGTGACGTCACCCCTCAAGCTTGTCCTGAGAACGAATCGAGAACGAGCCGAGGATAGGACGCCTATCGTGCTTGGTTCCAAGCCCCATCTGCTCACTCGGATAGCGCGAACTGGCCTGGGGACGAGTCTGCGACCGTGGTAATCATGTGAAAAAAATGGCTACCGTTGCCATGTGACACTATTAAATCTCTGCACTTATCATTTTACTTTTTTGTATCTCGATGTTTTTTAATTTTTTTTTTATACTTTTGCTGTTGTTATAATGACTCGCAAAAAAATATAAGCGCCAAAAATTCCGGCGCAAGACTTTAGTCAACAGACAAATTACTGTATTGATCGTAGGGAAAAATGTCTAGGAGACAAAGTGGAATAAATGTAAAGTAGAATGACACTCCCGTAATTACTATTCACGGTATCTTTTACATTTGAGAGTCATTTCCCTTGTACTTTGTCTACAAACGTACCCAAATTAACTTAAAAATTGTTCAGTATTGCCACAGCATGCTGCGGAAAACAACCAAAACTTCAACGATACTCCCCGGTTGAAAAAAACAGTATCAACTAATTTTCAAAAATTAGTTCCCACAAACACAAACACCAACCATTCGCAAAATTTAACTCACGTCCAAATTAACTAAAAAAGGGGAACCGTAAGTGTAGATTCATAAGAAGGGCTCAGCCTAGTCCCCTAGCATTCTTGTTTCGGTCCAGCCTGGACACCAACCTTGTCAGGCAAAAAGACACTGGGGAAGAGGTTGACCTGGACCCTTCTGTGAGCCGTAATGTCACCAAGAGAGACTTAAGCCCTATTCACACCAGCAACGGAAAACATGTTTCTTTAAATCAGGTGAAACAAGGTGGAAATGAGTCGCGGAAACCGAGCATAGGAGTGCTTTCTCCAGTTGACAAGATTAAAATGTTTAGTTCCAGAAAATATCCACCCTCCGCCCCCCTCCCCCCCACGGAGGGCAGTCTCGCTTCAGACCCCCCACCCCCCTCGAATTTTCATTCCAGGGGGTGCTTGTCATAGGAAATAAGAAAAAAAATCTCTCACCCTGACAACGGGGCAAGAGAGAACACCTGGGGACTACGCTGGCTTCTGCAACCTCGTCCCTCTAATGGAGAAAAGGTTGTGCCTTCTGCTGATGCCGTTAAGTGCTGGGTTACTCACCGCTTTATCCAAGCACACAGGTGATGGAACATGCTCAAGATCAAGAAAAGGGTGGGCAAAGAAGTCATCAAAAGATATTCTGGCCAAAGGATCCCGTTGTAGTAGAGCTAAAAGAAGATCCTGGCAGTCTGGGCTTAACTGAGATCCAGGAGGCAGCTATAGATACAAGAACAAAACAAGATAATTAAAGCTACACGCAAACGGACGCAACAACTCCCGACATTATTGGGCCAACAATGTTGGGAGTTATTGCGGCCGTGTTAGCAGTGGTGTGCAAACGGATGCAACAACGCCCAACAACGTTGGGACCTGCAGTGCATCGTGGAAAGGATACAACCCATAAAACTTTGGAGACCAAATGTAATGCGCGTGCGTGGCCCCAAAAATTTTGGAAGAGCTGTGCAAACGAATCCAACATGGTTGCGCTACGCTTCGGCGATCATGGAACAAAAGAAATGTTGGAAGTTGTTGGCTCAAACGTTTTACTGCGCACCAACTCCCAACAACATGTAAGAGGGTGTGCAAACGGACGCAACATGCAACAGCCAACAATGTTGCGTCCGTTTGCACGGGGCTTAAGTACGAGAGGTGACTCAAATTTTCCGCCACATTGCGACGAAAAATGAAATGATAGGGATAACCAAGGCAATAAGCAATATAAAAGGATTACCTTTCAGGTGAATAAATTAATCAATCAATAAATAAAAATTTCAATGAAAGAATTATTTTAAAATTAATATGTGCATGGTTTTTAAATCTAAAAATGACCACGATGCGCTAAAATTGGGTGAGAAATCTTTACAAAGAATAAAACTGAAGAGCGGTCGCGTCACTTACAGCTCGAAGAATACGTGGGAAGAATGGACTATTTCAGCCGTTGATTTCCAAATTATAACTGAACGCACTACAATAATTGTCCATACGTATTGTACGACTGCAGTCGGTTTATTGGATATAACTAGCGCTAAGTGAATCGCGTCCCGCGTGACGCTAAACTTTTCGAGTGCATTGCTTTCACCGCCTAAAATCGCCGCGCTTCTTTTCTGCACACGCTCGATCTCATATACTTAATATCCAGTTTGAGTTGGGTATATGGCTGAATCCGCAAGTGGGTAAGATAAAGCGAATCCTGCGTTTTAATTGGCTACCCGAACGGGCAAGGTGGGCTCATCTTGCCCGTACGGGATTTCCCGCGTTGGTCCCGCAAGAACAGAATCTTTCCAAAGGGTTCGCGCTCTTTTGAGCTCTTTAAATTCCATGACTTTTCCATGACCTTTTCAGGGTTTCCGTGTCCCTCGGGTTAGCTGTCATTTTCGAATATTTTCAAAAACTTCCTTGTTTTAGGGTATTTTTTGACCTAACTCAGTTCAATAGACAAAAACTCTGCTGCCCACTAAAATCCATCATTTAATTACTCGTCTCTATCTTACATTGTCCTTCCTTTGACATCTGCAGTATCTAATCCATCTGACATAACTTTAACTTTCCATGATTTCCCAGGCCTGGAAAATGAAATTCTTAAATTTCACGACCTTCCAGGTTTTCTATGACCTGTACGAACCCTGTACACAGTGCATTTGTGTGGCAGTACCCGATTAAGACTGATCTGGCACCATATATCGATGAATTCTGCTCAATATGACCATTAAATTCTCCATTTGGAAGCTGGACCAAGTTAACCTTTGCAAAGAGTTCTGCGACTGCCACTGGGGACAGGGAAAAACCTGACCAATAGCCCACGTTCAATATATTAAATTTCTAACACGACTCCGAGGCTTTCTGGTCATTTTTCTGTATTTGGTTTGGCTTTCTTTGTGCTCCTGGTAATTGTGAGACAATGGAGTCATGAAAAATTTCCAATTTTGACCCTAAAGCCTCGGGGTCATGTTGGAATTTTAACATATATCGAACGAGGGCTATTGCTGACCGGCGCGTCCCTTGTAACGATCCCAGAAGTCTTTGCGTAAGTTAACTCGGTCCAGTTTCTTTCTGGTTTCTGAAGTTGCAAATTAATGAGTGGGTTGTATTAAATTAGCATAATTATGAATTTGTTTATGAAAATGTTTACAATCCTGTAGTTTCTTACCGTGATTGGATCTGTTGAGCGAATCTTCATCTCAAGTTCAGCAAATGATGCTGATGCAAAAGGAGCAATGCCGAACAGTGCCTCTGATGAAAGCGGGCAAAAAAACAAAGCAAAAAACATATCATAAGGTGTAACAGTCAATATGAAAGAGTCATAAAGATTACCTAAACAACTTTTAAACATGTTTAAGCTTTGGTGTGAACGGGGCCTAGGTTAAAAAAAATTACGTAGAATTCAACAAATGAATTTTAACATGTTGTGTAATTGGCAACCGAAAAATGTACAGCAGGCAGCTTTTAACTGTGTTTAACTGAACAGCTTTTAAGCGTGTTTAAGTTATGGTGTGAATGGGGCTTGAGATAGAAAACTTGAGAGTTGTGAGACGTTTGCTGCTTTTGCCTTTTTTTCCAAAACTGAAAAGAATGAAACACGTCAATTTCTTCTAAACTGCACATCCAAGAAAGGAAAGACTGACCTATGTCAGGAGTAAAAAAAAATACCCTTTAATCTCAGCAAGGTTTGAACTCACAAGCCCTGGATTGGATCTTCCAGCACTTTAACTATCTAAGTTAGAAGGACATAAGTGCGTGAGATTTCTTTAGTTAGGTATTTACGTCACGGTAGCGGAGGATGTATACTGGTTGTTCAATTATATATACCCCATATTAGACTGTATACAGTGGCCTGTCTTTCCATGAGATCGTCAGGCTGGCTGTAACAGGTGGCCGTCTTAGTTTTAAATGTACCGAGGGGGGCATGGGGGATGGGGTTTTTAGTGGTGGGGGGAATCAGGAAGCAGCCTCCACCCCCTTGGTAAATTTGATACTCTTCACCAGGTGAAACTTACATTTGAAACCAAGAAGGCCACCCATTACAGTAAGCACTCATGTCAACAACCTAACGAAAAACAGACGACTACCAACAGTCTATACAGACCCTATAATTATGTACATTTCAGACTAACGAGAGTTAAATATCCTCCCCCCCCCCCCCCCTCTCCCCTTGGGCTTCACACCACTCTATGTGCTTAAAATTCCTTTTCAGATTTCTTTATCATCCTCTCCTCCCTCCCAAAATCTGACATAAATTCTCGTCTGTGTGACTTACCATAGAGGATAACACCAACAGACCACAGGTCAACACTGGCATCATATTTCATGGAGCAGATCATCTCGGGCGCCTGAATATTTAGACATGTTTAACAAAGGCATGGTCATGGTATTGCTGTTTTCCAATACATAAACTGCCAGGCTCTTAAGACATCATAAGTGTTAGCTTGTGGACCTACATACCTACAGGACTGAACTTAGCACTACAAGCTGTTTAGCTGCGATTATCAAAGTGGTTTCGTAACAGAGTCTTTTCGCATCAATTTTGACAATTTGCAAAAAAAGCTTTGTTGTTGTAGTTGTTGTTGTTGTTGTTGTTTTGTTTTGCTGTGATGAGAAGAGATGTTTACTTGCTGGCTTCACATTGGAGAAGCTTTGCATTAATGAACATAACTACGTACCCTGTAGGTCTATGAATCATGAAGCACTGAAGAAACTTTAAGAAGACACGAATTACACCGTGAGGACAAATCAAGGAATAAAGGAAAAAGGTGGCAAGACTGAATAGGATTAACGCCTTACGGATTAACTTGTGAGCCCCGTACAAATGTTAACAGAACCTGCAGTTTGTAAGATTAAATCCGCACCAAAGAACCAATCATACGAAAATCGT
Source organism: Porites cylindrica (assembly GCA_964035525.1). NCBI lineage: Eukaryota > Metazoa > Cnidaria > Anthozoa > Scleractinia > Poritidae > Porites > Porites cylindrica. Next base: position 33,679,146 of record OZ037779.1, read on the forward strand.
CATCAAAAAAAGATAAATACTGTGCGAGCAAAATGACGTAAGAAGAAAAGTTAATGGGAAAAATAGATTAACATGGTATGAACAGGCTAACTAACAAAGAAAATGTTAACAAGATTAGATTCAAACAAAATAACGAGCAACGAATCATTAATAATACATGTACAAGACCTTATCAATAACCAGTCCATCATATTATTATCCAATTTTTAGTGGATTCAGACCCAAACACAGTAGACAATAGCTTTCTATCCTACATGTATATACCTGACTTCTCAAAAATAATGAATCTTTCAATGCGCGAAAACTAGCGCAAAAGTAACACATTCTGTTTAGGCAAATAAAAAACAAATGGGTACAAATCGACTTAAAACTGGAATCAAATCGACTGGATACAAACAATTTGGGTCAAAACCACCATAACAACTGAATTGAATCCTTACCATGTACAGAGGAGATCCCCTCATCGTATGTGTCTCTTCTTCACTATGTAAGTATTTGGCAAAACCAAAATCTGTCCAAAAAATACAAGCCTTACTAAGCCACAAAGTCTATTACAGTAAAAGTATATTTACTGCCGAGCAAAACAACAGTTTCCTTTTTTTATATATCTTCCCAAAGTCACGAAATTTTACAGACTTTCGTAAGGAGGGGGGCTGAGTAGGTGCTCCCCACAATACAAACATCTGTAAAATTTTTCTGCCTTGCAGAGCTACATGTACATCTTGCTTCTTTTACAAAAAGTCACTATCAAACTTGGCAATTTTGCTATTGTTTAGGACCTCTATTCAGTGTTGTCACAGGATTTTCACAAACTGGTCCATGCTAAAAGTTGAGAAAAACTGTGGAAGGATCTGCGAGTGAAGTATGAGAAGAAATTTCCCGTTGTAAAATTGGTATTAGAGAGATAACACTCATGCATTATTTAATTTTTACATGGACAGTTGTATCCCTCTATTAAAGGACAGGAATAATATTATTATTTGGAGAGCCTGTGCAAATTAATTTGTGACAACGAGACTGCTGATAAAGAAGGGCAAAGAATGAAATTAGATCGATACGTATCATAATTTATAATGGACAAATTACGATTCCAACCCCAAAAAGGCATAGGCTTTGACAGAAAATGGTTGATCAGTGTTAAAATTCATACCTGCCAATTTCAGTACTGGATTTTCTCTTGCTGATAGAAGCAGATTTTGTGGTTTCAGATCCATATGAGCAATATTATTTGCACGTAAAAACTGAAGAGCAAGGGCTGAAAAGAAGACAAGTATTTTGTTTTAAAAGATTTATGGATAAGGGTCTGGAGGGAGGGCCTTGAAACCACATTCCTGCATTTCTCGTCTGTTGGTCACTTGATAGTTTCAATAAGATAATCATTGACCAGGTCACTCCGTACTTTACTTTGATATGAGGGTTTATGATCATCTCGCCACCAAACCATCTCACCACCAATGAAATCGACACCAAGGAGTCGACTCGCCACCAAGGAATAACTCTTAAATAATACCTAAGATTATTTACTTAAGATTTTTACTTTTTCGTCAAGCTTATTCGAATTTAAAGTCAATCCAAATACAAGTCTTTCGATCCTTATTGACGATCCTTGCATCAAATGTGTTAATATGTTCTTGGTAATGCAAATAGTAAGGATACATGTATAGGCTTGGAGAATGTAAACTTTGGCATTTGAGAGATTAAAAAACTGGCAGAAAAGTTTCACATCCATCAACATTCAAAACAATGGTTGGTGGCGAGATGGTTTGATGGTGAGGTGACCGGATACCGATATGAGACACCGCTGAATGCTCACATATTTGATTCAGCTTCCTTTGCTGCTAGAACATACTTGTTGAGTAGTGATGATTTCCCAAACTCCCAACAGACAGGCAAAAAAAAACACATCTTGTGCCCAGATTTTGGTGAATCCCGCTCTTTGGATGGCAGTCAAACAACTTTGATGGGTAACACTTGCACTACAATGTAGCTCTTGCCCTCTGACCTCATAGATTTGCAATGTTGTTCACTCAGAGAATTTTGGTGGGAATATTCTTATTGTTTATATATGCTATATGAATTTGTAGTAGCCAGGGAGTATGTGCATTGTTGGGGGAAACTGTTATGTTCCAGGTATATATATATTACGCCAATGTTGAATGAAGTCACATTCAGATTGCCTAACCTAATTGTCGTAAGAATCGTCTGGCAATTGCTTCTGGTAAGCCTCTTCTACTGTGAATAAACCTTGACAAGTCTCCTCCACTACAGTATTCCATGATGAGGAAAATATATTCATCATTCCACTAAATGCACAAAAAAGGAAGAACAAGACCTGTAATGACAAACTATTCAAAATAAAGTAAAACATAAACCTGGGAAGGGCCACTGGGGGTAAATGGTTTAAAGTTAATAGAGCACAAGTTATCTAAATAATAGGGAGCTTATTAATAAACAACAATGGCGATTGCTATGGAAATGTCATTATAAGTGAATTTGCGCTGCTTCAAACTTTACTGTGCTCACTCAATTTTCCAATTTTTTTCTCAAATCTTAGCAATTTTTTTTGGAATTGAATTCTATAAGACTGTATTGAAGTTCAGGAAAAGAAAAGAAAAGCTGTTGCCTTGTGTTCATGTCCTGCAGAAAATGTGAAATTAGGCATTTGAAAATACACAAAAAAGCATGACGCTTGTGCAAAGTTATTATTCTGCTAATAAATCCTATCGCTTTTTTTGCTATTCTTGCTGCTGTCACCGTCATCACAGCTAAGCTTCCTAATATTTCAAAAGTACATGTACCAGCCATTTTAATATCATATATATAGAGAAAAACATTAGAACAACAATATTCATGCATAAAATTGTCCTTACTGTAAAATAATATTAAAAATAATGAACCACAGTGTAACAGAACTGTATGAAAACCCAGACACTTGTAGTGTCTACTTTTTTACAACACTGTCATGTAAACACTCGCAATAGACAAGACTGATCAAGGAGCTTAAATATAATGATAGATTCTTTTACGTTCCATGCACATCTTTTTTAAAATTATTATGTGCTCGCAATGTGGAATGAGCATTTTTTGCTTCTATTAAGTTCATTTGCTGACGCAAACTGCCCCCAATAATAAAAGCCGACCAAATTTTGAGACAGAACATTCCATTCACGCTGCTATAATTTATGTTCCTCCATATAGATAATTCTTCTCTAAATATAAACCTCTCTTTGAAAACTGTAAGCCCTGGAATTATGATTGCTTCTTAATTAATAGGAAGAAATAATGTATTTTTAAGAAACAAAAAACATTTACATGTACAGTTTTTGTAACAGCTGCTGCTTTACTTACTTCAAAGTCTTTAAGCTTGACTATATGCTCATGATCTAATTTCTTCAGTAATTCAATCTCCGTGAGTAAATTTTCTGTTGCTGACTTGCTTAATGAACGTTTTTGAATACATTTAATTGCAGCCACATCTCTCATATTACCCTGAAAGAAGAAAATGGAGAAGAATTCATCTGACCAGTCCATCTGCATAACTAGCGTACAATAATATTATTATTTGCCGCCTGCTCCAAGGGAGCAGTCCCCTTCAGGTATATGTAGATAGTTAATATATGTACTCATAATGAGCTTCAAGACCATAGTAACTTGTTTCAGACCTTTCTGCTCTTCAAAGGTCTCTTTAGAAAGGGCAGAACAAATGAAGTCATTTTTTATCAGCTCTTTCATATTTTGTTACTCTTTTTGTGAATAACAAGATTATTATAAAGCCCTGTGCAAGCAGACCCAACACTTTTGGACAACAACTCCCAACGTTGTTGAATGTTACATGTTGCATCTGTTTGCACACCCTTTTGAATGTTGTTGGATGTTATTGCATGTTGTTGAGAGTTGTTGAACAAAGTTTGAAACCAGTCAAACATTTAGCCACATGCAAACGGACACACAACAACTCCCAACATTGTTGGGCCAACAATCTACCTGTAAACAAAAAAAAATACATCGAATAATTTTAAGCCCCCAGCATAAGCCCACCTTCAAATGTATTGAAATGAATTTCATTTAAAATGACATTTTGAAGCACTGTTTTGTTCACAGATCACAAGTAAAATTAATCAGTTGTTTATATTTACTGACAGGTTATGTAAAAAACCGGTGGATTTCCACTGTCTTTGGATTCCAACCATGTTACAAGGCGGCCAAGCTGGTAGGCAAAACAATGCATGTATATTTTCCGCAGCATTTGCGTTGAAAAAGAATTATTCTAGTTCTCATCGGAGAGTAAGCTTTTGTTCCTTTCAACCAACATGGCCGCCGTGACGTCAGCTTCAAACCAGCAGTAGGATAATACATACATACATACATACATAAATAGTTTATTTGGTAACGCAGGTTACAGAATACGCAAGACTGAAGTCCTGATGTGGACCTGCCTATCTACTTGTTAAAAAACTAAAGTATATACATGTGAATAAATAGAAAATCAACAGAAGTTAAATAATAAATAATAATAACAATACAAACATAAATAAGATTAATAAAGAAATTCCTCATAATTTCCTATTTCTTATCATGGAAGATTCCTTATTATAGCTTATAGAATTAATTAAGTCCTTGCTAGATCTAAGTCTTTTTTTAAAACATTCTAAGCTAGAAGACTTTTTGATCGAATCAGGAAGTGAGTTCCAAGCAATGGCCGCTCTATGCTTAAAAGTCAGCCTGCCAATTTCTGATTTAGGACTTGGAAATTCAATATTCATTGATTTCCTCAGGCAGTGAGATGATTGTTTTAACATTACTAGATCATTTAAAACATTGGTATTGCATCTATAGTAGGATTTATATGCTTCCACTAACAGTCTCTTAGTATAGTAAAATGATAAATTGTTCCAGCCTTTCAATTTATTTAATTGATCAGCATTCGAATTCCCTGAAAGTTTAAAAATAAGTTTAGAAGCTCGTATATGAGCACGCTCAAGATCATCCATTAGTGCAGGTGAGCAGGAACCCCATACTAGTATTCCGTATAAAACACTTGGAAGTACAGTCCTAAAATAAACAGTCTGTAGAATGGATGATGGCAAGAATTTAATTCTTCTGAGGACTGCTATTTTCTTATTAAAAGATTTTAACAGACTTTTAGTGTGTTCTTGCCAAGAAAGATTACTGTCTATAGTTACTCCTAGACATTTACATGATGATTTAAATTCAATAAATTTTTCACCATACTTCAAAGGCAACAATGGACCAATGAATCTTTGTTTAGATAATAATAAGGCTTCTGACTTAGGCATGGGTCGCACTTGGCAAAGTTTTGGAAAAATTTGTTTACCTTGCGGTAGAAATCTGTCATCAGGAGACATTGCCAAGTGCGACCCCAAGTTTTCCGGTTGGAAAAAAACTTTGCGAAACAGAAAAACATCAAAGATGCCGAAGTGCTTGGGTGGGGCAGGCAGATTTTGGAAAACTCGAGCTAAACGATAGGAATCACGGCGGTAAGTGTCAGCACTTGTCAGCGAAACGTGACCAATTTGAAACACGATCAATTTGAATCAATCGTTGAAATTTTCTGACCTTCGCGTTTTCATTGTGGACGGACGAGGCTACCACTAATTTTCGCCATTTTAACGTTTTTGCGAAAACTTTCTACGGGCGAGCAATTCATAGGCTTGTAATCCTTCGCTATTTCAACGTTTTTACGGGAACTCTCTACAGGCGAGCCAATTATAGTCTACCCAGGTACCGTCACAGGTTTGTTATTCTGCGAGCTAAATAGAGCCTTTGCAGCCAAGCACTTTATTTTCTTTATTTCTCCCATCCTCCTGAAACTGGGAAAGGAGGTAAATGATCCTACGCCAAATGATCGGACTGCGAAGAGATAATGTTCTCTGGTATCTGGCCTACTTTAGTTCTCAATGTGTCAAAACAACGACAATTAACTCCCGCTAGTGTAAAATACTAGTGCGACCCTTCTCGACTTGACTAAAAGTTTTCTTTTCCGGTTGCGGTTTCGAATTTTTGTGGTTTTTTAGCCGGCAAAGATGAAAACTTTTCCCAAGTGTGACCTATACCTTAGTTTCATGAGCAATCAATCTGTTAGCACCACACCAACTAAGAACTTGATCTACGTATAACTTGCATGGCCTTAATTATAGTATCAATATTATCACTTATGGTAAATATGGTAGTATCATCAGCAAACATATAAAGTTCTCCCGAGGTTACAGATTCAGGAAAGTCATTGACATAAAGGGAGAACAGTTTGGGTCCTAAGATTGACCCTTGTGGTACTACAAACTTGAGAGAGCTAGTGTCTGATTTCACTTCATTAACTTGAACAAATTGGTTACGATTTAACAGGTAGCTTCCCATCCAAGATAGTAAATTTCCTGATATACCAACAGCTTTCAACTTTTGTAATAGGATGGTATGGTTCACCGAGTCAAAGGCCTTCCTGAAGTCAATAAACAGAACACCAACTTTAAGATTATTATCTAGGGCCCACTTCCAAGTGTCAGTAAGATGAAGAAGAAGACCCTCTGTAGAACGATTCTTGCAAAAGCCCCATTGATTGTTCTGAGCTTCAATGTGATTGTCTATGCTGTTGCTTATAATGTCTTCAAGAATCTTTCCTGGGATACTTAAGAGAGATATGGGCCTGAAGTTGCTCATATCAGTGGGTGCTCCCTTTTTAAATACTGGCTTAACACGTGAGAGTTTCCAGTTTGTTGGAGAAACTGCATCATCTATACTTTTCTTGAAAACTGGCAGCAGGCTATGGATAGAAGATTCCCCAAGGAGTTTAAGGTCCTTGGGTGAGACTAGGTCCGGTCCAGTAGCTTTATTCGGGTTTGATTATTTTTCAATTTTCTTCTTCACTAGCTCCCAATTTAACTCTATGTTGCATCTTGTAGGAGTGACTCTTGTTACATAAGAAGTTAAGGTGTTTGGATCAAGAGGCTCTAAATTTTTTGTAAGTTCTTCACTGATATTAACAAAGAACTCATTAAAGTAAGAAGCTTTTTCGAGATCACAGGTTAATACATCTTTACTGTCAGTTATTATGGGACCAATAGTACTATCCTTACTTTTCCTTAGAACCTTGTTGGTTAGTTTCCAAAATTGCTTAGGATCTTGAGAATTCATAAATTCCTCTTTTCAATAAGCAGCTTCCGATTGTTTTAACAACTTTTTTACTTCATTTCTCTTGGATTTATATAATTCCCATTTGACTTGATCTTGAGATGACTTGGCCTCCTTAAGTAACTTATAGCGAAGATTTATTTGCTTCCTTATGTAAGTAGAAATCCAGGGTAAAGATTTGGATCGTATTTTAACATTCCTAGTTGGGACGTGATGGTTGACTATATCCTTATATAAAAAGTCCCACAGGTACAAGCTATCGTCGACGTCGTCAAAAATACCAGCCAATTGCCACGGCGCATGTTCTATATCATTTCTAAATTGTTTGATGGCAAGTGATTTGTAAGCTTTGGTTGTTATATACTTGGGTTTAGGATTAGCTTTAGTAGTCATAAAGACAGCAAATACTAAGTGATGATAATAACTTGCACGCATCTTAACTTTAAATTTTCAGAAACGTTACCTTCTTGAATGCCTTGTACACAGTTGCGTACGTTCCTTGGCCCAGCTTTTCGGTCACTACATAGTGCTCTAGCCTTGGAGGCGGAACTACTCGAACCCCGACCGGAGCCGCCATCTTGCTTGTTTACGATTGAGCCCGCGCTCAATACCGCTTGACAAATCGTAGGTGTCAAAAATAGAACTAGTTGAAGCCCGAGTAAAGCAAGGCCAGCAAACTTTACATCGAGTAGATTCGTGAATTTAAGCTGCAAATATTTGAACAATTTGCCTAAAGTTGAACTTCTTCAGTGAAAACAGGAGTATCGGGATCGAAATGGTCGTCGTAAAAGAATCAATAGTGGAAACATGGCGCAAGATTATACAAAACACTCCTGGGAGGAAAGACAAATCATGGGTCGTGTTTCGCCACGGCACTTGTGTGATTCTCATGAACGGTGCTGCTAGCAAGGAAGATGCAACAACGAAAGCTACTCAGATCATCGCAGAATATGGCCCGGTTCATGCCGGAACTCCCGCTGGAGATTTTAACGTCACCCAAAACCCAGCAGTGGAAGGAATCATCGTAACGTGCTGGCACGATGATGTTTTGAATTTTGTTGGCAAGGATGAAGATGGAGGTAATCCCTTTGTAAATGCTTTGGTAGGGAGAAGCAAACGAGATCAAGATGGAAGAAGTCCTCAAGTCTTGCACGTGGAATATAATGGTTGAACCTAGCTAGGTTGTAAACACCTGTACAAGTCGATCTCCGATCTCTGTTAATTAGTACACGTTAAAATTGATGAAGAATTTTAATGTTTCCAAAAGGATTTCTATATAATTCCCATAAATATATTCCTTGAACATTTCGCACTGACTGCTCCGTTTTCTTTATGTTATTTTATTTTTTAATTACTTTGCTTTGGCCAAATGGAAACCAGACTTTGAAATAAAAACTGCATTAAATGGAACATGTTTATCTTTTAGTTTGAGAAGAAGAAATACCAAAGCGCTTACCACCAAAGAAATAATAAAAACATATTGTATATTTTTTTTTCAGTTTTTAGTTATTTTTCTTGAACTTTTTCTACTTCCGCCCGTCCCCAGTCCTACCCAGTTAAAACGAGGACCGTACCATCATGCTTTACGGGTTGTGAGTTCAAGATGGCGGCGTGGATGTCGAATTTTTTGACCGCAATACTATGCCTTTTTCTATGGATAGAGAACGTGCATGGTTTTGCGATTAAGTCAGGAAATTCCTCTGTCTAGCCTTTTACTTGAATTTGGTCGATTGATGGTTAGCTAGTGACATTGCGGCCTGAATTCAGAGATATCATGGCAGAACCAAATTTCAAAGGTCTTTTACAAATGCATTGTCAAAAAGCTAAGGTTGAACTCCCCAAGTATAGTTGCACACAAAAAATGCAAGGACATATTCCAGTTTTCTTGGCTAATTTGGTCGTTTTGGGGCAAAATTTTACTAGCGAAGGCGAGTTCAGCACCAAAAAGCAGGCTGAAAAAAGTGCTGCTAAGGTTGCTTTGCGCGAATTGAGAATTCTCGGGGGAGATTTTCAGCTGAAATCCTGCACTGCACTCTCTCAGACTGTGAATGAAGGATTTCCCAGTTGCAAGGTAGACCAGTCTTGCACAGACATAAACTCTGGGTCAACAACAGCAGTGGAAGAAATTCACAAAGATATGCAAGTTTCTACTTCGCCTGAAAAGTGTGAAAAAGCTTCCATTCCAGAAACACAAATGTCTTCTCCAGAGATCCAGAAAACATTATTCCCTTCCACCCCTACTGTGACTCCTGTTTCAAGAAAAGGTAATGGTGTTGTTTCATTCAAGAATGTTCTTCAAGAAAGGGCCCAAAAGACTGGATTAGCTTTACCTCAGTATGAGACGGTGCAAGAAGGTGGAGGTTTTGTATGCACAGTCACCTTTAATGGACAGTGTTTTAAGAGTGAAGGATGTTCATTTAGCAAAAAGCTGGCTCAACAGAATGCAGCTGCTGTAGCCTTTAAGACTTTAACCTCTGGGGAAAAAACAGATGGAAATTCCCTACTCCCCTCAAGAACATCAGCATCAAACATAGAGACCCCTCAAGCAACAAATATGCAGTCTCCAGCAACAACTCCAGAAATGTTTGATGCCACAGTTTCCTATAAGAACCTCCTCCAGGAAAATTGTCAGCAAAGAGGAAATAAGCCCCCCACATACTCCACAACCTGGGAAGGTATATGTCATGTACAGGCTTTTTGTTTCTACCAAACTCTTTCTTTTTTCTTTCCTGAACCAAAACCGTAAATAGATCTGGACAATGTGCTTAGAGTCTTGGGAATTTTGAGCTCCATTTGTAGCACAAAACAATCACATATTTTAGTCAGTAAATATATGAACCATAAGCCTTTAAGTCATTGCTTGCAATCAAAGCCTAGGTGCATTAATTGAGGCTATAAATTTGTAGGTACTTGATGTAATGTCAAATAATAATTCATCTTTTGCTAACAAGGAAATACAGTTATACGACTATTTGAAAGAAGAGTGTAGACCCTTTTTAATCAGAAGTCACTTTGCAGGCTGGGATTTTTTTCCATTCACTAACCCTGGGTGGGGGGGGGGGGTGCTTGGGTTAATGTTTACTGGGTATGTGCCACTCTCAGAGCCCCTTCCCCATTATAGTCCAGTCTGTGGTCAAACATAGACCCCACCTTAGTCACTTTTGGGCAAAAATGTAATTTTCGCAATCCCAACTTAGTCACTTTCTAATATGTATCTACCTTATATCGAACAAAGAGCACTTTACTTTTCACCCAAAGTACAAACATTCTGGTATGACTGTTTGCTACCAAAAAATATGAAGAACTGTCTTACCCCAAATCTCAGAAAATGGTGACCCCATTATAGTCAATCCAGTCGAGTATGTGACCCCATCCAGTGGCACATCCCCATTTGCCTCTTATAAGGAAGTACCCCCCCCCCCCCCGCCCCCCTGAGTCACCAACCCTTTAATTGAGTGTAAAAGTGGTGATAAAGGGTGTATATCACAAACCATTTAAAACTGAAAACAGTCTACATGGCAAAGCTTTTTTTGCTGTGGTGATAACCCTGCTCTATGGACACCCATATATAACTGGTAGTTTATTTTCCCTAAAATTAACCTGCTTAATACAGGCATCAGTTGATATGGGCAACGGACATTTTCCTGAGTCCTGAGTCACAAACTCCCATATATTGTCAACCCTGCTTTATGGACACTTTATATAAGCATTGTTTATGACTGAATACTGTATCTTATTAGTGAAAATATAACAGAAACTAAGAATGACCTTGCAGAGGTTCTCTCTAATACCCAGGCCAAAAGGCTTAGTTGCAAAGTAAACTTGCTAGCACTAAGTAATAAAGTTGCAGATTCCATTGTTGTGTTTCAAGAACAATACTTAAAGGGTAATTTTAGTCTGAGACTATGATAAAATATTATTATTGTGACTTTTCTTTAGGAGGAACTTGTTAAAGTTACAGTTAAGAAATCAAACACCATTTTCTAAAAAAAACTGCTTTAGTCTTTGTACTGATAAAAACTAGGTCTGTTACGTCTTTTCTGAGAGCCCCTTATTATCTTGTATTATACAGACACCTCGATAATATGGACACTATGGCATGTCCCTTTCATGTCCTTATTATCCAGGTTCCACTGTATTTTGAAAGTTAAACTTACAGCAATCTTTTTTTTGCTGTTGTTAGCTTACTAAAAGTATTCACATTCTCTTCCAAGGAACAGGATTTATCAGCACTGTTTGTTTTGGTGATGTTATAGTATCTACCAAGGCACCGTACACTTCCAAAAAACAAGCAGAACAAGTTGCTGCTCGTGAAGCCCTGTTGGTAATTGGTGTTTCAAATCCAGAGGAAGTCTTTGTTAACAAGGGAACAAAGAAGAACAAGTTGAAAAGAAAGTTTGCACCCATGGCTGGGCAACAGAGAACATCATGGGTTCATTTTCGTGGAATACAAGGAGGAGGATGGCAATCTAGTGATTGGTAAGGTTAAATTAAAAATCCTAAGTCCCTTCTAGTTTCTTTCACATTAATAGTTGATACAGTATAATAATAATATTAATAAATTATACTTGTGTAATCAAATGGTGATAAGTGAAATTAGAGAATAATAATATTTCAAGTGTGTTTTGTCCAAATTCCAATTGACACAAGTGAATTATTCTCCAATTTCATGAACATAATTATTTTGATAACTATTAATATCACGGGTGCAAATACACTCACAATCATGGGTTTGTGCCTTTTCTTATATCTAGAACTACATGCATGTCATCCATCTCTTCGTTCCACCTCCTCCCCCTAATGAGCAGCCAGGCGAGAGAGACTTGCTGCCTAGGGGTTAGGGTTAGGTTGGGGGATGGGGCAATGTTTGAGACTCAATGCACTGAAAAGTTTAGAGCATAAATTTTGGCTTAAGTTCTCAATTTTCTTATTTTTTTGGACAAAATACCTGTTAGAATCCTTCTTGATGTGCACTTCCATGTGTTCAGTTTCTGAAGCCTCTTTGATACAATAACATCTTCATTCATAACATTTATTTTTTACGGGATGTTATCATGATAAGGTGAAATCTCACACCAAAGGTAAGGAGTTATTTATCACCCATGATTATTATGGTTGAAATTCCATGAAACTCAACAATGGTAATAAGCCCTTCGCAGCTAGCCATTCACATGTTACAAAACTGCCGTGCTGGAGAGCAAAAGTTGCACTGGGACAAGACAGACAAATGCATACATAATTTTAAATGTTAATTTCCTTTGTTTGTCTTGTCCTAGTGTGGCTTTTGCTCTCCAGCATGGTGGTTTTGTACCACGTAAATGGCTAGCTACAAAGGGCCTATTGATTTAAGTTGTTGCTTTTCTTGGACTAGACTCCAGGAAACTAAGTCACATGAGTACTTGAGTGAAATTTAAAGTAAAAACCCAGTGGGCATTTGCCTTTTTTCTTACATTACATGAATAATAACAACAAGACACTCCATGTGCTATAAATGAAAAGGGTGCTTTTAACTCCAATAATATTTCTCTTTCATGTGTGTTTCTCAAAATACACTTAAATAAACTCTGTTTATAATGATGGTGTAAAAAAGAAAACAAATCAAATTCATGATTTTTGTACTGTGCTAAGGAATCTGCAACAAGTTCAAGTGTAATTTCTTTTGCTTGTGATCTAACATCAGGGGAGATGCTGATTTCTTTTGGGAACAAGCAATTGCAAATAAAAGGCAGAAGCTGGATCCAAATGAATCACTTTTTGGCAGGAGTAGAACAACATTTGCCCTTCCATTACAACACAGACGAGACTTATCAGTTGGTGAAATCTGGAAGGAGAAGAAAAATGTGGTAATTGTTGGGGATGCAGAATCATCTTTTATTCTGTACTGTACAAGAGTTCCAGGAACTTGCAAGATTTTCAACACTCGGACAATGTCACTGGTTGAGCTTGAACCTGGTATTACAAAGCGTTAAGTGTTTATTTACACTCGTAAATAAGGATAATGGAGGCAATGTATGAGGTGTCAAAAGTAAACATCCAAATGTAAAATCTGGGCAAAGTTCAACTTTTATGTTTATGCACGACCTTTAATTCATTGCTTCTATTTTAATGCAAGTTTAAGCATATAACATTTATGCAAGTTCAGTGGAAATCCAGTTTTAGATATAGAATTACAGTCTACATGTATCATTGCATCTTTCACTCAGTGCACTCTGAAGTAGTTAGTAAAAACAAGAAATGGGCGCTAGGAGGGCACGCAAGGGGTGTTGCAGTGGTGAAAGCAAAGTGAATTCCAGTGATTTTCCTTGTCAATACTCTTCTACATGTATTAATTATTTCTCCTGTATTCGCAATAAAGAAAACTGTTGATATTTACATGTTTTTTTGGTCATAATTCATGTAGGTTTTCGAATTGTTGGTCTTGATGCCCAGTATTCTGATTTTAAGGGTAAGGTGGCCCTTGAAGCAGAGAGGTGTGCGAATGTTATTATTCCTGAAACACCAGATCCTGTGCTTACAAGCTGCGGTGTTGTACTTCTTTATCAAGATCCACAGTCCAGGTATACTGCTTTAATAATGTGCACTGTACAACATTAGTAACATGGGTACTTATAGTGGTTATTATAATCACTAGTAAAATCAAAAGAATACAAGAGTATGTGCTCTCTTTAATGTTGTTTAAATAACTTGACATGATTCTGATCTGTTTGCTTCCCAGATGAGAGTGTATGCAAATTTGAACCTTCTTTTTTAATAATAATTATAAAAAATATTGTTTTCTTTGCTAACAGTGATTCAAATGCAATTATTATTTACCTTTCAGTCTGCTTCAGGTACTTCTTAAAAGATACCTTTCCAGCCAGGCATTCGTCAATGTTGCAGCCGCTTTGGCTCAATATTTTCGCCGTAAGATCTCTGGTCGACCTGTGACGCTTGACATTCCAAGCCTTACAGAACACATAAGGGACTGGATGCTGGAAGAAGTACAGAACATTGCAACCATGAATGAAGAAGCTCTCCAGCATGTGTTTTCCTACATGTGGAAGTTCAACAAAAGATGGATTTCCTTTCTTAATCCTCCTCTTCCACATGATCTTGAATTTCTTAAGGTGAGTAAAATTAAATCACAGCTCTTCAACTAAGGGTCCACCCTTGTGGTTGCTTACGGGAAGTGGTTATCCACAGAAAAAGCAAGAAGATAGGCTCAAACTGAACTGATGAACAAGCTAAAACTTAGGCAAACAGACAGCTGTGCACTGGCAATAATATTTCAGATTTTTTACTTAACATTTTGCATCAATGTTCGATCCCCTTTTTTTCCTACAGATCGTATTACAGCCATCTTTTTTGTAAGTTGGCTGTTATAACCTCTAAGCATGCTTGGTCAATGCTTGGTCAATGCTTTTAGAACTTTTGTGACATTCGAGCAATGGTTCTCTTACAATCGTAAGTGATTGTGCTGGGTGGTCGCTTGGGGGAAGCAGAAAACAAAAGAATATGTCAAATTTTCGGTTTGAAAAGTGCTCACAGTCGTTTAAGAAACTTAATTTTTGAGGAGAGTTTTAGACTGTTCACAGTCCTCTATTTTTTCGTAAGATCATCGAGATTGAGCGTTTTGTGTTACGGGCTGCCATCTTGCATGAGTGTCAAAACTACTTAGGGGGCAGGGGTGGTTTGGTAGTAAGTGAGAAAAATAGAGGTACTGTAATAACATCACTGCAGCTCGCGTTCAGGAGGTGTGACAGGAATTTCACGTCTTTCACCATTCATTAATTAAGAAACTGCTGGTGATGAAAAACATGCCAGGCACATTTAGCATTGATTACGCGTGTTTACAAATATCTCCTTTCAAAACAGTGATTTTATAATATTTCTGGGCCATTCCTCGAAATAAAATCGGCAAACATGTACAAGAAAATATTTTGCTAATCAAAATACCAAAAATCCTTCGTGTGTTTGCGCAAGATGTGCCTTATGGTATGAAAGCATACTTTTTATGGAAACGTCGACTTGTCAACGACTTGTCAATGTCGGCAACTTAGATTAAACCCGTTGTCAACACAAATTAACATCTATTGTCTAATGACCGATCAAACGCCTGCGTTGCTGGTACAATGTGTTCCGTGAATGCGAGCCGCAGTGGTGTTATTACAGTCCCTCTATTTTTCTCGCCCCTCCTCCCCCCCAGAGCTATAATCCCCGATGCCCGCCCCCTTGGTTCATTTGAAAATCAAGATACCCGTGACGGTAAGAAGCGGTATATCTAAACGATCTCACGAAAAAATAGGGGACTGTGAACAGTCTAGGAGAGTTTTTAAACAGTATTTGATTGTCAAACAAAGGTGGAGGAGGTGGTCACTTTTTGCTGATGACCAAAATAAGCTATTCTGACTCCACTACACAACATCAACAGACAAAACGTAATGGCAAATAAGTTTATTTTGGGACGGCTTGGCGAGAACCAACCCTACAAAGTATTTATGTAAATACAATAATAGGTGAATACTGGTGAATACCTAATGTACAACACTTGTAAACTAGCTTTCACAAAAAGATAAAACTCGTGCGACAAATGGTCGCTCTTGACCTGAATCTCCCATTTAAGCAGGCAGGCTTAGTGCCAGGTAGGCTGCCAGTCATTCTGGGGAAACTAATTAATAAAACTCAGACAACGCATAACTGGCACACGGAACACGGTAGTAGCACAGAGGCTAAACAAAAAGAAAAAACTCCTCACAACTGGTCGATCTCGACCTGAATCCCCCAAATGAGCACACAGGCTTAGTGCCAGTTAGGCTGCCAGTTAGGCTGGGGAAACTAATTAATAAAACTCAGACAACGCATAACTGGCACGAGGAACACGGTAGGAACACAGAGGCTAAGCAAAAAGAAAAAACTGCTACAACTGGTCGATCTCGACCTGAATCCCCCAAATAAGCACACAGGCTTAGTGCCAGTTAGGCTGCCAGTTAGGCTGGAGAAACTAATTAATAAAACTCAGACAACGCATAACTGGCACGAGGAACACGGTAGGACCACAGAGGCTAAGCAAAAAGAAAAAACTGCTACAACTGGTCGATCTCGACCTGAATCCCCCAAATAAGCACACAGGCTTAGTGCCAGTTAGGCTGGAGAAACTAATTAATAAAACTCGGACAACGCATAACTGGCACGAGGAACACGGTAGGACCACAGAGGCTAAGCAAAAAGAAAAAACTGCTACAACTGGTCGATCTCGACCTGAATCCCCCAAATAAGCACGGAGGCTTAGTGCCAGTTAGGCCGGGGAAATTTAATAAAACTGTGATCAACGTATAACTGGGACCGGGAACACTTCAGGAGCACAGAGGCTGAGTGCCAGGAAAACTGGGAATTATCTCCACTAATGTACCCAACAAGGCACGTAGCCCAATAACCAGTAAGACTGCCATAAAAGGCTAGGGCGGGACATTGAGGGTAAACAATGAATAACGACCCTGGCTAGAGGTCTGTAACATTGCCTGCAACCTAACTGCTCCAATAATGACTTACGTCGCCTCCTAAAGAGCGGTTCCGGGACACCTGACCTAAGCATACATGGAAACTAAATATATCAAGTAAAGGAGCAGGTGCAAAACTGAGATAACTAGTGTACAAGTACATAAAATAAGAAACGGGAAAAAGGCTGAAAACTAGCAGAGCTGAGCTACCGCTTACAAACTGAAGTAAATGCGGTCAGACGGAGGCCAGAAAAAACCTGCCCAAAAAAACCCCGAAGGGAAAAAATGCGGGCAGGAAATCTGGGTAGGAACCAAGGCTCAAGCTCAAAGCCCTTCCTACGGGACTTAACAATGTAATCGAGAATATGTTGCTCCTAAAAATAAATAAAACAAAAATTAAAGAAAAACCAAGGAGAGGTTGGTTCGTAAGCCTAGATGACGAACACGTGATATACGCAGCCTTATATACCCCCGATATGGCTACCCATGGTGCACCCGGCCTAGTACCCAGGCCCTGTTGTATCTCGTGCCGTCAAAATATTTATTTCTGCCTTCTTCGCGGGCTCATTCGTCAGAAATAACATATTCTGACTCCACTACACAACATCAACAGACAAAACGTAATGGCAAATAAGTTTATTTTGGGACGGCTTGGCGAGAACCAACCCTACAAAGTACGTAGAGTGACAAAGTATTGGGCGAAATGACAAATGAAAGCTCCTAGAGCCCAAGAAACTTGGAAACTGAAAGCCTTTTTTCTAGGTCATCATCGGTAGGCGTCCTTGGCTAGAATGGACTTTCAGCGGCCGAGCCACTGAAACACACTGTCACAAACCCCATTATAAGCAGCGAAGGTGGCCCCTCACTAACGCAAGGAATATAAACCAAAAGTGGAAGAGTCAACCCCGACAATTCTCAGGTCCTTGCGAAAAGCCTCTCTAATTGTGGTATAGCTGATAGGCTCGTTCTGGGAAACTAACTAAAAAGAGTTGTTCCCGCGAAACATGGGGCAAAAATGAGATCCCCGGAGCTAAAGGGGATGGAAAAAAGAGCAAGGTACCTCTTTAGAAGCTTGACAGGACAAGCGGGGCCAAACATTTCCGAAAAAATCACTTCGAGTCATCGTCCTTACAAAGTTGGTCGTTCTTGCTTTTGAGAACCTTAATGATCATGAAACCCTCATGAAAGAAAATATAATACTCCCTAATTATGGAGACCTCATCAAACCTAAAATCGTTTTGAAAACACACCTAGCCCCTTCAATAATCGAGTTATCCCTGGGAGAGGGGATACCCGCCATGGTATGAACCCATTTAATACCATAAACATCCGAGTCTACGACGCACGGGGAGTGCGACTCTTCAATGAGGTGTCGCAAATACAAGGCAACATGGCAGGGACTGGCAGGACAGGCCCAGGAATGAAGCTTACTGGCAGCAAAACATTTTTACTTGCGAGAAGCACGAAGGTACACCACTGTCGTACTAACTGCCTTTGAGGAGAGAACCGTCGATTGCATTGTAGACTGTCTGTCAGCCTCAGGGTTCAACCCTCTGGTGGGAAATTCTGGGGCCCGCGCTAGAAACCAGAGCGGAATATATCTGAAAAGTAATCGAAAATACAAAAGAAAATGTGAGGATCACGCAATAAAAAAGAAAAAACACCGGAAAAGGGAAGCGGGGGGTCAAAAGGTTACATGCAAAAACCTAATGGGTCCAAACCTAAAGGTACGCATAACACGCGTGTAGAGGCACAGGCAACACTTTCCGTCAGGCGGCGTAGAGCAGAAGCCCGCCAGGGACGAGGGAGGTGTGGGGCGCCGAAAATAAACTAGAAGCGCTATGACGCCAAAAAATAAAGGCCGGGTTCTGAAAAGGGAATTACGGACCTTCCCTGGAACAAACAATCCCTGGAACTTAAGCAATAAAACCCAGTCCACAACAAAACTATTCCAATGCACTCCATCTCTAGTAGAAACATTTCAGAAAATAGCTGACTTCCATACGTGAGGAATAAGGGCTCCCGTGAGCGCGCAGAGCCCAATGTGTCTGATATACATGACTCTGACAATGAGGCAAACAGGTGGGCCAAGCCAGTTGTTGTCCTATCCCCAATTTTGAGCGAAGGCATAAACAGCCTAACAGCCTGGCTGAAAAAATAGAGAGTTAAGCCAAGGCAACTCGCCGTTGTAACTACAGGCGAACCTGTCAATAATGTAAGGACCTAAGAGGTGAATTAGCCCTAGCAAAACAAAATCGTTGAGGCCGTAACCATCGAAGTCAACGAGCTTGCAGATACAGACCGCACTAGCGTTCAGGTCCCTAGGGATCCACTTGACCTCGAACGAAATACAATGATGGGAGCAAATTTGAAAAGCAACTAGAGCTAAATTCTTTGAGATCGCATTTCCTGCTGCCGTCGCGGAGAATGGATTCGACGTTCTGGTTGTCAGAATACCAAAAAACCTTGGAATTAGATGAAGGGCTCGCGAAGGCTAGTAAGGCAAGACAAACCGCTTTGAGGTCTCTTCAAGTCGATCTACGAACACTTTCCGACCAATTCCGATAAAAAATCAACTCAGGTTCAGACTCCACTTAAACGCCGCAGGCTGAATCGGAAGCATCGGAGAAGCCGGAGCTTACTCTCACTGGAAGCGAACTGGAACCCCTCGATAAATTTTGCCGTAGAGAGGCTAACATAATTCGACCAAAATTCAATTTCATACAAAGAATCAACGGACAGGAAAACCTAGCTATCCCAGGAAACAGCTGAGTAAACAACTGAGAAAAGAAATCGGGCCATAATGCTTCGACGGATCCCACGCTACTCGAGAGGGGAATACTATGGGCGACTACACACGGGACGCGTAGAACGTGGACTGTGGTGGACGACTAATATGAAGACAAAGCCGCCAGGTCGCGAGATAATCTAGCAATGCGTTCATCCGTGGCTCTAATACTTCCATCCAGAGTGTTATGTTGAGATGAACGCGAAGCCACTAGAAAATTCGAACGGGCTCCCACAGGGACTTTTCCTCATAGGAATTCGAACAAAGCGAGACTAAAGCAAATCGGCATGGACAGCCCGCAAACTGTAAATTAAGGCCTGAACGCGATAGGCTCCCCCTCCTATAGCTAGACCATAGTCAAGAAAAATGGCAATAGGGATGCCTTGGCTTCTTCTAGATTTCTGAAGCGGTTTGAGGGAGGCTGACAAGAACCCAAAGGGAAGCGCGCAAAGTAGAAAATACCTAAAAACCCAGGTGCCGAGATCCCAGGTGAACGCAAGGAAATACTGGTGATCAGGGAAAATTACGATAACCGCAATAGAGGTAAAATATGAATAAATAAAAACCCATATCAAAAATATAAGTGGCCATGGACAAGTCTTCGCACTTTAATTTCTGTTTGAAGAAAAAAGTGCAAACGTGCCTAAAATCCAGGATTAACCTTTGTTAGCCGGAGCGGCGCGTCAAACAGAAAGCGGGTAAATGATATTGGAATGCAAAAACTTTTAAAAGGAGGTTGAGGCTGGGAAGCTCATTAACAGCTACGGACAAAAAGAACTGTAAACACGTGCAGAGGCATTGTAGGATTTGTAAAAATACATAAAAAGCTGGAAGAAGAGAATTTGTAACTAAGACTAAAAACATTCAAAATGAACAGAGAAACTAGCAAAGTATGCCAGAAATAGATAACTGTGAAAAATCCTCCCCAAACTGAAGGCAGAATAGAAATATCAACGGTACACTCAGAGCTCTAAACCGCGCCTAAAACTAGCGGGGTGAACGTCAGAAGAAACTGGTATAATATCGAGACAATCCTGATCCATATTACGGCTTGCCGCCTAAAAAATTCAGTACTAAATTAGAATAGACTGCACCTGATTGTTGTCCTTCATCTAGCCATTTGGGAGTTTGGGATGTTTGGCTCGTCCATCGTCGGGTAACAGGAACGCTTTCCACGGGCAAAACAGGTCCCGACACTGGGTCGTCGAGAAGGCGAAAATTAAAACAGGAACGTTTGACATGAGGCTGGGGTTGCATATGTGAAGTTGAGGTGGACGCCGGCGTTCCCACTGGCGAGGATCTGTTTTTGAGTGGTCTTCTTCTTCTTACGGGCCTAGTACGCTACACGGCCGCAAAATTCTGCACTGTGGATCCTTTAAAACTGGTTTTCGTTGGCCTTCTTCTTGAACTTACGTGGTTCGTTATACTTTAGTTTCTTAATTTCCTTCATCTGCTGCTCGGCCAAATATTCATTAGCGCGCTTGATTTGACCAACGGTTTCTGTTAACAAAACTTTAAACGAGTCCATTAACTGTTTGTTATTCTCCTCAATGAGATCCGACACTTCGTCTTTGCTGACGGATATAACGCAAGAAAGAGCCGATAAGAACGTTAAGAAAAACCAAGGAGAGGTTGGTTCGTAAGCCTAGATGACGAACACGTGATATACGCAGCCTTATATACCCCCGATATGGCTACCCATGGTGCACCCGGCCTAGTACCCAGGCCCTGTTGTATCTCGTGCCGTCAAAATATTTATTTCTGCCTTCTTCGCGGGCTCATTCGTCAGAAATAACATTTTCCAAAACTGATAGATGGTTTTAGCACATTCACATCCACTTTAATTATGATTCCTGGACATTTCTCATGGATCTCTTAAGTGGAAACATTGCCTATTTAGAAAATTATAATAAAAAAATAATAATAAATATTACCTTTTCATGCAGTGATAAAATATCCTGACTAAGGATTTCTTTTAAGGCAAGTGCAGCAGATGAACTTGCCCGACGACAAGCCAGTGAAGTGCATCACTCTGAAGATTTTTATCATCCATGGGGCCTTCCAAAGGGCAACTTTAAACACAGGATGATCTCAACAGGTAAACATGCGCAGCATCGGGAAAAACAGATTTGGTCTTGACTAGTAGGTAGTAAGTGAATGCTTTAAGATGGAATCCACCAGGAAATTGAGTGATTTTAATTTTCACTGGACAAAAACTTGTACCAGAATAATTTAAAGAATATTGCAATTTCTTTTACATTTTTCAAGGGCTATAGATGTAATTAGTTATCGTAATAAGACTATAGAAAATTTCTCATGGGAGCCCGAGAAAATAAATGTCAAATTTCAAAAGAATTGTGAAAGCACAGGTAAAATTCTGAGAATTTCAAGATGTCATTTCATGAAATTTGACATTCATTTTCTTGGGCTCCCTTAAGAATTTTTCTTTGGTGTTATCACAGATAACTAATTATTATTATATCTTTAGCCCTTGAAAAATGAAAAAAAAAGAATGCAGTATGCTTTTAATTATTCTTGACAGTGGTACAAGGTTTTTGTCCACTGAAAATTAAAATTACTCAATTTCCTGATGGATTACGTCTTAACATGATTTAAAGGCAGTGGTAAATGAAAAACATTTATAACCTTCAGCCTGAAATGACCATTGATAAGCTACTATAGACACAAGTGAAGTGAAGATTCTTGTTTCAAATTGCCGTGTGTGAACATTTACTTTGAGATGAAGGATCACTGTAAAGCCTTTTTCCTCAAACTTTGTCAATTGTCAGCATTACATCTAATAATTGTCTTGTATTGAAAAGTAAGGTAGATGTAAGGCTTTAACAGTATAACTTACATAGTTTTTCTGTTAATGAAGCCAAGCTGTGGAACGATTGGCCCTAAAAGGAAAAGGTATTCATACTAAATTAATCCCTTTATGTCTATATATATACTGGTAGGTCTGTTCATTGAACCAGCTGCTGATTGTGCAGTCAGGGAGCTGAAAGAAGAGACTGGCATTAAACTTGATGCAGATGAAGTGAAAAATTGCCCTCAAGTTGACTTGCTGCAGACTGATAATTTTAACCCTCATAAAGGTAATAGCAAATGATTAAAAATTTTGCCATCAATCAACACATAACTATAATGAGGTAAATCATTTACTAGTTCTTGACACAAAATACTGGTAACAGCACTGCATGAGAGACTCACAAGTACTCTAGCAATACACTATACACTACATTTATGTACAGGGTTCCCACACACCTTGAATTTTAAAATAAATATTCATGGCCTTGAAAGTCATTGAAAATAATTATTGCAGTCAGTGCTGAAAAGTCTTTGAATTTCAATGCTAAGGAGAACTGCTGCAAAGGAAAAGGAGCAAGCACGGGAAGACCTTCGAAATAAAATTGCTCATGCATGTTGTCAAAGAACGGGTATGAACTCTGTATGTAGCTCTAAGACAAATAAAAAGGGATATTTGTCACTTACTGTTCTTTTCAAAGGTGTCCACATCCTAAACATCTGAAAATCTACATGGGGTAACCAAATCTGAATGAATAATGGCAGCTTTTACCCAACTTTTGTGATTTCTCAACTTCCATTAGGTGACATGGTCAAGTATTTTCTGTATGTATACAGACCACACAACATTGAAGATGACTTGAACAACTCACAAGACATGGATCAGTTGGATAGTTCTAACAATTGTGAAGCAGAGAATAGCTTGACAGCTGAAGGTTGGTATTAAAGTTGAAGATAAAAGTGCACATTTTCGAGTGAGTTGGCCAATCAAGTTTTTGGTGGCAAGTCGTCTCTGACCAAAAAAGGCAAAATGGATGATGCGTAACCCAGAGGGCATTGTGTGTCCCATTCCCCTTCAATGAGGACAATCATTTGAGTTTAAAGGGGAGGGGGCTGGTTTTTCAGTTATGTGTGCCATCAGTTCCACCACGTGAATAAAAAAAAAATGAAAAAGCAAGTTACCCTTTGGAAACAAGAAAATATAGGTACTACTTTTAACTGGGATATTGCTACATATATGCACCTTCTCCCCCTAATCCCTCTGCCCCCAACAATATAATGACAGCATATAACGCGACTTCAAGATGTGATCAACTGAAATTTCAGAAAAATGATTATATTTTGTTCTAGTGCTTATAAGACGTGACAAGATCAACTTTTTGATATTTTGAAATACTGCAATATATATTAAGCCCAATTTGTTGAGTTCATCTTTACCCAGTATTAAAATGGAACATAGAATGGTCATAATTATTTTCATTTGAATTTGTATTTCTGCAGTTCACATCATCTTCATTCCATGTTTCATTCCATTCACGGGTGAAGATAAACTCAACAAATTGGCCTGCTCCTAATGTGCTTGCATGGGTCTTCTTAGCTCAGTCGGTAGAGCACTGCACCACTAACACAGAGGCCATCATAGGGTTCGAATCCCGTTGAAGTGCCAAAATTTTTTTCTGGTAAATTGCAATAATTATTATTGAATATTTTTGCAATACCACTGTTGACAATCATATCTTCATTTAAAATTTTTTTTTTTTCTGCAGTTTGCATCTTCTTCATTCTATACTGTAATATAGTTGCAGTAATTTTTCATTTCTTTAATAAAATCTTGCAAGGCAAATTAAGTTTTAGTTTTTTTTTTTGTCTGATATTACATTTAAAGCTCTTCTAACTATCCAGCAGGTAAATTTCTTTTTGTTTAATGGGGCAGCAGCCCAATGTGGTGCCATAGTAAGTGGCTCTTGTTTCAATGCTGATGTCACATCATTATTTTTCTGTATTTCCTCAGTGGTGGATTTTGATCGATCCACTAAGCAAAACATAGATGGCAAAAACATTAATGATGGAAACGATGAGCCAGAGAGAGGTGAACCGCCTGCCAGAGATCAGTTGAAAGAGGAGACCTTGATTACAGATGAAAACTTTCAAGGATCCATGGCTGTTGATGAGGAAAAAGCCAGTAATTTGGGGCAGGTGCAGGTATCCAGGGGCCTTGATGAAATATCAGGAGCCTCTTTCTCAGTGGAGAGACGTGGTGTTAAACGAAAAAGGGACCCTGATGATGATAACTATGGTGACAACGAAATGGAGAGTGGCCATCAGGTGCAAGGTAGCAACTTCAGCAATTCAATGTAAAAAATAATAAGCTTAATGACATGAAAAACTAGCCTGTTCACAGGTACCCTCTATTTTCTCTTTAGAGATTGTCAATTATGTGTATGGAAACGAAACGAGGGGAATCAAATTGTCAAAAAATATAATTATACATATCTGTGGACCAGCTATCTGAACAACAAAATTAAGCATCACATTCTCATGAATAAGTATAGCAGCTTGCATTGTGGTCAAGTCAACCATGCAGCAATATTATTGTAATAATTATTGTACTTACTTTTATGGATGATAACTAACCAAAAATATAACACAGAAGAAAACTTAAGGAGTACATAAATATATTAAATGGGTTATTCCAGAAAAAATCCACACCCCCCCGACGGATGGGGTCCTTTTTTAACCCCCCCTCTCACCTGGATTTCCTGAAGCACAAGACCCCCCCTCCCAACTGGATTTCCAAGGTGGAAGACCCCCCCTCCCGCCTGGATTTCCGGGAAAAAATAAAAGGCTTAAATTTAATTTATTTTTAATGGAAAATACACGCAAACACGTCTAAATGTTTTTGTTTTAATTTCTAAAGCTTCAGCTTATATTAAACTAAAACAAAAATGAAAAACAAAAATGCGAACGACACCTGAACGAGTGTTTACATAATTTCTTAGCTTATAAAAATCACTCTTCGCTCTTCACGCGCGGGCTCTGGGTACGAGTAGAAATGTGTCAGGCGTTTGACGCTCTTCGTGACAACAACGTTGCGACGAGTTCCTTCAGGCCCGTTCTTTAGTATCTTGTTCGCGTTTTCTGCTATAAAAGGACCTGTAAAGCAACTTAGATTATCATTTATGTCAGGTGAGAAATATATGAACAAAACATTTTGACTATTTTCAGGGTCTGAAAGCGCTTAAGTGTCATCGAACTAAACGTTTGATTTGTATCAACTATCGGTCGAAATGACCCCTGCAGAAGACTTTTTTAAGGTCAACCGCCCCTCCCGCCTGGATTTCCGGAGTCTTCGACCCCCCCTCCCGCGAGAATTTCCAGAATCCCATCCGTCGGGGGGGTGTGGATTTTTTCTGGAACAACCCAATCTAGGTTGAGCTAAAAGAAAATTTTGTTAAGAAATTTTTCCTGGCAAATGACCGTCATAATTTTTTACATTATTATGATCCAATACCTTTTACTACATACCACTTTCCTCATTTTATTTTTTTTTTAATAATTTCAATTTACTGTCTATAATGATTTCAAAATAAATTACAGTGAAAATATAAACAAATTCAGCTTTATTATTAAGATGAAGGTATTTTATTACAGTGTAATTCATAAAGATCAAGTTGAGGGATTCTAGAAGGCTGCTAACACTCTGTACTCTACCCAGCTAGTGTAATAATCCCATTCAAGAACCTCATCACCAGTATGAACTTTATAGGTGACTTGCTACTGGAGATAAAAACCCCCTTCAAACTTATGAGGCCAATAATAATCTGAGTCTTGACTTCAGTGAGTTGGTGCCATTTATCAAACTGACACCGATTCCATGTTAACCCTTTAAGCCCTACAATGTAAGAGTGATCAGTATCAAAATTCTCCTTGTGATATCAATGCTTTGTAAAACAGATTGGTGATGAGAATTAAGAACATGATCACACAAGTGAGTAGTTGGCATGATACTTCAATAACTTCTCACTACTACTTTTATGGAAACCTATGGGGACAGCAAATGGGAATTTAAATTTTGATATTAGGGCTTAAAGGGTTGAGGATGCTTTAAAACTGTAGAATAAAATAAAAGAATGTGATTATTGTAATTTGTTATGATGGAAGTACATGTCTGATTTTTTTTTTGTTAATTTGACTTCTATGCCAGGACAGTCCACAACACCAATGAAAGGTGAATGCTCACTAGTCCCAATGACTGCAGACACACCCACATCTGCATGTACACAAGAAGTAATCACTGCAGCAAGGTCACCACACGTTCAGAGCAGTGTGCATGAGGAATGTGCATGGTTTACTTTAGAGGAGGCAAGACTTAAGTCTCCAGTGTTTGAACAGATATTCCAAAGAGAACAATTCAAGAAACTTCTTAGTTCCATAACCAGCCCAGAAGAGAGGTAGCAGTAGTATAAAAATTATTTTTAATTAGTTTAATTTACCAGTTAGTTTGAGCTAATTCAAAGCCAATATTATATTTTTAAATTATTATTTTGTAAATTCATCATACTTTAGAATTAATTTGCACATGCCTTAGCAAAAACAGTATTGGTTGGTTTCATCAAGAAAATAATTTATTGTCCAACAACAGGACAAAAAATTGGGGAAGAGTCATTTGATTTTTCTCAGACCAAGGTCACCAGAATTACACTGTCTAATAAGTTACAATAAGTGAAAGGACAACGTCATTTTTATGTAAAATGTTGAAAAATGCAAATTTCTTGCTGAAGAAGTTTCATTTAAATGGTTGTACAGTGTACCATGTGATTTATTCCAGTCTTAAAAGTAAGGACTGCGTGCACTTGTCCACATAATCACCTCTTCAAGTGCAAGGACGAAGTCATCACATAGTTGCAGACCCATATTATGTATTCTTTATATTTTATTGGTTTCAGCGATGAGAGTGTCCTAAAACAGAGTGGTCATGAGAATTACTGTGAAATATAAGGATGCACATGATCATACAAGGTGAACTTCTTCCCACTACACTGTACTTCTATAGGAAATGTATCAAAAGCAAAACAAGGGAATTTAAACTTATATATTTGGGTTCAAAGAGTTTATGCTTTGGTAAATTATTTTGGAAGTTTCTTGTCGGGTAGGATGGAGCAATTGCCCCCTATCAAAGTGGCCTGGGTTTGAGTCTCAGCCTCAACACCATTATTATGTAGATGGAGTTTGTTATTGTTGATCTTCTCTGCTCTGAGAGGTCTTTCTCCAGGTGCTCCCGTTTTCCCCTCTACTGAAAAACCAAATGCTAATTCATTGTGGAAATCATCTCCAATGAATGATACTGGGGACACTCATAGGGCCACAAGTCTATCAGTTCTCAGATCTGTTAAGTTTACACCTCTTCGTCATCATCTTCTTCTTCTTTTTTTTTCTTCTATTGTCTCAGCAAAAATTGTTTTCTGCCTGTGGACCTGGCCAGGTTGTATCAGGGGACTACAAATCTTGGACAAAACAGGTGGAAAAATAATATCCCCCTCCCCACCCCCAATCAAGGATAGAAAAAAACATGGTGCATTTCTTCGTTTTTCTACTGTTGTCTCAGCAAGAAATGTTTCAGGCTGTGGACCTTGCCAGGTTAATTGTATCAGGGGACTACACATCTTGGACAGAATAGGTGGAAAATTAGACCCCCCCCCCCACCCCCAGTCAAGGATGAGGTCTTCTTAGAGAGGGGAAGGGAGGTACGCTTGTCCCTAGTCTAAATGTTAAAAGCAATCATTTCACTTATTGAAGAGGAGGCCATGTTGCTTTCAGTATTTCACCACTGTATTTTGCAATTTTCCTTGTCACTGTCGCAGTTTCAACTCATCTTCGTGTCGCTTATCGCTGTTTTATTTGTCTTGTCACTGTTTCAAGGCCATGTTACTTGTCTGAATTTTACCCTAACATGGCGTCAAGGATAGAAAAAGTAGCACATTGTGGCCTCCAAACAGCATCATCGTTGATTACAGGGAGATTGAGGGGAGGGGGTGGGTTTGCTCAGCCTCTTCCATTGTACTCTGCCCGAGTTTGTAGCTGTCACATTTTCCTCCTGTCTGTGGTTCAAGTACTAGTAGAAAAGGCAACCACACACAACTTTACAATGGATAATACAGTTTTATTAATGTGCTAAGGATGCAGCCATGAGCACTCAAAGCCAGACAAAGTTATGGATTTTAACACATTGTTATTCATAATCAGTCTACAAATTAAATGCATACATACTAATGATGAGTAAACAGTAGGGCACACCCAGTTAAACCACTTTAAATTTTGCGTAGTTATTCCTTTTAGCCAATCCGTAAGTCTATCCAGAATGTTTAAATCCTTAGAAGTTCTGAAACAAAAAAGCTTTGGAAAGTAAATTAATTCAGAAAATGTTTTTTTTTTAACTTGTTTCCAAGGAGGAAAACAAATATTGAACAAGTTTCTTAGTATTCATGAACTTAAATTTGGAGAGGAAAAGTCAAGATTGTTGTACACTGTATTTCACAGTGTGGACTGCCTGCATGGAATACAGCCTATGCTTTGGGTAGCAGTGGTTAAATGACTTACAACACTTGCATTATGGTATTTTGCAGTTTTCAATATTAATTAAAAACTGCAAAATATAATTATTTAAATAAGTGTGATTCTAACTATAATGTTACAAAACAAAATGACACTCATTGCCAGCAAATAATTATTATTATAAGAATGCTTCCACGAGTCAAGTTTTCTTCACTAGTAGTTTTTTGGAAAAAGTGAAGAACAGCTCTCCTGAAAAACTATCAGCGAACTGCATGCCAACAGATAGCCAACAGGCAGTTGGATGGCCAACAGAAGTTTAGGGGAGCTCCTGTTCTTTTTTAACCCTAACTTGATTGCCCAACTGTCTGATCAAATTCCCTTATGGGTACTTGACTTTACTGACAGTTTTTCCCTAGTGACAGTGTACATAAATGAATAATTGGCTAATAATAACACATGATATATGGCAGTTGAAGTAATTGTCAGCTGCCCTCAACCCTGTAACTCTTGAGATCTGACTGGTAATTCTCCTTTCTGGCTGCTATACATTTCTTTTACATTAGATAAAAGAATTTGGTGCTGTATCAAATGTTCCCTGTAGGGAGATACATTTATCTATTCTCATCACTTGTGCGTGCTGGACAATTTAATGATAATATTCTAAGGAGAAGTTACAGGCCAATCACTCCTGGGAGTTAAAAGGTCAATATTTAGGGAACACTTATCCTGTAGACTATGCAAGGCAATCATCTTTCATTCACTTAACTTCAGATGTTGACACAATTGCTTTTATTAAAGGATACTTAAAATTCTTATTATCTACAATTAATGATCTGCATCTACAAAAATATTACTGTCGGTGTGAATGTGGGTATAGAATGTAATATCAAAGACAAACAATTTTTCTGAGGATGAGTCTTAAGGTAATAAAATTTTAAAAGGTTATTCTCACACATGTTAACTGTACAAGTATACGAGTATAATTTCTAAAGTCACAAATATTTGTCATGCTACTTGCTCTAAATTAAGGATGAGTAAAATTATTCTGTGTTATCTCTTGTCTAACTTCTCTTCTATGTTATGTCAATAGATGCCTACTATTTTTGCACATAAATCAAGTTCTTAGGCATGTATTAACAATGTAATTACCTGCAGCCAAGAGTTCATTATAACAATTACAGATAATGATTATTTCAGTGCTCTTATTATAACTTCATAAAACAAGTTTCCTAAAAAATAAATAATGTAAAAGGGAAAACCAGCCCCTTACTCAATACTTGAAAACAAAAGCTATTATGTATATATATATCTTTTCATAAATTAGTTAACACAGTTATCATTAACAACTAACACCACCCATTAATTAAAACAGATTTTCAACTGTTGAATAACCTGGTGTCAAGCTCAACTCATGCACAAAGTCACTCTTTTTAAAGCCCCTTAGGGTATTTCCATACAAGTCCCTCACAGTTCAAATGTATAAAAATGTACTCACAAATGGCTTCTATCCACACATAAATGTTGAAAATGATGATGTTTTCAAAACTGTTCAAAATGGAAATCAAATCCATTGAAATATTATATACCATTAGTCCATAGTTGTTACATGTGGACAGCAGCAACATTTTTGCATTTGCAGCAGGGGGTTCATTAAGGTTTTGAACAGGAGGGCAACTGAGTTTGACACCCGGGCAAAGAATTGGAGAGGCCCTAGGTGCAATCCGGGGGCATGTTTCCCTGGAAAATTTTGAAATTCTATAGTCGCAGGGATGTGTTTTCCTGCATTTTGAAGCTGCAGGCAATGACTTTCAACAACCAAAAAAAGATAACTTTTCTAGAAAATTTAATCATGACTAAGTAATTAGATGAAGTGCGGCAGACAAACATTTGGAGAGACGAAGAGTTTTCGCTAGAAGGTGAATCACAAAAGTATTAGTTTAACAAATTATCTTTAAAATTTCAATGACTAGACGGGAGGAGCACTGTTTTAACGTGAACGCACCGAAAATTTATTCATTGGCGTAAACCATAAGACGAATAAAAAATCACGCTTCGCTTCGTTGAACATGATGATTAAGCCATTCAATATATACAGGCAACTAAAAGGTTTAATCACAAAGAAGTCTACTTATCTCTTGGCCTTTTCTCTACTGGAGGCCCTTTGGTTGAAGCCGAAAAATAATTCGCTATCGAACACGTTCTTTTCTGGACCGCCATGCTCATGTGCTCGCAACACTGATACATTTCAGGTGGTCGTTCTTTTCTCAATGCGTTATGGGGCAATTTTTGTTTTTAACACATAACGAATGAGGGGATTTCATGCCGCGTGTAATAAAGTGGAAATTGCACGGCAAAGTATGTTTTACACTCGATAAGACTCATCAAGAAAAGGGCACTATTGTAACTTAAAACTGTTTTTGATCGTTCCTTGCACTAAAAAGAAGTTCTTTGAGATGTAAAGCAGCCGGGCAAAGTCGTGTTGACAGGCGGTCAATTTGCCCGGTGCCCGGCCCTTAATGAACCCCCTGTTGCAGATTGTGTAATTCAAAGACTGAAACAGACTTGTGTGAAAATTAGTTTAAATACACAGTCATGTTTTATTTAACAACCAGCAAAAATGTTAGGTTGTAGTCTTTTCAGCTTTTTCCTGATCTTTCTTTCAGTGCCTGTATGCATGGGTCGTCAACACAAACATTCCAGCTTAGTTTCTATACCATCCTCAGTTGTTGATTACAATATTAGAAAATTTCTAAGTACTCCTCCTAAGTGTAAAATAACTCTGTAAGGACATTTTGTTAAATAATAATAATTAATTATTATTTGGTTTTGTTTTCTTCCTTGTCTGGCTCTTTAATTGGTCTTGTATAAAAACTTGTTTAGGTTGTCGAATAAACGCCTTAATGCATTCTTAGCAACTTCACAATGCTGTGTATATTCTTTGCTCTGCCTTAATTTTTTTTCTCTTTAAAAGACAAAGCAACATGTCTGCAGATATATGCAGCTATCTCTTTGTCTTGCACACTTTTATCATCTTGTTACTAAACATAATTATTTTACATAATTTTATAACACCACTTTGGCAAATATAATATTAATAATTTCTACCATAGTAGATACCAAACTTTGACTGTACAAGGGATCAAAAGTCTAGTTTAACTAAACTAGAACCTGACATATTTTTGAACGTGACACGTCAATGGCCACGAAAGGCCTACAATATTCTTGCTCATGTGGTAAAAAAACACACACAGTATTTATATACTTCCACAATGCTTCAGCCTAGCCTACACTTCTTGATCATTTTGTGATTTAACTTGGTTTTGAAACATTAGCTGCAAATCTCAAGAGTTGTATACTTCATTGTAAGATCATCAACATTTAAGATAAAAATTTTGAAAACCTACAGCTGAAATTTAAGAGATTACCAAGTTAATGTTAGAGAACTTGATGAGAAAATCTCAAGTTTAGTCAATTATGAAAGGGAAATTTCCCTTACATTCTAAAGTATGCACACCCATTATTTTTGGCTGGTATATTTGATGTGAAGATCAAGTTGCTTCTGTATCCACCTTTCAGGTATTTTATATATAGTTTCTCACATACGCAGCAATAAGTGTTGAATTGAAAGGCCCCTAGAATTATCAAATTTTTATTTCTAATTTTTTTTTTTTTGGGGGGGGGGGGGGGGTGAGGGGAGGGGGTTGTATCGTATGAGCTTTCTGATGATTTGTGGACAATTTTCCCTACAGGTTGTTTTAGTTTCCCACCAGGGTGAACCAAGTAGATGTGCCATAGTCACTATTACCACGACTGTGATAGCCAACCTACCTATCATTAACCCTTTACGCCCCATGATCCACATACAAATTCTCTAGTCTGATCTCCATACATTTCTTTAAAGAATAGTTGAGACAATTTGGTTTAAAATCAAAGCATTCTCCCTTTGGTAATCAATTTAGTAATTCTCAGAATCTTTACTCTTGATGAACTGCTGATGTTGTTAGGAGAAAATTGATGTTGGTCACCCTTGCGAACTAAAGGGTGAAGCTATTGTGTCTCTACCTACATTTAGAATAAAGTGTTGTTCTGGAAACAATCCACACCTTTCCTGGTTTGTCAAGTCTCACATTCCTCCTAACCCTTAAGAAGCGCTCTTTATACCTTCCCTCAAACCATTGCTTTTAGACACCTCCCCTCCTGCCCCCTTGGTAAAATACAGGATATTTCCTGGAGCAACACTACTTTGTAAGAAAAACAATAGCTCTGAGGATTTCACGTTAAAAATATGCATATGTTGTGGTTCAATTTTATGCTTGGTTTAAATTTTAATTTCCTTTGTTTTAAACTCATTATCATAGTACATTAACATACCCCTAAACAAAGGAAACTAAAATTTAAAGAAAGGATAAAATTGAACCACAACACATTCAATAAATTACATATGCACACATGAAGATGCAATTGTACTGTTAGAATGGAAGGTGAATTTTTTTTCCATACATTATGTCTTATAATCTTAAAAATTCCTCGCTATATAAATAAATACTTTTTTGTTGTTACCTTAAATAATCTTCGAAGCAATCTTAATGACTATGAATCAGATGTTTAAATTTCATAGCTTGCTTCAAAATTCATAGCCTGCTGCCATGTGAGAGATGACTAACAATAATTTGAAAAGCAAAAAAAAACTACCTTAACAATAAAAAATCATGACAAATATTATTATTGGGGGATACAGTTGATAAAAATCTACCTGTCTATAAATTATTCTTGGATAAATTAAGCTAAATTAATGGTGATTAAAAAATTAAGATGCCAACTACAAATGTTATTTGATTTAAGTAAATTAAATAATATTATTTAAACTAATAGACTTGTTTGTCTCCATGCTAATTACCTGTGATAATGGTGGATCATATGATATTCTCGAAAGGAGTTTTGATCTGGAGTGGTTATTTTTTTAGCCTCCGATGCAGATGTTTTTGGGCTTGTCAATATTAATTCTTTGAATGCCATTTTAGGATGCTATCTATTAGTAAATGGTCAATGAAAATGATGCAAGCCTGAATGTGACCAGTTTGTGAGAGAAACTACTAACAATTCTATTGAGACTCAGATCTGAAAAGAAAGGGGCAATAAAGCAACAGTTTAATGGGATGAGGTTTGTTGCTGAGAAATCTACAGGAAGGAATTTGGGGAGCTATTCAAATAAAAAATGCTCATCCTTTTGGAACAGATACCCTGATTAGGGTCTATTTTGCCTTTCATGGCCACATTTTTAGGATCTGCAAGTGCATGAGCTGTAGGTGATTTCTTGCACAGTCCTCAGCAACAAGAGGAACAAAACAATATCAGCAAAGCCTGCATAAGGTCTGATTTTTGACAACAAAATCTCGTGCCATTAGAAACAAATTCAGTTGCACAGCATCCAACATTGAATTATCTTAAAACTAATCTAATTGGGAGATTTTGGAGTGTGTGACTTTTCCAGAAAGCAAGACAAATCAGTTGTCAACTCATGAGAGCATCTATATAAGTCGATCGTCACCTTTCGAGACTTGGCAAGTCTAAGCCTGGTTTGTCTCCCCTGAACACTTTTTCTCCCTTTTTCACACAAAATAGATAAAGAAAGAGACTGCTCACAGTATGCCGTGCCTCAAAATTATATAAATTATGTTTAAATTGACCAACTAAATGCACACTTTAAAAAACAATTACCGGTATGCTATGGTTCACCGGCTGTACATAAAAGCTGCTAATGTTCCAAGTCCAAGTGTTGTAAGAAAAACACCTCTCCACCAGGCGCTATCTTGTCCTTTGTCATTAAAATGTTTATCGAGACCTTCCTGAAAAAAAAAGCAAAGCGCCATTAATAGTACTGTTGTTTCGTTACTGTGAAGGCTCTTATCAATAGATTTATAAGGAAATATTTTCCCCTATCCTCACAACTATTTATATACCCGCCAACATTTCCTGAGACTGTCAAATGAGTGTGATTTTCATACTACAATTTTCAGAAAAATCTGAAAAAATCGTTTTCATCATTGTTGTTTCAGCTACCTATTGTCACTCAGAGAGTAATTTCTCGCACCAATAAAAATGCTAATTACATAGACTATGCAAGTGAGGAATGAAATTTTGTTGTGGCTCAATGGCACCATTAATAATAAAGCATACATTTGCAGCATTTCTTTCAAATAGCTCAAATGTCAACTGTTAACTGCACTGGCCCCTGAGGGCAAAGTTCTTTTCTTAGATTTTATCAAACAAAAATTAAACTTTGTAGAAAGTGACCAAATCTTTTGCATTTTGGTCAAACCCCCAAAATCTTGCCCATATGCCATCCCCACTGAATATAGTAAACAGTTATAGGTACATGTATATGGAAATGACTAACTAATGACAACCAATCATATCGGTGAAATGCGATCAATGCAAAGTACCCTAAACTCTTAACTCTAAACATACTGCTTTTTCAGACACAAGTTTACCCTTCTATGTTCGCAAAACATAATCAAATTTTCCCGCCGAGCAAGACCAGTGACTTTAGAACCAAAATGTTGGGTTGTGCCAATAGACACCTTGTCCCATTTTATGACATCATTTGTGGTTTTCTAGTACATACCCTTTCAAAGCTGACATAAGAGGAAAAAACGTGACAAAACAAGTCCCGATTAAAGGGAGTACATAAGTCTCATGACTGAGGTTTAATACCCGTCCCGGAACTAAAGGGAATGCTTCTGGTACAGTTATTTGCTTTTTTAGCGATTTTCATATTGAAAGCCCCCCAAAAATCCGCAAATTACGCTGGTAAACGTAATCGGTTAATCCCCTGTTGATTCGCCGACTCTGGATTTTGTACACAAATTGTACAATGTTGTACAAAATGCGACTCGAGCTAGATTTTTAATATTACGCCAAGCACAGTTTGGTAATAATCCTTGGGTTTTTTCCCCAAAAGGGTGCTCTAGAATAAGGCTGTCGTGTTACTAAACTGGTAATATTCCGCCCACGAACTTGGACAATGCAAAAATTCCAAAAATGTGCTCATCAAACAAATATATTCATGTCCATTGTACTTCTTGATGTTTGTAAGATTCCTTTTTTATCTCTTCAGCTAATTACGTCTGGTCTTGGAAAAGTTTTTGCCCCTCTAACCAATGACAAGAACCAAACGCTTTCATTATTTATAAATACCAAGCAGCTGAAGGCATCACAAAGGATTCAAGCTTTCCCGTCGATTTAAAATGCGAGAACATTTAATTATTGCGAACCTCGTAACCTGGGTTTCGGAAAAATACACACGGTATTTCTGTTGATGACTTTTGCCCCTAGTTTAAATACACAAATTTAGATGAGTTAAGAAAGTTCAATTTAAAAAGAAAAAAAAAATACTACTTACCCATCCGCCATTGCTTTCAATCCATTCACTAAGTCCGCCTACGTATTTTCCTACCCATTCAGTGACCGAAGCAACGAGATCTGTCATTTGGTTCTGGTCGCAATACAAAGCCAGTTTTCCCCCAAAAGCAAATAACGCTACAATTCTTCCCCAGTTTATTCCATCCACGAATACTTCGCTTGCAATTTCAACAAATGTTGGATACGCTGTAGTTCTCGTAATGTTCAGTTTACGGCATAAATGGCTTAACAGTGATGGGTACTGCTCCTCGATTTGGTCGGCAAGTTTGCGAAGTGTTGCAGCGGTATTTGACGTGGGTAAAGGGCCTTTTCCGAGCCTATAGGAAATAAAATCTTCAGCAAGGACTAAACCTTGTTGAGCTGTCGGCGAAACTTCAGCTCTCGCCAGCGCGTGTCGACTTTCCATGAGGATTTTTACGTATTTTCAGAAGCATTCATCGGATCAGGCCACACGTAAGATTCACTTATGTCCGCGAGCTACGTAGCCTTCACTCTCTTCGTTCATAAGTCTTCCTTTCGCCCATCTGCCTACAAAGAAACTTTTGTCGTCAGAAAATGAAACACTAAATTGTAGTGTTCGAAAGTGCATGAGAGTGAGAAACTTCGACGCTCTCAAAAGTAAACAAATCGAACCAACCTTCCGCCATCTCCGCAATCCGAAAAGCCAAAAGGAACTCGAAAAATTGGTGAATATTTATAACCCTGTCAAGGGAATTTAAACACATGACTCTTTGCTGATTGGTCCAAACAAACTAGCATGGGCACAATGTGGTTCCTTTATTGGGACAATACTGCCACCTGCACGTCATTACCTTCCCGCGAAAATTACGTAATCAACACGCGTGCGGAATGTGCTCTAGGAACAAAACAAATGTTCACATGCTCTCTTTCACATGTCTAATCAGATCCCAATTTTCTGGCCTTTCGATTGGTTGAAATATTTGCTGCGTCAAGTCTAAATTTAACCCACATATTTGGCGAAAAATTTTTTGTCGAGCAGTACAGAGCCACTTTGTTTGTTTCCATTTATTTAGCGACAACCATCGAGGTGGGCAAGAACTTCAACAACTAAACTTTGATTTCTACTTTTCTCAGCGCAACGTATTATTTGCTCGTAGCCCAGAGAGCCAGCAACCCTTTCAAGGAACGATACGCAAGTTGTGTGCAATTCTCGAGGATTTCGTTGTTGCATCGGTGTTGTGTTTTCATTGAACAGACGCGGTGTGCCGCTATCAACCGGCCGGCTGATCGAGTGGGAAGCGACATTTAGTTCGACAACAATCACCTCTTTGAGATCGTTTTCAACAGTTGAGACGAATATTTTGATTTGGTTGAAGTGAACCGAAAACCGTCTAACACAAGAAACAAAAACTCAAGAGAAACAAAGTCTTCAAAAACATTTGATTTCAAATCGAGGAGAAAACAATCTATTGATTGTCTTGAAGTAAGTAGACTTGATTATGGAGTCCCAGCTAAGCAGAATTAAAGGACAGAATGAAGAAACAGTCACAGAGAACTTTTCAAGACGCGAAAATGATCCAAATGTACGATCAGGAGACCATGTGGACAACGGCCAGCAAGCTGTGACGCAGTTGAATTTTGAGGAGGTTTTGCTAAACAATAACAATGTTACTCCACGTCAGGTCGGCCAGATTTTGCGATGTCTCGGCGATGAGATAAACGACTTTTTCAAAGTTCCTGTGAGGAGCAGTAAAAATGGATGAACTGTGGATGATTAGCGGAAAGAAAAGAGGAAAGAAAAGTTGTCAAGGCTCGATTCAACGCACCCGTTGGAGGGTAAACTTAAATGTAGTTGGGGTTTGATGAAACCTTAACAGACCAAGTTCATTGCAACTTTAGCTTCGATTTATTGCTTTCTTTTCTAGTTTCCATCAAGAAACGTGTTTGGATTGTTATACAATTTACATTCACGTGCCCTTGGGATGCGATCTGCCAAGGCGACGGTCGGTTGTCAAACCACGATTGGCTCGTGCAGCAAGAATCATAAATTTGCTTTGTTATTGACAGAGGGAGTTGAAAGTGCTCCTTAAAAAATCCCTATGGGATGATTTTTCTACAGCAGTTTTATGCCGAAATCTTTTATGATTTAAATCCAGTTGTATGTTGTAGTATTAGTTGCAAGGTTACTAATTAAAAGCAATCGGTTCGGCAATTATGTGTATATGTGTATAAAAGTTTAGAGAGAGCGGGTAGATGCCGTTCCGTGTACATTTGTAAATGCTGATTGCAGAATATGTAGATAAATCTTAAGGCTTGCTATTGTAAAGATAAAGAGCTGTAAAGATTTGTTAAGTTATTGTAAAACGCAACAGGTATAAAGCTTTAAAATATTATATTTATCAACCGGAAATTGAGCGTGTGTCATTCGTGCGTACGTGTTTTGTTTTTGCGTAATTGCGTGACCACCTGTACTCAGTTTCGAACCAGTCGTTTATTATAAATCAACAGTAAAACCACACAGTAATTCCATTCTTCTAGTCCATGGGTGTTAAATCGAGGGAAGTCTTGTTTTTTACCCTTTAGAGAGGGGTCCGCAGGAAAAAGAAAAATTATGAATTTTGTTTTGTTTGAAACCCCGATTTGTGTACTTTTCGATACCTTTGTTCTTTTGTTGTGTTATGTACTTTCAGTTTGACCCGTGAGTCTTTCTGCGCTTAAGCTGTGCATATTTATTTTATTTGCTTCTAAACCCTTTCGTTTTCATTTAGGTTTCGATTTTGAAAGTGAAAGACTTTGCAAAAAGATAGACACATGAAAGTGAAACACGCTCCAAAACCAATGGGGTTTTTGCGTCCAAATTAGTCTCGCGTGATCGTACTCCTGGATCACCTGACACAGGCAGGGTCAATGTCATTGAACCTAGTTTCATGAACTTTCCAGCCTATAAATAAATAAGTTGGAAATTTAGGGTGATTCCCTCCATCAAATCTTAATGGGGCCCGTAGTCAGTGGGCCAGAAGAAGGGTTTTCGAATTCGATGGATCTATTTTCCATAGTCACACAATGAATGTTTGGTACCCGCATCGAGTTATCTGGTTAAGACCAAGGAGGGGAGGCGGGCTTAGCTGACTTTCAACTGGGAGATGATAGAAACACCAGTTCCTCCAGGCAGGGGCCTTTGGGTTAAGGCTTATTTCGAAGCCCGCCGGATTAAAATTTGAGTACATTTTCTGAATCTGTCACAAAAGATACCAGCATACTTGGGAGTGGTAGGGTGGTGAACTTGGAAGTGACCTTCATGGTGCCCCTAGCTCCGAAAAAAAACGTACTCAAACAAATAAGACCACGAAAGTACTAAAAAAAATTATTGCATTTAAAGAGAAAAATGGTGGCATAAACATACCGCAGTTTTGTCATTTGATGGAAGAGCCGCTGGACCCATGTCCTGAACAGGGAACATTATGAGTCATACGATAGAGCTTGTTCTGGCAGGAACCGGAATTAGTTCCACTGGAAAAACCTGCCTTTGGCTGACTTCCAATTCAATAAATAATGAAAAAAGCAGGTCTTTGTTCTATAGTTAGGACTGTTATCTCAAGTAAAGTGGGTAAAAAACAGCCTTGTGCTCAAAAGGGCCAAGGTACAGGGGCACCCAACGGGAATATAGTTCAAACCCACTTAGGGAAAGGAAAGTTCATTTAATATGACAAGGGGGGGGATGAAGATATTGAGGGGGGGCTCCGAAAATTTTTAGACACCCGAAGGGGGGGCTCTGAAAAAGTTGTTGCACTAGGAGGGGGGGCTCCGAAAATTTGTATACTTCAAAACCAACACATGACATCATCATACAGATCGGATGGTTTTCAACTCAACAATTTAATGACCTGTGCAACTCAGCTATATCACGTAGTTTACAGATATAACAAATGTAGTCTCAGTAATTATTACACTCTTGTTCATCCCAAAAATGCTTCAGAAAATTGTATCACAACTGTATCTCAAGTTTGCCATAGTATAAACCATTGAAGACAATAATGGTAAATATATTTAATACAGTCTAGCGATCTTTTTTCAGGGGAGCAAAGGAATTGAAGGAGGAGGGGGGAGGGGGGGCTCTGAAATTTTTTCGACTACCAAGGAGGGGGCTCCTAAAAAATTGAACCGCTAGCGAGGGGGGCTGCTAAAATTTCAAGCTTCGAGTTTCAATATCTTCATCCCCCACCCCCCCCCCCCCCCCCCCTTGTCATATTAAATGAACTTTCCCTTAACATGACTTAAACAGCATTGTTAAACGTATTTTAGTATTTAAACGGTAGATATAGGCATATTTTTATCCCCTAAAAATTTTTCATCTGTTCGGATTTGCTAGCCGAAAGTCTAGTGATCCGAAAATTATAGGGATCAAAACTTACCTTTTCGAAAATTCCAGTCAGAAAAAAGGCTTCCGAAAATTCTAGGTGACCTTTTTAGGGTAAAAATCTGTTAAAAATAGGCAGTTATACCATTTTTTAGATGTTCGAAAATCCAAGGAGAGGCAGGCAAGCAAGAAGTTTTACAACAAATGTTCTGAAAATTCTAGATCTCAAATCGTCTTCCGAACAGATATTTTCCGAAAATTGTCGGTGGGTGCCCCTGAACGTAGCTGTAGAGCAAGAACATTTGCGTGTGTGGCTTCCTTCAATTAGGCGCCACCGCTTGTATACAATGCTTTGCACTAGAGCACCGCTATGAAGTTTAGTTTTGGCTCGCAAAAACTGTCAGGAGACTGACAGAAGACAGCCAGAACTGAACCTGGACAAAACCTGGGAAGGACTCGGAGTAGCCGAGTTAAAGCCCTGGTAAAAATGTTTCTCTAGCTACGGGCTCAAGTTTCGCGCTTTCCAAAACTGGTAACAAAGAAATGGGCTTCCTACATATATGCCCACCACACCTAATCTTGTTGATACACACACACAAAAAAAGAAAATACCAACAATCACATTCAGTGTTTATGTCTTGCACTTAAGAGAGAGCAACTTCATTTCCATTCAGGACCCCAGGTTTTCAATTGGTAGATATAGACGCTATACACCGGATGCATGGTCATTTGTCTGATGGATGCCCTATCCAGCTTTTGAACAGCTGGGCCAGAAAGGTAATTATTACCAAGAGTAACAGCACCGTAGCGGATCCAATATTTTGATCGGGACGGAAGTCTCACCTCGGATACGCCCTGCAGATTCAGTTGAACCCTACCTTAAAACCACCCCGCTTAGAAGACGACCTTTTTAATTAAAACCGGTCGGGTTCCACTATAGAAAGTTCTTATCAATCATAAAGAAAGGATATCAGGAGTACAAACTAGGGAGATTCACTCCCCAAAGGGGATCTCCCTCCTCTTGCCCACACTAACCGTTCTCTTTCCTTCATTTTGTCCTCTATCCTCCCATGGCTTCAGCCTCGTCCCTAGGCGAGCTCGCGCTATTCGAGTGCGCAGAGGAGCTTGGAACCGAGCGCGATAGCGCGAGCTCATTGACAGGTGATCGAAATCAATCGAAATCACATCCGAAATCGCCGAGGATGACTAGGAACGAGTCTGCTTTGGCCCTATATAACATCATTTTTTCATTGTACACTCTGGTTACTTGCCAGGTGTGTTGGAATATATAACTTCACCAAGGCTGGTTAGCCTGCGTAGCAAGCGGTTCCACGCGAGTTCGTCGAGAAAACTGGAACGAGAGAAAAAAAATGCTCCCGCTCCAAATTTCGCGCATAACTCGACTGGAAACGCTTGCTACGTAGGCTAAGGCTGGTTGGCGTTGCGTCCATAGGTCCGCAATAGGTGGAAGCCATGGATAACGTAATTCGCCAGCTGTAGTCACATGCATTCGCTCAAGTGCTTATTTTAACGTGACAAGGATTGCTGTTTAAGAAGTTCACACAACGTACACAGCTGTACAAAATAAAGAATTAATTTATTTCGCGTTTTACATGAAGTATCGCCAAGCGATTTATTAACAATGATGACACAGGCCTTTATTTTAGCAGGTTGCTCTAGAGCGGTTTTACTCGCCCTGTATTATTAAAACTATCTCTTTTGGTTATATTTATTTCAGCTCGAGTATTTTAATATATGGATGCTCCGATAATTTTTTTTTTATAACAAACAGTGATTACCTTTGAATCATTATTAACGCTTCCCTTGAAGGGCGCAAAGTTTCTCACTAATAATTGTAATTGATTATTCCATGAATGAAAGTAGAAGATAGTCAATTTAATTGTAAATTAGGTTGTTTTGGAAATTTTTATTAGCTTCGCCATTAAAAAAAGTCTTTGGCCTCGAGAAATGTAACGTTAAGTCGCCTTTTGGAGTTACTAGTGTAAACCCATTATCGGAACAAGCACTACGCACTGGTCACAGGGTATAAATATAAAGAAGAACGAGAGCTGGTGACAGTCGTCGAGGCTAGACGAGAACTGACAAGGGAAGACAGTAATCTAAAAAGTTGCAAGCACTACGAACAGGAATCAGGGTACAACATAAGAGGTCAACTACGACTTACAACAGATAAACAAGGACTGACGAGGAAAGATGACGATGGTAATTCGGTTATCCGGAGAATTGCCGAGCGTTGCCGAGGGTTGTTGAGCGTTTAAGAGGATAGTCGAGAGGTAAAGCGACTTGCTCAGGGTTGTGGTTTGGATTTGAAGTTGACGTGAAGTTATAGTTGACGAGCTAAGATGACGAGATCAAGCGAGCCGACTTGAGGATTTACCTGGATCAACGTCAAAGCTCTCCAGGGTTGTAAAGTTTGCAGGACATAGATTGCAGCAATTTCATTTTCAAAGAGACCTTTCTGACAGCAGTAGTAATTCGGGACACATCATTACCAAGTATTCCACATCCACTACTGGCTAATGGTTCGGTTTGTGATCTTTTGACGATACGTCTTTCATTTTCTGACCAAAGTGAGAGGATAGCCTGTAGTTATAGTCGTAATAACAGATCAACTTTGACTCGCAGAGTTCCATGTCTGGATTATGTCCTGGCGAGACCGTTTACCAAATGAGCGACGAACTTTCTCAGGAAGTACCTACCGCGTCCACGTATACCACGATATTTCCAGTCGCGTGATGCGTGGTGAAAACATCTCTAAGTTTAGATGTTAGAGACACTCCTCCGCACATTGTTGAAGAAGAAACGTAACCTGAATTGCTGGAGGAACAACACTGCGTTTAGCGCCATAATAGATCAGATGGGT
Source organism: Porites cylindrica (assembly GCA_964035525.1). Taxonomy (NCBI): domain Eukaryota; kingdom Metazoa; phylum Cnidaria; class Anthozoa; order Scleractinia; family Poritidae; genus Porites; species Porites cylindrica. The sequence goes on from OZ037779.1 coordinate 33,722,540, forward strand.
CGTTCGATATCTAACTAAAGCAAAGCTTCATATTTCTTCTCTAAGCTGCACATTCCACGTTGAGGGTAGAATCCTCAGTTTCGATTTTATGTTTATGCTTATAATGACTACTTAACAGTCCCTTAAGTTGGTCTTCTGGGAGAGTATGGTAGAAAGAAAGCTCGCGGAAGGTGTCTGCCAAGTCGTCCTCGAGAAGGCTTATGAGGTAAACAAACGTTGGACGAGCTTTAGCGTTGTGCTGCCAGCAGAGGGTCATCATGTCATACCTGAATTAAGTAAACGATAAGCATCACTGTTGGCGTCAACACAATATATATACCAACCCTTCCTTGCAATCACAACAGTCAGATTGTAGACTTAGAGGAGCATCATAATGGAAAAAGGGGGAGGGGGGGGGGGGGAAATTTCACTTTTCACCGTAAGACAGAGTGAGATATGTGTACGAGATTAAGGATCATTGTTAATTATGGGATGGGGTATGTTATAAGAAATATAACAGGTCAATCAAAAGACGATGTAGGAGTGGTTTTTGTTTGCAGAAAGGCCTTCAGTCAATTAAACAAAATAAGCGCGACATTCCGTATGACTAAATGGCAGGTCAGAGGCGTGGGCAGAAGTTTCAAATTAGGAGGTCTGACATCAAATTTTTGGGATATAAGGACTGCAATTAGCTAGCCCAGGGTGCAAAGAAAGTCAGTTTTACAGATTGCCATTCGGGTAAGCTGTAGTTAGCAAGTACTAGCCCAAAACTCATTTTAACTAGCCCGATGATGAGCAGGGTTGATAACACTTCTTTTGTGATTAGAATTCCTTAAAAAATTTCGCTTGCCTGGTGGGCAAGTTAAGAACAGAATTCACTAGCCCAATAGAAAAATCCACTAGCCCCGAGATATCGGACACGACATTCAGTGGGTAGTCGTCTCCTTGTAAAGGCTTCGGAGGATAACAGAGAGTACAGAATGCGATCAACAGGATAAGGAACCTGTGAGCCGGCTCCCGTGGAAAAAAAACGCCGGTGAAGGTGAGTGGGCTTTCCCCTTTCTTCTCTACCTCTACTCCTGCTTTATAGCTTTCTCTTCGTCCTACAACCCACAGGAGTCCACAGCCTGTTCACAAGCGACAGGGCGGAGCTTTGACGCGTTCTAACAACTCAGTTGCAAGGTCTTTCTGGAATTAAGCATGGTGGCTGAGCCTAGAAATGCGGAGCTTAGGAAACCAGAACGGAACCGGCAACGAAAACGTCACTTAAAAAGCGAATTCGTGCTGTTTCAAACTCCATCGCGATCATTCAATTTCGCTCAATTTATCAAATGTAGGTAAATTTTGTATAGAGTTGAGTTCTTATGGACCGTTTTCAAGGTCAAAAAAGGAAACGAAAATTAGGTCCTCCATAAGACGTTGCATTTTACGTGGTACTCTTGGCGCAGTAACGGAAAGAAATGTACAAAACAAGGGTGAGGCAGGTGAAGAGTCCTTGTTTGATTAATAAACCTGCTGCACTTTTGACGTTCACGTTACCGGCTGATGTCGTTGTGGGTTGGGAAAGTTGGAGTTGCTTGTCATACGGAGCAAAGAAAATAAAGCTTTGCAAGATGTCCACGTCAATCTAGACTAATTAAAACAATAGACTCACAGTCTGTCAGGACATTCTTCTGGTTTTTCCAAGAGCCCGCCATCTACCACGAATTTAAGAACTTCCTCATTGGATTTCCCGGGGTAAGGTTGGCAAGCTAAAGTGGCCATTTCCCACATCACAACACCAAATGACCTGTACCAAAAAACGAAAAATACTCAGTTCATTCCACGTTAGACTGTCAGGTAAACTTCGCGTAGTCCGTAATTACAAATCGGACCGAGTCCTCTCCCCTTCCTTGTCTCCCCCGCCCCCAACCCACCCCATCCTTCCCCGCTTTCCCCCGTCTGTTTGCGTTTTTTCACTTTTTCATCCTCTCCAAATAGAAAGTCTGTTCCAGGCTTTACTAACTTTTGCTAGCGACTACGCTCGCGCGCACCAAATCAAGCCCCTCTCGCGAGGAGACGTGACACGTGCCAATACTCGGACAGGCTAAGATCACACTGGCTCCCTGCGCAAAATGGTGTTGTGTTCACACCTTGGGTTCCCTGTTTGAAACTATTCACGTATTTGCTCCATAGCATTTAGCCCGTCAGGCGTCATTTTAACACAAGAGCGTAGCAGTAAGTTATGGGTATGCAAAGCAGTAGGTAGCCTCGGAACTAAAGCCTGGTTTTCATATGATCGCTACGATCGCTGAAAAAAGTTCAATGATCGCTACGATCGCTGCGATCACTGAGAAAAAAGTTCAGCGATCATATGGAAACCACTCTCCCTGCGATCGAAGCGAAAATGATCGCTGAGATAGAACTTTTACTTTCTCAGTGACCGTTGTCGCTGCGATCGCTGCGATGGCTACAATCACTGGAGAGGGACGCGTTGCCGACTTTAGTGCCGGAGTACAAGGTCTCGACATTGTTCCTGGGCACTGGCACTGGTCCGAATTCTGTCGAGGGTAGTTGAAGCAAGGGTGTGTTCACATTAGCATCCGGATCAACGACTGGAAAATTCTCTACTGTTGAAAACTTTAACTATTTATACGCAAAGCCGTGGCAAAACATTTAACGACTGTTACGATTCGTTTCAACTCACCACACATCGCTGTTGCTGGTGAAAACACCATCTTTTAAGGACTCTGGTGCCATCCACCGTACAGGAAGCAGACCTACAATGGGATTGGTATTGTACAACAATTAATACAAGCTACACGCCCAACACTAAAAGCGAAGACCCCAGCAAAAACGCTATTGTTCATCCAGTATTGGACCTAACATCGATCAGATGTGTACCAGATATACACGGCAAGTACGTATCTGGCACTTATGTCCAATCCCGTCGTCTGTAGGATGAATCAATGCATCTCACTTTAGCCGGAGAGCTTGCTAGCAGGCTAATCTTACTCAAGCTATAGGCTAATGGCTTCAAACTCAGCGAAACTCATTAAGAAAAATCTTTAAGTCAAAGCAGCTCATTTCCCGCGCTTACTAACACAATAACCTCCACAAGTCCGAAACTTTTCACCAGGGTACATGACCCTATCTCACTCGCATCTCCATACGGACCTTCATGTCACAGTTGATACTTTATAGTAAGTAACAAGTAGTTCAAGTGATTACAATTTGACTCCCAAAATCAGTTATGTGGACGTGGAATTAAGTTCAACTTCTCGAGTCTGTGAGCGAAATGCAATAATGGTGTGACCTCGTAAGAAGTACTTTGGAATGGTGCCATTTGTTGATCAGTATTTTACAAAACGAAATTTGCGACTTGTTCTTCAGCTGTTCGTGAAACACTACTAGACTACTCTATTATCTTCAAAATTAGTGGGGCAGCTTTTGCAGTAGGCAAGCAGCAAAGAACTATGACGCATCCTCCTTTTCTTCTTGTTTTTCCTCAAGTTGCGTTCCTTATTTCTCGCCGCGTGGGGTCCACGCATGGCACGCAAGGACTCCATTAACACTGAAGATAAATAAGAGACTGCCCGCAAACTAAGGACACACAGAAAACGTAAACATGTGATACATGTAGCTTACCCTTTCCTCCCTTTCTGTAATAGTCTGTTTCGTAAATGTCGCGAGTCATTCCAAAATCTGTGGAAACAACGCTATATGTTAATAATATCCACAGAAAATCAGTGTAAAGAAAATTCGACAGATGGTATGACTCTTGTAGTATTCCTACCTCCTATTTTAACTGTGTAATTTGCATTGACCATACAATTTCGGGCAGCAAGATCCCTACAAAAGGGAAAAAAACATAAGGATAAGAAATGCAGAATCTGCTAACGGTTGGCAAGACAAACTTACACATTCCGTGCAAATTCGGTGTGTAACGAAAATGTGTGTCTTTCCCAGCGCTCTCTCCGCCTCTATCAGGCCCTATTGCTCCAGACGGAGGTAAAAATCATTCTGTATTCTATGTATTCTGTATCTTTCACAACTCTATTTTTCTAGGCCGAGTGGCTCAAAGGCCGATTAACACAAATCCAGGGTTTGTTACTATAACAACTGACATGCACTGTTTACAATAAACCAGGACTACACTTCACCTCTCTCACACAATTACGCCTCAGCTGTCCATCTCACCTTCCCCACCCTCTCCTCTCACCACCCCCACTACGACACGTGCCCCATGCAGTGGTCTTCTGCAAAGCCAATCAACGCTACTCCCAAAGCAGCGTGGGAGACTAGTACCCCAGATATAAGCTACGTTTAGGTAAACTGTAATCAAATAAGAAACATCTTCGAGCGCAAAAAAAAAAACAACAACAGAAACACCCGTAAGTGCCATACCTGTGGACGTATTTTCTGGCTGCCAGATATGCCATGCCGTCCGCTATTTCTCCAGCCATCTGAAGAAGTTCTTGAAGAGTTGGCGCCGGCAGTGATCCTTCCTAATGAAGACAAAGAAATAAAGATGTAAAAGAAAGAAAATACTGTGAGCTACGAAAAAGACAGCGGTAAATCACAAGGTAACCTCATTCTTATTTTAAGCGAGAATGTTTTGAAGTCACTGGACTTCATACAATCCTGATAGAGGGATAAAAAACTCTAATAATGGAATAAATCAGAAAAAAACATTATGAGTTCCAGATGGAGACTGAAGCCACGAAATTCCGTAAACTAGTTCGGTGGCCTTACCAGGGTCAATTGTGAGTTCACTTAAAAAAAAAAAAAACACTTTCACTCAAGGCTTCGTTGGCACGGTACCGGACTGAATTCGCGCATATACGTGTTCCGTTCATACGGAACCATCTTAACCGTACGGAAATTACGACACTTAGCCGTTCAAAGTTGCGTGTGAACAGAAAGAAAATATCGAACGGTCCCGGGTGAAAAAAGTGTCCTGTCGTCCGGTGCCGTGTGATTAGCACAAAAGAACTAATAAACCACTTAAACATTACCCATAATGCACCTTATTTGCTTTTTTTGGGGGGGGGGGGGAGGGGGGGCACATAAGGTGCATGATGGGAAATGTGGAAGTGGCGTATAGCCCACGTTCGATATATTAAAATTCTAACATGACTCCGAGTTGTTAAGGAAAATTTGCAATTTGGTCCCTAAAGCCTCGGAGTCATGTTATAATCAGTTTTATTATAACGAACACTGTTCTTTCTTCCCCTGCTGGTGGAGCCGGGTTCCACATTTCTACTTAGTCATTACTTCATTTCTTAGTTCTTTTAAAGACCTTGAGTATTGGTCCGACACCAAGAATCGAACCCACGACTAGCTCTGAGCAAACACAGCCACAGTTAAATAAGAATGGCAACAGAGTGACAATATCTCGGGAAACCCCTTACCCCTGGTCGGCGCGATCGTAAGAAGTTCTTGAGATCTCCCAACTCCATGAGCTCCATTATAACAAGAGTAGGTTGTCCTTCAGAGACTACGCCCAATAAACGCACAACGTGATTACTGGAGAATTGTCTGAGAGAGAAGAGTGCACAAATAGGACATCATCATCATCATCATCAGTAAAATATCGCAATGTGTTCCGGGTTAATGATTCACTGCATGGTTACACTAAATGCTGTACTTGAATCCGCATATCAATGGCGTGAAGAAGGAAAGTACATTTCGAGGACGGTTCTTCGAACTAGGTACTATTTTGGTACTTTTGATTTCGTCACCGTTACTGAACAGGGCTAAAACCGATGTCATCATGGATTTTGAATGGAGGTAAAGAGGACTGGTGGCTAGTAACAGTTTGCATTGCAATCTTGTTTCCAGGGACTCTGTTCTTTCCGTCCCCTGAAGAAGAGAGACACTGAAAACCAGAATGCTAGATTTTCAGATTTGCCACTTTCGCTTTGCCCATAATACAACACTGCCCCCTGAGCAGTTTTGACACTCATCCAAGATGGCGGCCCGTAACGCAAAGCGCTTGCAATTGATCTCGACGATCTTACGGAAAATTAGAGGACCGTGAACAGTCTACAATTGATCACACACACTTACTTCATAACAGAGGCCTCTTGAAGGAACTCCACTCTGTCTCTTGATGATGCGTTTTCATTTACAGTCTGAAAAAGGAGAACAAAGGTCAGCTATTGCGTAACAACAGCTACAACTTCTAAACGCATGGTCAAAACCCATACCTTGCCCATTCAAATTTAGAAGGATTTGTATAGGGTCAGCAGAAAATAATGGTGCTAAAATAACACCGTCAATTTGCACTAACACGCTGATCTCTGACATGGAAGCCTTTTTTATCTTGTTCTTCTTGACTACCCTAACCCGTTTACAACCAGGCTCATTTGACTTGTAGGTAAGAGCGTTACCTTAACAGCTACTCTGCAGCGAGGAGCGTTAGGAGTTATGTCTTCCGCCTCTCCTTCGTACACCATTCCAAATGAGCCATTCCCGAGTTCACGCACTAGCTTTATCTTCTCTCGGGGAAACTCCCACTCGTCAGGAATATAAACTGCAAGAAGAGAAAACAAGCTTTAAAGATATCGTCTGGGATTTGGAGCTCCAACTCCCGGATCGGTCAGCCACGCGGGCTCCTAGTGTCATGAGAAGAATTAGCAAAGGCACCACAACGGCAAATGAGAACGCAAAACCACGCGGAAAGGATTGGAAACGAATTTTCGACCTTTAATTTCATATCTGTCATTGGTCAATACGGTTTTTAGCTTACGCGCGCTGTTGTCCGTGTAGTCGCGAAAAAAAAGTCAGAAAAATGGGTCTGTAAAGTGTTGTTTGCTGCCAAAAATCCGTCAGGTTTTCAAAAACTCAATATGGCGGACAGTTGAGTATATCAACAGATAAGCCTCACATGCGTAGGTCGTGAAATAGCCCCTTTAAATCTAAATCTGCATAATTAATTGATCATGGCTCATTATATTTCAAAGAATTTAGGGAAAAGGAGGACTAACAAAAAGCTATGACAGTGACATCGCTTGAATAATTTAATAACTAAAATAAATTACAACTATTACAAGATGGCATGTGTTGTGGCTAAAGCAGAAAACGCTTTCGAGTAGTTCACGATAGCCTCGGACCAGGCTCCGCTGTGGGGAAAAATGGCAATAAACGGAGTGAAAAGGCATAAAAAAAAATCGGCTAGCGAAGCTTTTTCCGAGCGGTGGGCTGGGGAGGAGGAATGGGTGGCCTTTCCCTTCCCCAGATTATTGCTCGGCTTGCCGCCTTTTTCCCCCCAACTGCGAAGCCTGGCCCCAGGCTAAGTTCACGATAAATTGTTACATACCATCAGTAGAGGTCATGTATTCTGGATTAACTGAAGCGTAAAGCACCCCAGGAATCGTCTCATCAGTGTACCTGAAGTACCAGAACAAAGATATTTACCACTGGATGAGTAGAGACGCTAAGTCATTCAACCTTCAACTGCGCTCACAATCAGATTACACACTTACTAGCGAGAAACCTCAGTGGTTTCCCTGTCTCTCAGAACCTCAGTGAAGAGAATAAAGCGCCGGCATTGTATTGGGGAGGTCAGAGCAGTAATGATGGTTTGAAGCCTGTCAAGGACTGAAGATTTCTTTCTTTGTTCCACGTTCTTGACATTACGATCATTCCATTGTTACTCGAAACTCGTTTCAACAAACCCAGGAGGGACTGTAGGGGTGGGTGGGGGGGGGGGGGGGGGGGGGAGTGTGCATCACCGGTATCACGATGGTGGACGTGAGCGAGGGGCGAGCAATAAGAGAGGAACATGATCTTGGCAGGCGTAATTCACGCTCCGCACTCTGGATCCCACATAACACCTCTGGTACGGACTCAACGAATTACATGAAATGCGTTTCGAATTTCCCTTCATTGACAGTGGCTTTTATTTAACAGGCCAATCATGGCGCGTACTCAAATCCGGGTACACAAGTTGGGGGTCCGTCTGCGGTGTTTCGCAGACGGGCTTAACCCTTTAAGCCCCAATATACACATACAAATTCTACAAACTGACCTCCATACAATTCTTTAAGGAATGTGTTGAGAGAATTTTATACAAGATCAATGCATTTTCACTTTGGTGATCATTTTATCAATTCTCATAACCGTATCTCTTGACTATGTATGGATATCATTAGGAGAAAATTGATGTTAGTCACCATTGAGACTTAAGGGTTAACCTGAAGCTAATTTCCATCTGTGGCGCAGACTAGTGAACACTATATTGCTGTAAATAGGAAACTCGTCTTTAGAAGAATCAAAAGGTCTAGCGCTTACATACTGATAAAAAGAGAATCACCTCTCATATCTTTTACGAGCAAAATACCAGATTAGAAAACCACAAGCCAACACGAATACCGCACAGGAAGCGAGACTGGCTCCCACAACAGTTCCTACAGCTAACGCTTCTGTCTCGTCTCTGGGGCTCTCTGAAATATTGAGAATAAACAAAGCTCTCAATATAAGTTCAGAAGGCAGAGTGCAAGAGGCGCCTCTTGCCTGCGCCTTCACATTTGAAATTTCAGACCCTTAAAAATTTTCGCCAGATTCGCCATTTTAATCCAATTCGCCTCCAGGGTTCATACAAAAGCTTGCGACCACTTTTTAAGGTCTTTTCAACGACCACATTGGATTATCAACGACCACCTATGAGGAATTTAATTTCAGAGATTGTAAAAAAATGCACATTACCAGTCCATCGAAACAGGACTTTAAGGCTTGAACTGTTTGTTCCACCAACTTCTCTAAATGTTTCAGTTGTCGCCAGATTTTCAATTTTCGCCTTTTTTGTGCGAATGGCTATTTTTCAAATTCGCGCTGCGCCTCTTGATATCTCATTTGAATTTTGGCCAACCCTCTGGCGATTTTTCACCTGATTCGCCATTTCAGCATTGCTCGCATTTCGGGACATAAGTGCACGATCACCTTATGAACGAAAACTTTTCTGCCTTTGAAGGGCAAAAGTAGTTCCTTTACTTCTCAGTGCTGACAAAGGGGAGCAGGCGGGGGGGGGGGGGGCGGGGATTTCCCCAGGCTATCATGAGCATGATCCCCGGCTACTCCAGTAATCGCAAACAAAAGGAAACAGGACCAAAAGAACTTCTTAGCTGTTCAGTTCCCCGCCTTTTAACAAACCCACAACTTGAAATCTTAGTGAAAGCCCTGATTTTAATACCCCGCGGGGCCCGCAGTGTATTGCTCCATCCTCGAGGATCGAACCCGTGTCCTCACACTCTGCAGGTCAGCGGTCTACCGGCTGAGTTAGTCCTAACGTGGTAAAACGGATGAAATATCATAACGCCATTTTTGACTGCGCCCAGCGTTTTAATCCTGTTCATTCATCAACATAACTAAAAAAAACACTTCAGAGAACCGCAATGTTAGGGAACGAAATGTAAAATCGGTATTTGGCACATTTCTCACAAAAAGACCGATTTGCACTGAAAACAATAAGGAACCAAGTAATCCTGTTCTATTCATTTTTAAGACCTGTTACCGTCATTCCAGGTTTTTCATTGATGATAACGATTTTCCCTTGACTTAAATAAAACATTTTATTATATACATATCAAAGAAATACCAGGTGGGCTTTCGAGCGAAAACATATATCAAAATGAAGTCCAGAAATGTTTTTCAGGCTTCTTACGCAATTGCATAAATTGCGTCGTTCACAACTGTGAGGATCATTCTTCATTTGATTTCATTTCCGCAGTTCTCCTATATGATTTATTTCATATACATTTGCCAAAACATGATATCTTCACATGTGAAACTTACATGTTATCTTCACGTCGGGCCTTTCGCTGCGAAAGCTAAACATATATATTTTTCACTCTGCCACAGAATCCGCTGCAGTCAATTTATAAAGCAGCTAGATAATGTACACAAAAAAAACATGATAAACTTATCTCCACGATATTGTGCGTTGAATTTCCAAAAGTGCAGTACATTGAATTATGTGAGAAAGTTCAGTTTGTGAATGCTGACAACATTGTGATTAGTGGAGGTTAAACCTGGTTTCGGGGCCCAGAAAAAGTGTCCCTTTCCCCTGAATAGAGGTCTCCCTTTAATAAAGGTAACAAATACAAAGATTATGTGAACATTTTTCGTTGAATAGAGGTGTCCCAAAGGAGAGGTTCTATAACTTCATGTAACAATCATCTTTACACATAGGATGAAGCCCAAGTTTTTTAACGAATATAAATATATCTAACATGATAAACAGAAAAATACGTTAGACACTCACTTGTGGCTTTCTCTCCTTCTTGTAGAGAGAATAAAGCTACCGGGCTCCAAGATCCATTTCCCGCGGGCGTGATGGCTCGTACACGAACAGAAAAGTTTCCAGCAGCACCAGCTGCTCCAAGATAATAACTTTTTTTGCCATCACAACACCGCATCTCCGGAGAAAAAGAGTCCTGTTCATTGCCAAACACAAGAAATTTGAAAGAAAACAAAATGCTTTTTTAACTTATTACGCCCCCCTCACCCCCTGGGGGACGTCTGCCTTCGCTACAGCGCTTTTCTGTTACGGATTCCGCATCCAGACGCTTTTTCTGTTACGGATTCCGCATCCAGACGAGTTTGTTCATTCTAGCGGCCCCAGAAGTTTTTTTCAGGCTTCAATGTTATTATAAATTGGGTTTTCGTTTTGTATATGTGCACAATGGACATTAAGAACAGTCTTTGCACGACCATAGTTTGCTTTCACTATTCTGCCAACATTAGAGCATGAAGCACGTCGTGATTTACCTACCCTTGTGATTTCTACGTCATATTTAAGCACAAGACCATTGGGGTCTTTCGGTGGGTTCCACTTCACTCGGTACTGCAAAACACATTGATGCGAGTGTCAGTATGAGAGAGAAAAGGCGGGAAAACACAGTCTACATGACGGGACGGTTAGCAAAGCGGAAGGCAAGCCGCTCAGGACTAGATGGCGCCTAGTTTTCTAATCAAAGTCAACACTAATAAGCAATTTTTACAGCTGAGTGCTGAGGGACATGGCCCTGTAAAAGGAGACCATTTATGGTCAGGTATAGCCGAATCTTTGTTTACATTTTTTCTTAATTAGGATGCAACTTTCATTCTCTGATCAAGCTATCAAAATAAACTCTCTGATATCGAAAGAGCATAACAATTTCAGTTATCTCTGAAAATTTGAGCCCGATATATCCAATAGTTACGGAGAAATTCTCTTTGAAAAACCTAAAACTGCAAAGAATGTATGGGCTCATTATCGTTTTTCTACCCAGCAATTTCGCGGTTTTCTGTAGCTGCTATTTCCTTTGTTATTGCTTGCAATTTGAAAACTGCACAAATTGCTTCAACTAACCAACCCTTTCAACTTTTGAATTTGATTTGTTCATATGGTGACCCCTTCTATGGGTTAACTCGTATGCTAATGAGCAATTTGGATCGGTGTACGACTATGGGAAACTACCCACCTCAGTACCCCTCCCCTAAAGCAACGTTAACACGAACTTCACACTTAAAGCAAAATTTTGGGTTACGGGAGGCGTAGGTGGCCTGTTTACCAGAATACTACCTTTAGTTAAACGTTCCTACCTCTCTCGCAGTGACGTTAGTAACATAAGCTTGGACATCTCCCTCAAGGTCATCAGCTGTATCTAATTTAATGCGAGAAGGAAATTAACGCTCCATAAAATATTGAAGTATTGGAATTTACAGGAAAACAACTTTGAAATATTATTATTATTATTATTATTATTATTATTATTATTATTATTATTATTATTATTATTATTATTATCTCTTTTATCACAGTCTTTGCTGGTGTTCTTTTTGTGCATCAGCCGGGCGCAAACCATGCACCTAGAGCGTCAGTCACTCAAGTCAATCATTCTGTTCATACACTGAGCACCTTTCTGAGGATTCGTGCAGATCCCAGCATGCAGATCTTTTGAATCTCTGTCATATTAGCTCTTTCTGATACTTTCTTGATGTTTTCTACCATACCCTTCTTCACTGTACCAAGCGCACCAACAACCACAGGGATCACTACGGTTCTCATATGCCACATTCTCTGTATTTCTAGTTCTAGGTCTTTGTACTTGCATTTTTTTTTCAGTTTCCTTCAGTGCGATGTTTCTATCTGATGGAACAGTCATATCAATAAGTTTGCAGGTGGAATTCACTGAATCTTTAACGATGATATCTGGTCTGTTCGCTGTTATAGATCTATCAGTATTGACTGGCATGTCCCACATGATGGTGATGTTGTTATCTTTATTGTGTATCACGGTCCCTGGTTCGTGTTCGTACCATTTGTCTGTAATCTCTATATCATGATCTTTACATATGCTCCAATGGAGATATGCTACAGCATTATTGTGCCTGGAGATGTACTCTGTTTTGGCTAATACCTCACATCCAGATACAATATGGTCCACTGTCTCTTCATGTTGCGAACACAATCTGCATTTGCTCTCCACTTGCTGGCCACATATTACTTTCTGGTAGTTTCTGGTGTTTATTGCCTGGTCTTGAGCTGCAACAAGTAGTCCCTCTGTTTCTCCTTTCAAATTACTTGACAACCATTTGTTGGTGGTGACTGTGTCTACATGAGGCTACTCTAGGATCTTTGGATACTGGCCATGCAATGCTTTGTTTTTCCACTTTTCTTCTTTCATTGACTTCATCCTGGACTTAAACACGTGTTTCAGGGCTTTAGCATTTTCAGAGGCAGATTTATCTTCTCTGTACTCAATCTCTGGCATTGTTACTTCCCTTTTGAATTTAGTAGCATTCTTGGATATTGAATTTTTGGCTTTAGATCTTTCATGTTCAAGCACCTGCTTTGGATATTGCCCTTCCTTGTGCTTCAGATAGTGATCAAGCCCTATTGTTGCAGTTTTGAATGCTGTTTCTACATCAATCAGGCCCCTACCTCCATCTTTTCTTGGGATGTACAGCCTTTCCACATCTGCTTTAGGATGTAACATCTTATGTATGTTCAGTAGTTTGCGTGTTTTTGTGTCAATCTTCTTCAGTTCTGAGATTTTCCAGTCAATGATGCCAAAGCTAGATTGCACAACTGAGACTGCAAGACTATTGATAGCTTCTATTTTGTTTCTTCCATTGAGCTCAGTTCTTAGGATTAATCTTACTCTCCTATTATATTCTTTTCTTAACTTCTCTTTCATTTTGCTATGCTGGATACCATCACTTTCATCTACACCCAGGTATTTGTATACTCCTTCCTGGTCCAACTCTTGTATTTCTGTGTCATCATCTATTACTATGTTTCCAGTTGAGGCCAGTTTACCTTTCATGAAACTGGCTTTGGCACATTTCTAAAGTCCGAATTCCATACCAATATCATCACTGAATTGTTTCACTATTTTCAGTTCTCCAACTTGTTCTTGCTCGTTCTTGCTATACAATTTTAGATCATCCATATAAAACATGGGATGGCAACATCAATTATGACAACCTCTCTTTCCTTCTTATCAATAAAGACAATGTCTGGTCTTCATGCCTCAATTTTCCGTTCACACTGGACTGTGAAATCCCACAGTATCTTGAAGTTTTCACTCTCCACCACTCCCTCCGGCTTCTGTT
>OZ037779.1:33741102-33808602 GCA_964035525.1 Porites cylindrica
ATTTTATTTAGCCAAACAATAATATAATACAAGAATACATATAGGAATTGTAAGGTTGCAAGGGAGCCGAGCAGAAACCAGAGCGCTTATGAAGCCTGGGCTCCCCAGTCACAAAGAAATATTAGTAAAATATAATGAAATTCGCGGAGTGATAAGTTAAAAATAGGAACTAAACAGAGACTGAGTTAAGTTATAAATTCAGTAACAAGATCGAAAAAAAATTAACTCTGGATTGGAACAGATGTGGTCTTCAAAACAATAAAACGACTCTGATTTTTACGTTGGGGTCGAAAGAATGTGGTCGTGATAAGGAGATCGTAGCATAAACGGGGTGGTCGTAAGGCGGGGTGCCACTGTAGTCACGCATTTCACCTTAATCTAACACAGCTTAAGTAGGTAACAAAAACCCAGTGAGATTAGAAATTGGAGACCCCAACTTCTCAAATCTAAGACCCTGGAAGTAAATACAGTGGACGGCAAAACAGTTCGTATTTTTGCGTATTCAAGAACAGTGGAACCCCGCCTTACAACCACCCAGTTTACACGACCATCTCGTTATTTCGACGACATTCTTTCGACCCAAACGCAAAAATCAATGATTCATTTTATTATTTTGAAGACCCCATCAATGCGACCACCTCGTTATTACGACCAGGATTTTATGGCCCAACGGTGCGGGTCGCATTATCAGGGTTCCACTGAACGCGCAAAAGGTCACTGAAACAAAAGGTCTGGAGCGAGCCTGTGGAAAGACGCGGGTGTGAGACTCTTTATGCTACGCTAAACTGATTTTGTGAAAAAAAACCGACTGTTTTCCAGTCTATGAATACCGAAGATCTCTGCGCCTTTACGGAAATTGTTAAGTAGTCCTTACAAAGTGATCGTTGACCACTACCAGATGAATACCACAATAGTTTCTATCCTCACCTGGGCGTCATTACTACAGTTGGTTGGACTGTTGGTCGTCGAGGGAGTCGTAGAGACCACAGTGGATTTGTTTGTTGGTGGATCTTTATCATCATTTTCTTTAGTGAAAATTGTCCTGTATAACTTGTCTTGGAATTCTTTTGCAAATATCGCAGCCTGCCTCTCAGGCCTTTCCTTTTCCTCGGTTTTCTTGTCACAGTCACAAGTTATGTTTCTCTTACAAGTCCCTGTTAGCAAAATACAAGATATAACAAGAACATAATGGAAAAATTGGATGAGGAAGATTCTTAACTTGTCAGCATCAGTTGACGAACTGTCGACACTCTTTTAAATAGAACACCCCATTCCCTCTATCTCCATACTGCTGGGATATAACGAACCAAAAGCGCATTCTAAGATATCAGTTATGTGCACCCATGATAGAGAGGCGGGCCTAGAAGATAATACGGAGCTTAAGCATCAATTCAACTCCAGAAAAAATTGCCAACATTCGACAAATTGATCGAGACGGAATAAGCACGATAAAGTTTGAGGCAGCGCGAATTCACTTTTTTGGTGGCGTTTTCGTAGCCACCGCCGTCGTTGTTGCTTAAGCTCCCTAATGAAATATGAGAAGTGCTAGCCTTCACTACACTTTGTACTGTGATTACAGGTTTACAAAAACAAAGACGACAAGAGACATGAAGACGGATTCAATACGGTGCGTTTCGAGATGCTGACATACACCGCACCTTTCCTGGATCCCAAAATGATAACTCTACCGGACGCTGGTCAACCGCTTAACATTACGCCACTGGGCAGGCATCACAAGCAGATTATTTAGGCACGAACAACGGAACGTAAGCCTCCATTTATCAGTCCATCTTTGTTTTTTGAATTACATTAGACCCGAATGCTCCTCACTTCCCGTTTCGACCTTAATAAGCTTACATATCAATTGTTTAATTATTCCTAGAAAATGCGGTCACCTACAATTAAATTTGCACATTTCAGCGGTCCATGTTGAAATTTGCTTTTACTGTTTAACTGTTTATCAATTATGGCAAATTTTACACAAAGCAAAATCCACTGCCCGCAGTTAGCAGATTAGCTAGTCGAGGCGAGTAGTGGTTACAGGTATGTAATATATATATACAGATAGATCACAAGAAAGACTAGAGAAAAAGAGTAGAAAAAAAGAAAAAAAAAGTTAAATAAATAAACAAGTAAATAAAAATAAATTCAATTTAACTAAGTTTATAATCATGTACATTGCAAATATAAGAAGCCGAGTTTTCAGGAAATTTTTGTTATTAAGTCGGGTAAATCAATATAATGATCATTTTCTTCTGAAAGTATTCGGAGTAAAGTGTCGTGGACAGTATCTACTTTCTCCTTCAACTTGTCATTCTCAGCTTTCAGTGATTGAACAGTTTCTTTTACCATTTTACTTGCTTATTCCTAGTCTTTAGTAATAAAATTCGGTCAAGATTTCAGGAGCTCGGAAACCACGTCCGTACCATACGCACACATGCGCATGAATACTACTGCGTTAGTCAAGCTAAGAAGCAAAAAGGACCATCCTCAGGACCTTAATTCAAAAATAATGATACAGTAGAAACCGGGAACTCGGACTGACGAAGTCCAATTTCCCTTGGATTTGACCCAACTTTTCAGTCACTTTTACTCGGATAACTCGAATGCCCCGCTAACTCTCACTAAATTTCGTTTCCCTTGGTCAAATCTACCTCGATAACTCGAATTCTGGTTCTTTCAACTCACCACGAATGCCATCCCGTTAGCGCTTCTTGTCGTTTAATCGGTAAAAACACTCTGAAATTTCACACTACAGCAATTTGTTTTTAATAGGTGAAATGAACAGATCACGTATTTGACAGTCACTTCCCAGTGCTACGGTCATAAAAATGCATGGCAGTGTTACAGTTTCTGATGAGGTAAGTCTTATTTGCACTCTCCTGTATACTGAAGCACTGAAATATCAATAAACTCTTAATTATTGACTCGGCAAGTTGAAGATTCAATCGACCTCGCTAACTCGAACTGTTTTGCTTTTCCCTTCAGAGTTCGAGTTACCGGGGATCCACTGTAATACAAAAGTAATGGTACTAAAATACATCACTTTCAATAATTCTCTAGCTAGTCTTACCGTCGGGGTTTTTATAGTCATCTTCCTCATCGTCTACATTACTTTCAGCACCTGTTAAAATCTGCCGATTACACCAGTTCAAGTCTTGCTTCCACGGCGAGTAATCGCTTAAGTCATACGTCACAATGTACTTGGTAATAATGCCATTTGGGTACAATGGAGGCTGCCACTTGACCAGCAGTGCTGATGAGTTGATATAGTTTGCCTCAGGGCCAACTGGCTGGGAGGGTACTGTTAAAAACAAGTTCAACGTTGCACAATTACAGTCGAACCTTCATGTGCGACCACCTCTCGTACGCGCCCTCTCTTATACAAAAAATACGCCTTTTGCATTAGTTGATTACGTGATCAACTTTCTTTAATCACAAAAACAGTTCGCTTTTGAAAAATTTGGAAAATGAAGAAATGATCGTCGCAGTGAACGCAATTTATGCAATTGTGTAAAGAAGCCTGAAAAAAATTCAGGACTTCAACGGGGTTTGAACCCGTGACCTCGCGATTACCTATGCGATGCTCTACCAACTGAGCTATGAAGCCATTGACGTTGGGAACAAGTCAATTGTGGGTTCATATGTTCCCGTGAAAGAAATGAGTGTTAATGACATATGAAATAAATCATATATAAACTGCGGAAATGAAATTAAAATGAAGAAATGATCGTCGCAGTGAACGCAATTTATGCAATTGCGTAAAGAAGCCTGAAAAAAATTCAGGACTTCAACTTTGTTAGCTCTTCAGATGTAGTGAGGGGAGTCCACGCGCGCGCGAGCGTCGAGCCCGCGTCTCGCGCCTTCAGTCCCGCGCGTGGTTATTTACGTGTCCCGCGCGTTTTCCTCGACGGACCAAGAAAAAAGAAAGACTGCTCGTAGTCTAGCATGAGGCTACACATATCGTACCATGAAACTTAGAAATGGCATGTAAATACGTTCAGACCTCTTATACAATGTAGGTGTATGTAGAGCCCACCTGTTGCTCGATCCATGCTAAGCGACCAAAAACCTTCGCTCAAGAGCTCATGAAAACGTTTATTTATTCTAATACAAGGAGTGTACAGACGACAAAAAACCCAAAAGCTTAAGTTATAACCTACGTGCGGTCAGCATCCCTTATGACCTACCGTTTTCCTTAGTCTGTATAAACACCAGATTACTTTTAGCTCCCTCATTCTTAAGCACCACCGCCTCTACTTGAAACGCGTACAGTGTGAAATGCTTCAGTTTTTGGATATACGTAACAAGCTTGGGATTTCGGGATGGTAAACCTCCTAACTCTGCGCTGACATTTAACCTTCCCCTAAAAGAAAACGCAGAAAGTACCAAAAAAGCATAAAGTTATGAAGCTGGGTTTTTTGTTCAAAAGTGCTGCACTGTCATTTACCCGCAAACTGATACTATCCCTCACTAACATAAACTTCCATAAATCTGTACACTTAATGACTGGCCTGGTCCGTCGGGGTAATTGTTAATTTTTTTCGCAAGAATTAATTTTGAAGGCTTGGGTAGACAGTGGTTCTTGTTAAATGGGGAACGTACAGACAGGGCTGTCGTAAAGATTTTAATTTGCGTTGCAGCCGGGCACGCATAGTGTAGACCATTTAATGAATGACAACTTTACTTATACACGGTTAAAAACGTCAGTCTAACGTAGAAAATTAATTAAAAATTCTCAAAAACTGTTTTACATATTTGCCGTGTGGGAGTACTGATCAGAAAACCATCTATGGAAACTTCTCTTAAAGAGACCTAACGAATTTGATGAACGTATTTCCTCAGGAAGATTATTCCATAGAAGAGCGCCACTGTAACTAAAGCTACGCTTCAGGTGATCAGTTCCCTGTTTTGGGAGCATTAATTTTTTCTTGGCGTTGCGAAAATAGTAACTCGGTCTTCTTGGGTCAAACGAATTACAGAGATAAGCTGGGGCGAGATTATTAATGCACTTGTACATTAAATTAGCCTTTCGTTTAGCCCTTCTAACCAGTAGCTTCTAACCAATAAATTGTCCCAACAAAGCGAGTTAAGAAGATATCTACAGCTCGTATCATAGCTAGACTTAGTGATAACTCTGATAGCACGATTTTGAAGTTTTTGAAGTTTCTCACTGAGCTGTTGGATCAAGCCATACCATACAGCGTTGCAATAATCGAAGTGTGGCTCGACAAGACCCTTGTATAATGAGTGCTTCTGATTGATCGTGACGCGTGGGAAATTTGATTCAACCAATCATACTGATGACGCGCACTACCCAGATCGGGGTACTGCTTCTGATTGGTTGAATCAAATTTCCCACGCGGCACGATCAATCAGAAGCACTACCCAGATCTGGGTAGTGACGCGTCATCAGTATGGAATTTCTGTGCTCGTTTCTTAGACGTCATTTGGCGGGGAAACCAGTGGTAGCGTCGCCAAATATGGGCTGTTTTCAGTTTGATGTTTTCTTGTGTAAATTAAGGCTATCGTTCATTAATTCTCAGCGGGATTGACAAATTTAAATAAGAAAGCAAAAACTAAATGCATTCGAGTAGCTGTAGTCAAATGTCGTCATAGTCAAAATTCGTAGGCGGAAAATTGAATAGCTGGAAAGTGCAAATGCGACCAAGAAGTTAAATAAATACGTAAATAAAATCTGTACCCCCCCCCCCCCCCCCGCCCTCCCTCTTCTCCTACTTTTACTTACCTAGGGGTATCATCCACAGCATGATCCTGGCGTGTCCAGCTGAATGAACAACAATAACACAAAAATACGTCAGCCACTCATCCTGTACTAAGGACCGCCTTTTTAATGATTACGTTTGTTTAAAATTGATTTTCTAACTTTTTCTCATTAGATTACGGTATTATTTGTACAAAAAGAAAGTATCAGCAAATCAAGAAAACAAAGACAAAAAAAAATGAAAAACAGCATCCCCTTACGTACAGACAAAACACAGTTACCAATTAATTTTGCTAGAATAAAAAAATTAGCATAAAAAAATCACACCACTAGCCTGCGAGAATTCATGCGAGAGCCGCACGCGAAAGGAGATGCGAGTACGCGTTCTTTAGCGGCTCGTTTCGCTCTCCAAAATTGGAGAGCTTGCTCGCAGGCCAACATACCACAAACATGATTGAAGGGGTCTCCCCTCGCGAAAAAATCCACTTAATTCACCATGCCAAATGCAGAATATCACCAAAATAACATCCATTTCAATAATTAAGTCAACATTGGTTGAATGATTAAGAGTTCACAAGCAAGTCTAAGTCAAAGATAAGACTGATAATAGCCACGAATTGTTAAACGTAACGCTTACACATTTTCCTGGCTGCAAGCATCTTGACCATCATATTCAGTTATTTGTCTGTTAGGACTGAAATATTTGGTAGATTCGGTCAGAAACATAGACACACTCAGGCCCCGTCAGCCCACACGTATCCGTTTTTGTTTGAAAACGGAGAGTTTTTCCCTCTTTTCAAAACGCTCTCCAGAGTGGAGATTTTTGAAAACGCTGGTTAATCGCTTTCGCTTAGATGAATGAAAACGAAGGTTTTCCGATACGACGTTACATCATATTCTACTAGGCATTGTTTTAGCGTTTTCAAGTGGACGGGCGAAAACGATTCAAATACGCTACGCGTGGACGCGTATTTTTTTTTAGAAAAGGGAAAAAAATCGCTTTTTCAAAAATATCTGGATACAGGTGGACAGGGCCTTAATTATAAACGGTGAACAGGGATGCAATGGCCCTGTGCAAGGAAAATTTCAGTGCAGCTTGTCCTTTGCAGGCAAGCTGAAATTCAAAAATTTCTTCAAGCGCTGAAAAAGGCGAATATACGAATGGATTCATTTAAAATGTTTAAAGCAAAAAAGAGGGTCACCTCAGAATGATTTAAGATTTGAACCCCTCTCCCATCAAACCAATCTGAAAAGTTTCAGTGTTGATTAATGATTAAATATAATTTCCTTTAAAATTCTGTCCTTGAAAGTCTTCCTCGTTCCTCCTCTTACTCTGACTCACTGAATAATTCTTATCAACTTTGACCCTCCACAGTGTGGATAAGGAAATCGCATGAGAATCAATTAAGCAAAAAGTTCACTTACGCCTCTCTGTAGGACACAGTGTAAAACAAAACATTCCTGTAATCTGCAATCGGAACTTCATCCCACTCCACCTTTATACAAACTGGACTGCACCTTCTCCTGCCTGGTGCCCTATCTACTTCCTCTAAAGTCACATTTATTTGTTGAACATCACCTGAGAGTAACACAAAGGCATTAGAAACATTCTTGTATTTCCTTGAGAAATCACCCAAACACTGGACCAAAAAAGGGGATACTCATTTGAAGAGGGTTGCCTAACTGGGAGAGGTGCTTCTAGAGCTTTCCTCCCATAGAAAAAAACCTTGCTTTTTTCCCAGATCTTCTTTTTGCCATAAAAATGTTTGTTTTGATGATGAATCCTATTGTTTCTTTTTGGCTATTCTCACAGTTGGGAAAATGGTGTATTGAACTTACTTTTTACCAACAGATACAAACTTGGGGGTCAATAAGTTTGTCTTTACATGTAACAAATTTTCTAATAGTTTGTAGAGTCGCCATGGTAACCCAACAATAAAATGATTGATGTCTGGGCTTTCCTCTCAAAACAGCTTATAAACACCACTTCAAGTATAACCGCCAAAAGGGTCTGTATTGCTTCAATTTAATTCCATTCTTTCAAACTTCCTCGTGATTAGTCCAAATGTCCAAATGATAAATGCAAAGAAGATTATCGCAGTTAAAGAGCAACTTACGCAGCTCAGAAAAGACAGCCTGAAAAAATT
Source organism: Porites cylindrica (assembly GCA_964035525.1). Taxonomy (NCBI): domain Eukaryota; kingdom Metazoa; phylum Cnidaria; class Anthozoa; order Scleractinia; family Poritidae; genus Porites; species Porites cylindrica. The sequence continues at coordinate 33,748,975 of OZ037779.1, forward strand.
CAGGCACGCCAGGATTCAAACCCATTTCCCATTAATGTGGGGAAATGTTGCTGTCGTTGAACTCTTAGCAGTGGTTTTGATTTAAAAAAATAGAATGAAAAAAATAAAAACCTTGTTGATTGTGTTTGTACCTTTGGAAGAAAGGTAAAAGAAAAAATAATATTCTACATGCATGCTGCACAAAACCAGTATTTCTTTTTTCTTTCCATGTTCTCATTATCGAGACTCTCAATATTTCAGTCTTAATCTTCCTTACACTGTTTAATGTAACACTCACATGCTGCAGCATTTCCATTAGTTGTGTCAGAGATATCAATACTTCTCTGCGTATCACTTCTATTCCACCTAAGAATATCATTCACAAGAGGATTTATCTTGCCAGGACAGAGATATGGATTTAAATGAACCATTATACCACCCGCACTGATACTCAAGTTCTGCTGAAAAGGCCACATAGCTTCCAGCTTCGGGTTGTCAAGTATAGCCAGGGCATACCTAAGCATCAAGATGAGCAAATAGCAAATTAACCAATGAATTAATCAAAATGACTTCTTACATTACAAACAATTTTTTTATATAAAAAATTTACTGTGAATGCATGCTCAATATTACCACATGAAGCAAGAAATGAGGGCAATGCTTCAAGTGGGGGCACTTATTTGAATTGGGTGCTTATTTTCCTTCCTCACATCCTGGCCACAAAGTACTAACATATTTGTCCTTATTTCCAGCAAATACACACTGTAACAGTAAACTAGAATATACATCTGACTGGATTTGTAAAAAGGTACCTGTAGACATTTCAAGTGCGTTTTAACAATTTGACCCTTGAGGTGCGTAAAAAGCAGTTTAAAGTCGCTAGTTAGGGCTTGAAGAGGACAAATTAATCGCTGGCAGCACACGAAAAGTCGCTCTTGGCAAAAGCGACAGATTTGTAATGAAATGAACAGCATTTATAACAACAGAAATTATGACCTTTAAGTCTGTCAAACTATGAGGCTCATAATCTAGAAGTGTCTTTCAATTTTTACTTAACATTTCTTCAATTAAATGTGATCAAAATGCTCACTGTGCAATAAAAACTGGTTTTCTCCTTACACCCGATAACTCGAACTTTTTTCGATCTCCCTTGAGAGTTCGAGTCATCGGGAGTCGACTGTATTATAAGCGTGATACTTACGGCGTGACACTTCCGGCGCGACCTTGTGTCACATATCAAATTCTGACGCCGTGGATAGCTAGCACGTGGGATTTAGATCATTAACCACCACAATTTCACATCCGGTTTTTACCATTCGCTGTTATTTTTAAAAGTGTGAAGCTGAGAAATTTTGATCTATAGGGCTCCGGGCTGCAAAATCTAACTCCAAACAAACAATTTCCTGGGACTAAAGATATTTCCGGTTTTGCGTGACGCTGGAAAGGCAGTTTTTTCCTCAAAATCAGCTTAGCGTTGACAGTTCGCGCATACTTCAAATTCTGACCTGCAACCTGCAAATTACAACCCTCCGCGTTTTTATGCTTGTACACAATATCCTTGTAACACGAGCACCACGAAATACCTGAACTCTGTCTGTCAACAACTGCAAGGAAATCACACAATTAACCACTTTCCCGGCAAAGATAAAACTATCCACAACCAACCAGGCACAATGTTTCCACACTTAATACGGGCGAAATATCATCAAATTACTCCCCCTCAATAACTCTCGCTTTTTCCGCATAAATCATCACACGTATGCAAACATTCCTGACAAAGTCGATTTATTCAAGATCCCGGATGTAGACGAGCCGTTTTGAACGGAACACATACAGGACTAGCCGCCTGGTAGGAAATCAGCATCAATTTTGCTCTCGTTGAGGCCAGAGACTCGCACATCAAAGCTCGCAATATGATGCCTTTCCGTCTCAAGGCCAAGATCAGTGTTTCACCCGTTTAGCCAAAATGAGACGAAATACGGTAACCTATTGGACGACGGCAGACTTTACCAATCGTCAGGAGACTTGTTCCTTCATAAGGCTTAATGATCCCTTCCGGAGAACTTTGCTCCAGGCAGCCAAAAAGAAATCTAGAAAATCAACCGACCATGAAAAAAAATCTATCGCGCGCGCTGATTTCAAATAGGGTTGTTTAATCACACCCCGGGGGGGGGGCACTGCCATATATGGGCTATATAGGTATGTGCCGCTGTGAAGGGTATGGTTTTCAAGCAGTTACTCTAGGATAGGGTATATAAATCAGAGCGTTTGGGTCTAGAATAGGGTATTATTTTTCAGGAAACTAATCAGTTGGTTGAGGATTTTATCTAGACTAGGGAAACAGCTACTCTAGGATAGGGGGGATTTGGGAGTTTACTCTAGTATAGGGTAGCAAAATTCAGCTGAACTAGCTCTGGTATAGGTTAAGGGTTCCAGGGTCCCAGCGGCACATCCCCACCCAGAAATTCCTAAAGTACCCCCCCGGGAATCACACGGACATAATTTTGGGAAATTATCGCGATAGGAGATGAGGGGAGGGAAAGATGTATAAAGCGGCATCATTAGCTCATGAATCGGTCATGACGGCGGGCGCTCCGCACATGCCGGTTTAAAACTCAAAACGTACCAATGCCTTATATCGTAAACTAAAATGAGTCAAGTTTAAAATCTACAGAAGGAAAACCTTAAACTAAAGTACTTGAACTTAAAGTAATTTTTCTCTTTTCTTCTTTCTTATGTAAATTAATAACGACTTTATTTAAAGTCTTGTCCTGCCTAGATTAGCATAGCTATTTGCAGGACATAAAGTATTGTAACTTTATATTTCTTTAAATAAATACATTGTTTTTGTTGTTGTCTACTGCAGCCTGTTAGAGGGTTTGTGTACTCAAATTGTCATAACAAAGAAAAATAGTAAAGTAAACAAGCCTCAAATGAGAATGTTGTGAAAAATTCCTGGAGGTACTTTTTAGCAAATCCAGACAGACATGTATCTGGGGAGTGAGAAGAAACGAATTCAAACCTGTGTGTGGTCGCTTCTATTTCTTTCAGTCTACTTCTATTCTGTATATCCGTTGAAGGTCTTCTTCTTTGTGGAGGGATGGGGGGTGCTTTTGTACTGATAATATTTATTTATAGACAGGACGGGGTGCTGATTCCCTAGGTAGGACACTCCCTTATTTGGCCTATGCGGGTATGTGCCGCTGAACAGGGTATGGTTTTCAGGGTCGGAAAGTTGTGTCTCCTGCCTTAAACAGGGTAGTTGAGAAGTTTTTGTCTTAAACAGGGTCGGGGATTACGGGCCTCGGCGGCAGCCCTCTACCCAGACTTCCCTTGAGTGCCCCCCTTCCCGACCCCCCCTCCCCTCCCCACCCCCCGCTGGGGCGAATTCGAGAATTCGAAGGAGGATCTTATTTAAAGGAGGACAATGTTTTGACCACTTACAGTATTTCACTTTAAACACATTAAATGGTTGTCACTCTTCACAAACCTATCATTGTATAATATTGCCTTCTTTGTAAAAATCCCTTCTTCAGGCTCGATTTCTTTCAGACTCTTGAGAAAGTTTAAAGATGTAACAGAGCTGCACTCTCGGATCACAATGTAGCCTTTTACTTTTTCAATTTTTCCCAGATTTTCTTCAAGCTTTCTTCCAATACCTGGAAAACACAAAACATTCAGTTAACTGGTTACTATGTACAGATCGACATGACAACAATATAGCTGTATCTGGGTATCATTTTAGGCAGGCTCTTAGAATATAAACAATATTGAAAACTATTTTTCTAATTTTAGTTCCCTATCAGTCTTTTCGCATGTTTTAATGTTTTGAGCTGCACTTTTATCGTACTCATTCGACAATAAGCCGAGACCCTAAACTTTAAACTCGTAGAATTAGCATAACCAAGAACGAAAGATAAATCCAAAACACCCGGTTATAAGCCTAAACCCATTCGTTACAAGACTTGTAACTGCTGTAAAACTTAACAATTTCGAAAAAATGTGACTTTCTCCAGGCAAACGTAAAGTTGTTGTACGAGTTTTTCGCTGCTACCAATCTTTCCTCATGCCTTCATCCCATTATGTATGAAATGATCACATAAATCGTCTTTCAATCAAAAACACATCAGTTCGCGCGTTGCGTTCTTCCGTGCTTTGTAACCAGGCAAATGTTTCAAAGCACAGTTTGACCAAACATCAGGGGCACCCAACGACTGTTTTCCGTAAAATATTTGTTCAGAGAAGCAAATATTGCCTAACATTTTCTATCACTTGAGGATGGCTAGTAATTTCTAGATGACCGTTCCACTGATTCATGTACAATTTTCCAAGCTTACCTTATAAATTCCCCAAGATTTTCTGAAGTTTAATTTTCACATTTTACTTCCCAAGTTAGGTTATTTTTCGTAGAAAAAAGGCAACCCAGAATTTTGGGATTCAAATATCTGATGGCAAGAGGAATCAGAAAATGTCTCACTTTCGTACTACATAAAATTTCATCTAAAATTTTCGAGAAAATAATACTCAAGCCCTTGCAATTTCGAAAAGACTCAAGTTCCCCTAGGATGACCGAACAGATACAAATTTTATAGCGCCTCTTAAAATGCATTTCTGGAGATCTAAAAGTACTCTGGATAGCCTTAAAAGTGTTTTCAATGTATTTAGGAGGAAACCATTGTGCCCCTGAAACATGGCGGATTGTTTACATATTTCTTGACATCTTTCATTTGTTTTACACCCTCCCTAGTTGTAAAAGGCTTACCAATGTGAGATTTTAGTTGTAGAATATCTGTTGAGGATAATTTATGCTTTACACTCAAGGAACCAGGCTACACAATTCTTCATATAACAGATGCTTCATTCACGCAAACAGATACACGTTCCAAAAGATGTTGAAAACGTTTGAATAGGCCATTTGCATGAAGGCATCATTTTACTATTATGACCAGGCGCCCATTTCTCGAAAGTCCCGATAATTAACGGGCCCGGTAAGCTGTCTCCGTTTACATTAAAGATCGAGGTTTCAATAGTTTTGCATCTAACATGATAAAACTGTCAGTTAATGAAACTAAATGGCGTAGTTTGCTAGCCAGGACCCACGCTCTTATTCTTTATATTTCGTTTTGAATATTTGATTTCGGGCCCGTAAAGTTACCGGGACTTTCGAGAAACGGGCCCCAGGATCCTTCAGGGTTTTGCTTTCTTGTGCAAATTAGGGCTTTCGTTATTTAAACCTCACTGGGGCTACCAAATTTAAATATGAAAAGAAAAACGAAAAGAATTCTGGTCGTAGTAGTAAAAAGACGCGCATCTGTATTCAGCAGATTAAATGTTGGACAGTTGCTAAGCTTCATTTCAGAGAGAAACGTTTTGGCAAAAGTATCGAGGATCATGAACTTATTAGTCTCGCTTGCGTAAGCAGCGGGACGCGTTTTTCGTAGTGTTTTGTACAGAAATGGGGGGTCACTGTGCCAGGCGTTCCTAAAGGAGACTGTGGAAACTGGGACTAAGAATCGTTGCGTGTTTGAAGCCACGCATGTTTTGCGAAGAAAGCTTAGGAAAGATTAAATTTAGAGGTTTTCACTTTCAAAAGATTTAAAAACTTTCCTTTTTGGGGGGTATCTTTGAACCTTAAACAGTTCAACAGACCCAAACTCTGGTGTCCACCACAATGTGTGCCGTTTGCGCTGGTTCATTACTCCTCTTTACCTTACACTGTCATTGCCTTATCATCTGCGGTAACTTATCTATCACACAAAACTTTAATTTTCCATGACATTCCACAACCAATAATTCAATTCCATGACTTTCCAGGCCTGGAAAACAAAATGCTTAAATTCCATGACTTTCCAGGTTTTCCATGACCTGTACGAACCCTGACTTATTCTGCACCAACCAAAACTGGTTTGCTAGGCGAACTAAATTTGTCTATGCCATCATCTCCGTGCACGCCGCATGACAACAGGACTAACGGGACATGCTAGTCCCGTTCTTTGTCAGCGTAAAGTTATTAAGTTGTTTAGGAAACCTTCAAAGGTAAAACTAAGGAATGTGTACGACAACTGTCCACAATAGTTAGCGTGAACGTTAACGTTCTGTTTCATTGTTTCGAAACCAAATGCGAGGTCAGCAAAATTATTTGTATTATTTTGCCTTCTGATAATTTTATAAGTGATTTGAGATATCTACATATATTTTAGATACTGTTGTAGCTTCTCTCAAGTCATTTATTAGGTCATTCATGATACCGTTGTAGCTCCTTTTAGGTCATTTTAGATCATTTTAGCTCTGCCTTCCTTTAGTAACTAAGACTCTATTGATAGGTATCATAGGAACGATCTCTTATCCCTGTACAGGTTTTTACGTCAGAGTTGGTTTACTTATGACATCACAAGTAGTACAGGTGATATGTTTTGATATGGGCAGTTACAGGCAATAAACCTATTTTACAGTTACAGGTGAAAACGAGGCTGGAGTTGACCTTGTTTTGATACAACACTTCCTGCTTTACTGTAAATCATGTCTTTCTTATGCTAACTAGTATTTTTTAAGCAAAAATTACATTAGAAAAGGATGGAGGTTTGTATCAAAACAAGGTCAACCTCAACCTCACATTCACTCAAAGGCTAGGACACTAATTACAAGCCCACAACTGTAAAATGGCCTATTGAGGCATTAATGATACTGTATTTATGTGTTAAACTACAGTAGATATAAGGCTTACCTGAGACACCGCTTCCTCTGATGGTAATCAGCAACTTGCCATCAATTTCAGTACATCCTTTGTATTTGGCCAACGACCCCAGTCCCTCAATTGTCTCACCAGTCTTACAAACTAAATGCAGAATCAAAAATAATACAGTAGTAATGAAAGTGAGAAAACGTTTTTTGCTTAACTTAATTTGATGGAGCTGAGTCATGATTTTTCAGTTTGTTTCAAACCCTAAAAACACATTGGAATCACAGAACCAAAGACTTATGGACATGTTCAGTTTCGATTAAATCTTAATACATTATTCAATGTGTGTAGAAAAAAATGATTGAGGGCACTCAGTCCAAATTTCAGCTTAGTGGTTTGACCCAAAAATGAGGAACTTTAAAGTATGTGTAATCGGCAAACGGTGATGAGTGAAATATAAGGGAATTATTTTACACGCATTAATTTTTTCTAAATTCTGATAATTTCCCTTGCCTAAATAAGACTCAGGAAATAATTAATTTGAAAAAATGCGTGAGATTATTCCCTATTTTCATGAGTTAACCATTTGATTACCTATAAAATTAGTATCATTGGTGACAAATTATGCAACCAATCGTGGTTTTTCTTAAAAAAAAAAAAAACCCGCACTGAAAAGTTTGGCTTAACTTCATAATTTTCGGAATTTTTCAACAAAATTTGTTTGTTAAATCCTTTCTTTTTTATAAAGCATTTTTAACTACCCTGCCACGCTCATTCAGACAATTTTAAAACTTCGACACCATCTTGCCACTGAGATCTATGGAATCTTGCCATGGCAATTTTGTATTTGACATGTGAAATTATCAATTAATGCTGAAATTTCAGGCCAAAATCAAGGAGGAATTTGTCACCCACAATATTACCATGATAATATAACCAACATTTGAAGTCTGGGCCAGGTTGTTCAAAGAAGGGTTAAGATAACCCAGGGTTAGTGTGAAATTTGAACTCAGACATGAGAGTTTAAAAAGCAAATTCGGTTTAATTTTCTTTGCCTACAATTTGATGATTGGATACTCTAAAAAGAATAGAGAAAACTATCCTAGAGAGTGCTTTTGATAAAAAGAAAAAGAAACCCAGGTCAAAATTTCATCCCGGGTTAGCGCTAACCAACATTCGAACAGCTGGGCCCTGGTGTTTTGCACGTACCAACAGTAACATAAAATATTTACTCACAAAAGGTTCAGGGATGGGAGGATCCTGTATATGAAAGGCAGGGGGATATTCTGGAATTAAATCCCTAAAGGGGGGCCACAAGTGTAGGTCTCTGCTCTATTGGTAAATAACTGAGATAGGCTGTTTCCCCTTAGGGTAAAACTCTATTTCAGCTTGTGATTAGGGCTCGGAAACAATATTAGTCTCGTTTATTTACTGTACCACGGTGACCTGTAAAGCCATTCTGTTTCTGAGTCAAATACTATTTCAAAAACTCTCTCCTAGGCAACCAGGACTTAAATTTCTTAACGACTGCGACCACTTGTTTAACCAGAAATTCAACATAAAATTATATCTTTTGTTTTCTGTTTCTCATAAGTGGCCACCAGACATGATCAGGTATGATTGTAAGAAAACCATTGCTTGAATGTTGCAAAAAACCAGTTTTTGATAGCCTTGACCAAACATGCTCACAAATTATATCTCACAAAAAAGATAGCTGCATTATATGAACTGTAATAGAGTACCGAAGTGTGACGTCATAAAAAATTAAATTTGTGAAATTATGGGATTTGTTAAGCTATTCTGAAAGAACAACGTCCAAGACGCCTACTCGCCAAAAATTAGCAATTTGGGGCAAATTGTCTCTGAGATATTAGCCCAGTTATGCTCCGATGACTCCATACAAATCCTTCTAAATCTTACCTGGTTCCTAATCTTATGAACCAAGCCAAATTTAGAAGGATTTGTATGGAATCGTCACAGCATAACTGGGCTAATATCTCAGAGACAATTTGCCCCAAATTGCTAATTTTTGGCGAGTAGGCGTCTTGGACGTTGTTCTTTCAGAATAGCTTAACAAATCCCATAATTTCACAAATTTCATTTTTATGACGTCATCACTTCGGTACTCTATTAAAAAAGTGGATTTTAACATTGATGCAAAATGTTACGTACAAAGTTTCAACAGTTCCAAGCCCTATTTGATGTAAAGATCTTAGCCAGTTGTCTAATTGCCTAGGTTTTAGCTATTGCGTTTTATAACTTAAATAATAATAATAATAATAATAATAATAATAATAATAATAATAATGACGCGAATATTTATACAGGATAACCTATCAGTTCTGATAAAAAGAACTGATAGGTTATCCTGTATAAATATTCGCGTTATTATTATTATTATTATTATTATTATTATAACTTAAATATATATAAATTATGTATATATAAATTACGTTAATTATGTTAATTATTTTAATTATGTTAAATATATATAAATTATGTTAATCATTTCAGTTTGAGCTTATTATCTTGATTTTTCTCACAGACGACCACCTTCCATAAGCAACCACTTTGTTGTGTACTGAGGGTGGTCGCTTATGAGAGAGTTGACTGTATTTTAAATGGTAGTTCTTCCACCAGGAGGAAGGTTTGACTTTAATTCAACCACATACCTCTTGGGCATTTCACTGTTTCACACTTGATGCACTTTGAACTTTTACTCGAAGAAAAAGGGAAACGTTGTGAACTTGTACTTGTATCTTTCTGATATCCAGCAGGACAAACTTTGACACATTTCTTACTTTCACGAGGAATTTCAAGTTTTAAATAATTAGGTGGGCAACTTTCTACACATTTGAACCCATCAATCTAAAAAGAAAAAAAATCACTTTCTTAATACAGTTGATTGAACCTCTCCAAGGTTAGTTTTAAAATTCAATTTGAATTTCCCAAATTTAAAAGTTCCTATTTCAAAGTTCCCCACGGGCCTAATGTGACCATCAATACAATAAGGAAAAGTGTTTTGAACTATTTTCATTAGAAGTTTAAAACATTTCTGTAATGCATTTCGTTTTGGTCAAAGTGTGTCAACTAATTTTGTCACTGATTGTTCTATTATTTTAATACTTTGTATTTTACATATTAATATCCAAAGGTTATGAGTAGGGGCAAGATTGATGCAAAGGTTAAAACATGTTTGCTCCAATGCTGTGCTTTGTGTAATTATTTTCAGGTGATCAGATTAATAGTGACAGAAGGTCTAAACACACTTGATCAAATTGCGTTCAATGCATTTCATACATTCTTAATGGAAGTCCAAGTAAAAGCTGGAGGCTACAAAGGTGCTATGCATGTGTAATAGCAGACCTGGAGATTAGGATTGCAGGCTCCTCTGATAAGTTCACCAGCAACAATTAAGTGCTTTACCTCATATAGATGATCCTGGCACTTTTTAACACATTGGCCATTTGACATTTGACGTAGATGCCTACAGGCATAGCAGTGATGAGGAGAGTTCAACTGGAAGCATCCTCCAAGGCATTCCTCATTACAACATTGCTCAACATTTGTGTCTCCCTTTAAACAGCCTCGATCACCACACTTTACCTTATTGCAGACTAGAAAGTGCAAATACGAATATTTAATAACAGAGTGACATACTGTATGTTGCTGTTTAAGCAATGTTCAATAATATTACTAAAGGTATATCATCGTACTATCAGAGAATAAAATACAATAAAATAAAATAATGTAATATCTGGCACCCATCCAAAAAAGATTTAAGAGTTAGGCCATTAAAAAGTTATGAAAGGAGTGGAGGATTTTCAAGGTCCGTGCATTTTTCTTCCATTGACATTGCCAGCATTTCTTCAGTTGTATGAAGTCTGCATCCCCTTTAATTGGATCAACCTACTCCCAGGTCAAGGTTAAGAGAGAAACTCAATAGCATGCTATGTGATACTGATGTTACAAAATTCTTTGTAAAAAGTATGAACAGTGCACAACATAGAGACTACAGTGTGCATTCAAACATATTTCTACTTTAGCTAGAAAAAGGCCATCCAAAGACGAAAGTTTATAAGTTAATGAACTCACAGAATCGAAATGGGGCTAAATAAATTTTGCTTTATTATTATCCAGGCCCAGTTGTTTGAAGGCCAATTAGCTCATAACCCAGGGTTAAACTTAACCCAGGCTTCTTTTTCTTTTGTTCAAAAGCATTTTCTCAGATAATTTTCTCTGTTAATTTTAAGAGCATCCAATCATCAACTTGTTGACAAAAAGTATTCAAGTGAATTATTAATTTACTTTTTTAAGCTTTCGTATCAGAATTCAAATCTAGCACTAACCCGGGTTATGTTAACCCAGCTTTGAACAACTCGGCCCTGGCTCATTATGATGATGCAGAAAGGCATTAATTTGCATTCTATATAATTTAAGAGTTTAATATCATTCCACTGGAATACTCATTATAAAACATCTGGTGATATTGAAAGACATTGAAAGATCCTATATAAAAAATATTTACAAGAAAAACATTTACCAGCTTTAGAAAACAATGCTTTTTGTGTTGATTGCCAGGTGTGATTTTTTCACTTTTGATCAAAATAAAATATGTATAAACCTTTTTCGCTTTTGTTCACATAGGTGCAGTAGCTTCATTGGTTTAAAGGGCCACAATAGTAGCCGTACAGATCGTGAAGAATTCGGATCATTAGGCACATCGCCAAAAATCGCAGCTGCACCTTATAGCCGGATATTTTGACTTAATTTTCAGTTTCCTAACTTAGAAAAATTGTCTTGAAAAGTTTGGATTGTGCCTTATAACCGAAAAGATACGCTAATGTCCATTATTGCTCTGAGGAAGTTTATAATAAGGTGACCGACAAAGATGAGCTGAAATTGGGGGTGGTGGACAAAAAACTGACCACCAGTCCATGGACTACCAATATGGACTACCCTAAAATGGACTAGCCCGCTGAAGTTTAGTGATTAGGGTTAGGAAATTGAGTGAATAAGGTTCCATTTTTTTTAATAGGGGCTATATCTTGGGAAAACTGACCTAAAACTTGATGCACCCAGTTCCTAACCCTAACCATTAAACTTCAGCCGCAGTAGTCCATATGGGTAGTCCATGGGGGTTGTCCATGGACTGGGGGTCAGTGTTTCATCCACCACCGAAACTGGGACAGCAGTGCAAAGGTAAGTAAAACTGGAATTTACAACAGTCAAATACAGACAAGGACATTAATGGCTTTGTTCTTATTCGATTAGGTGCAGCATTTGAATTTTCTGCATTTTTTTGGTCAAATTCAAGACCCTTGGAACTGGAAAATAGTTCAAATTATCTGGATAATAGCAGGCAAGTAACTATTTTTAAAAAATGGACAACAACTTTAAGTTTAAAACAAGACATGTTTTGATCGTTCAACGATCATCTTCAGTTGTGAATTCGTTTGCAAGTTCGGTTGAATTAATACAAGCAATGACATATAAGTTAAAACATGATACAATTCAAAATTTCGAAAAATTAACGTACAATTTTAAGATGCGCGAGACTTGGAATAACACTTGCGCGAGCACTACACTTAATACAAGGAAGAAAATTGTAAAAATTGAAATAATTACAATGGTTATGACACAAAAAGTTATGAGAACAAGTTAGCTTTCTTGGATGTCTTGGTCAATACCAACCCTCTTTCCGTAAGAAAACTTTCACAGGGCTCCTAACCAACTATTTTAATTAGTTTCACTTCATTTTCCTACAAAATGGGTCTTGTTAGAACATCAAGAACCATCAAGTCGAACAAATTAATAATTTATTGGAAACAACAGGGGATCAATGCAATTCTGTACTTTACTGGAAGTGGTCAAAAGTATAGTAGTTATTAATTCTGCGCAAAAAATCTTTCATGGTCTTTCATCAGTTCACAAAAGTGTGGGTTTAAAATCATCAATAATTATTTTTTACACAATTTCACGCTTCAGTTGACGCTTCAGTTGACCTCGATCAGAAATAGAGGACAACAATTTTGCCTTTTACAAGCAAGAAAGGGTGGAAGAAGAAATCGCAGATATCCTTACCACTGACAAATATCAACTCGTCCTTATCTCAGCCGTCAAGATTTTTCTCTGTTCATTGTTGACTTGATTCATTAAAAAAGTATTGATTTTTTTTCTTTTAAGAACTACAATCGCCAACAAAATGAGTTGAGACACTTCGCCCTAAAGGGGCTTTTTGACATTTTCCTGACTTCAAAAGGGTAAAATATAGCTTTTCCTCCAACATCCCCTCCATGCAATGTTGTGTCACTGTTCAAGCTACCTTTAGAAAACAACAGACACTCCCACTTTGAATGGAGGGGACAGAGAGGGGTGTGGATTCTTTTGTTCTCTGAAGTTACCCTATTTGAGTATGTCTCAACAATTAAGCCAGTGACTGTAGCTTTAAAACATAAGCTTGCTGTTCATAGAATTCCTTCATCATCTTGTGGTTTCTGTCATGAAGAGATGAGGGTGAAAAAACCTACCTAATACAGGGCTTGAAATTGCGACTCACTGGTCGCCAATGCAACCAAAAATTAAGCACTGGCAACTAAATTTTCAGGACTGGTCGCCAGCTGGTGACTCGCGTTTTGTCCAACGACTAAAGAAAACCACAACACAACTTTTGCTTTTAAATCTTTATATTAGGAAATCAATCGAATATGGTAGCTAGTAGACAACTCCCCTTTCCGTCCCCAGTAAAATGATGTCTGAATATTATAAGATAATCGAATAAATTGAATATATTTTGACACGTCGATACTACATTCACGGCGCGCCATATTGTTTCAGCTGCTTCTTCCAAAACTGGGATCGTAGGCGCACTTCAACACCGTGTGCTTTTCATTTGCCGCGAAAATGGCGGCAGATACAAATCAGTTGAAGGAATTACGTGAGTTTTTACGAGTGGGAATGAAGATTCAGCCAAACGGTTAAAAATTATCCAAACTATCACTACTAGAAAAAGTACCTGAGTGAATAGTTCTTAACAACGTTTCTTTATACTTTAAGGTAAGGAGATAGCGATTCAATTCAAGCGGTGCTTCCGTAAGTCCCACAATATTTTAGGTTTTATTTTCCGAAAACGTTCTGTCTCAAATGAAACGAAGACCTAAAAACTGCACTAAGCCCATTTTTGTTTCCTCCCGGTCGGAGGCTGGTATGAGCAATGTGGTTGTGCAGAGGCCTGGGCCAAGCATGGCATTGTTTGTCAGCAGCAAAAGGCATAGAGGAAAGCAAGTCAAAAATAAAGAGCGGCATTTTGTAGAAGTAGCAAAGGGCAAATACGCAAGGACCCGTGTTTGTCTCAGAATGAAAACCACGGACTTAAAACGTTTTATGCTTCGCTTCATTTAAAATGACTATGGAGACAACCATCACCTTCGGACCAGAGACATGTCACCTGAGAACAACGGTAGCTTTATAACTAAGAGTTATTCGTGTTGTTTCTAATTGTTTTCGCTCTTCAGTTGTGACTTTTCTTGCATGCAAAGTAACGTATAAAATCGTGGTCTTGTGTAAGTTATGTATAAAATAGGTTGGCGACCAAAATTTGCAATCTGGTAACCAAAAGTTTTCTGTTAGTCCCCAGCAGGCTCCCGAACGAAAAAGTTAATTTCGAACCCTGTAATAACTCCGGAAGTCAGATATGTTCCTTGACCAATCAGTGCAGGGCTCCAAAGGATCTTTTGTTTTTGACTAATCAGACAAAAGTCCAGATTCTGGACTATGGGAAGACAACGCGCAAAGTAAATATATCAGGCATCCTTTTCCCCTCATCTTCCAAACAAAAGGGGAAGAACACCTGATCGCAGGTTACTCATTTTGCATCACTGCTGCAAAACAAGTTGAATAGTGATGATGTTGCACATTTTACCACCCACGAATCAAACCTGTCTTGCAACAAATCAGGTTTCATTTAATAGACCGGCTTCATGTAATAAAGGAATAAAACTCATAAATGCAAATGTAACTGTATGTAATGCAAAGTGAGCCAGCTCCGGGCTCAAGTATTCCCCGTCCCGGCAGAAGTGTCCATTAAAAAGGTTTACGGTAATTGTATAATAATCATTAACAACAACAAAATTATATGTCACAACAAAGATATGTACAAGGAATCAAAAATGACACTTACAAGGCTGACAATCAGCGTTTTGTGCATCCTTTCCTGGTGCCCAACAATATTGTCTTGTCGAACGGCCATGACCAGCTGGGGGCTTGCATTTCCCTCCAAAGCATGTATCGTAGCAGTCATTATTGTTCGTGCCCAAAGCCAAGGAATTATTGCTGTTCATAATAGACTCCCATCGTACTGTTTTAACGTAGCAAAGATTTATATTCTTCTCGATGCGTACACCTCCATCCAAAATAGAAGTAAGAGAAGGGAGGTTGATTTCTCGCAGTCCGTCATTCTCGTAGATGACGAGAGAATAATCGAGAAAAAGCTCCTTTCCTCTGATGACAGCAAGGTTGGGAAACATTTCTTTTAAACTCCGCTCGCCGTACACTAATGAAACCAGCAAATAACCCGTAATTTCTGTAAGCTTGGGAAAGCGAAGCTGACTCATTACCTCTGGACGTGCGTCTCTCACGATTTGTATTTGAATGCTCCCTTCGAATGTTGTGCAATTTTCCAACTTTTCACAACCTTGGCATATCTCTCTAGTTAGTTTCACAGCCAAAGCTGAATTCGACGTTAAAGGAATAATCGGCGATTGCTCAAGCTTACATACTACGAATTCAAGAAAAGAATGAAAGAGTTGTTAAAGCACAATGAACAAATTTCAGTTGTGGTAAAATTATCGACTACGATCTTCGACATGCTTCCGCTGAAGAGGTTCGCTGAAAATCATTTAGGCTAAACTTAGTTTTACTTACACTTGAATTCCATTTCAACCCCATTGTTGACATCGCAGCTTGAAATAAGTAGAAAAATAAGGAGGAATTTGTTCTTCATATTGTTACGGACGAAGAAAATACAACTCTGCAAAAACAAGCGCCACCGATCAAATCCACTAGCTTGTAAAATAAAATTGTGCGCTCAAAACCAGACACTTGAAACTGAAACGAAGTTATTGCACTAATATGTTCGGTATTCCAGAAGAAATCCAGTTAGTTATCTTCCACCGAGGCTGAAACCATACGAGTGATAAAATGCTACGACACGAAGAAGGTTGTGTACAATATTATTTTAACAATGAGAGCACCGCACTGTTTGTTAAATAAAACCCATTGAATCTTTTGACAACACCAATGCATGTGCGGAAACCCGACACAAATCCAACATCAACAGCCCTCCGCTTACGTCACTATGACCTCACATCCCCAATAAATCAATTACAGTCACTAAAAAATCCCTCAAAAGGGCAAAAGTTAAGACTACGATCAGATAAAGTCCTTCAAAGTTCTTGTTTACCCAACATTGAACAACGGATCAGTGCCTAATGAAATAGCATATAAATGACTGAATCATTTGAAAATTTACTTTCCGAACAAAAGTAGCACAATGTCTTAGGCTTTCTTAGCTAATTGCTGTTCCCATGATTTTCAAGAGAAGTGGATTTGTGCCAATATCATCATTTCATTAGTGGCTTTTTTGTGGCTCTTAAACATGTAAAAGCAGGGCGAATATAATTTAGTAGACCAATAAAAAAAACAATATACAAACTCGAAGGTGTGACCGGGCAGTTGATTCCATAGCAGCTTGACTGAGCCGATTTACAGGGACAGAAAAAACGTACTCGTAATACTACCTTCTGTTATTTATTAACGGCTGAAGTTGCCATGGATTTGAAGTATATACCGACTCAAGTTTGTGGCGGAAAATAATTTTAATCTACAGAGAAAATAACATGCAAAATTAGCACTTATAAAAACTCCGCAATACGTAAAAAGTTATTTTAAACGGCATCTGTTTCGAGAGTGACAGCCGTCAGTGAGTAACCTAGAAAAAAGAACAACGGCTTAATTCATATCCTGCACAAAACGTGAAAATTAAGACAGAATTTCGTAATTTAAGTTGACAGCCGGTAAATCCACAGTTAATCGGAATTCGGCCCCTGGCAGCTTGAAGTCTCAAAACCCTTTCGTTCAGTATATTAAACGAACTAAATGTACTTACAGAATCGGGGCGATGAAGAGGAATTTTTTTTCAGTTTCCCGTCTCAAAAATTTTCGTTGTCCCATTATTTCACCCCCAAAAGGGCATTTTTCCATTATTTCAACAGAAAAATTTCTGTTACAAACGGCCACCACACTACAACGGCTATTATTATTTTTTTTTTTACGAGCAGTCCATACATTCACTCTTGTTTACAACGGCCACTTTCTTCTGTCTCCAAGGTGGCTTAAAGAGGTTCGGCAACTGTGTTCCATTATTACATCCCAAAAGAGACCAACTCGAAAAATATTTCCTCTATTTCCTATGGTTTTATTCCTATTTAGTCCCAGAGAATTAATTAAAAGACCAAGCTTAGGACGCCTTAATTAATACTTGGGACAAACACTTACAAACCATCAACAAGTCAAATAAACGGGAATGAAAGGCGCGTCCAAGAAAATGAGTTTGCCAAACGTAATCTAACTGATAGAAGCAAAATTTTTCTGAGGCAAAAGGAGAGTTTTGTGCGTTGTAAGTATTAATGTCTGGGAACTACTGAGTTTCCTTGTTAGTTGTTGATTGCGCTAATCTATTCACGAGCACACTTGGACCCTTTTCCCAGCCGTATGACATATGTATATCACTTATATATCACATATCTATGACAACTTCCACCATTTTGCTTACCCTGTCCGATCAAATACTGATGCTAATTATTCGTCATTAAAATGTCCAAGCCGTATTTGAAAAGTACCGCATTGAAATTTTAGCCGAACTCCATATCAGTCTCTCGTATATAAGGTGGCTAGTTGGCTTTTATTTGAATCATGTCTGTTTTGGTCAGGTTAAACGTTTTTACCTGATATTGTTTACTTTGGTATTGCACAGGCAACTCACCTTCGACCAAATTCTTTCGTTGGATCGTTAAAAATTAAAGATCTGTCCAAACATTATATATGTATAGACAAAATAAAAATACTGCAGAATGGATAAAACAAATCTATATAATTGGTCGTTTTTATGATAGAGACTCTGGGTCGAGCTGGTCAACGCTGGGTTAACATAACCCAGGGTTAGTGCAAGATTTGAATTCAGTTTTGAAAGCTTAAAAAGCATTTCAGTTTTAATTCTTTTTGTCTACAAGTTGATGATTGGAAGCTCTAAAAATAGCACAGAAAATTGTCGGAGAAAATGCTTTTGAACACAAGAAAAAGAAACCCGGGTTAAGCCCTAATCGACCTTCGAACAACTGAGCCCACAGCTAGTGTAAAACCGGAGCCCTTAAAAGTGGACGACAACATTGGCAAAAAAAGTTTCTGAAAAAAGGCTAAACACTGATTCTTACCAGTCGTTTTTGGACGCGTTGGGCACACCAGTTTACGGGTATTCCGTTTTTATACTAGTCATATTTAACGTCTGTAATGTCCGAGAGGTTAAAATCGTCCGTAAAGTGTGTTTGACAGACGCACTTAATAGAACACTTTCAAGTCATCAGGCGTTAAATGCGTTAAATTATTAACCGTTTTTATACTAAGACGACTTTAACGTGCTCAGACGACTAAAGATCCTTTAATAAACGACTTTAGCCGCCGTTAGAGCTTAATTACAATATATCACACAACAAGCCTTCTTTACGTATAAGATATTTTTTAATAGACACAACTGTAATATTTAGAAGTTATATATATAAATGGAGTAAAATATAGCATTTCCCTTATTCCTCGAGCCCGAATGGGCTCTGTGTCAATGGCTCATGTGACCGAAGGCCGAATGGGCTATTGACTCAGAGGACATGAGGGCGAGAGGAATAATTGTTTTAGTAAAATCCAACTAGATGGTCAAAAATATCGAGACAAAACAACTTTAGCTAGCAAAACGCGATTCAGCCGCCATTGTTTTGGTTTTCAAAGCCGGTGCTTTTCGCTACTACTGGGCTATAACATATAGCCTAGTAGTAGCTAAACCAATCAGAACGCAGCATTGATAATAGACCACTATTTGGATTTTACTAATTACTTTTAACCATACATCCATACTGGGAGTAGTTATTCCAAGGAGAGGTTTTTAGGCAGGATGAGATGAATGAAATTAAATGAATGTTTGTTTAAAAATAGTCAGTAAGGAATTTATTACACCGGCTCCTGGAAATGGAATTTAAGGCTTTGAACCTCTTCCATAAGTATGTATTTGAATTTCCTTCGGCTTTCCTCGCCAGGGCAAAAGCATGGGGCTAT
The DNA here is from genome assembly GCA_964035525.1 of Porites cylindrica. Taxonomy (NCBI): domain Eukaryota; kingdom Metazoa; phylum Cnidaria; class Anthozoa; order Scleractinia; family Poritidae; genus Porites; species Porites cylindrica. The sequence continues at coordinate 33,768,011 of OZ037779.1, forward strand.
AATGCTCCGACGCTCAGATAAGTAGAATTCTTTATTTCAAGGAGGCCTGAATGGGGTTTTACATAAAAAGTATAGTTCTAGTTTTAGTCGTGAAAATTTTCAACCGATGGCCGTTAAAAAAATTACTTCACCGAAAAATTATCTTCTTGCTACAGTTTTTCACGTAGAGAGTTTTACTTTTAAAGACGATCACGTTTACGACAAACGGCAAACCCCAAATACAACGTCCAGACTGAGTTTGACAATATTTCTCAATTAGCTAAAGCAAGGACCGCCGAGAGGGAGGGGCTGGAAAGGGGAAGCTTTAGCCCTCCCCTTTTTTAAGATGGGCACAAAAAGGTTGTTTTACCTGGATTTATTTTGGGTCATCAGATTCATAACTTATTAAAGTTACTTCAGTTCCAATTCCAGTTTCGTTCACACGCTAACCACTTTGTAAACTTTGCACTTTTCTCTTTGTTCTTTTCATTTTCTCAGTTTTTGTATGACTCTTCTTGCTTTCTTCCATCAGTGCTGCTGGTCGCTATCACCATTTGAATCAGGAAACCTAACTGATTTCATTTTTTTTTCGAGGAAGCATACACCGGACCTTCCTACATGCTCGCTTTTTCAAGTTCGAATTAAACCCCCGCGTTGCTCCGTGGTCCTTACAATACGCAAAGAAACAGTCTGAGAAAATTATTATGGACAGAAGGACGGAAGGAGGCCGGACGGATCCCCCTTACAGCTTCGAATTAGCCCTTAACTCTCAACCTTGCTCGGTGGTCCCTGTTATAAGCAAGAAAAAAAAGTTTTAAGGTAATTATTATGAATAAAAGTGAAATGAAACTTTTGTTTTTCTGCAGAAATGAACAGACAACGATAGAAATGAAATTCTAGCGCAGACAATAAGGAAGGACAATAAGGATCTTTCAGCAAGTCAGCTTAGTGCATCGGAAGTGCAAGCAAGCAAATGGAAACTTTATTTGAGATCTGTTGAAGTCATCCAAACACCTGAAAAACGTGCTATAAACCTTACTTATTTCGTGGACCTTTCTGTCTTTGGAAAGGACTTTATGGTCGAACAAGATGGAGGGTTGTCACTTCTGTAATCGTGTAATACAATAGAGTAATAAGGAAATACAAGGAAGGAAACAGTTTTTACAAAAAATGATACAAAAGCTAATTGCGCACAAAAAATATATGTGAGGTGGGGTATTTCCGGTCTTCAGAATTAAAAGTGCCAGGTTATATAGGCAAAAATGCGGCTGAAAGAAACTACAAACAGCAAAAAATGAAAAGCCCAAGAAACAAACTGATGAGATCCAGCACTGCCATCTTTGACGCTTTGCTCTTCACGCAGTCCTTTGTTTTAACGATTACGGGTAGGCCTGTGGCTGGCTCATAAGGTTGGCACTTCCCGCCTTGAATACAACTAGCAATGTCATTCGCTAGCTCCAGTCCACTGTAATAACCCCCCTGTATGTAGCCATACCAATCGCCTTGAGTAGCCTCACCAGCGAAGAACAAGTTTTCAACTCGACCGGCCATGTTGGCAAACACGGAGGAATCTGTGCCAATGACTGGGTCTGTCCAGCAACCCAAGACGTATGGGTTTTGCGTCCACTTGCTTACTACAATTTCTTATAGAGGAAGGGAACAAAAAAAAAATAGTTTGAAAGTTGACTGACATAAATCTATTCAGGCTTAAACATAACGCTCGAAGACCTAGAAAAGTGAAAGACGTGCGTAAATTGGATTTTTAAGGAAGGGACCTTTTTTACCGCTCAATCTTAAAGTAACGCATGCGTACTATAAGTTCGAGTCTTACATAAGACACAAAAGTCACTTATACGAAGTCTTTCTCTTCTTATCTTACAACAGGTGTTAAGGGCTGTTGTTAGATAACACGTTCCTAGCTAAGTCGCTTCTTATTTCACGAAAAGTGCCTATTAGACGGCAAATTAGGGTCTACTTGGACGCGTCTTTCAGTACCTGTGGCATTTGGTATGCTGGGTCCATACATGTTGCGCAGAACTTCCATGAGCTCTTCCATCGTTTTGGAATCATCTTGTGCTTCCACTCTTAGAGATTCATCTCCAGTTACTACAGTATACAAAGAATTGGAGCCAGGAAAGAACCCAGCGCGATTCAGATCGAAAAATACTGGGAAATGTCCTGTGTTTTGGCTTGAAACATGTAATGTCCACTCGCTATCACCCCGGAATTCGCTTGGGAACTTGAGGAAGATTTTTGTGTAGTAAACAGGCCTCAGGCGATAAATTGCTTCTTTCTTCCATCCAGGCAGTGGAGGGTTGAATTGTACTGAGCCACGGTTCAAAACACCACTACCAAATGTACACAAAGCGTAGTCTGCAGTAAAGGTTTCACCTCCAGCTGTGGCGACCTTCACACCATTGTCATCGTACTCGATCGTGGTTACTGTTTTGTTCAGTAATATTTTGTCTGCAAAACTGGAATAGAAATCGCTAAAGAGAGTCCAGATCCCTCTTTGATCAGTAATAAAAAGGTCGTCTCCAAGGGAACCCATGTTGTTCAATGACACCTTCTGGTCGCTTTCACCGTATTCAAAATCGATGTCAAACCAAGCAAGAGTTTTCTTCAGAGGAGTATTAGACCTCCAGCCAAGTATCTTTAAACCTGTGGAGGCGGGCATATCCCTTGGCGGAACATCCTTCTCACCCCTCTCTTCTCCCATCTTGAACAATTTATCCTTGGTCTTTTCCCACTCTTTATATACTAAATTGTCTGTTACATCAACTCCGGAATCGTTTCTAAGAGAAAGAATGACAAAGCAATGATCAGATTTTTCCAAGTGAGTAAGAGTCCAATGCTCCTTTATCCCGAATTCCCTTATCCCGAATTCTATTGTTTCACATTTGGTTTCGTGACTCGCGTCGCGTGGTGTTTTATCCTGGGAGGTTTGAGGCAGGAGCATCTTGTAGAAATAACAAGTCAAGGGAACAAAATACCAAGGTGGTAATATTCATTTCAAGTTATTCGTTCTCTGAGCGCGTTATCTCCAAACTGAACAACGGAGACTAATGATGTAATAAAATAAATCAAGGGACCAATTTATCATGCACAGAATGCATTTATTAGAATTTTTTTCAAGTTTGGGCCTTTTCATATATAGCGGACTAGTTGTCAGAGGCTGTCTCGGTATCTTGTGTTCATGTGAGAGATTTTAGCCCTGTATACTGGGATAAACTGACTAAACTGTTTGCGTGATCGCGTGCACGAAAGAAAGTTTTGACAAGAAACATGCTAATTACCTCACGCGAACATCAGTGAAGTTTGACAAATGTCCCGTCAAGTTGTGCTTATTCCTCAGTGGTATAAGTGGGTTGTCTTCTTCGTCTGCAAACTGGATCCAGTTTGCACCTAGCTCCACTTTCATATCTGCAAATGGAGATTGTTTCATCCGTCCGCCTATGTAATCTTGCCCCTCCAGTACAAGAAAGTCGGAAATTCCTTTGTCATGAAGTGTCTTAGCGGCCGTGATTCCCGCTGCCCCAGCTCCCAGAATTAAGACCTTCTTCCTTTCTACGGGGGTTGTCGATACTAAACTAAAGGTCAAACACAGAAGAACAAGGGCAGTTTTCGTGATTTTCATGGTGTCGCCTGGATACGGGTGTCTTCTGGTGCTCAATAAAGCAAAGAGAAATATTAATTTTGTGTACGTTATATTGTTCCTGCATTTGCATCAAATTAAAGATAGAATTCATTCCTGGTGCCCGGCAACCGTGCACGCAGGCGTGGGTTGCGAACATATTTGCTCCATTTTGCCCTCAGCTGACTGACGCCATCTAGAAACGTAAAGAAATTATGGATCGGTTCGTAAAGCAGATTTTGCATCGAAACTAACAAAAAACGAGTGCACGCAACTGCAGGGAGCAGTTGCCCACTCTAAAGCCATTACTGGGCCTATGCCTTGTACTTGGGCACTGGCACCGTGTCTGATTTCTGGCTTACAGTACTTGAAAACAAAGGCTGTGCGTTCGGTATTACCCAGCGAGTACTGTGCTCGGATACCATACCAGGGGACCAAGAATAAGCCGGCTGCCTAAGGCGCTGTTTACACTTGGTGCCTGAGTACTAGTGCGCCCGGGTCCTGGCACAAGTTGGTGTTGTGCTCACATCTTGGGTACACGATATGTAACTGTGTACATATATGGCTGTGAAAAGTAATACACTGCATTTGAAGGTGTGCACATAGGTAAGGTCAGCTAAGCGATGCCCACTTTAGCGCCGGCTCGAGTATAAGGTATCGACCCTGCACTCGATCGAACACAAGCACAGGCCGTGCCCGAGTTCTAGCGTGATAGAGAGTGTGTCCATATTAGTGCCCGGCGACTACTGTGCTCGGGCGCTGTGTTTGGGCAGCAAGTGTGAACGCTGCCTAAGTCTTGGCAGAGTCGAGCTTCAGTGAAGCTGGCTTCTAATAAACACGGACGTAGCAGGAAGTTTAAAAGAGGCCTCGCCATACGCAAATTCATATTTCTCTTCCCCTTCCTAAACCATTTTGAACCCTTTATAGTTTCCAATTGCGTCAATTGCGACATAGGTCCTCTTTTATTTTACTAAACTACTTCCAGAGACCTGCATGCAGTTAGAGAACTATGGCTTTATTAATAAACGAGTACAGTACGGAGCTTCTTTAATATAGCTACACAATCGCTGACCACTATCATGCAACCGAAATCGTAATTTTAATAAAGAATTCGAAAAACAGAGAACTAAATAAATGTGGTATCAATTAAAATACCGCACGTTCAGCAACGTTATATTATTAACACCCGGTAAAATAAGAGTAAAGCAAACTGACTGAGTAACCAGTTTTTACAGATATTACATTTGCGTAATTTGTCATTTGTAAGATTCATTTCCTTGATAGCATGTATTAACTTATGCAGAGAGTCAAGAAGCCTAATATCATTTAATAAGCCTAGAAAGATTTATTGTCAAGTCACAATTTGTGCATGTAAATGATCCTGAGATCGAAGATTTGTTGTTCGTTGTTGACTGTTCTAAATCTGAGATTATCACTCAATCTATAGCCTGCGTAGCAAGCGTTTCCAATCGAGTTATTGCGCGAAATGCACGCATTGGCGAAAATGGCAATTAATCGCCAAAATCGCCAAACTATAAACAAAAATTCAAATGAGGTGGCAAAGGGGCCCTTTGCAAAGTGGCGATTTTGGCGAAAATGGCGCCTTTGGCGAAAATGGCAGAAATGGCAATTAATCACCAAAATCGCCAAACTATAAATAAAAATTCAAATGAGATGGCAAAGGGGCCCTTTGCAAAGTGGCGATTTTGGCGAAAATGGCGCCTTTGGCGAAAATGGCAGAAATGGCGCTTAATCGCCAAAATCGCCAAACTGTAAACAAAAAGTCAAAGGAGATGGCAAAGGGGCCCTTTGGAAAGTGGCGCTTTCGGCAAAAATGGCGTATTTGGCGAAAATGGCAGAAATGGCAATTAATCGCCAAAATCGCCAAACTATAAACAAAGATTCAAATGAGATGGCAAAGGGGCCCTTTGCAAAGTGGCGATTTTGGCGAAAATGGCGCCTTTGGCGAAAATGGCAGAAATGGCGCTTAATCGCCAAAATCGCCAAACTATAAACAAAAATTCAAATGAGATGGCAAAGGGGCCCTTTGGAAAGTGGCGATTTCGGCGATAATGGCGTATTTGGCGAAAATGGCAGAAATGGTGCTTAATCGCCAAAATCGCCAAACTGTAAACAAAAAGTCAAATGAGATGGCAAAGGGGCCCTTTGGAAAGTGGCGATTTCGGTAAAAATGGCGTATTTGGCGAAAATGGCAGAAATGGCAATTAATCGCCAAAATCGCCAAACTATAAACAAAAATTCAAATAAGATGGCAAAGGGGCCCTTTGCAAAGTGGCGATTTTGGCGAAAATGGCGTATTTGGCGAAAATGGCAGAAATGGCGCTTAATCGCCAAAATCGCCAAACTGTAAACAAAAATTCAAATGAGATGGCAAAGGGGCCCTTAGGAAAGTGGCGATTTCGGTGAAAATGGCGTATTTGGCGAAAATGGCAGAAATGGCGCTTAATCGCCAAACTGTAAACAAAAATTCAAATGAGATGACAAAGGGGCCCTTTGCAAAGTGGCGATTTTGGCGAAAATGGCGTATTTGGCGAAAATGGTAGAAATGGCAATTAATCGCCAAAATGTAAACAAAAATTCAAATGAGATGGCAAAGGGGCCCTTTGCAAAGTGGCGATTTTGGCGAAAATGGCGTATTTGGTGAAAATGGCAGAAATGGCAATTAATCGCCGAAATCACCAAATTATAAGCAAAAAGTCAAATGAGATGGCAAAGGGGCCCTTTGGAAAGTGACGATTTTGGCAAAAATGGCGTGCACTAATTCTTTATCTTTTCGTCAACCACAAATAATAAAAAATTTAGAGTGCATGTTGGCCTCGTTCTTAAAACGTGTTTTGGCAGAAATGGCAATTACTCGATGAAATACCTAATTTGTCAAGACAAATTGAAATGACATAGCAAAGGGTCCCTTTTGAAATGGCTATTAATTGCCAAATAGTTAACCACATATTAATATAAAAATGTTTCCAATAGTATAATTGTATACTAATAATGATAATGCTACTGTAACTTAAGTGTCATTAATCTGTTTTTAATGCTTTTACCTTTAATTGATAACCTCTTGTGATTTGAAATTCGTCGCAGACAAGAGTGTTTGGTCGGGAATTACCACTTATAACTAATTTCTTGCTCAATTCAAATCGAATGGCCAACGAGTTGTATTCGATTATCAGTAAATGGTAATCTTCGTAATGTTCATGGAAACTTTCTTACCAAAAAATCCAAGATAGGTATCCTTAATTTTCCAGGCTTGTAGGCATTGTTTGAATAGCAACAGTTCAACATTACATGTTATGAGGAATCCAGGTTGGTTCTTGGCTACGCATTCAGATAATTAGATGGTCCGTATTGCCTTGTATATCCATCCTGTTTGTTATAGTGGATATTAATCCCTATTAATATAAATCTAGACCCGTGAATGGACAACCAGCGTGGGAGAAAGGCAACCGCGAGCATCCCTGCGGCCGGAAGGGCGCGTATGACCGCATGACAGCCGCTAAGATAAGAGAGTTATTTAGCCACGCTCCAGGAATGTATGATTAGCATTTAGCTTTACAAGCCAATAGTGAGACAACGAGTCTTTTCGGCTGTATTACAATTTGCTTTGCATCTATAATGGAAAACATCGTAAAAGATAACGAATCCAAGCGTATTGCAAGGTGTGCCGGTTGCAGTGAACCTCTCAACGAGCACCAATGGGGAATCGCGAGTAAATTTTGCGAGGGCAAATTCAAAAGTTCCCCCGCTAAGCCCCACGATCACTCGTCGATCCCGCACCCTTTGGAGACCGAAGAAATAGAGGCATTGGAAGGCGAACTGGCCGCCTTGTGCCTGGAGGAGGAGCGGTTAGCGCAGGAACGAAGAAAGATGGCCTTACGCAAACAAATCGAGGAGAAACGGGTCAAAATCGCCTCGGCCACGTGCTCCGTTGCAGCAGACCGACTAGACCCACTACACGTCGAGTCGATCAAAGATCTCAGGCAACTTCCCCTCCAGGACATGAGAACACCGCTTGATGGCCTCCTAGACCCGCTCAATTCTACGCAGCCCGCCGAAGCCCAAGCTTCTTGGCACGCCTTTCGCCCTTCACCCACCCTACCCGGTGATTTGCCGTCCCTGGTTCCCCCTGCTGGTCTCTCCAACGCTGCCATGGAATCAAGAGCCTCGGAGATGTTCTTACGACCCGCGCAGCTGCCGAAGGGTGAGAAAGTTCTCCGAATAATAGACTTTGTAGACAATATCATTCCCCGCGAAGACGAGCGAACAATTTCAGATGGGGGACATACAAAATTAATTGTGTCATACGGCCCCAAGAAACCTAAGCTAGAACAGGTGACGTTCTCTCAGTGGGTGATAGCTAATACTCGAATTTTTTATAACTTAATGATAAGTAGGAAGTTGAACTCGCTAGAAGACATCCAAAATTATCTGGCCTACACAGTTAAAGTCATGGAATTATCTCATCGCTTTCAATGGCCTTCTGTCCTTAAGTACGATGATGAGTTTCGCTTATTGCAGGCCACCTATGGCTATCCTTGGAGTTTCGATTGTAACCATTTACACACAGTTATCCTAGAGCCCATTCCCAAAACCCCTACCCCTACCCGCTCGACAAGTCGAGCCCCTGGCCAAAGCACTCAGTTCGCTGTCACAACTAGCGAGGGGCGTACCATTTGCCGTAGTTACAACTCCCCTCGGGGTTGCTCCTTTCCCAACTGCGTTTACGAACACGCTTGTAACCGACGCGTTCAGGGGGGTAGGGCGTGCGGCCAAAGCCACCCAGGTCATAGCCATGCTAATTCCCTCAATCCCCCACTGCCGGGAACGAGGGCCACCCCTCAGTGACTACCCCTGACAAATTCGCCCCTTAATCAGCGTTTATGGTTATCCGAATTAGAAGGGGACGCAGATAGCGAATTTTTGAGCGATGGCATATTGTTTGGTTTTAAGTTAACGGGCGTTGACACCACGTTTAAAGACGTAGACATGCCGAATTATAAATCGGCCACTAACTCTGCTGTGAGGGCCACAGTAGAGGAAACGATTCGCGATGAGATTAGACACGGCAACTATGTTATTTCGGCAACTAAACCGACGGTCGTAAGCGCCTTAGGAGCTATTCCCAAGCCGAATTCGACTGAGGTACGCCTTATTCATGATTGCTCTAGACCACATGGGCATGCGGTCAATGATTACATAACCACAGGCAAGTTTAAATTCCAAGCCCTTGATGACGCGACACGTGTACTCCAGCAGGGGTATTACATGGCAAAAATTGACCTCCGTCACGCGTATCGTTCCGTTCCCATTCACCCGACCAACTACAAGGCTACCGGTTGCAAATGGCGTTTCGAGGGCGACGATATCGATACATTTTTCTATGATACTCGCCTACCCTTTGGAGCAAAATGCTCCCCGGAAATCTTTCACCGGTTAACACAGGCTGTTCGGCGCATGATGGCTAAGCGCGGCTATCATGAAATCATAGTTTATTTAGACGATTTTCTTGTTATCGGAAGCACTTACCGCGCATGTAAAGAAAAATATGACGCACTTTTGGCGCTACTTCAGCATTTGGGTTTCTCAATCAGCTGGCGGAAGCTCGTTCCACCCACGCAATGTCTCACTTTTCTTGGTGTCGAATTAAACACCACCGCTTGTACACTTACTCTTCCTGCCGCAAAACTGCAGGAATTCCAACGCCTCATAGTACAGTTTCGACACAAGCGACGCGCAACTAAGCATCAGTTACAACGCCTGGCAGGCAAATTAAAGGGGCTATGTCAGCTGGAGAGCATGCGCTCTGAGGTTATGCAAATTACTTTCAACTGTCAAAATTCTATTGTTTTTAACGCGTGACTTTCTCCATGTGCGCTCTGAGGTTATGCAAATTACTTTCAACTGTCAAAATTCTATTGTTTTTAACGCGTGACTTTCTTCATGTTCTCTGTCACGTCCAAGGTTCCGAATTTAGAGAGGTTTAGCGAAATGGGTTTAGATAAGGGATATTTCGATAGAATTTATGGAACGTTTCTTCTCTGGTTATGCTAGATCAAGAATAAAATTGCGACGACAATTTTACTTGTAGTTTTGAAGTAAAAACGCATGCCATTCATAAAATAGAGCGAAAACAAAAATTCAACAACAACATATTGTCTTATTCAACAAAATAAATGGAAGTTGTATTTTACAAACGAGCTACAAAAGACGCTAGACCGAAGATAAAGACCAAGACTGTTTCAAATCATTAACAATTAGACTTGTCTGTCGCTATTGATTTTATAATTTAGATGCTGATAGAACAAGAGACCAAGTCTTTGTTTTGATCTTAGGGAAACATACATTATCGCGCAAAATTGTTCGATCGTGCCGAATCACTGAGACGTCGAGAAAAACAGAACCCAGCATCATTGGTATACTACTCCACTATAAGCAGTCCGTTGATAAAAAGGGAAAGCAAACTCTGCTATTTTCCAAAATTATGCTCCAACACAAACAGTTCAAAAACATGGCATTTACAGGATCTAACTCGTACTAAGGTGCCTCTCTAAGTCCGTTGAGAACAATCTGGACGAGCAAACGGTCGTGTTTATCTTTGCCGTGAATCGAGATAAATACAAGAAGGAATCTAGCCGAATTTTAGAATGTTTCCTTCGCCAGGAGTTTAGTTTCGTCACGAAACTCATGGCCTGATGCTCTTGTAATCGTTTACAAAAAACGGCCGCCGCCAACTCGATAGCCGCTTCATTATATGTCCACATACTTTGAGCACAAGAAAAATCCAAGAGCCAGCAGCCTCTAAAATAACTCAATAGAAAGGTCCTGTGAACTATAGGGAAGATTCCATCAAAGATTCCATCACTCATTGTGGAGTAGCCGTCATTAACTCTGCCATTACAACGGCCGCTGATAAGAGGACACAGTAAATCCACGTAAAAACATTCCACAGGCAAACAATTTTAAAATAACGCCAAAAAATTGTTCTGTAATCACCATAGAATGATTCTTAATACAAAACTTCGCTAACTATCGAACGATGGCTGAGATTTAGACAGATAAAAACAGCCTTCCAAAATCTCCCACACAACTTGAAAAAGTTGGGCTGTCTTTTTCAAGTTTGTTTTCATTGGCTCGCGCATGCGTGTTGGGTGACATAGCCCCTTTAAATTGGGCTTGCCGGGTGGTGTACGGCGGGCGCACATTTCTTCGTAGAATTCTCGACCTTATGAATTCAATGGCAAGTGCGGCCAAATACAGGCTGTCCCAATCCTTTTACCGTGACCTCTCGTGGTGGGACAGTTTTCTTCATGTGTTCAACGGCAGGCGGCCTTTCCTTGACAACAAACCGACCGTTGACGTAATGACTGATTCCAGTTCCCTAGCGGCGGGAGCCTTTTTTCGGGGAGACTGGATCTATTTCAATTTCGAGTTGGATTGTCCGGCCTGGTCGAGTCTCCACATCAACCACAAGGAAACGCTCGCAATTATACTAGCCGCTAAGCGCTGGGCCCCTCAATGGGCGAACCACCGGGTCCTTATTCACAGCGACAACCAAGCCGCCGTTCACATTATTAACAAAGGGACGACGGCAAACGCCCTTATTATGGAGGAATTGCGTGACTTATTCTGGTTGTCTGCACGACACAATTTCCACATCACTGCCTTGCACATCGAAGGTCTTCGCAACACTGTTGCTGATGCGCTCTCCCGCCTTCACGAGCCGCAGTTTCTTTCCCGATTTTATACCGCGTTATTAGATTATTTGCCACAGCGCTTTGTTAACAATATGCCGCTTCGCAACCACATGTCGGTTGACAGTTGTCGTTTTGTTTTCTCTAGGTGCACAGGACCCCCAGCTCGCTATGCAGCTGCTCCGGGAAGTGCATAGCTATCGGGCGGAACTCTTTGCAGAATCGACTAAAGCCACTTACAAATCCCATCGCAATACGTATTTGCGTTTCTGTGCATATATGGGATACCCTCCGGTCCCGGTTCAGCCCGATCACTTGTTACAGTATGCAGCCTTTCTTGCCAGATCCTTAAAACCTACCTCGGTCCGCAGTTATCTTAATATCATCGGGATACTTCACAAAGAAATGGGCCTACCAAACCCCTTGCTTAATAATTGGCCACTGAAATCCCTACTCACGGGCATGAACAGGGCTAAGGGTCTTACGGTATCCCAAAAGCTTCCGATTACACCAAAACTTTTGCGGCTCTTGCACTCCCAACTGGACCACACTGTAAGCCTCGATTCGTCGTTTTGGGCCATTTGCCTTGTCGCTTTTTACGGCATGTTCCGAAAATCGCACCTTTTGTCTACCACCTCATCTTCGTTTAACCCTAAGAAGCAACTCACCAAACGCGATTTTAAGATCTATTCTTGGGGCGCGCTTGTTACCATAAGGTGGAGCAAGACCATCCAGTTCCGGGAACGAGTCGTTGACATACCCCTTCCGCGAATCCCTGGCTCCCCACTCTGCCCTACTTCGGCTCTATACCGTGCTTTCAGTTTCACTGCCCCTGTTTCGTCGCGGGACCAGCAGGCTTTCAATTGGGTAGATCAATCGTCTCACACCCATACGTTTACCTATAATAGCTTTGTCAAAAAATTGCGCCACCACCTATCTACGTTGGGCCTCGATCCCAAAAACTACGCGGGCCACTCCTTCCGCAGGGGAGGTGCATCCTTTGCCTATTTATCCGGGGTTCCCATTGAGATGATTAAGGCCTTGGGTGATTGGCGTTCTGATACGGTCCTCTTTTACCTCACCATGCCCCTGTCAGTTCGCTTGCATTCTGCCAATATGCTATGCAAAACCATCCTTTCTCACTATCCTACACCTTCTTGATGTTCTCAATTTCAACTCCCACTTCTTTGGGTTTGGGCCTAGGTTTTCAACCAGGTTATATTTAGTTAGTATTACCATTTTATGTAAATAAGTATTATATGCTACAATAAACTGCCTGAACCCAACCGTGTTGCAAGTCTGTTCAGTGGGGTTTAGGTGGATATTAATCCCTATTAATATAAATCTAGACCCGTGAATGGACAACCAGCGTGGGAGAAAGGCAACCGCGAGCATCCCTGCGGCCGGAAGGGCGCGTATGACCGCATGACAGCCGCTAAGATAAGAGAGTTATTTAGCCACGCTCCAGGAATGTATGATTAGCATTTAGCTTTACAAGCCAATAGTGAGACAACGAGTCTTTTCGGCTGTATTACAATTTGCTTTCCCACCCACCCACTCCACAGGCAGTTATGATTTCCTTGATTTGTGTCTTGTAAGTTGATTTCTGGGCCTAGGTTTTCAACCAGGTTATATTTAGTTAGTATTACCATTTTATGTAAATAAGTATTATATGCTACAATAAACTGCCTGAACCCAACCGTGTTGCAAGTCTGTTCAGTGGGGTTTAGATGGCGTTCAATGGTACAAGTATATATAAACGAGCTGGTTCATTGCAGTTTCACAGAACGTGAACGTGTAAGGTTTAGTAGTTGTTATATAGACGCGGCGGCCATGTTGAAATAGTCGATTTTGGATAACTAATCTATGTAAGTAGAAACGATTAGTGTCATTCCCAGCCGACTTTGGTGGTCACTCTAGTCCACTCTATGTAAGCAAAACGATTAATGTCGTTCACAGGGACTCTCAGGCAATTGTTAAAATAGAAGGTAAAAAGGCCGGGTGGCGTGTTTCGACGAGCATTAGCATTAGCAATTTAATGGAACACATATTGTACTGAGAATTGGTTTGGAGGTCTCAGCGCAAAAAAACAATACATTTTCTAAATTTCTGGCCCCACCTCATAAAGCAATAATGGGACACATTTTTTAAGAACGAGACAAACATGTACACTCTCTTTTTTTATATCTAGTTGATGAAAAGATACAGAATTAGTTTGAATGGGATATGTTTTATGAAAGACACAAACAAGTTATTACTTTGATCCAATGTTTATGTTCAATAAATGCGGTGAAGTATTGGGCACAAGTGACATTTCGTGCAGGTTTACATAAATTGGAAATAAGCGAATTCACACATTTCAAAATGGCGCATGCAAGCTGCTGGAAATTTCGGCTTTCGTTACTTTTAGGGGAGCGTTTCTCTAAAGAGCAAAACAAGTAAGTGCGAGAAGAAAGTGAAGAGTTTAAAACGACGGCAGAAACCAAAAAAGAATGAAGGGCACACACTGGTTATCGTGAAAGCATCTTTTAGCCAGGAACCATGCGTTTCGCAATCGCTTTTGATTTAAGGCTGCCTCACAATTTAATGGAACCAATGTGAAGAGAATTGTAACCAGTAAGGATTGTTAAGGTCTACATCGAGCCTCAAAAGTTAGAGTGTCCATGGCAAGGAATTATTATGATTTCAAGGACTTGGTAGTTCTCTCCTCGAGTAATTAGTGGACTTGTAAGTCTTTGAAAGGAATGAACCATACAAAAGCAAATGATGCTAGTGTGATATTTCAGCGCATCACATCACTTTTGGTAAGTCAAGCGACATCGAAAGTAAGGAAATGTTTACTTAACCTGTGAAGTACATGGCACAAATACATATTAGCTTAACTGAAACGACTTCCATTTGTTGTTTTTAGATATATTTGATTCAGTTGTATTTGATAAATGTTGCCTCACAGTTATTGGGGCCTCTTATTAGGCAAGTAATGAATGATTTTCCAGTAATCGGAGACCCATGTTTTGAGCACAGGATTCTGGGATCGCCAGGGGGCAAACATTGCGAGTCGCTACAAAGAAATGTATGGCGTGGAGTTGTTTCTCCGTTAAAAGCGGTGTCTTTGGACAGAGAATGCCGCATTTTGCCGTGATTTTATGAGAAACGGAGGTGACTAATGTTGGGCGTTGAAATTTCAAGTTCCTCTGATTAATGCGATAAATTCTATCGATTAACACTCCTTGCGTGAGGTTGAGGGTGAAATTTATGTTTACTAAATTTATACAGTGATCTACATGAAGAAAGGGTCTCGAAATTTATCCAGATTTATCGTGCAAATTTAGGTATAAATGTAGGGGGATTGGCTCATTTAAGCGGTTAAGTTATAATTACGTGTGGTGATATTTACGACGAGTGTAACTGTGCTCGGCTGCGATGAGCTCTGTGCGGGTTATGACAAGACAGCAATCATAGGTATGTACGTGGCCATAAAAATAAAAAAAATCCTCCTTACTTCGGTATAAACAAAGTGACATCTACGAAATATTTCATGGAAAGTACATGGTATTTAACCATTAGTAGATGAGGCAGAAATCGTGCGAACGAGTAAGAGTTCCGATCCAAGTGTGTTAATAAATACCAAGTTGATGTGCGAAATTCAGAGATTCTGTATCTTCCCTAAAAATGATTGGAAAAGGCATTAGAACTCATTGGTGCTCTGGATCATGACAAAATATTTCGCTTGTGTGTGCGTGTGTGTTTTTTTTTTGGCGAGAAGAAATCAATATACTAATGTGGGGAAGTTGTTTTTGTTTTTATGAATACTTATCAAATTGGACAATACATAAGCTTACCTTCGATTGTTGTCACAAACCGGCACAGCATTGTGATCGCCGCCGAGTGGAGCGTAATTACACTCGTTGTAAATATGAGCACATGTAAGTACAACTGGAAAGACTTAAATGAGTCCGCATTCCCCAATCATGTGTACCTAAGTTTGTACTATATATTTCGACACCATTCAGTAATATAAATTTCACAGTCAACCTTACGCAAGGAGTGTTTATCGATAGATTTCATAGCATTGATTCCACAAAAACTTACAATTTCAAAGCACCAACATTAGTCACCTCCGCTTCTCATAAAATCACGGCAAAATGCGGCATTCTCTGTCCAAAGACACTGCTTTTAACGGAGAACTAGCTCCAAGCCATACATTTCTTTGTAGCGACTTGCAATGTTTGCCCCCTGGCGATCCCATAATCCTGTAGGCATAACTAAGTTTCACATTACTGGAAAATCATTCATTTGAACTTCTTTTTAGTACTGTTGCCTCACAGTTATAAGGACCTCTTTAGTTATCTACTTTGAAGGGGCCACTTTTGGCATCCAATTTGAATATTTTGCCACATATCGCCAGCCCTCTGGCGATTTTTGCCAAAATCGCCAATTTCGCCAAAATCGCCAGCCTCCAAGGGGCCACTTTTGGCATCCAATTCAAATCGCCGGAGGCTGGTGATTTTTCGCCATTTTCGCCATTGCATGCATGGTGATTTTTGCCAAAATCGCCAATTTCGCCAAAATCGCCATTTTCGCCGAAATCGCCAGCCTCCAAGGGGCAACTTTTGGCATCCAATTCAAATCGCCAGCCGCTGGCGATTTTTCGCCAGTTTCGCCATTGCATGCATTTCTGGACATAAGTGAAAGTTAGAGCGGGAGCAAAAAAAAGGTGGAAGTCTCAGCTTTCTAGACGAACCTCGCGAGGAAACGCTTGCTACGCAGGCTACTCAATCTAAGACTATAACCACTTAAGCCTCTTTCCTACTCGTGTTCGTCTCGCTCTCTCTCTCTCAGAGGAAGAGTAAGAAATCGAACCCTGGGAACGAAATTGGTAACCACTTTCTTGAATCTGGAAAACTTCATTTCTGTATTTCGGACCGGATTCCTAAACTAAGGCTTGATACACCGTGGGCAAAGAATGACAGCTCTTCGATGTTCAAGGGTCTGCTGATTAGTCTTATGGAGAGAGTATTTTTCTTTATATGCGCTGTCCCAAGGAAATTAAAAGAGACGGATCTAAAAAAAAAAAAGAACATTCGCCTTCGCAAGACTATCACGGAGACCACTAGGGATGCCAAACAATAACTGGCAACGTTATTCAAATTGCGGCAGAATGAAGTCTTTGTATAGCTTAGCGGCACTTCTGTTAATCACGTTTTTTTATTCGACGAATGGCCAAAAGGGTTATCGATACTTTGTTACGTGTATTCTTAATATGAAAATGACAGTCAATAGTAAAACCAAGTTGATGCAAAAAACTCTTTCACTTCGATTGTATCTCTCATTCATAAGTTAAGTGTAAAAGTAGGAGCAGTTTCAAAGTGGCTAAGATAAATAGCCTTCGTCTGTGAAGGTTGACGGACAAATAGTTAAGAGCAAGCCATTCGTTAGTTGAAATAAGGTCTTTATTGATCTTAGTTTCCAAAGACGAAGGAGATGCGTCGCAAGCCACGCAAATGTAAATAACGACAATAACTTTCGCGGATCTAGTATGTCTAAGGTAGAGACACGGGGCTACGGACTGCCTTTATATTTCTAGGGTGCTTTTCAACTGTCGGGTTCCCCGTTTAACTCAGAGTCTGCCCACCCCTAACATTATGCAGAACTATCAGAACAAAACTGCACATTACCCTATTTTATCACCTCAGGTCCCATACAATAATTGCAAGGGGTCTATACATCGGCTACCTTTTCTGATTCTCCTTTCCCATAACCACATAAAAGTTTGTTGTTAACTACTGTAATACTGTAAGAAAATATTAGCAACTTAAATTATTTCGAACAGGTAAGAATGCGAATTTCTTTACAATATGGTATTTATTGAGTCCAAGAAAACTCTAGTATCTGACAGGAGCCAAGGTTAGGTTTTGCTTTTGTACTGAGGCATGCTTGCCTAGCTTAATACCTGGACCCCAGTTCTTGTTCAAAATTTGGATAGCACTATCCACTGGATAAATCTCTATCCAGTAGATAACGCAAGTGGTTCTCGTAATACTCATTTACTGGATAGTGATTTATCCGGTGGATTGTGCTATCCAACTTTTGAACAACCTGATGTGTAAGGAGAAAATCGTTTCTTGGCAAATGTCATTTTCAACAAACACTCGCACTTCGTAATATAACCGAGCAAGACTTTCCAATTTATGTTTGTTAAACTTTACGCTATCTTAATCGATCTACTGAAGGAGAATTGGGCGTTGTAGCCTACCAGACTGAATTCATTTTGTTGTTATTGCCGATAACGCGTCCTTTTTCTTTATGGAACTTAACGTAAGGGGAGGAATTATTTGTCAGCGTTCAAGTCTGTCTCCCAAGTATCACAACAAACATTACAAATAACAAAGACATAAACATTGAAAAAAACTGTAAGGCTAACAAGTTTTATTAAACAACAACTACATTGAGTGCGTCAGTTTAATTTTTTTGAAGCTTGTCATTCGTGCCGTCTTAAGTAATTTTGTGTTATCTATATACCTTTGTTTTTTGTCTTGTGTCCTGTGGTTGTTTTTATGTTTCGCATTTTTTAATTTTGTACAGCTCCCACTATTTAAATTTTGACTAATGTCGTAACACAGCTATTCTTAGCAGCTTAGACACGTTTTTGCGACGTTGTATCAGTTTTGACAGCCTTAACGTGTCACGTTAATACAGGTTAATTAAAACGGCCAAGTAAAGAGGGGCCCAGTGAACAAACTGATAACATTTAGCACTGCGATCTGGGACGCTTTGCTCTTTGGCTTGCAGTCCTGTGTTTTAACAATTACTGGTAGGCCTGTGGAGGGCTCATAAGGTTGGCACTTCCCGCTTTGAATACAACCAGCAATGTCATTCACCCGCTCCAGTCCACTGTAGTAACCTCCCTGTATGAAGCCATACCAATCAGCATGGGTAGCCTCACCAGCGAAGAACAAGTTTTTCACTCGGCCGGCCATGTTGGCAAACACGGAGGAATCTGTGCCAATGACTGGGTCTGTCCAACAACCCAAGACGTATGGGTTTTGCGACCACTTGCTTACCACAATATCTTATAGTGGAAACAAGACAAAACAAAAGTATAATACAGTTTAAAAGTTGACGCCATTTAATTTGACTCAAAGAAATCTAGTAAGGCTTAGACACAATACTAGGTTAAGACCTGGCCTGGATTAAGGCGACCTGTTGTTCAAATGCTGGATAGCGCGATCCACCGGGTAAATCACTATCCGGTGGAAAAGTATAATAGAACAAGTCCTGTTATCCACCATTTGATTGACACTGAGCCCTGGAATGGACATGAAAGAAGGACGCAAATCACTAGGTAAATTTTTAAAGAAATTTATTGGATGGGAGACTCTATACAGTAAAGCCCCCACCCCCCCCCCCCCCCCCCCCTTGAACATTTATATGTTGAGGAGATATGGTCAGATTTCTCGCAGTCATTCATGATTAGTCAGTGGCTGTGGGCAATTACTGAGCGAGTCTAAAATTTTTCTGTCAGTCAGTCATGGCTAGCTCTGCCAGTCAGCCAATTGGAAGTCGGTCTGTCGATCCACCGATCAATATCAACCAATCGAACACTTACACAAAGGAATGGAAAAAATAAACCAGACGAGCGACCATTAATAAATCATAGTAACTATACAAATGTGTATACTTATATCACCGATAAAATGAGAAAATGATAGAACTGTTCCTCTAAAGAATCAGTTATATTAGTACCTGTGGCATTTGGTATGCTGGGTCCATACATGTTTTAGTGCTCAGAACTTCCATGAGCTCCTCCATCGTTTTGGAATCATCTTGTGCTTCCACTCTTAAAGATTCATCTCCAGTTACTACAGTATACAAAGACTTGGAGCCAGGAAAGAACCCAGCACGATCCAGATCGAAAAATACTGGGAAATGTCTTGTGTTCTGGGCTGAAACATGTAATATCCACTCACTATCACCCCAGAATTTACTTGGAAATTTGAGAAAGATTTTTGTGTAGTAAACAGGCCTCAGGCGATAAATGGCTTCTTTCTTCCATCCAGGCAAGGGTGGGTCGAATTTTACTGAGCCACGGTCTAAAACACCACTACCAAATGTACACAAAGCATAGTCTGCAGTAAAGACTTCATCTTCGGTGGTGGCGACCTCCACACCATTGCTATCGTACTTGATCGTGGATATTGTTTTGTTCAGTAATATTTTGTCCGTAAAACTGGAATAGAAATCTCTAAAGAGGGTCCAGATTCCTCTTGGGTCGGTTATCAACAGGTCCTGTCCAGCAGAGGCCATGTTGTTCAATGACACCTTTTGCTGATTTTCACCATATTCAAAATCGATGTCAAACCAAGAAAGGACTTTCTTGAGGGGAGTGTTAGACCTCCAGCCGAGTATCTTAAGAGCAGTGGAGGGGGGCATATCCCTTGGCCCGACATCTTTTTCGCCTCTCTCTTCCCCCATCTTGAACATTTCGTCTTTGGCCTTGTGCCACTCTTTATACAGTTTTGTGTATGTAACATCAACTCCGGAATCGTTTCTGAGAGGGAGAATAATAAAGCCCTGAAAACGTTCTTAATTGAGAACACTGATGGGCTATACTCCCTCGTCCCAAATTTCCTGGTCGCGAAGTTCCCTGTTCCGAACTTTCTCAAGCTTTCTTTTGTTCCCCAATTTTTCGTTTTGTTTATCACGTTTACTTTTTGGTTCTCTGTACAAAAATATTACTGCTCATTAGCTTTTATTGGATTATCAACTTCAACAACCATGAAGATGATGATGATGACGACGATAAATCGTTGTCACAATACACTATGTATTTGTACTGCTGGGTTGTTTAACCAACCTTTATTGACACAGAGTGCAACAGGCGCGAGAAGACGATTTTTGTCGGACTAGTTATGTGAATTTTTCAGTTTCACATAGTTTTTCCCGTTGGAATAGGCCCTTATTACCAGACTCAAACAGAGTTGTTTATTCAAGTGTTACTGAAACCAAAATTCACTGTAACTTTTTTCCCTAATGACTTTTGCAAATAGAACTATTGCACGGGTACGTCATATATGACGTCAGTTAGGTGGGTGTTTGCTCCCTGCTAAGCCTCATTGGGATTGACCAATTTAAATAAGAAAGCAAACACAAAATGAACTGATGACTTCAAGAATAAGAGTCTTATTTTTAAACTTCTTTTAAAATGAATTGTATTTGTCGAATAAAACTAATGAAAAAATTGAGTTATACCAGTTGTCAGAATGCAATTTTCGTAACTTTGTGGAATAACTAACGCCATCTAAACGCGCTTGTAATATTGAAGACGTGATGCGTGAAACAGTTGTATTGGACTTGGTATATTTGACATGAAAACGTAAGGCCAAACTTTAACGAGACCTTATAAAAAATCACCCATCCGGGCAAACTTGTTAGTAGTTTATATTTGACTTTGTAAGGCCTGGAAAAACCTAATTATCCGTTATCACTTGCGACCAGCAAGTCCCTGTGATTAAAAAAACAATAATAAAAAAATAACGCCACTAAGGATGCTACAATTACATCAAAATCGTTGTTACCTCGCACGAACATTGCTGTAGTTGGACAAATGTCCCGTTAAGTTATGCTTGTCCCTCGATGGTACCAGTGGGTTTTCTTTCTCGTCAAAGTAATAAATCCAGTTTGCTCCTAGTTCCACTTTTATTCCTGCAAATGGAACCACTTTCATTCTTCCGCCGATATAGTCTTGCCCCTCCAGTACAAGAAAGTCGGTAATTCCCTTATTATGAAGTGTTTTAGCGCAGTGATTCCTGCAGCCTCAGCTCCCAGGAGTAAAACTTTCTTTCTTTCCCAGGGGGCTGCCGAAACTATTGCAAAACTTAAACAAAGAAAACCAAGCAAAGTGTTTGTGGCCATCTTAATTTTCTTAGCTTCGCGGTCTATTAGAGCAAAAAGAATCGGGTGTTGTTGTATTTCTTAACAACGAGGTCACGCACATGCAAATGTCGTGGTACTCAAACCACAATAAAGACGACAATCTTTATTATTTTTTTTACAAGCAGGGACTACTAGTTGAATGGAACCTCTTACCTACGAGCGCGATTAGGCCGTGAATAGCTGTTCGTAATAACGCGTGGTCGTTCTAGCAGGTGCAGTCAAACGTTAATTAAGCCGGTCTCTTCTTTTTAAGCGGCTAACCGTTAAGGGGTCACTTTTTAAATTCCCTTTCTTAAATAATCTGTCATTTAACCTCTATTTAGCGGTCACCTCTATTGCATAGACGCTGTCACCCTGTATGGCTAGTTATATTTCATCTCTATTAAACGGTCAGTTGGATAATAGTTCAATGCCTTTGACGCCACGGTAAACGAAGCATATCCACAGCTCATAAAACATGCCTAAAGTCATGAAGCATGTCCAGAGCTCACAAAACATGCCTTAAGTTATGAAGCATGTCCATAGCTCATAAAACATACCTAAAGTTATCGAAAAGATAACATTTCCGTTTTTTTTAAAATTTTACAGTTTCTTTTTATATTATAACTTAAAAAGTTAAAGAAAAATAAAAGAAATCACCTGAGGTCTAAATAAGGAGGTTTCTCAAGTTAAACTCTTTTATAGTAGAGATTGTGCGTTTGTACCCATTTGTAGCCTGCGTGAAGGTGCAAAAAGGGCAGGGAGACGACCCTTTCGACGCTTGCTACAGACGCTACTGATTTTTGTGCACAATCAATCAACAAGAAATGCAGATCACATTCCATTTATGTATATAGGTGGATTTCTGAAAATGTTACCGCCATATAGACCTCTTTCGGTAAGCCGCTAACTGTAATTATTACAACTAAGAGTGCAGCGAAAAAAGTAATGCTCTCATCTCCTTCTTTCTTTCAATGCAAATCCTCGCTCTTCAGTGCTAGTTTTCCTTTCCTTTGCCTTCGTAAGTGTACCTGCCTTTTGGCCTGGTTTCACTAAAATGGTTGTAAAATTCGCAAGGTTCCTTTTCAAAGTCTGGCTTGATACAGTATCTACTAATAGGAAAGAACACTGATGAATAAGACGCCAGGAGTAATAGTCAAATGATCGCAACTAGTGTCTGGAGCTGATTCAGTTAACACATATACCGGAGTCAACTTGCTTAATCAAGAGATGTTTCTTGACAATAAAACCAACTGCTGGTTTGCTTAGTGTTTTTGGATACTAAGAGATTGTTTGCGCCGAAAATCAGTTGCCATTGAAGGAAAAGTTTGCCTAACATCATTTTTCATACAAGTTGTGCATGATGGCATGTCTGCTCTGATTTGAAAAATGAGAAGATCAGCGCGCAACTTTTATAAACAATCTGAGTAACATCACAGAAAACTACTATGCAATCTGTAAAGCTTCGTTTACACTAGACTGCAAAACAGTTCGTATTTTTGCGTATTGCAGTAGGCGCGAGCATTCAAACAAAAGGTCTGGAGCGAGGCTGAAAACGAAAAGCGAGATGGGGAGAGACGCCCTGCAGGCGTGTGAGGCTTGCGCGCTTCGCGAGTGAGACTCTTACGCCACGCTAAACCGGCGATTTTGAAGGAAAAAACCGACTGTTTTGCAGTCTACGTTCACACGACACCAGACGAATTTTCTTCTGCTAAAAAATTTTAGTGGACAGTTCGTTTATTTGGAACCGCTCAATATTTTCGATCGTTTACACGGGACTGACAAGCCAGGTTAAGGTGTCACTTTTGTTAGGGGTTTTACAAATCTGTGTATCTATAATTCAAAGTAGACAGACTGCTAATTATCTTAGTTGCTAAAAGATATCTACGTGTCACAACTGTTCATCAGTAGGATACCTAAAATTAGCCTCCCCGCAGACGTCCTTTGGGGTTGAGAAATGAATGCGTGACAAACGAACCCCAAAGGACGTCTGCGGGGAGGCTAACCTAAAATGCGTGCAATTCCACAATTGGTTTCGGCTCCATTAAATCCTACACCAATTGCAGAACATTTTAGGAGGAGCCACCCACCATGTGAGCACAGTCACGGACAATGTATAAATGAGGAAAATAACGCAAAGTAAAATTAAGACGTTAATAAACGAACTAAATGTACACGTCAATTAAATAAATAAACAAATAATGCGCGCGCTCAAAATAAAATTGTACGCGCACACGTACCGAGATACATCTGAAATACAACACTATGCAGTAAATAAGTAATGTAAGGATACGATGGTGCAATTCAAGCCTGGATTGCTAAATCTCATCTCCCGCAGGGCTGCACCATACTTCTCGACGATAAGACCATGGCGACTGAAGAATTTATTAAATGATTTCTGAAGTAGATTGGTTTCAAAGCCTTGCTGTCTGAGTCGTAATGAAAGTCCACGGAGTCTATTGATGAAGTCAACTTTGGACGTGCAAATTCTAGCATATCTCACCAGTTGAGATATATAAACACCGTAAGCTGGATTGGCGGGAATGTTGCTGTCCATATGAGGAAAGTTGACAATCCGAAATGCAAAGTCCTCTCTCTTATCGTAGATGCTGATACGGAAGGGTGTGTTTTCACCAGTCTTGATATTAGTGTCGAGATAACACACTTCAGTAGATGATGTGGAAGTGTCCTTAAGTTCCAATTCCGACGGGTAAATTGCGCTGATGTAATTTCCTAATGTTGTCTGCCAGCAGTTATGCAGCGAGGCCGCACGCCGCGCCGGTCAAATTTTCGACCGTACCGGTTAAAAGTAAGCTCGATTCTGGCGTTCAAATTTTCGAACGGCTAAGCGTCTAATAAGTTTTCGTATGGTTTGCGTGGTTAAGTGTGAATGAAACACCTAAAGCACGATCTAGACCGGTCGTAAATTCGCCCGATGCCATGTGAACGCTAACTGGCAAACTATTTAATAACGCGCAACTGAGGAGCAGAACAATAATGGAAATGCATAATATCAATATCATTTAATAATATTAATTATAACACTAATATTCGATTAATAGCTTATTGTAATCTTATCGGATGTTACTGAGGGCCTATGGTTGTACTACTGGTAAGCAGTGATTTCACTCAATTTTATTCTTCATTCGTTGCTGTTAGTCTAATTTTGCCCTCAAAATGATTCCACGGAAACAGATCAAGTTGTTGTCTCGTAAAATACTTCAACATTGCTGGGAGTAAACTTGTAGGATCCAGCATAAAATTTACAGGAATAACCAGATGCAGAGTACCCAGGGGGAAGGGGAAATGAACTGCCACAGTAGGTGTAGGAATTGCGGTAACCTTCAGCTTCGTGCGTTAACCGCAAGTCGTGTCCATTACCAAACGCTGGTCCTCTGTCAAAACATCTGTATATAGCGTTGCTGTAATGACTTGACTTGATGTTCAGTTTAACAGGAGCGTAGCCATTGATGTTATATAACGAGAACAGGAACGATTTACTGGAATAGACATAGCGACAAGAACCTATGAAAACACCATTAAGATTATTGAATGATTTTTTCACCTTTGAGGCGGGGGGGGGGGGGGGGGAGACTGCGCATATGAAAGGGGTGGGGATGCTCGTCGGAAATTTTGAATTAAACCCATAAAGGAGACCGATTTGGGCGTGGCCTAAGCTTTTTTCGACCCCTAAAAGAGACCAAAAAAATATACATATCAAATATACATTTTTATATTCCCGTGCAACCCTAAACGAGACCTTCATGGCTAAATATGATGGCGTTTTGCTCACAACACCCTGAATGAGACGAAAATCAGAAATTTACACCTCTAAGCGAAACGACAAGCATCCCCACCCCTTTCATATGCGGAGTCCCCCCTTCCCCCGGGCTTTGAGGTTTTGTTGGAGTGCTTAAATTTTTTGTCCCGTGTTTTAGTAGGCAAGTACGAATCGTGTGAGTCATGCAAAACGCATCTGCTAGGGAGAGGTTACACAGAGGATCTCACACATACGACCTTCTCAGAAATAAATTTACGAGACAGAAAACTTAGCCCTTCGACATAAGAGAACCTAAGAACATGACGAATCTTGCCTTTTGTGAGTCGAGCAATACCGTCACACCAAGTGCCTAACCTAAAGCAAAGTCTTTTGAGAAACTACCATTGAATATAACAACAACCATTACTGAGCGAAATCTGCTAGAGTCCGCCCCTCATGTAGTATAAAGGAGGACAGACATAGACAATACCGGCACGGAAGCCAGACTGTGAAAAGGCTAAAACATGCGCTGGGCACGGGGAGTCATGCAGGCCAGTCAAACCCATTTTACCCCCGTTAAAAAGTTTTAAAGGCTTGTTTTACAGTGGAAAGTGCTCTTAGCTTATACAGCTAGTTTGCAGGCACTCCACTCAAATATTTAGAAACAAATAATTGAAATACAACATAACAGGATTAAAAACTCCAACTGGCAGGAGGCAACCAGTTGACTATTTACAAGCGTGGCCAAGGATATGAACTCGGGACGACCTAGTACAAATTCAGCAAGTGGCCAGAGCGGGACTCGAACCCGGGACCGCCGGATTGCGAGTCCGATACGATAACCACTCGGCCACGCTGAGTCCTTGTACGGTATTGTACGTATTAGTATTTAACCAATCATTTGAAGAGAGGCGCATTGGATTATGGAACGGGGACCACCAACCCACGTGATGCATGTTAACTTTGTCCTAGCATTGCGGGAGAACTTACAGTTCCAGTTTTTAAACCGCATATTGGGTGGCTCTCCAGTTAGCCAAGGCTCGCACGGGACTAGTGTAGATGGAAACTTTGTGCTTGATCTATCTTTGACCTCAAGTAAAAGGGGTCAGGATAACCTCTAACAAACCCAATGCAGATCTTCACTACAATAATCCCACATAGAGGGCAGAGTCTGCTTGACACTAGGGAACCAGATGTTTCTAGCTATAGTGTGTATCACAGGAACATCTGATGTTAAAGCCGAACGTAAGCCCCTTAGAAAGCAACCGGTGTCGGATACCTAAGTTGAGACAAAACTCCCACTCCAACACTAACAAAGAAGCTGAGAGTGCCCGGAAAGGGTCGATACCTTCTGTGACTAGAAATGAAACTGAGTTGACGAGTAATAACTATTCAAGAAGGTAAACCAGCAAAACCTGAAAAGATGGCTCTCATAACTGTTTGTTCTCATCTTTGTGCTGATTAATGAGGGCTTGGGTGAGGGTTACAGTGATCTTAACGCGTCTACTTTGCCCTCCCAGTTACCAAAAATTGAGTAAGCCAGCTTGAGCTCTTAGATCGCTTGGAGAAGGAAGAGGATATGGCTCACTTCCTGTAAAACGATGCATTTTCAACAAAATCTGCAGTCTGCGAAAAAGGGGTTGTCAAATGAACAAAACAAAACGTGCACACAATGCATATTAAAGATTACGACTCTTTCTGAAGCACAGTCAAAACGATTGAAAATCCTAACTCTCGTGTACTATTACGCCACTTCAACAGACTATATATTATAGCCTAGAAATGGAAAGTCGATCACGACCCCTGTATAGGCGACTTAGTGATTTAGTATTACAAAAGTAACAAAAATTCGAAAGGAAGTAGCCGAACACCTGACGTTCCCATCAAGTTAAAATCTCAGGGAGCCACAGATGTTCCGACCGAAACTCGTGGTTCATGACTTTCCGGTAAATAGGACACGTGTGCAAGGAAAACACGATCGTTGAACGGAATGTTCCGGACCTGAGTTTTGTTTACCATTTGTTAAAATCGTGAACCGACCGGGTAACAAACGTTGGGTCTCTTGAAAATACCTCAGGATCCGTTCTAACGTCCAAGGACACACCCCAGGCAGCAGGAAGTATCATAATATTGAGTTTGGAACAAGCAATCACATATACTGATGGCAGAACAAAATCTAACCATTCGCCCTTAAAACATTTTCATCGCTTTAATTTTGATTGTTTAACAAAGGTATAAGAAGGGATATGTCCACCCCGTGGTTCATCCATCGCGAAACGTGCAGAGGTCATGCAATCCCAGGGTAAAACCAGGCATCGGCTGACCACCAGGCATCAGCTCATGCCACCTGTAATCTGCGAATAACCCAATCAACAGCCTCGCTCTTTCTTCGACGCTAAAATAAAACAAAGTCCAATAAAGGAGAGGGCGAAAAGCACGGATGGGGTAACGCGGTTGCCACAGCAGACGAGAGGAAAGAAACCATTATACGTGTATGCGCTCGTCTATCTGTGCTCATCTTGGAAGAAAAATTTCACCAGGCGTGGTTTGGAACCGAAGGACGACTCGACCACGAAAAGGGGACAGCTGCGTAACGGGCCTATATATTCTCACAGGCTCCTAACGAGCCACCTCGTCCCAGCGATCTAAGAGCCGAGCTTCGCAGCTTTCTAGGGCATTCGTTAATGTAACCGCCACTCCAAATCTAGGAATTCAATACCCGCGCCTTGACACAACCCAGACCATTTCTATAAATATTTGGTCTGGAAAGCAGAGAGAAATGCGTGCGGAAGTACCTTTTAAACCATGTACAAAGCTACCCTCACGGAATAGTTAACTGTATTCGAGAACACTCCACCCAGTTTAAGCGCGACAAAACTTTTCGAAGGGAAAACAACCACACATTTAGCAATCAGTAAAGAAAAAGAACAATGCTCGTGGGAACTTGCAGTCCAGAAGTTTTGTAAACATTAATGAAGAAGTTATTCTGAACGAAACCAGACACCAAGCCTACCGCTCAATACTGAGTTACCACAGGAGAGTGATCGAGGGTACGGGTACAAAGTGACATCCGGATCAGTCAGCCTTGTTACTTTTGTAAGAATCAAAATACAGCTAATCGAAAAAACTTCCACAAGCGGTAGCAAGTATTACAAATATAAAACCTGGTGAAACGTGCCAACACATAAACCTGAAATCTTGTCCTCTTTGGCTCTAGCGTCATCAAGGAGACAAAAGGCGAAAAATCTTCTACCACCCCATCCCAAATATGCCCGGTTTGCTCCCAATTCAATGAATCGAATCGTTAAGTCATGAACCAGTGACAGGCTGTGAAAACTTTTACTTCAAAGGTGACTGTCGAAGACCCCACTCAGTACTTCTACGTCCCTATTCCTTATGCCCAGGTAAAAGTGAATAAATAAATAGGCCCGACATGGCTTATCCCACGATAATATGGGCCTATGTAAGCCCGATAGATGTTATCTTTTAACTTGTGGCCATTTTTTTTAACTTGTGGCCATTTTGTTCTCGGGTTTCCATCCAGCGATATTCGACATTTCTGTATCTGCTTACCCCTCCCCGTAACGTTAAAGGCACAAATATCAGCGTTTCTTCTGCAAGAGTCACCGAGAAGGAAACGATCAAAAGATGACAAATTGTAAAAGAGACTGCAAACCCGAGCTCGGGGAAAAAGACCACCGCAGCCCGATTAATCGGGCTCAAGCGCATGCCTAAAGGCAAAACGCTTGTGGGGCCACTTCTCCAACCTCGAGACCAAAGAGACACCAGAAAAAGGCGTAAAAATAGTGCCTATACGCCTAATCTTGTCGATAAACCCAACGAAACGATCAGGTATATATGGCAATCACGGTAACCAGGCCTCCTCCTACTGTTCCTCTAGGTAAATATGCTAAATATGGCCCGCTTTATCGCACATTGGCAACCACGACTTTCCGCTGTCCAATGGTATGGAGCACGGAGCTGTGCGCGTCCTTCCCAAGAACGGTCATCGTTTTATTAATTGCAACAACTAAGACCTCTCGACTCAGCTCTCTCCCAAACTCCTTTCGCGTTGTGTTCTTTTCTACCTTGCAATGCATTTTTTCTACCGAATAGAGGGAAAGAGACACACTGCTCTCTCGGTCTGCGACCGATCATTTTTTTTTCTTTAACGCCACCCCGTGGCTCAAAGCGACACTGCTCTCTCGGTCCGCGACCGATCACTTTTTTTTTAACGCCACCCCGTAGCACCCAGCGACACCGCTCTCTCGGTCCCCCGATAGCCCTCGTAGCAAGCGTTTCTTCGCGGTCTAGGAGCAAAGAACAAGGAACGAGAGTCAAAAATGGCCCGAGTAAAAGAGCGGGTAGGGGGCACCCCGTGGCACAGAGCGACACAGCTATCTCGGAACGCAACTGATGTTATTATTTTTTTCCCAGTGCCACCGCGTAGCACAACGACGTTACTCTTTTAGCCCTCGACCAAAACGTTATCTCGTCTTTTGTCTCTTACAACCACCATCTGATAGACAAAGAGATAGACTCGTGGTCCTCGGAAGAATATATATTTTATGTAGCCGGTCCTCGACCAAAATTAACAACTTTTCAAACATATGAAATAACTAATTTACCACCATCCAAGAAAAACTACAATAACGCAATAATGCACGACGCAAGATTGCAAAAAAAAAAAAAAAAAAGACTTGAGAGAATAAAAGCGAATAAATCACGCAGCACGTGCTTAAAGCACCAAATAAAAAAGTGGTTTCCCAGCATTGGTCCAAAGCAACTAAATGAGAATTATAACGACCAGCAAAAAGACCAAACATATATGAGGCTACTTAGACCAATGCAAACCCCACACCGAAAAGTGAAAATACCTGAGAGTTTTCTGTCGAGTTTAATTCATCAGACATGGTGGAATTTTCGCAGCTAAGCTTGTAAAACGGCTTGTGATGTCGACGAAGTTAATGTCGAGCAAATAAGTGGCCGAGCCGAGCCTTGAAGAAGATGAAGAAACATTTCTTGGACCATGGCTTGGGCATTCGACCTCGCTGAGACGGACGTGCATCCGAAACGGCGAGGCGACTTCAACTAAAGTTAGTCAAACTGACAAACTGTGAATAATTAACACATGCTTATATACTATGCGCGAAGTCTAATGAATATTAAAAAGGTATAAATAGCGCCCTTTTCAGTATTTCTTCCTTTTCCGTGGTCTTTTTGTGAAGGACTGGGTATTTTGCGAGTTGTGAGGTTGCGAGTTGCAAGTTGCGAGTTGGGAGTAATGGAAAGCAGACGAGCTGCAGTCTGTTTTTTCAGCAAATTTAAAGGGTCAAGTAGTTAATCCCTTTCGAAAATTGGTTGATTTGTAAACGGTACATCTTGTGACTGGGGAAATAAAGTGCTGTCGAACGACCACGTACTTGGTCCGTCTAGCTAAACAAAAATGTTCAAAAACAGACGCTTTCTCCACTAGTTGGGCGTCAGCGACCAGTCTGTTAAGATTTGAAACCATTATCAGGAGCGTAGCGTCCATATACGCACATACGCCTAGCGTATATGTACAGCTAAACCATGGAAAAATATTCTTGATTTTCTGAAAACGCAATTTTTATCATTAAATCAGAATGACTTAGTGATACATTTTTCGCACCATATTGGTGTCTTTGTGTTAGTTATTCTCTTTATCCTTTTACTATTCCATAATTCTGATGGAGTCACTGGCCATTTTTTCTCGTAAACACTGTGCCTAACCAACAAAACTAGAAATGGGTAAAATGAAAAGCTTTCCTGCCTTTATTTTACCTGAAGGTAATAGGTTCGACTCCCATTGGGAGTACTGGAATATTTTTCGGATCACCTACCCCACCCCTAACCAAACATTTTGCCCCAAGTGAGACGCAAATGTTAACGTTGAGTTAGGGGAGGGGTTGGTGGGCAGTCCTATTTTTCCTCCGGCCCGTCTGTCCCACTGACTGAAAAAAAAATCATTCTCGAAGAAATATCAGTTTTCCATTTACCGATATTCATGGTTCAATAAGAGTCGGAGTTTTTCTTTGAATTTACCTCCAAAGAATTTGAACAATCAGTCTTTTGTTGATGTCAAACTGGCTTTGTATTTGCCAGGTTAGGGTATAGGAGACGCTGTATATCTACGTTTTTTTCCCCTTTCTTCTTTTAATACACAGGGTGCGTAAAATTTCTCTCAGTATTATTTATGGTGGCTTCCTCATTAATAAAGGTGCATTGAGTGTATTACGAATTTTTCGTCACAACTTTTTTGTTTTTAACAAGATGGCTCAGAAACTTTGCAAAGAACAACAAATATCATTCGACAATAATATAAAATATTCCGATTTCATTGCTGGTAAATATATATATGTATATGTTCGGCGAAATTAGAGTTTAAGAAGACCCTACTGTTTAAAAAAGAAACATGTCTAGCAAAAATTTTGCTGATATTTTTGTACTGAAATTTCTGGTATCGGCTTTTTAAAACTTTTAAAATTCATAAAATAAATATGCCAGAGAATTTCTGAGAAATCGTTAGAGCTGAAATCCGTAACTAAAAGTCCTTTCAAAACGAAAAAGTTACGACGAAAAGTTCGTCATAGCTCAATGCGTCTGTATTAATGACAGAGCCACCTTAAACCAGCATCACATTAGCCTTCGACCCTTATGCATCGCCCTACGTCGCCAGGTCCTGGTTGATTTCTGTATTAGCTTCACAGGTAACTCTTTTA
The DNA here is from genome assembly GCA_964035525.1 of Porites cylindrica. Lineage (NCBI taxonomy): Eukaryota > Metazoa > Cnidaria > Anthozoa > Scleractinia > Poritidae > Porites > Porites cylindrica. Next base: position 33,799,754 of record OZ037779.1, read on the forward strand.
TGCAAAGTGCTAGAAACTTAATATAAAGTGTGATCATATTCAAGACTACCTCCATGCGGTTTGTTTGATTCTTTTTCGGTCACTTGTCTTGCCACTCATGTCGGTTCAATTTTTCACTCTAGTACAAATCAAGGCATTTTTTCCAGGTCTCATTTTCAAATTAACAAAAATTGTTTTTTATTTACAATACACAACCGATAGGGCAATATTAACAGAATTAGCTTCGCCTTATAGCTTCCGAAAGGATATAATTATACTGAAGAATCAAGACTAGTTCAGTAAGGAAAAAATGTTAATGTGAGATCCTTCCGTCACAAATACTGTGTAATGCAGAAAATCAGCCGGCTATAAAGATAACCTGAGTGTGCATTCCTAGAAACCCTGTGCGACCAAAACTGTCAAGACATAATAACCAGTTTTCCAAGTCTAACCACCAAATATGTAACTGATACCCACCGGGTGATGGGCTCGACCAAGACTTGTCTGTGTATCCACCAAATATGTAACTACCAACTTGGACGATGGTTACAGTGGGACCCTTTCCATCACATTTGCTGTGGAATGTTGATGACGCCCACCCATCTGTCTTACCTTGCCAACACCTCACAAACCTGCTGCGGTCTGGACTCTGAAGGACTGGGTCTAAATAGGAATTCAACTGGCCAAGGTACTCGCCGTTAAGGGAACCGAGAATGCTTGATACCCTGAGCGCTCCTATACAAGAGCAAAAGAGAATGAGGTAAGAGATCGAATCCCCCTTACGTCACCCTCTTCCCATGAAAATTTTCTGAAATCTATTCTTGGCCCTGTGTCATACTGCGTGGTTATTTAAAGGATGCCACCTCATTGGTCGGTTTCAGAGGTGTCATGTAATTTTAAACATGGTGGGTAATTCATTTTACTGCCGATCACGCACAGCAAGCAAAATGACATGCAAACTCGGTATTACTTTCGTCAACGAGTCAGAAGATTTCTTCGTGAATAAAATCTTGCCAGAGAAGCCGCCGACGAGCAAAGTTGTCCTGGCTTGCGGGAATCGTTGGGGAAAGCGGTCAGGTTCCGACTCCACGCAACGTTTGGATCTTAACGTAACGTGGACACGTAACGAGAAGTACTTTCTAAGTGGGTTCAAACATGACATGTTTGGCCGCCTAACATTTGAATTTTGAGGGGCGATAAAGTACAATGTAGGCGTGCCGCTCTCTACAAAGACTTGACCGAAACCGAAAACCGCGCATGATAAGTCTCTGGCTCCCAGGACTGTTTTACAGCTTGAAGCATCTGAACTGATTTATTTTCCCACAGTGATCGAAATATTCATCGCAAGTATGAAATACTGTAGTTTAAAACTCTGAAGAATAATTCTTAAAAGCAAGTGTGCTGTTTCTGAAAGAGAAATATTTGTGAAAAAAGAGACTGAAGCCAGCCGCTTATTAAAGGTTTTGTATTTCTAGAGTGATTACTTTTGCCTTTTGGTTTTAACGGTTTGTCAGTATTCAATATTCGTTACTTTGAAGGAGGCTTTCTGTTCAGGGCCACATTTCGACGACATCTAGCTGTGATCTATTACTGATTAGTAAGATCCAGCTAGTGTTCTATTATCAATGCTTTGTTCTGATTGTTTGAGCTACTGCTGGGCGGTTATAGCCCACTAGTAATGAAAAGGGCGGGCTTTGAAAACCTAAACAATGGCGACTGAATCGCGTTTTGCTAGCTACAGTTGTTTTGCCTCGATATTTTTGACCAACTAATTGGATTTTACTAAGGCAATTATTCCTCTCGCCCTCATGGCCTCTTGGGTCAATAGCCCATGAGACCGAAGGCCGAATGGGCTATTGACTTAGAGCCCATTCGGGCTCGAGGAATAATTGCTAAATAGACACACAGCCACATGGAGCAGCTCTCCTAACCCTAATTGGTTCGATACCCTAACGGTGAAACAATGGGAAATAATTATAAACAATGATGTATTATTGTTTTCTACGACCAATGAGGAGACACCTTACGAGCAGCTCCTACATTACTGACATGGAATCTATTTGTTTTGCACGCGAGAGGTTGCTAAGCACGAAAGAAGCTTCTTGATGTAGTATTATTACTTATATTGTCTATATTAAAATACCGTTACAAACTTCAGTAGTGGTGACAGCTTCCGCCTTTAATACTCCTGCGCTCGCTGCAACACAGACGTAATATCCTATATCGTCCATTGTTATGTTTCTTATCACTAGCGAGCCGTTAAACTGCTGGCTCCGCCCAACGGGCAGTTGACATCCTTGTTTCTTCCAGCTGATGACGCGTTGGGGATCACCAGTAGCGCTACAGTTTAACATAAAAGTGTCGCCTACCCAAGCGACAACTTTTGCAGGTGGAGTAACAGTGAAGCGAAGAGGAGAAACAACAACTAAGAGAGTTTTCTTTTCAACGCTTCCTAGCAGGTTTGATGCGAAACAGAAGTAAAAGTCAGAGTCGCCTTTGCGGGCATGTAGAATTTGTAATGCACTGTTGTTGTACTTCATCCTCTCCTGGGGTAACTGGCCGGCTGACTTTCTCCAAGAGACCAATGGTGTAGGGTACCCAGTCACGTGACAAAGTGGAAGGGTATAACTTTTTCCGTTGCTGGCGTAATGAGGTCCCGGATGGAGAGAAACGCGAGGATAAACTGCAAAAAATATTAATTTTGTGAAATTTGGAAACCATAATCAGCATATCATACAATTTAGTCTAAACTATATTTAAACAAGTTTATAATTGTTCTCAATTATTAAGAGGCAGTCTCAGTAAAAACCGCCCACTCAATTTCGCGTGAAAAATAATTTTGCCTGAAACTCTGGTGGATGAAAGCCTTTATTGGGACTATAATTAAAATAGGTTTGCTTTGATTCAAAGCTATTTTCTGGCCGCGCTAAGAAGCACGAATTTTTTTTGCCCGCCATGGCCATATGGCGGGGCCCAAAAATTGAAAATTTGGCATTTTTTGGAGCGCTGTAAAATTGTTTGACACCTATTTACTAATAAATGTTTTCAGTTTTTCAAGATATTAAGTATTTCTCCGTAAACGTACGCAGAAAGATGAAATCAACCAAAATATGACCCCTATAAAATACCATCGAACAGACGGCCAAAAATGGCCTTAGCTTAGAAGCATATTTCTACTTTTTGGGACAGAGCTGGTTATTCTAGACTATAGATTGATCCTTAATTGACAAGAATTCACAAGAACCTGTGTACGATTTTAGTATTTCAAACGTTATGGTCGTTTTTATATGCGCACATTCGAGGTTTAGCCATTTTTTCCTTTAAAGCGTAATAAATCATCACTACTTATCTCGACTAGATTTTGTCTAAATTACGGCTTACCTTATGCGAGGCAGGAACGTTTGACCAAATGAAATAAAATCCTGACTTCCGAGAAGCATGATTCCATAAAAATCAAGTATACTTTAGCCTTGAAAATTGCTGGCGAAGTTGAATTCAAAATGTCTCCGATCGAAATGTAACGATCATACGGCTCATGTTTCGCGTGTATTGTATTAAAATACCTTGATGAGACAACCATTCAGAGCAATTTGCTGGAGAATCAGAATATATCGACTTTTCAGCTACGTTTTCGGAGAGAAAATAAAAATTTGTTCGCGTCAAAGCCCGTTAAAACCTTGGGATGTCACGCCTAGTCACGCAACTTTAGCTAGAAACCGGAAACGGAGAAATTAAGAAACCTGGAATAAGAAACCAACTATGTTTCCTTGGGTCTTCTTCATCAAAGATACCGAGCAAAAGGAAATTAATTGAATAAATTCATGACCAGATAAAATGGTGAAAATAGTAAACAGGATAGACGGACAAAAGAATCGAAAATTGATGGCCTCTAAAATTCGCTGCTAATCAGATCTTCCATTTTATGCATGATACCGCTAGCCAGTCAAATCATGGACAAGGCAAAGCCCAGAAAAGGAGCCGAGTGAGGATAGTTAACGCATGGAAAGTCTTTTGGTAGTTTTAATCTTTACCACCCTATTTTTTTATGGAATGGAACTCTGTAAGTGCTTATTCGAGGCTAGAGGTGAATCTGTTTGTGCCGAGTCTGGCGGCAAGTTAATAAAACTTTCAGACTGCAAGAGCAGTATCGACGATTCATTGCGAAAGTTGAACGTCCTCGGTTATTTTCAGGGGCAACTCCTCGAATATGACCTTATCCTCGAGAGATCAGGTCTAGCACACGACCTTTCGTTCGATCAACTTGAGCGGCTCTGGATATGTGAAAAACACAGAAACGACATGGGGAAATACTGGCGACCTCGTCAAACCTGCCAGTATCCACTGCATCGTCCAGGCCCAAAGAAAAAGCTTAGAACGAGAAATGCTGTACACGCAAGTATGTCAAGGGAAATTAATCTTATCTTTGGAAAGAACCCTCCAATAGGATCCCGTGAGTATAATCTATATTTTGCCCAGGTTACCTTTTGTTTAAAGCTTCTGTGCATTTTCGCAGAAACATGTCTAAGGGAAGGCGCCAGAAAAGTTGCGTGCAAATACATAATCTAATTACGTCTCTGTTTACCTAGCCAGTTTGTGATATTTATTTGTTGGGCATTCGAGGTTTTCTAGAACAATTGCAGTTCGTCCTCAAGTAAAAGCTCATCTCCTGAAAGCAAATTAAATTAAGTATGCTTTCTGTCTCTACGAAATTCACTCAAATTCAATTTGTCCAATATATTGTTCAGTAAGTTTCCTCGATCTTCCCGTCGAAATTATAAACTGTAGTAGCATCGGTTGTTTTGTTTTTTAATTTTCCTTTTTAAGTACAGTTGTGAAAAAAAGGCCTGAAAAAATTCAGGCTTGCAGGGGATTCGAACCCTGACCTTTGCGATACTGGAGAAGCATTCTAAGTGAGCTAGCAAGTCAACTGGAAGGAGTTAAACTGGCTCGATGTAATATACCCCGGGAAAGATAAAGATGAAATAATGATCATTATTTGACTAAATAATGTAATAGGAAAATAAGGTAGTTTGTCAGCAGTTAAGGCTGCTAGAAAGGTTGTAATAGACGCGTGTTGATAACACCAGAAATTTCCAGTGCTGTGAATTTCGCTCGTTTGAGCCGTTCTGTGTCTTCTACACCTGTTTTAAAGAGCTCTCCGCTTTCGAGGTGCGGTGTGAAAAGAGCGCGCCGGGGCCTGATGCGCAACTCCTGTTCTCTCTGTGACTGTTTGTTTGGTTGTTTGTCTTTTTTTTACATTCAGTCATTCCTTTCTCGCGATTTATCTCATTATTTCGCTACTTTTATTTTCAGTGATCTGTGTATCTTGCTTTAACTTACACAAAGTCAAGCTTCAAGAAAATAATGCTCTATTGAAACAGAAAGGAAGCGAAGACAACAACGAACAGGATGATAACCCTTCAAGGTGCATAATTTCCGTCGCAAAATATCAGTATCAGTACGTTGCTATAAACTATGTAACTATTGATGAATTTCAACGTAAATGACTCCAAATTAAACACATTTCTTTCTACATACAAAAAAATTGTTTAGTGTGTTGTATTGAAAAGGTTTCGTATCACTTCATTTTTATTTAATAGGGACAGGTTTTATGTGCGCAGCTTATTATGAGTCCTCTTTGTTTTATTCTATGAACTTTTTTATTTAACGCCTCAACGACAATGAGGATAATAATCAAGTAAAAAGAAAACTTGAATACGGTATGTGTTAATTTTTATTTCCTTAATTGTACAGACTTGTAAAATGTATTGCATCTATGAAGATCTCAGCTGCAGTATCTTCTACGCCTTCCGTGACACCGGCAGCAAAAGCAGCGGAGTGGACGACGGGGTGGAGGCCTTCGGACTGTAGCTCTGGGGAGGAGGATGTTGCTGAAAGCGTGGCAGAGTCCGCCATATCAGAATTCAATGCCGCCATGGGGAAGCTTAATGAGGTTTCTACTACTAGACAGGTCAGTCCCTTAACGTTTCAGTTAAAAACGACGTGGGATGAGGCAAAAGAGCACGAGAAAGAAGTGTGCATCGATAAGGCTACTGAAGCCTGTAGCCTCGTGTGTGAGATTATAGCGCCAAAGGCTGCACAGGAGCTACTTCAGTCCTGTTGTATTCCTGATACAAAGGCAGACTATGAGGATCTTGTACCACTGATGCAAGCCTACAACGCTGCTAAGACAAGAAATGTGAAGACTCAAATTCTGAACCTTTATGCCTATAGATATCCAGCGAGGACGCTTCAGAGGATCCACGAACCATTTGCGAAGCTAACATCTTGGCAAATCAAACGCGCTAGAGCTCACGCAAGGGAATGCAGTCCAGGCTCCTTAGTAGAAAAGCCGCCTTCTCATAGGGTTCGACTTCTCCCAGCGAAACTTGACCATTTCTTAGACTTTGTTAACCGGCCATACTTTTATCAAGATGTTGCATTTGGTACAAGGAAACTGAAACTTAAAAGCGGCGAGAAACTCACAATGCCAAACATCATACGTAAAGTAACAAGAGCAACAATGATCAGGCAATATCTAAAGTTCTGTGAAGAAGAACAATACGAACCCCTAAGTCGCGCGAGTCTATTTCGTGTTCTGGAAGTACGGGAGGCCTCACAACAGAAATCCTTGAGTGGTTTAGACAACACAGCTGCCGATGGGTCAGCGGCGTTCGAGCGCCTACAACGAATAGTAGAGGAGCTTGGTCATGTTGGCCTAGAGAAGAGCTTGGCAGATGATATAAGTAGATCTCTTCGGGACGGTAAGAAGTATTTGAAAACAGAATATCAGAAGAATTGCAAAGATAATGAGAGCTCATGTCCAGATCATTGCCGTAAGTTGGGTCTAAGTGACCCGAATGATCCAAATTTTCAAGAGAAATGTACACATGAACATACTCTTAGCTGCCCTCAATGTGATGACATCACTTCCTGTTTGCATAAATTGCAACAAACCGTCAATGACAGTGAAAGCTTACGCTTTTACAGCAAAGAACAGAAAGAAGACTTCCTGTACGACATCGAGAAAGCTTCGGATGCTATTGTACAGTGGAAAGCCCACATTATGAGAGCTGTAAACCAGGAATGTGCGAAACAAGATATACTGGCAGAGCTTGATCAGAATTCGTGCCTTCTAGTAAAGGACTGGGCTATGAAGTTCTTGCAGCTTCGTTACAGAGAAAAACAAACTGATTGGTATGGCAAGAGAGGGCTCAGCTGGCACATCACTAGTGTCGTGACCAAAGACATGTCCAGCGCAACTGAGGTTATCTCTTACGCGCACCTTTTTGATCAGTGTACACAGGATTGGTTCTCAGTAGCTTCAATTCTAGAAGACCTTCTGACAAAACTAAAAGCCAGGAATCCTCTCATCCAAAGAGCATATTTAAAGTCAGATGAGGCTGGTTGTTATCATAACAGCTCCTTGATTGCTGCTGTAAGAGATATCGCAAAGAGAGTTGGTGTTACAGTACATAGTTATCATTACTCAGAGCCACAGTCTGGAAAGGATATTTGTGATCGTATCCTGTGTCCACTGAAGTCCTCCAACCGTATGTACTGCAACGAAGGTCATGATGTTTTAACTGCTGTAGACATGAGAGATGCCTTAATACAACACCCGGTAAAAGGAACATCTGCCGCGGTTTGTGTAGTCAACGAGTCGAGAAAGACTCTTTCGGTAAAGAAGATGGAGCAGTTCAGCAGCTTTCATAACTTTGAATATGAAGCTGATGGTCTTAGAGTGTGGAAATGCTATGGTATAGGCGATGGAAAGTACATTCCATATGAAATGCTTTATGTCACCAATCAGGTTCCAACCGCTCTCCAAACAGTGGAATCCCAAGAATTCTATGTACCACTTGGAAAACGAGAGGTAAATCCCAGTTCAGAAGCTAGCAAGAGTACTGAGAGTAGTACACCACTGTTTGAATGTTCAAAGCTCGGTTGCAACGAGGCCTTTGAATCCTTTGCGCAGTTAGAGCTGCATCTTGATGTTGGTAAACATACTGCCAGCAGGTTAAACCAGTATGATGTCATCAGAAGGGACTGGGCACTGAAATTCTCATCTGTAGATAACCCTGCTGACACCGAAATGTATTCAGTGCCTTCCGGGGGACCGCCAACGTTTTCAGAAGTCACTTCAAGCAAATCATCTCTGCAAAAAGGTTGGGCCTTAAGCAAACCGAGAAGTAGCGTTAGATTTTCGCCAAAGGTCAAAGAATACCTAACAGCACGTTTCACAATGGGAGAAAGAACAGGGCGTAAGGCTGACCCCGGCCAGGTTGCAGCAGACATGCGAAATGCAAAAAATGAGTCTAATGAACGCCTGTTTACTAGATCTGAGTGGCTTTCAAAGAACCAAGTTCAGAGCTTTTTTTCGCGGATGGCAGCAGCACATCGTAAAGAGCAGGGTGTTGTCGGCTTGTCAACGGAAAAGGAGGAAGACATACAGTGCTTGCAGGAATATTCAGAAAGAGAGGATCTGATTAACACAGTAAATGAAGAAATTAACGTCGCACATCCTATCTGTTTTGACAGTTATGACCTGTGTGAGCGTTATCATAGCAACACGCTCCTAGAATTCAATGTAGCCATGCTTTGGAGTATCTGCAACCATTTTGAGATTCCTGTGAAATCGAGGGACAAAAAGAAATTCCTCTTAGACAAACTGACAGTCATGATAAGTGAATGCGAGTGTGTGTCTCGCTAAAGCAATGTAAAGCGTTTTCTTAAATTCCTACCTGTTGTGTTGTGCTGTCGTAAGCAGGGTTACGTAAGTCAAATTACAGGGAACTTAGCAAAAGCAGTATTTTTACACATGGTGACGTTATTTCCGGCCGCCGTTCAACCCTGCCCGTCCGTTCAAA
>OZ037779.1:33816102-33853602 GCA_964035525.1 Porites cylindrica
CATTGACTTCCCTGTGAAAAAATCTTTAGATTGTTTAAAGAAAACCCGGTCATATGGACCCTATATTTACCACCAGTCGATGCTCATCTCGAAAACTTTTGAGTGATAGTTAGGGACAGGATATAGGATGTTCTTACTCCAACAACACTAAGAAGTGAAAAAAAGTGTAAAATATGCACTTTATATTGTGACAGAAGAACTATCAACCCGTTAATCTCTCTTGTATGCCTAAAACGAATATTTTGGCTTCATATCTAAACTACTTACTAACTGATGGATAAGGAATGGATTTCTATCAATCGAATCACCCGCGTCGCAACAAACTTACCGTTCACCACAAGTTGCACCAATGCATGCGCCTTTCCTAAGATGTTGATCGCTGAACAGTTATATTTTCCCGCGTCATTTCCTGCCACGTTGTTTAACAGCAACCTTTCCTCCTGATACCATTGAAGGACTTAATTGTGACTCACTGTTCATTTTACTCCATTGTATTGCGGGTTTAGGATTACCACTCACTGAACACTGAAACGAAGCTGATCCACCCTCGTTCACTGTCAGTGTTTTAGGGTACACAGCAACAACAGGAGCTGAAATCGATTCACCAGGTTCTCCTTTAGCTCCCGGCATGCCTGCAGGACCCAAGTCTCCTTTTTTTCCCTTGAGTTCAACATCGCCCTCTGGTCCCACAGGTTCCATGATTCCTTGCTTACCGGTCTTTCCTGGCAATCCCATAATACCCTGGTCTCCTTTATTCCCAGGTCTTCCCTTTACTCCCCTTTTACCCCGAGATCCTTTCTCTCCCCTCGGTCCAGGTGGACCGGGAGGGCCTGGGAGATACGTACCACTTTGTGATGTTTATTTTAACCATGGTATTCGCTGCGTTTTTATTTTCCGTCCTGTTCTTGATATTATCAGTGTGGCGCTTGTCTCTATGTAGTTTGGTGAACTGAAGGTCTAAAACAAGAAATTGCATACAATGAATTTGTCACATAACAACACAACAGGGGGGGGGGGGGGGGAGGTGTCTCCAAGGAAATCTTTGGTACAGTCCCCCTGCCAGCACGACGTCACGTCTCGCGTCAGTGACTTTCAAAATGGTGTTCATCGAAGAGACGGATAAAAATTTCGATTTTATTTCGGGAATACTGTTCCGATTTCTTGGATTTGGAGATTTTAAGGTTTCTATTGTCATAGAAAACTAGACTTAGGTACTTTTTTGGAATGAAATGTCCAGTGGTGTAATGAATTTTAAAGATTCCTTTCTATCGTCGAGCTAATTTTACGGGCAATCATGCCGATCGGTCACACTTTTGAGGGCCAGTTCACAGCAATATTGAAGAGTTTAGAAACAGCAATAGGAGGTTCTTCAAAGGATGTATTAAACTTTAAATTGTGCGTAATTTCAGCTCTTCAGAGCTAGTGGAACCCCATATCATTCCTCTCAAAGTTCGCTTAGCTGTAGCATTAAAAGAGGAAGCTGTATTTGTGAGAGACTGTGAGCACTGAATCTTGTTGCTTTACCGCATTTTAATACTGTATTGGGCATACACCTGTAATTCTGTAATTAAATCCCGAAAACCAATAACAGGTTTCGTTTAATCATTTTTTTGGGGCAAACCCAGTGGAGATTTTAGGTTAATAATATTGATGATTAAGACGATGTACAAAAGGCAAGTTAAACTTTCGCCGGTGGGTCACTGGTGGGTGTTGGGTGTAAATTAGTACAGTTTGTGGTGTACTGTGTGTTTTTTGTCATGATGTTAACTAAAATTGAAAAAAAATTCAGCTGTTTCAGAGGAGGGACATGTCTTGACAGCTTATGGTTTTTTTCTGGTCGTTAGCTTGGCCAGTATGCAGATCAAGAGTTTTGGAAATCCCTTTTGCAAAATAAACTCCGGACTTACGCTTAAAATATATATTGATCCAAGTGCATGACCAGCAGGGTCGGCAGTAAGAATAAAGATAAAAAGGCCAAAAGGAAAAATAGTGTTCAAAAAAAGAGACAAACAGAAAAAAACCGGTACAAAGAAACAAAAAACAGCGTCGCCGGGAGTCGAAACCGGTTTATCTGCACGTGCAAGCAACTCCTTGACCACTGCACTCCAGCGACACACATGGTTTGAAAAAGTTAATTTTGTCAAATGAAAACAATTCTTCTCTGCCATAGACAATGTTTGAAGCTGGTGGTGGAGCTATATTTATCATGAATTCAAACATACTTTGGAGGAAAATTAGCTCAAGCGCGTATTCCAAAGCTATTCCGCATTACTTCGGGTTCAACAAGCCGACTTGATGTAGATAATCTATCGAACTAGCTTTACTGAATTTGGTGGAGCATTTGGAGAAAAACAGAGGCTCACAGTCGAAAGGAATGATATGAAGTTAGGCCCGTTTAATTAGCAAAAGAATAGCTGAAATATAAACATGTGTGATTTGTGAATGGAACCTCCTATTCTGGAGACTAGACCCTGCCCATTTTAGGGGAAAAAAATTAAGTTTTGATGACCTTGCCGGTCCCGTGAAATAGATGGCGATCCCGCAAAACGGCCCACAAAACGAATTAACAAAATTCATGAAAATTATACAATCACGGACACAAAATATCACAAGCAGAATATAGCAACACCAAAGCTCACAAACGTTTGATCAAATAAGCGATATATAGCGATATTTGCGAGGATCTCAGCTTTTCCTCGACCTCGCTCGTCCAAATAACTGTTGTATCTCTTGCTAGTTTGCACAAGCGATCCGAGGCTCTTGCCCGTTACTATGTGACGTCATACTGGCAGGCGGAGTGGGCCAAGAAACTTAGGTGGAAAACAATAGATTTATCTTACCCCCCCTCCCCCCCTGGGGGCACCCAACGAGAATATAGTTGAAAAATACTTAAAACGTATTTTAGTATTTAAACGGTAGATATAGGCATATTTTTATCCCGCCTAAAAAATATTTCATCTGTTCGGGTTTCCTAGCTGAAAGTCTAGTGATTCGAAAATTATAGGGATCAAAAAATTTCGAAAATTTAAGCCAGAAAAAAAGGCTCCCGAAAATTCTTGGTGAACTTTTTAGTGTAAAAATTGGGTGCCCCTGATTGTTCAAGGAGTCAGTCAGCCTCCATGGATTGGTCATTAATTGAAATAACTCAGGACAAGGGGGCAGAAGATTACAATCGACTTCAGGCAGTTTTAAAGGTACGAGTATTTGTTGGACAAAAATGTGGTCTGTAATTTGTTAGAAAATTGTAATTTTCACGCCCTGTGTTGAATTTCATTTGTACGTGCTCCTAGACTCATTATATATTCAGTTTCGTTTGTACCTTCGGGGCACTTGATAGAGATTAAAATGTCTGTTCAGTAACCGCTTGAACGTGTGGTTCGCTGTGTTATTACATGGTGGCGGCGGTGGCCGTTTCTGCTTCGTTTTTACCGTCTACGTTATGCAGCATGCCCGATGGTGATACCTCCAATGGACAGTCTGGTGCGGTAGCGCCGCCATCGTCGACTTTTCATCAGATTACTCCGCCGAAGTAGCTTGACTTGAAACATAGTGGAGAAATTCCCGAAAACTGGAAGCTTTGGAAGGAGAAATATGACAATTATTTTGTCATTTCTCGTTTGGATCGGGAAACCCCGGAGTTTCAGTTGGCGATGTTGAAACATACGATCGGAGGTGATGCGTTGAAAGTCATCAAAACATTCAACTACGCCGAGGGGGAGAACTCGAGTGATTGGCGCGTTGTAATGGGAAAAATGGAGAAGCATTGCATCGGCGAAGTCAACGAAATTTACGAACGATACTGTTTTAATATGCGAGACAAGCTTCCAACCGAGTCGGTTGATAGTTTTGTTGCCGAATTTGTTTAGTTTGTTTAGTTTAATCCGTGATCGTTTTGTGCTTGGAATTAAAAACGAGCAGACGACCAAGAAGTTGCTGAGAATGAGAGATCTTACTCTGAATCGTTGCATCGACGTGTGTCGCAGCGAGGAAGTTGCTGAGTTGCAAATGAAGTCGTTATCTGGGCCAGTGGATAACATTGATCAAGTGAAGTCAAGTTCTAAAAAGCCTCGCGCTCCAATGCCGGTGGACGGGCGGTCGGCAAAGAAAATTTCCTGCAAATTTTGTGGTTATGACCATCAACCTGATAGGAAGATGTGCCCTGCATGGGGAAAGAAGTGCAAGCAATGCAAGGAAAAGAATCATTTTGCTGTAGCTGTAAAGAAGTCCGGCGAACTGCGTGTTTGTATTGACCCGCGACCACTTAATACTGTCTTGAAGAGGGAACGTTATCAAATTCCCGTCATTGATGATTTGTTGCCCGACTTGACAGATGCACGTGTGTTTACAAATGTTGATTTAGCCTCTGCTTTTTGGCCTCTGGAGTTAGATCGCGAGTCTAGTATGCTCACGACATTTGCTACGCCATATGGGCGATATCGTTGGCTCCGTTTGCCGTTTGGTCTCAGTGTTTCGAGTGAAATTTTTCAGAAACGTCTCCATCAAGAGTTACAAGGTTTCCCGGGTGTAAAGTGTATTGCAGATGATATTCTCATCCGTGGCACGTGCGAGGCTGATCATGACAGCAATCTAGATGGATTCATGCGCAGATGTCAGCAGAAAGGTATCAAGCTCAATGCCGAGAAGTTAGACTATAAGTGTAAAGAGGTTCCATTTCATGGGCACCTGCTAACCACAGAGGGTCTAAAGCCAGATCCAGAGAAAGTGAGAGCAATCTTCGAGATGCCACGCCCAAAGGACCGAGGTGATATTTTACGCCTGAATGGAATGGTCAATTATCTTAGCCGTTTTCTACCCCACTTATCTGATGTGATGAAGCCTTTACGGGATCTTACCCATAAAGATGCAGCATGGTGTTGGGATGATTTGCAAGAGAAGGCTTGGAATGATGTCAAGTCATTGATTGCATCAGCACCCGTTCTAGCCTACTACAAGCCCACTGAAGTGCTTGAGATCCAGTGTGATAGCAGCCAGAGTGGTTTAGGTGCAGCTTTAATGCAGAATGGTCACCCAATCGCGTACGCTAGTGGAGCCTTAACAGAGACGGAATCTCGTTATGCGCAGATTGAAAAGGAGATGTTGGCAATCGTGTTTTCAGTGGAGAAGTTTAATGACTTTACCTTCGGTAGAAGAATTGTCGTCCATACTGATCATAAGCCACTTGAGTAAATTTTCATGAAACCACTTCATCGCGCTCCTAAGAGGTTGCAAGGAATGTTGATCCGTTTGCAAAAGTACGATTTGGTGGTACAGTACGAGAGGGGAAGCAGAATGTTCTTAGCGGACACTCCCTCTAGAGCTTATCTTCCCTCGGGTGCACAGATTGAGTCAGAGTTTGAGACAATCAACATGATGAATTTTTTGCCAATATCTGAAGCCAGGCTACTGCATATTCAGCGGGAGACAGAGCAGAATGAATCGCTTCAAGTTCTAAAGGCAGTGATTTAGCATGGCTGGCCTGAAAATAAGAGTACCCTGCCGCTTCTAGCCTCTCCTTACTTCGATATGAGAGATGAGCTGTCCGTTCAGGATGGTCTGATTTTTAAGGGGAAAAGGGTAGTGGTACCCAAGGCTGCTAGGAATAATCTCCCAAAAATTATTCACAATTCGCACCTTGGAGTTAATGGTTGTCTTAACAGAGCGCGTGAGCGTCTTTATTGGCCTGGGATGACAGGAGATATCAAGAATTATGTGTCACCATGTGAAGCCTGCAGAGAGTACGAACAGGGTCAAAGGAAGGAAACACTCACCAGCCACGAAGCACCTAGTCGGCCGTGGCAGTTCGTTGCAGCAGACCTATTTGAGCTAAATGGAAAAAGGTACCTTGTGACTGTGGACTATTTTAGCGATTTCTTCGAGCTCGAACATCTGAGAAGTACATCCTCTTTCTACGTCATCAAGAAGCTTAAAGGTCATTTCGCGAGACATGGCATTCCCGCGCCAACTCGTTACTGATAACGGGCCACAGTTCGTCTCGCGCGATTTCCTGAAATTCTCTAAAGAGTGGGATTTTGAGCACAGAACTAGCAGTCCGCATTATAGTCAGTCGAATGGAAAGGCTGAGAGCGCCGTAAAGCAAGCGAAGAAAATTCTGTTGAAGTGCAGCAAGACTGGTTCAGACTCGTTTCTTGCTTTACTGGACCACAGAAACAGACCGCCTGCGAGTATGCAAATGAAGGGCAAGAAGTCTCCTCCCGATGATTGCTGCATTATTAAAGCCATCTGTTTCAGACGAGGTAGTGACACATACCAAGCTTCATCGCCGCCAACAGCAACAAGCCAAGTACTACAACAGAGGCGCACGAGACCCCCAGCCCTTAGAGCCTGGAGATACCGTGCGAGTTCAGCCATGGCGCGCGGGAAGAAAAGAGTGGAAAAAGGGTGTCGTAAAGAGTCGCATTGACAAAAGATCTTACGAGGTTGAGCTGCCTCAAGGACTCCTTCCACGAAATCGTGTTGAGCTACGCAAGTCCAATGAAGCGCCTATCAAAGTTGAAGATGTCGACGACATAGAGGCGCGCGAGCAGTCATCCACAGAGACACGCGAAGATACACGCGAACAGGCACCTCCAGATACACGCGTGGAAACATTAGACCAGCCGCGCGATCCGTTGTCTTCGGTGCCGGACGCACCTAAGTCGCCCAATCCTTTACAGGCACCGAGAAGGTCCACGCGCGTCCGTCAGCCGCCCAAGCGTCTACAGGACTATGTGCTTACTTAAGCCTAACAATTCTTTCCAAGGAACTGAATTTCATTAATATGAAATGTGCTTAGTCGTTTGTTTTGGTTTCACGTTTTTTTGTTTTTCCGTTAAGTTGTTTTCTTATTTCTCTGTAAAAGGGAGGGTGTTATAATATTGTAATTTTCACGCCCTGTGTTGAATTTCATTTTCACGTGCTCCTAGACTCATTATATTCTCGGCTTGCACTGTCACGCAATGAAAAATAAAAATGCAAACCATTCAATACAGAAGGACTAGAATCTGGGAAATGAAAAAAGATAAATGTACAAAAACCCTTTCCAAGAATCAGGTCTGTGAAATCTTTCAAATGCGAGATATTGGGAAAAACGCTTTACCTAAATTTATAAAGCTTTGTATAGAAACGCCATCTTGGTGTCCCTTTCAGGAACACCAATATGGCCGCCGGATACCAAGAGAAACATCTGTTTTCGAGTTTTCCTACTAATGCGTGAATTCTTCGCTTGAGGATTTCATAAAGATTACGGTAATATTTATTCTGAGACAAGGAATATTTAGATTGCAAAATCTCCCAAAATCGGTAATGTTTTTAACCCAAATAAGAGCTTTCCCGGCCGCCAGCTAAAGGCCGCGTCACGCAAAAGCCTGGAAATTCAAGCGTCCTCTCTCGCAAAACGAAGAACCCTTTCGAACCAAAAATTTGTTTATGTAAAGGTGTTTAGGTACTGTAATACCTCGTGAAAGAAGAAACTCAGAAGAATCGATAGTTTCTTAGTTTGATTTTTGGTGACGTCACGTGCAACCCAAGAATATTCAGTTTCTTTTGTACCTTCGAGGCACTTGATAGAGATTAAAATGTCTGTTCAGTAACTGCTTGAACGTGTGGGTCGCTGTGTTATTACATAATTTATTACAAATCTGATAACATATGTGTGTACCTGGCCGCCAGTTATAAATAGTTTTAGAAAAGAAAAAAAGAAAAAGGGAGCAAATGATGATGATAGCAGAACATAAATTTGACGACATGGAAGTTAGAAATACCAAATATATCTAAAATCTTGAGTTTGGCAAATCATGAAGCAGTGTGAGCAGGATACTCTGAGCTGAGATAGTAATCGCGCGGATAGCCCCTTTTTGTAAGATATATAGATTCTTTTCACGTGAGTATTGTATGTGGATGACCAGACAAATCAAAATAGCTCATGTAAGGATATATAAGGGTATAATAAAGGGAAAATGGTGCTGGTAGCCAAAGATAGCGCGACCTATAGATTATTCCGACAGATTTTGCTATTTTGCTACAGATAAATTTATGGGTGATTTCAAGCAAAGCTTTTCGTGAATATATATGTTGTGCTTCAATTTTATCCTTGGCTTAAATTTTATTTTCTTTTGTTTTTGGGTATGGTAATGTATGATAATGACTTTGAAACAAAAGAAAATAAAATTTAAACCAAGGATAAATTTAAACCACAACATATACACCTAGAAATTTAGTTTCCTGTCTTTGCTCAAGTTGCTCATTATCAAACAAGAAGAGGTCTATTGCAAGACAGTTTGTTTTGTCGAGGTTTGAATATTTAACATTAATGAATGAGGCTGAGTATCTTATGAAGAATTATGGAGATCGAGGAGGAGGGTGTTATCCGTCGAGGCCGTAGGCCGAGGCGGATAACACCCTTGGAGATCTCCATAACTCTTCATATGATACGATAGCCGAATTCAATAATTGTTTTATTATTGATTCAAAATAATTCGTATTTTAAAAACGCAGCTAAAACAAGCTTACCTGCATCGATGTTAAGTTTATCTTCGATAGTTTACGTTTAGGTTTGTCCAGCTCCGCAAATATTCTCCAAATAGCAGATGTCGCCCGGTAGTCCGAGTTGTCTTCTTGCTGTTTTTGCTATGTTTTTACCCATTATTTCGCCTAGTTCCAGCTGTACTTTTTACTCTTGAAACGAGTGAAGTGTCCGCCTTTTTAGTTTTTACAACGAAAACAACTCAATCTCGTCCCCAGGTCTTCTCGGTTAACGTTGCATTAACCTGTAGAAGGCTGCATTTTTGACGCCATTTCCTCGTTAAACACAAAATTCTTCCAAATTTGGTCATCAGTAACTGGTTATGGTGAATTATGGGTGTGCTTTTAGCCAATCAGAATTGGGGAAATATTTGGAATGAATAATAATACACATTCAACTCCCGATAACTCGCGCCTTCCAGGGAAATCGAAAACAGTTCAGTCGAGATATCGGGAGTTCGAAGCAAATAACCGAGAATAAGGCAATAAGCAAATGGGTGGGGAAGGGATGCGAGTATCATGCACACCTCACTTCAAGGGCAGCGAGAGATAGGAAATATTTGCCTGCATACCGTATTTATACATTTTCCCTCCTATTTGTAATTAGTCAGATTATGTATCGAACAGGTTGTTGAAAATGCATATTTGAATAAAAGCGGCTATGAGCATAGGCTCATCGCCATTTTCCACCAGACCTAGTTGTGTTCATTTTGCCCAGTAAACAGAACTCAGACAAGCCAGCATATTTTAGCTCTTATTCAGATTATTGGGACGGGAGAAGGCATAAAAATGATACTTTGAAAAAGGAATTGAAGCAACAACGGCTTTAATGATATTCATGATCAAGACACCGGACACGGTATTTGAACTGGACTGACAAAGAAGTACACACAAAGAATACAAGAAAGTGAAGAATGATCATCGCAGTAAATTTTCCAATTTAAGCAATTGGAAAGAAGAAGCCTGAAAAAAATCAACAGGATTCGAACCCGTGACCTCCGCGTTACCGGTGCGTTGCTCTACCAACTGAGCTATGAAGCCACACATTGGGAGCGAGGTCAATTTATTGAGTTCATATCTCCCGTGATGAGTGGAATGATGTGAAGTATATATGAAATAATTCATTTTTGAACTGCGGTTGTAGATGAAAGTGAAGAAGCCTGAAAAAAAAAAGCCCTTTTCCAATTGCTTAAATTGGAAAATTTACTGCGATGATCATTCTTCACTTTCATCTACAACCGCAGTTCAAAAATGAATTATTTCATATATACTTCACATCAAAGAATACAAGGTTGTTTTGATATAAAAAAGAACGCTCTTACAGTGGCGTTAAGTCTCGTTTGCTTGGATATTAGATCGAGAAATGAGGAGGCGATTAATTGTAAACGAAACAGGATTTACTCGCTAAAGGTTTTCACTCCCTACTTCTGGATATTTACTTTTTATTTGTTTCTGAATTGATTAAGTACGAGTGTTACCGACGACAGGAAATACGTCTGCGGTTGCAGGCTATTCTCGGTTTTCACTGTCACGCAATCAAAAATAAAATTGCAAACCATTCAATACAGAAAGTCCCGAATCTAGGAAATAAAAGAAGATAAATAAGCAAAAGGCCTCGCCAAGAATCAGGTCTGTGCGATATTTCATATGCGAGATATTAGGAAAAACGTTTTACCCAAATTTACAAAGCTTTGTATGGCGACGCCATGTTTGTGTCCCTTTGCGGGGCACAAATATGGCCGCCGGAAACCAACAGAAACATCTGTTTTTGATTTTTCCTACTAATGCGTTAATTCATCGCTTGAAAAACTCATAAACTATTAAAGTGATATTTATTCTGAGACAAAGAATGTTTAGACAGCAAAATCTCCCAAAATTGGTAATGTTTTTAACTCACATAAGAGCCGTTGTGGCCGCCAGCTAAATGCCGCGTCACGCAAAAGCCTAGAAATTCAAACGTCCTCTATCGCAAAACGAAGAACCCTTTAGAACCAAAACTCTGTTTAAATAAAGGTGTTTAGGTGCTGTAATACCTCATGAAACTCAGAAACTCAGAAGAATCGATAGTTTCTTAGTTTGAATTTTGGTGACGTCATGTGAAAACCGAGAATACGCGTGTGTAAATGCACGAACATTCAAGGGTCTCGATTCCAAAGAAATTACATAATTGCCAGATATCAAAAAAGTGATTTACATGGCATGTCATTTCAGTCATCGCCGAGCCGAAAATAAACCGCATGCTCAACTCTAGACTCATTTGCATACAATGAAAGTTTACAACACCCGACCAGTTAGTCTTTTGCTAATTAAGATTACTCTTTTTTCGACCACCGAAGTATTCACTTGTTCCAAAGTAATCTACGCTTTCAAGCGATAGAATTCGTGGACCGACCCGTTTCGGAAAATCTCTAAACCTAAGCTTTTTTCGCCTTCGCGAAACATGCGTGGTTTCGGTCACGCAACGAATCTTATTTCCAGTTTCCATGGTCTCCGCTGGGAACGCCTGGTACCACAGCCGTCGTTTTGTGGAGGCATTTTGTGTACTAAATACGAAGAAAATAAAACGGCTTGCAGATTATGGGTCTCGCTACTTACGCGAGAGAGTCTAGTTAAATGTTTCAGACCGCAGAACTTGTCTTCTTTCGTCTTGTCACGCTCTTAAAACATAGTTCGAGTTATCGAGGGTAAAATTATATAGAAATGACGTGAAGGGAAACACAAATTACTTAGAGTTAGCGAGAGGTTCGAGTCATCGAGGGTTCGAGTTACCGAGGGTAAAATTACAGTAAATAAATGAAAGAAATCGAGTGGAAACGGATTTTGGTTCGCGTTGGCGCGAGGTTCGAGTTAGCGAGGGTTCGAGTTATCGAGAATCCACTGTATAAAATTGACTTAGTTGTCACGCAAAAGACATACTTGGAACACCGATACAATTAAAGGAAAGTGCTATTCTCAGCGGTCTCACCTCTCACGTATAAAAGGAGATGAGACGGAATAAATAATGCCATTCTATCGATCTTGCGAAGCCGTTTAGTTAAAATGGCAGACCGTGAAGTCCAAGTCCCGGCGGACCAAAACCTTCAAGCGGCTCAAGCTGCAGCAGTTTTAAACCAGCCACCGCCTCCACCTGCACAGAACCCGGAGGAACCGCCTGCTAATCCACAAAATGCCGCGGCAGAAGAGGTCACTCTAGAGGTCTGTTTAACGTTTTTTTTTTTTGTTTTTTGTCCTAACCCTGTTTTGCTTCGCCAGCACGTGTTGTCTTCATCGCCGCTTTAGTTCATTTTCACCTCGTGTTGTTATGCCCTGCTTCGTAACTTATAGTTTTATAGTAAGTGTTTTGCGAACGCCGTTAATTTAAACTCAGGTTTGTTTTTCGCTGTTCATATACACCGCTTATTTCTTTTGTGGCCAATGTTAAATTGAACAGTTCCACTTTCTACCCGGCCTGCCTCAAAACGTGTTGTTTTGTAACTTTGGAGGCAATCTTGGATTATAAAACGTGTAGCTTTGAGCGCAATTCAAGCCTATTTCCAGCTCGTGTTATGCCCTGCTTCACAACGCGTGTGGCTTTCTCGCTCTGCGGGCAATCTTATTCTACTTTACTCACTGTTCATTTCCATGTTAATATGCCCTGCTGCTAACGTGTAATTTTTGCGGACAATTTAAAGTTTGTTTACATTGTATGACGAGCCCTGCTTTAAAGCGTTTAGCTTCCTAGCTGTGCGGGCAATGCTTTATTGACTTTCCAAATATTTTGTGCCCTGCTGATAACGTGTTGTTTTGCGGGCAATTTAAAGTTTGTTTGCTGAGTTCATATTGCGCCCTGCTTTAAAGCGAGTAGCTCTCTGGCTTTGCGGGTAATCCTTTACTGACTTTTCAGTTATTTTATGCTCTGCTGATAACGTGAAGTTTGCGGCCAATTTTGAGTTCGTTTACAGTTCATATTATTACCTGCTTTTAGGTGTGTAGCTTTCCGGGTTTCCGGAAAATTTTGAATTAATTTTCCAGTTATTTTGCGCTCTGTTGATGGTGTGTAGTTTTGCGGGCAACTCCTGTTTTGTCCTGCTTTAGAACGTGTAACTTTCTAGCTTGGCGGGCAAGTACCGTTGGCAACGTTTGTCTTTGAGTTGCGGGCAGTTTTAAGGGGCTTTATCACGAAATTTACCCAGATTCATTTTGGTTCGACTTTCCAGTTATTTTATGCCCTGCTGATAGTTGTTCTGTAACATATTATGACCTGCTTAAGCCTATAGCAATTAACTTTGTCGGAAATTTTAGCCAGACTCTCCAGTTTATATTATGCCCGGTTTATTACCTTCACGTAGTTGCTTTCTGGACGATTTTAACTCGTGTGCAGCTTCTATTGCGTCTTGCTTCAAAGTCAAGTCGCTTTCTACTTTTATGGATACTGTTACCATTTATTTTTTTTCTTGCAAGTCGTGCCTAGTGGGCAGGTTTGAGTTTCTTTTCCTATTTCGTTTTGAGTTTTGCCTCAGAACAGGTGAAGCGTATTCTTCGTTTTTGAATTGTTTTTTATTTTTATTTTTCCGTTCCCTAGTGTTTGCTCGAAGCGCATTGTTTTACAAATCATTGTTGTACTTCAATTGTTTTGTTTGCTATTGTTCTGTCTATTGTTGCTTCCGACACGGCGGGGAAAATGCGTTGTTGTTGTACGTAGAAAATGCAAATGCCCCTATCGACACAAGTTTAAGTGAAGATAAAATAAATAAAATTTGTCTATGGTTTGACAATGTTCCCTTAACCTCGCTCGCGATCATAATAATAATGTTATCTTATAGTGGTGTTGTTTGTTAATAGGCGCTTCATAGCAACTTATTTAGTTTACTCTCCGTTTATTTTATCTTTACACTGCTTAGGCTTTGCAAGAGAGGATTAAATTCTTAGAGAATGCTCAAGGGACCTCTGTTCATGCATTAATTAGCCGCATAACCAACTACGCTGGCCGTAGATTAGAGGATTTCGACAAATACGAAGCTTTACGCCTTGCAGAAGAACTTGTTTCTGTGGCGAAGACTACCAGCGACACCAAAGCGGCCAGTTATGACATCATCGCAACCACCGTCAGGGAGAAAATCCATGTCCCGAAAGAGCAATTTAAGGCTTTCTTCCTGGCTCTCCTGGCAGATAAGGAGTATACAAGGATCTTTGATACCATCGCCAAAGTTGAGAAGTCGTTTAGACGGCCTACGCCATACTTTCGTGCACAGGCCAGAGGCAATCTGAGGTCTTCCTCTCACCCACGGGTAACGTGCTATAGGTGCGGAACCCTCGGCCACAAGTCTACACAGTGTTGGAAGAGAGTTCCGGCGGCCCGCAACTTTTCTCCTTGCCACCCAGGTCACAATCAACCCCGACCGGCCTCTCAGTAATATGAGTTTTGATGCTACTAAAGTCAAGCAAATATCATTATAATGTGTGTTTTCTTTTTGTATTCCCCTCTCCCTCCTAGGTTAGCTTAACTTACGAGTTTTCTTGTTGTTGTGGTGGTATAGGGTTAAATTTTGCCAACATATTCCGCACCTTTATTAATTGCAGTCGGAGAATTTCTATCTTTATTCCACGCTTCTCCCCCCTTGGGTGGCATTCTCAAAGGGAAGCTCACTTTCCCTCTCGGATTACCGGGGCTGAGTTTGTCATCCCTTGGGCCCTTATAACTTCGGCTCTTTTTGTTCTTTCTATCCTAGTTTGCGAACCCTTTCTTTCATGACTGGGAAGCATGTCCTAGTTTCAAGCCGGAAATAGTCACTAAGAATGAATTGCAGTGGATAGACATCGATGGATCTGTTATTGTTGGGGCCCAGGGGATGGCAAACAATGCCCATATCCCTGTTGAGGACATCGCCCTAGTGTTACAAGGAAAGTCATTAGCAGACACGTCACGTCTTGTTTTCCGTGATCCAAATCACTTTCGGGCAGGGGAACTTCATCGCCATACACCACAGTGGCTTTCGTTATTAGATGATCTGAACGACGATCGCTTCTCCGAAGTCCGTGATTGGATTACTAACGGCGTGGATGTAACCAAGTTTTTCAGACTGTTTAAGGATAGGTACAAAGGGAAAATTACGAGTGCAGTACTCCACCGCGTTGTGTTCTCCCCAATCATATGTCATGCAGACCGTTTACCTCGTTTATATCTAATACGCTCATGGACCGTTTGCGTTCTGGGGCTATTTCCTTGTGGGGTAAAGTCGGAGAATGCACCCCTCCTCACCTCGTTTTACCCGTCACTGTAGAGCCAAGCAAGCCGCGTCTCTGTAACGATGACAGATTTCTTAATCTTTGGATTGAAGACCGTCCATTTTCCCTGGATAGTGTCCAACATTTGCCCAAGTATGTTCATAAAGGCTTTTACCAGACAGTGTGTGACGATCAGTCAGGATATGATCACATAAACCTTCACCCCAGCAGTCGAACCTACTTTGGTTTCCAATGGGGAGGCTGGTACTTTGTGAGCGAGTGTATCCCTTTTGGCTGGAAATCTTCCGCTTATGTCTATCATACAACTGGTCTTGTCGCTTCACATAGGCTTCGTTCGTGGAACATTCCTTCTTCGTTGTACATTGACGATCGCCATAATGGCCAACTGACATTTCCAGCTTGCTCCTTGCCATCCGCCTATCGAGCCCTCGCGTCAACGGATGAAGTGAATTTTGCTCTGGCCCGCGCGGGTATTCTTGGCTACTTCATCGGCCTGGCTAAGTCTGTACTCACCCCTCAAAAGCAGGTGCCATACCTTGGGATCATTATCGATTCAGAACGACAGGCGTTTATTTTGTTGCCGCATAAAAAGGAAAAGTTTATTCGACTCGTCAAAGAAATTTTGCCTCGCGATTGCTTAGATCTATTAACTCTGCAGAGGCTTAGCGGTAAATGCATGTCCATGAGTCTGGCAGTTCCAGGCGCGAGGCTTTATGTTAACGAAATTAACCTAGCAATCTCTGGGGCTACTCGCTCTTCGCGGCCAGTGAAAATGTCTCCAGCTCTGAGGAAAGAAATTGAACACTGGCTCTTTCTTGCGTCTTGGGACGGCTTTCTTCCCTGGCGGTCTGAAAAGCACACACATGTCAAGCTATTCTCCGACTCATCTCACTTTGCTTGGGGAGGTGCTCTAAGCCCAAATGCCGTTGAGGTGAACGTCTGTGATTACTGGGATGCCAGGTCGATATCGCTACAAAAGAGACCTTGGCTCTAAACAACGTCCTTGAGTCATTCGCAGATTCCATTAAAAACTCATGGATCGACGCCTTCGTCGACAGCATGGTTCTGGTCCGTTCATGGACTCGGCAGGGCTCCCGTTCTCACTCGCTTTCAAACGCCTTGAAGAAACTGTTTAGCACGATGACGAAACTGAATATCGAATTGCACCTCACGTTTGTGCCTAGTTTTCAGAACCAAGCCTATGCCCCCTCACGACGCCTTACCCTGCAAGACGCTAAATTATGCCCATCCTTATGGGTAGTCGTACAAGAATTGTATGGCGGCGAGGATGGACACTCTGTCGACTTAATGGCGCGTCCTTCAAACGCTCAATCCGACTTATCAGGTGCTCAGTTACCGTTTTTCTCTGAGACTCTTCTGCCTGGATCCCTGGGAGTAAACGTATTCGCGCAGTCTCCTGACCTTTATGATGCGTCCATATTTAAGAACCCTTACGTGTTTCCACCGATCTGCCTTATACCTCACGTTATCCAGTATCTGCGAAGCTTGCAACTATCCTACACCATCGTGATTCCCGACGTATGTCCAAGGCGTTTTTGGTGGCCCTTGTTAGCGTCTACATGTTCGGCGCGACACCTTTTAGCCGTTGCCGGAACCGTTGGAGCTCTCCTCACGCCCTCCAGAACTGGGTTTTCAAACCATTGGCCTATCCCTTGGGATCTCTGGGTTTTCCGCATCGGACAGGAGTAGCCAGTGCACTGGGCGAGCAAAGGACATTTAACTGTTTTTGGATATGCCTCTTCCGTCCGATTCATAATTTCCTGTTATGTAAACTATTGAAACGAATGTTTTGAATAAATCATTCTTGACTAGAATGTCGGTTGACTGTTATTTTATAATCGCATTTATAATTATTATCTTTCCTTTTCTTTTGATTTTCTTTAGGACCTACCTTTCGCTATGCGAGCGTTTGTTCCGACTGTGGCATGTCCCTCGTGCAGCTACCCTAACGACACTCTGTTCCTTTTTTGCCAAATGTGCGGCTACCGGAGGAAAACGAATTCCCAAAATGTTCCGACTTCAAGCCATAGATAACCGTTTAGAACAACTTAAAAGTGCCTCCCTACAGTCAGCATACTCAAAACAGAAGTGTTCGCTTCGCACAGATTTCGAAAAATTCTTGGCACCTCTTCCGAATAGTAAAACCATCCTTTCAGCACGTCCTACGGATATTAATCGTTTGTTGGCCTGGAAAGACCGGCATGGTAAAACGGTAGTCCATAGTGATGGGTGTTCCGACTCCCACCTCCAAAGTACCGCCAAGTGCAAATGCCCTAAACGACTGGCATTCAAAACAGTCGACTCATACATCGGAAACTACGAGCTATATTTAAGGAAACCGGACGCTGTGGTGAATGGAACTCTATGTTAGGCTTAGGAAATCCTGCCGCTTCGCCAGAAGTACAAAAATATCTGAAGGCATCAACAGAGGAACAATTGCAACCCCCTCATCACGCCAAAGCAAGAAGTCCCCCTATTCTTGCCAAAATTGTTGCTTCTGGCCCGTTTTTTGAATCGGAAAATCGCCGCGCACTCAATTAATCCTTCTGTCTGTTTATTTTGGCTCGAGATCAAGCCTTTTTCAAAACATTATTCTTCAGCGGTGATCGTGGTTCTGATCTTGGAATGGTGAAAACTAAGGAAATCTTGCGTTTTCCCCAGGACGATGGGCTGTTGTTCAATCATGTATGGGGGAAAACTCTAAGAGACGGCGCCTCTAACGTTTTCGGGATTCGGAGACATCTTAACCCGGAGTTGTGTCCAGTTAAAGCGATTGAGACATATGTTGCCGTAGCTTCTGCGTTACGCATTTCCGTGACAAACGGCTATTTATTTCGACCAACTAACCCCCACGGACATATTGTAAACAAACCATTGACAAGCTCAACAGCAGATGAGCGTTTGAGGCTGTATTTGAAAGAGGCTCAGATTTACGAAGGAGAAACGCTACACAGCTTCCGTTCGGGCTCAGCTATAACTTTGGCCTTATCTGGCTCCAAGTTGGCGGACATAATGGCTCATGTTGGATGGAATAACAAGGAAACCGCTCTTTACTACATGAAGCTAGCAGAGGTGCTTCGTGTAGGCAGTCCCTCTCATTTGTTATCCGCAGATTCTTCCGTCACATCAGCCCTGACAGAGAACTACTTGGAACTTAACCGTCTAAAAAACTTTGTGTACGCTTTTCCACCCACTCCCCACGTTAATACTTAGTCTCGTTAACACATTTTGGGAGTTTTAGAATGGGGTGCTTTGAGTTTGGGGATGCTGAGAATGGGAATGCCTGGTGGTCTAGTGATTAAGGGACTTTAGGGCACTCTTTCAACCAAAGAGACTGTCGGTGCCCAATCTCAATACAGCGTGAGAGAGAGAACGCTGAGAATAAGGTACTATTCGCTGCACGCTGTATCTTGAGTACTCGAAAAGGCAACAAACCAGTCTCAAGACCTTTAAGTTATGTTATAACATAGATGATAAAATATTTTTTAAATCTGTTAAATTTTTGTCTCAGGATTTCACATTGTGTATCATTTGCTCGACAATGTAAGCTTATGTACTGGAAAAACAGCCACAAAACTAGGTCTAGGGTTTTTTTACTTGTAGCTTTTATTGTTCGACTACCTCACTGGGTACTAGACTTGTCACTGAATGCACAGCCCCGTGTAAATAAATTCTACTTACTTTTTATTTATATACCTCATTTTATGATGAAGCTGTGTCGAATGTGCAGCAAATACTTATTTCTGTATTGTTTTTTATTTGTTTTTGTGATATTTCACAGTAGACCAATTGGGTTTTGCCATGCTCTTTTATAACACATCATTTGTGTCTTAATAAATAAATTATTGGTAACTTTGGTTTTCATTTGATAGACAATTTGGTTACCCTGATTGAAGAAGGTGATGTAGTTGATGAGATACCATCGTAACTACCATTTGGCCAGACAGGAGACGTTGTCCTAGACACTTTTTTTTTTTTAAAATTGTTTGAATATTTCAAATTTCATGGCAAACAAGATGCTGTGAATGCCATTTTAGAGAATGATGATTGCATTGTCCCAGTGCCAACTGGTGGTAGGAAAGACTGAGTATTATGAAGTTCTTGGGATCATTCTACCCAGATTCAACATTGTTGTTCCTGTGATTGCTTATACATGGTTCCTTTCTCGGCAAACCTGTGGTAGCATAAAATTCCCCTCAAAAGTCTTCTGAAGGGGTAGTTTTTGACCCGCTTTGGAGTTGCAGAGGAATACAAGATCATCTAATAATTATCAATGGACAGAGAATTATCTTGAAATGCAAAAAACGTTAAGATAAGTATAGATGGTTCTGCATAACTATTAACCCCCAACCCCCTTCCTAGAAATTTTAACTACAAAGTTATAATCAAGATACAAGCATTGAATGGAAAGAATAGTTAAAACAGGCCCCTGGACAAACTGGAAGAATATGCAGTAAAAAACACTACACTACACTATTAGTAGGCTAATGTCAGGTCTATTAACAGTGTCAAGCAATGAAAAATGCCAGCTGTTTTATGTACGGACCAGAAGCTCAGCCATGCAAAACCCTTGTTAAGGATTATTTCTTGTGCCTTTTTTCTAAAAGAATTGTTTGTAAGAGCGAACCAGAAGTGCATTTTTACCGGAAATTACGTTACGCGCGGGAAGATTGATTGACAGTTTCAAATAAAAGTCCCCGGATTTAACGGAGGAGAGCTTACGCCATAGAAAAAAATCTTGTTTGGATGTTTTTGTCTTTCTACGGGGTTTTTTCGATGGGAACTCTGGACTTTTTTAGGAAGAGGACTGAGAAAATTTAGGAACCTAAGGAGACACAACCCTCACCCCTTTCCATTGTTTCCACCTCACCCAGAGAAATAGAGAATATTGCTCCTATTCCTTAAATTAGTGTCACTGGACATTGAATTATCTCTCGAGAATCTAGGGATCTTATACCGAGAGCTAGGTAATTGTAAGCTTCAACAATTCAAGTTATGCATTTTTATTTATTTTGTCAAAAACATCAACTGAAATATATCCATCTGGTTTCATAGTTAGTAACGTCGCAGACTTAAATCTTGGTGTAAGGACATAATGTGGTCTTTGTAATCAACTCCTGACCTTGCACAATCTAGCTAGGCCTTGCACTTCTTTCAATTCACAAGGTTACTTGCTCGTTGCTCGGTGGATTTGGCTTAAAAGAGCGAAAAATAGAAACATAGTCGCCGGCGCTGTACTTTACTAATCCGGATTCTGCAATAAACGACAAATTAAATACTAAAATATAAGACTTACCCGATACCGTCAAGTCATCAAATATTTTGTCAGAGGTCTTCGATTCGTAAGAATCCAGCAGAATCCGACTCCTTTGCAGCCTGTCGATTATTTCTACCTCAGGTTTTGGAAATTTTGAGCCATTGACCTGTCTACTCAAAGTTGACAATGCTTACAACAATATGCTACTAAAATTGATCGCTTCCAAGACTTAAAAAGATCAAAAATTGGGCCGTGCCAAGAAAACGGCTTTTTGCCAAGAAAACGACACAAGATCTGGCAGGCGCTTCGCCCGCCGTCCGTATCCTTCCCATGGTCCGTTGCGGTTCATCACCAGTCACTCGTTTCGCGCTCGCCTCTGCCTTGCGAAAAACGAAGCGCCTGAGGAGGAGGGTGGTACGGACCGAAAACTCAGCTAATAAGAGGTATATCTTCACATGTGAAAAGATCACTCGTTGCTATAGCTAAATAATTTATCGCACCTTTCGCAGCCAAACAAAATAAAGTGAAATGATTTGGTATTTTATTGGTGTCTATGAAAAAAATAGACGCGAACAAGTGAAATATTTTTCTACACTCGAAGAGAAATTTCGTATTTCCAAGCGGCCAAATAATATCCT
The DNA here is from genome assembly GCA_964035525.1 of Porites cylindrica. Classification (NCBI taxonomy): domain Eukaryota; kingdom Metazoa; phylum Cnidaria; class Anthozoa; order Scleractinia; family Poritidae; genus Porites; species Porites cylindrica. Next base: position 33,836,764 of record OZ037779.1, read on the forward strand.
CTAAATAACAATTTTTAACAATTTCTCAAAATGGAGCTTAAGGTGGCTCGACTGGATTTTTTGGGGGGATACCTCCCAAGTTTGAACATTAACTACGTCGCCATGAGTAAAGATATGGGGAAAAGATTACCAGAACTGTATTATATAAAGATGAAAATTTCTTATGATCTGGGTTTAATTGCAATCGGAGTCGCCATAGCAACGTAACGACGCCATTACGTTTTTTACTTATGTTTGTGTTTCTCTGTACCAAGAGTTTTTTTAAGAAATCGCTTAAGGGAGCTTGTACCTGCCATAATTGCCTCAATTATGTCAAAGTTTGAACAAATTCTATGAGAGCGTTTTTGAGATATTTTCAACGAAGTTTTAAGCATCATAAAAACAGTGAAATAGCATGCTATCCACACTATTAGCTAAATTTTTGAGAAAATGATAAGCTTGGGAAACGGGGCCTTATGTCATAGTGGTTTGATTCCATTGAAAACTGCGTACAAAAAAAGAGGAGAATTGCTCCGGGCGATCGCGAGTAAGAAGAATTTTACTAACTTGCGTTCAGCTGCTTTTGTTACAGTTTTTGCACGTAATTTGGTCCATGCCCACAAATTTCGCATTTTTCAAAAAACCGCTTGATAAATTTTTTTATAAATTTGACAATACCGAGAGATCAATTGTCTATAAATATACCCTGCAAGTTTTAAGAACATTGAAAACAGAGAAAGAAAGCTTTTAAATAGGGCTTCAAATATAACCAATTTTCCCCCCAGATTTTATGTTTACAAGCGAGCGTCCTCATTATTCACTGGCATTGTTTCCAAGTTTCATATGCACGTGCACATGTAGCAAAAAGATAGAATTTGCATCAAAAAGAACCCTCGGTTAAATCTCCCAAATATGCTAATAACCGGGTAAAGAAATTAGTGATATATTATAACATCACAGGAACTCTTTGTAAGAGTTTCTGTGATGTTATAACCCCAGTAAGATAACTAAGTATTGCATTCTACACGATGAGCCGTGACGTTCACCGTCTCGGCTCTCACTGCTATCTGTGACACAAGCCAATTACTAGCATATTCCGGATATTTCTTCCGAAAGTAATCGAAAGTTCTCTTTGATGCAAATTTATTTTTTTGTGCTAAATGTGCATGTGCATATGAAACTTGGAAACAATGCCAGTCAAAATATTTCGAAAACGCTCTCATAGAATTTGTTCAAACTTTGACATAATTGAGGCAATTATTGCAGTTACAAACTCCCTTAAGCGATTTCTTAAAAAAACTCCCGGTACAGAGAAACACAAAGATAAATAAAAAACATAATGGCGTTGTTACGTTGCCATGGTGACTCCGATTGCAATAAAACCCAGATCATAAGAAATTTTCATCTTTATATAATACAGTTCTGGTAATCTTTTCCCCATATCTTTACTCATGGCGACGTAATTAATGCTCAAACTTGGGAGGTATTCCCCCAAAAAAATCCTGTCGAGCCACCTTAAGTGAATCACTCTTGGTTTAGACCACGCGACAAGGCGGCCATGTTGGGGGTCAATACAATAGAATTTTTTGTCGAAGAATTTACATGAAAATAGAGTTTAGTTCTCAGAGAAGAGAAATACTTTTGTTCAGGGCCACCAACATGGCTGCGGTGACGTCACTAGCAACTTTTTGGCAACCAGGCAACAAGAATACGCTCATGATCACTTTCAATACTTGTCGGAAATGGTGGGGAAGAACTTAGGTTTATATGTGATCCGAGGTATGTACTATACACTATACAGTATACAGATTTTAATTTCTTAATCGATAATGACTAAAAAGCACATCTCCCTACTGCGGGTTTCGTGTATATCCGCTGCACATTGCCCATATGTATTCGTTATATGTATCCGTGTGTTTCTCGCATTTATCCGTGTGTTACTCGTGCATCTACTTGTATGTACCCGTATGTATCCGTGTGTTATTCGTATGTTACCTGTATGTTAGCCGTATGTACCCTTTTGTTGTTTTAGTCAAGATCTCCCCTCCTCGCTTTGCAGCTCCTCTTGTACAGACGGGACTATCATCTATGCCTCGCAAGTAAGGAGAACAAATAATTTGTATATCTTCTTGCTTTTTATCATGTTTCACTTACTTTTAGTCTAAAAGGGAGTTTTTCTTCTTAATTCTTAATGTATCACCTAAAGAAGATCACATAAGGAGTTCAAGTTTTAAAGTTAACTTTTAATTAATTTTGAGGAATGACATCAAATACATAGACTGAACTGACAAAGCTGGGCTACCCTCGTTAATAAAATAGTTTACTCTCGATCGATATATCAAGATCACCTTGATTGCGCGGTTATGTTCAACCATACAAAGAAAGAAGAGAGTTACTCACTTCCTTGTTGTTGTCTCCTCGCTTTTGCATATTAAAGTAACTATATCTGAACAGAAGCCTCTACAACATTTTGTTTTACCATTGCATGCCATTCAAAAATTTATCATTATAACCGTAAAAATGAAGCAATATCGTTATGTAAATATGAAATACTTGTACGTCTGTTAAATGAAGCCATAGGCTATTGCTGTAATAAACGAAACGTTTGTTATTGTTGTGGTATTGGTATTGTCCTTTTTCCTAGTAAGTTCTATGCTTAAACATACCCCTCTCAGGCGTTCCGTACACGTAGTTATTCTTTGACCTAAAAGGTATGAGTTAGCTTTTCAAATGCTATTTGAAAGAACAAAAAATTTTTACACCTAGTTTACTAGTTGCTATATTGACCAATATTGTTTATCTACTCAGAATGGTGTGTTATATAGACCAACTTAAAAACTGGACCTTGTTCAGCGCAGATAACAAATTTAAAACAATACTAATGCAAATGTTTGGGGGACAAAGTGCATTAAGGGAATGAACTAAAGTGGTGAATGATACAGTTTAAAAGATAACAAAAGATTCACACCATATTTCCTTAATATAATGAGTCAAATTTCGTGAGACAAACGATAAGCGAAACCAATCATACATCTACCTTATTACCCATTTATAGAGAATGACATTCTGTTATTTGAATTAATTAACGATACTGGTCCGATTGCCAATCAATGTTTTCTTTTTACACCATTTGGCAACTTAGTGTGCTAACCCGTCAAGCGCTTGTATTCGTCATCTCTGTCCCACCGCAGAGTATCAAGAAAAAGAAAATGCGTTACGACAAATATTTAATAAGGGGAGACTTATGGGGAATTATAGCTGAGTTTCAAGTGCAACGGTTTTGCTGGTGGTAGCGCTAGCAGCAGATGCAACGTTGTAACATGCCTGGCTCTCGTCTAACAGTGTGAAATCATAATAAGGCGTATCGACTGTCATCATCTCCTCTAGTATTAGTACCAGTTGAGAGAATGAGGGGCGTTCATTTGGATCATCCTTCCAGCAGTCCATCATCAATTTGTATCTGTTGAGAGAGAACAAAGTTTTTTAAACATTTTGTATGAAGATGGACAAGGTAATTTTCGACAAAGCAACATGCATGCTGTACTTTAAAAACCCTACAAATACATCGAAACATCGAAAAGAAGAAAGATTCAATTGATCTGCAAAGGCTGTCAAATTTTAAAAGGTTTCTCCATTTTTATAAATTCAGATAAGATCTATGGAAATTTGTAGGTTGGTGAAGAGTTGACTTACATCTCGTCACTGCATGTGTTCGGTTTCTCCATCCGATATCCAGATTTAAGACAACTGTGCAGCCGCGTGTGGCTAATTCCGGGATATGGGGTGCCCCCTAAATTGTTGATCATTGAAAGATATTAAAATGCAGGTTTATTAAGTGGCTTTAACGCATGTATGTAACTCAGTTCTGACAGCACCTGTAAGAGTAGGGCTGTGTGGCCCTATAACGTCAAAAATACAGAAATTGCATCACGTAAAATTAAAACTCTGTCTGCTTTTGGTAGTTGCTTAATTTTGTGGTTAGTGGCTAATTTGACATAAGAAAAATGATGTGATATGCTCCGATTATTGAGAATGAAATAAATCTGAATCTGCCATGTCATTTGAGCCAGACGCTCTTATGGCATCCCTCTTAAATCTCCTGGATAGCTAGAAAAATTGACTGAGTTATTATATATTGCAATACAAAGACTTACCCATGGTAGCCAGTTCCCACAAAACCACTCCAAAGGACCATCTGCAACAAAAAGCATCAGCAAGTAATGGAAATAGTCTTTAATTACAACAGAGAAAAAATGGACCATTCCGAAAAAGAATGCCATAAGCACTTGGGAGGAATGTTTGAGCGTCAGTGTTAATTACAACAAATTTTTTGTACGAAAATCTCTGATGGCTCTTTCCCATGAGTAAATGAGCGTCTCTTTATGTGAGAGCAAGAGGGCTGAGGATGACAATCTATGTGTTAGCACCGAGGGATCGCATGTATGTTATTACCCCCTCATGGTACTTAATGATCTTTGGCTTCGCAAGCTTTGCCTTCAACAACAACAACGAGCTTTATTTGGATGACCATACCAGCACATACAGTGTTTCAAAAGCTATTTTTAGGAATCAAAATGACAACACAGGGCAATTACGTTACTTTGATAATAATTTGACACGAACATCAGAACAAGCTGAAATTTATTTTATGAATTGTATATCGATAAAGTAATTACAAGAGTCCATCAGTTCATTGATCAACCCGTTTATAGGTAACTGGGTAATATTTGGAATCAGAGTCTTGACTTTATAGTCAAATTTATTCGTAATCATAGAGTACGTAGGACATTGAAAAAGAAAGTGAACTTCGTCTTCTATTACATTGCATCCACAAAAAGGGCACCGCCTATTATCCTTCGTAGTTTGATTGTATCTGCCTATTTCTATCATTAGTTTGTGACTGCTTATTTGTAGTTTTACTAAAGCCCTTCTCCCAGCTGTTCCTCTTGTTAATAAGTGTAAGTAACTAGAGGAGGTACGATCGGTTTTAAGAGGGACTTTCCATGACTTTCTGTAAATACCACGGATAGGTGTGCACGATGGAAAAATCGAAATCCCCCAAACTTTGTCACAACAAAGCCCTTTGGAAACTATTTTAGAAAATACAACACTCAGTTCGTTTGACTTAATATTTTCCAGAATAATAATATTTTTTAATTTTCACCTTCGAGAGGCCTTTAAACCACCGAAAAATGTGCTTGATACCCTCGCTTCGTGAATGGAAACGGAAACTAATACCATGACTTTTCTTATATGAAACAATTTTGTGATCCTTCCTTTCTACCTAAACCTCATTACAATTTCAAAAGATTTCAATCTGATTTTTTAATATTTTTTCAAAATTACGCTCTAAATCAGCATTATCGTGACCATCAATTTTGTCATTTTTCAACGGCGAAAATCCCTTCCTGGTACATGGCTTTCATTAGAAAAATGGTATTCCAGAGAAAGAGCAACCCTTCCCCTATCAATCTGTGAAATACAATTCTGGGGAAATTGAAACTACGAGTTTTTACAACTGAAAACATTTACGGTACTCGGGTGATTTACGACCTCCGGGTTTACGACCTCTGAACTTGCAGTTGTATTGATGAATACAAGGGAGAACTTAGACAGCACCTGAAACTCTGGCGCAAATTCGCCCCTTTTCCGCCAGTTTAAACACCAAAAACGATTTTAGATTTCACAGTGGTAAATTTTCAAAAGGAAAAGCAATTTTATTGTACGAAAGTGGGCTATGAACTTCTTGACTACATAACTTCCCTTACGTGCGCATTTGTTTACTTTTGCCGTATTTGTAACAGTTATCATATATGTACAAAACGGCTTTAGTGTCGGTAGCTATTCTTTAAAATGCTCTCATTTCTCATGAACCAAATCATTATAGCTATAAAAAAGGAAAACGTTTTGACCCACCTCACATTATCTGACAACAGAACGAATCCTTTACTGCCTTTAGCGAAACGAGATTGCGTGACAAAGAACTTTGAGACCCAGGTTATACCGCGGAGACATATACCGTTCCGAAAAAGAAACTCACGCGGCACCTTCTGTAGCTATAAAAGCGAAATATGTAAAAAAACCAAAATCCTTAGTTTCGTTGACTTATCCGCCAGAGCGACCCTGCAAACGTAACACTAAAAAAATATTTTTTCGTCAACAGACTATATAGGGGTAGGCCCTTATACAGTGGAACCGCGATATAAGGAAACTACGAATGATTTTCTTTACCTCGATAATAGAAAAAATATACCGTAAAACCTATATTATATTAAAGCCCCTTGTCAAATAAGCCCCCTCCCTCTATCAAGCTCCCGCTTCCCACCCCTAATTATTCTTCACTAATAAATGAAAGACTGCATTAATCAATCACGACCGTAAAACTTCGTGTGGACTGATCCGGGATTTGATTATGATCCTCGGCTGCATGACCTAAAACTTCCTGCACTTGAGCTTTTCCAGATTGTATTCTAGTTCTTTTTGGACAAACGATACCATCGCAGTTTCGAAATTAAATATATTTGGACTCCCGTCTCTATTAAGCCCCTCCCCCTCAAATGAGCTTGAAATAAATAAGCCCCCCGGAGGGCTTAATAGAGGATTTACGGTTTGAAAAAAAACCTCGATATAACGAAACCTCGTTATAGCGAGCAAATTTCAGGGGCACTAAACGACTGTTTTCTTTAAAATATATCTTCGGAGAAGTAGATATTGCCTAGAATTTTCTATAGCTTGAGGACGTCTAAAAATTTCTAGATGACTGTTCCGTTCCTGTTCAATTTTCGAAGGTTATCTTATAAATTCCCTACGGTTTTCTGAAGTTTAATTTTTCACATTTTACCGTCGTTGGGTGGCTCAGAAATTTTGTTAGTCCCTTGGCCCTGCGTTAAATCGAGGTTCCACTGTAGTCTCTTGTTTTCATCACGCTCGTTTTGAAATAAGATTATGAATTCCTTACTTGCATTCTTAGGAAAAAGCGCTAAGTCGTAGTATGAAATGTCATCCGTCCCTTCCCCCCACCCCCTAAGGGGCCGCAGCAGGTTTCGGGGTGGGGCGAAGACACGCATGACAATTCAGACTAGACATGGTGGGGCTAGAAAACCTGCATAACTTTAGAGCACCTCTTGTGTTTAAATTTTCTGTAGTTATGGCAAACTCGAACAAGTTTTGCATTTCTGAGGAACGTTTTGCCAAAATATAGGGGAAACTCTGAAATTGGGCAAAGGGGACCTAGCTCTAAGCATACCGCCTGCTTTTTAGTTGTGCGTTTCCCTTGGCAATAAATTTTGCCCACAGTTTCGAGCAACTCTTTAAAGGAGATTGCAAGCCCGTATATTTGGGCCCGTCAGGAACGCTCAGGGTGAAACCAAATATCGCGCCTTCAAAAAACTTATTTTAACTTACTGAAAGCTGTTTTTTCTTGACCAATTTAACTTATCGTTAGGGAAGAAGAAAAGGAATCTCATAATTAACGTATGTATAAAACTATCAAGAAATCTCGAAATTCTGGATTTTGTAAGAGAACAAATACTTACGAAAAATTTAGGAGAAAGTCCGTGGACTGGAAATAACTCGCTATCAATATTAATTATCCGAAGATATCCGAATATCTCACTTTTCAACCCCACGTTAAAACGCTTTGTTTTTGAGGGGACCCAACATTAGCAGCGCCATTGTTATTTTTTTTGCGCCTGGGTATCTCGCGTTATGCTTACGCGTATCCGCAAGTGTATCTTACATCCTACGCTCACGTAAAGGTCATATACCTGGAACGATGGCGTATGTGATATATTCACCTGGTACCGCCCCGAGGGCTACGTGCGCAAGACTGTTCCTTTTCAGATTTTCAATAGCAATGCAAAAAACAATAGCTTTCAGTTAGTGCGAACGGCCTTTCCTTCCTTTTTTTCTTTTTCTTTTTTCTTTTTTTTGTCTAAAAACACGCTGGTTTCTTTTTTCAAGGTGCAAGGGGCGCGATCATTGGTTTCACCGCTCGAGCGTTCCAAACGGACGCAACTACACGGCTTGCAATCTTCTGTCAAGTGTTGCTCAAAAATATAAGCGAAATTCATCTCCGAGGCAGACTCACAGCTAAAGCGCAGACGGTATGCTTAGAGGTAGGTCCCGTTCGCTCACTTTTTTCTGGCTTGACATAAGCAAATGCAAAACTTGCTCGAGGTTGCCAGAACTACAGACAGCTTTGCTTTTAACACCAGAGGTGCTCTAAAATTATGCAGGTTTTCTAGCCCCACCATGTCTAGTCTGAAATGTTCTGCTTTTCTTCACCCCACCCTGAAACGGGCTCCCGCCCCTTAGGGGGTGGAGGGAAGGGACGGATGACATTTCAGACTACGAATTAGTGCTTTTTTCTCCCTCAATGTCATTTTTCTAAGGATACAAGTAAGGAATTCATAATCGTATTTAAAAATGTGTAAGCGGGCGTTTATGGAAAGAAAGAGACTATAAGGGCCCATCACTTCTCTTGTGGAAAAGATTTTTTTTAGTCTGAAGTTTTCATAATCGCTCTAGCGGATAAGTTAGTAAAACTAAGGATTTTGATTATTTACATATTTCGCTTTTATAGCTACAGAAGGCACCGCTTGAGTGTCTTTTTCGGAATGGTATATGTCTTCGCGGTATAAACTGGGTCTCAAAGTTCTTCGTCACGCAATCTCATTTGGTTACAGGCAGTAAAGGATTCGGTTCTGCTGCCAAATACTGTGAGGTAGGTCGAAACGTTTTCCTTTTTTATAGCCATACCGATTTGGTTCATGAGAAATGAGAGCATTTTAAAGAATAGCTACCGACACTAAAGCCGTTTTGTACATATATGATAACTGCTACAAATACGGAAAAGTAAACAAATACGCACGGAAGGGAAGTTATGTAGTCAAGGAGTTTGTAGCCCACTTTCGTACAATAAAATTGCTTTTCCTTTTGAAAATTTACCACTGTGAAATCTAAAATCGTTTTTGGTGTTTAAACTGGCGGAAAGGGGCGAATTTGCGCCAGAGTTTCAAGTGCTGTCTAAGTTCTCCCTTGTATTCATCAATACAACTGCAAGTTCAGAGGTCGTAAATCACCCGAGTACCGTAAATGTTTTCAGTTGTAAAAACTCGTAGTTTCAATTGCCCCAGAATTTTATTTCACAGATTGATAGGGGAAGCGTTGCTCTTTCTCTGGAATACCATTTTTCTAATGAAAGTCATGTACCAGGAAGGGATTTTCGCCGTTGAAAAATGGCAATATTGATGGTCGCGATAATGCTGATTTAGAGCGTAATTTTGAAAAAATATTAAAAAACCAGATTGAAATCTTTTGAAATTGTAACAAAGTTTAGTTAGAAAGGAAGGATCATGAAATTGTTTAATATAAGAAAAGTTATGGTATTAGTTTCCGTTTCCATTCACGAAGCGAGGGTATCAAGCACATATTTCGGTGGTTTAAAGGCCTCTCCAAGATGAAAATTTAAAAAAAAAAATTATTTTGGAAAATATTAAATCAAACGAAGTGAGTCTTGTATTTTCTAAAATAGTTTCCAAAGGGCTTTGTTGTGACAAAGTTTGGGGGATTTCGATTTTTCCATCTTGCACACCTATCCGTGGTATTTACAGAAAGTCGCTCTTAAAAGCGTATCTATAGAATTCAAGTTTTCGAGAATGTTGAAGGGTGTTTTGCCAATATGAGATATATTCCTGTTTCATTGAATTTACATAGCTTTTTACCATATAGCTCTATCTAATAAATCAGGGTTAAAGCCAGGAAGCTTAAAGTATTAAGTATTGACATATTCATCAAATAAGAGTGGAAGCTATTTTTGCCATTACAGTGTATGTCAAATAACATTAAAAAAGCTGTTTGACGAGAGATTCCTCAGCTTTAGCCTGTGTATACAAAATGTATTTTAGAATTTTTTGATTGATAGTGATATTTAAAGGAAAACGACCAAGTTCTGCTCTACAAGCTATATTAGAAACTTTGTTGTTTACCTCCAAGTATCGTTTACAAAATTGAAGGTGTGCCTTCTCGATTTGTGAGCCGTCCGAGGTCTTAAAATCTGGTTTGGCATACACACCCCAAATTTCACTGTTATATGTTAGAATAGGGGAGATCATAGTATCAAATATTTTGCAGGCGAGAGCTGCGTTTAGTTTGCTAAGATTCGTGTGTCGAGTCAAGCTGAAGAGAGCATGAAGAGCTTTCTCCTTGAGATGTTCACGTGACACTGAAAAATTTCTCGATGAGGACATTCCAGTTCCTAAGTAAGTGTACTCTTGTACAACATCAATTATTTGACTATCTATGAGAAAGTGAAAATCAGCATTTTTTCAAACGCGTCTTTGTAAACCTCGCACGAAACTTTTAAAGTATACAGAAAAAAGCAAAAGGCTCGGGATAGACATTCTACGCAAGGGGGACTGGGAACTGTTCATAAACAGCGAAACAGTGTGACAACGGAAGAACGATAGTTAAACGTTTATTTAGGTGGAGATCAAGCATGGATAAAGTAAGCTACTCTCTGCCAACAGCAAAGATATTGCCGAAAGCAGACCCTTGGTTCCTAAATTGTCCATTTTTAGAAGTAAATGTTTAAAAAATATATTATGAACACGTGATAACCTGCACTTATTTTTGCTCAAATTTCTGTTGAGCGCGGGCTTAATGGCTTAAAGGCAGCTACGCTTCAGACAATACATTGAGAAATCCAACGCGCGAGAAGGGGACTAATGCATCCTTCTGTACATCCCTACTTACACATCAGTCTTAAAGGTAAATATGCCGCTTTCAAGAGCTTCAGGTGCCGTCCATTTTAGCGGCAGTCTTTTTACGTTCGTCATTTCATATATTTCACCCTCGCTGGTGTGACGTAGGAAACCAAAATCAGCAATCTTTACCGCTCTGTCCTCACCAAGAAGAATGTTACGGGCTGCTAAATCGCGATGAACAAATCCCTTGCTGACCAGGTAATCCTAAAAAAGTGATAATGAACGTTATTAACTTTTGAGTAATTTAATAAAATTCTGCAACGTGATTTGTTTGAATGGCAGGAGAGGCTATTATATATTCATTGCACAGAGATCATATCTGAGATATCAACACGAAAAACACAGGCTTTGTTGCCATTTGCATCACTATAACAACATACTACAATTTAGAGCATATGATGTATTACTGGTATTATTCAATTCAAGTCTTCCTAACTTCCTGGCGCTGACAAAATTGGAAAATGCGGGCAATCGATTGCATATTGCCACCAGGGATCTCTCTTTTTTCAAGGCAAGAGAGATAACCCTGGGAACGAGGTCGATGCAATCACTGACTTTACGCAAGACAGTAGCGCAACAGTCTGTTTTGGTACTCAAAATAAAAATGGCGAAAACGATCATGGCTATCCGAAGACAAAAAAGCCGAATTAATAACAAAAAATTAAAAAGCGATTGCAAGAATAAGCCAAAAAAGTATTAATGGATTTCGATCGATTGATGTCATCTGCTTTTTGAGGACTATCTGCAGGGAAAGACATATGTTCATATTAGGATATTGTGTCGAGAAAAAGGCAAATGTCTGGAGGAAGTCTACGACGACGCAAGGATGTTAAGTACTAAAATACAATTGAATAATGGTTTATAATAGTAAGTCGGATTTTACCACCAACAGTTATAGTACCAACATACACAGGAAAACATAATGGTTGGTAAGCACCATGCGACAAGTCGCAAAGCACGTCGCGGCGACCGTCATCTGGCCCCATGTAAAGGAATCCGTGAAATTTTTTATTGTGGAATCCGGAATCCGGTAAAATTTTGCTTATGGAATCCTGAATCCTGGGTTTTGGAATCCCGGCTCCGGAAAACATGGCGTGGAATCCAGAATCCACGACTATCCTGGATTCCCTTACATGGGGCATCACAGCGCAGCCACAAATTGTTCCTTTGTTCTGGAGAATCTCCTCGACAGTATCCTTTTCACCGCGCCCCGTGCAAGCAACACAAATTAAAACTTATTTGATCTTTTTTGTTACTTGTTATTTTTAGGACCCAAATATCAACTACCAGGTAACATATCTTATCAACAAAAGTCAAGACATCTGACTCTTACCATTCCTTTAGCAATCTGCCACGCATAACAAAGAATGTCTTTCGCATTAATGACTTGTTCTTCGTCGGCTTCCTTCCCTTCAAAGTCGTCTTCTTTTTGCTTGGTGGTTCTTAAGGGCTCGGGTAAAGTGAGCTGTGTACCTTCCGAGAAATGGCCAATATTGATGGAAGGTACCACCAGCATCGACATAGGCTTCCTCTGACCTTTGTTTGGTAAAACGGACGTGTTTTTTTCCTCCTCACCATCATCTTCGTCTCCCATGTCTGAGCACTTTGGTTCCATCTTAATGGGACGGATTTGGTTGAATAAATCGTCGTTCTGGGAGATTTTAACATCCTTTTCCTTGGAGATATTTTCGCCGTCTTCTGTTTTTCTTCCGATGCTGTCCTCGTCTACGTTTTCAACTAGGCTTTTTCGGGGCATCAGTTTTGGCCTTCTGGAAGCAGGAAGCTGAAGAATGTCAAAGACATCATTTTGATGACTCTTTTTCATAGCAAGCTGCAAATAATAAAATCGGATTAAATGTAACTGAAACGACATTTTTTGGCAGAGCAAACACAGTATGAAATAGGTCACCAAAGTATTTTACATCTTAAAAGGAATTGTTATAAGATTTCAAAGATTTCATACAGTTACTGCGATAAAATACCATGGGTACCAGAGGTTTTTTCTCGCGTGCAACGAGGAGCTTCGTCGGCCGCAGGCCGACTCGTCTTATCCTTGATATCGTCAGTGTCCGCTCTAAGTGCTATGGTATTTTCAATGTAAAAGGGTTTCGCCGGCCTACTCAAGCATCTTAATAGCTGGTGTTAATCAAAGCGTTTCACTTTGGCTGTACTTCAAAGGTTTCTAAGGAAATGTGCAATCCATAGCTTCAAGTAACTGTGTTGAGAAAGTGGTAAGAAGATCATCAACTTTTGGATCAGTGTCATGGGCATTAAACCAGACCGTGGTAGCGGCGGATCACACACTAATAGACTCGGCATGCCTAGAATTTTCTAAACAAGAATGCTCAATGTGACTCTCTGGAACATGCAGCGATTGCTAAGAGTGGTCAGGGTACAAGCATTCTAAGTTGGTTATTTCCAATATATAGCGTTCGTTTACAGGGTATGTTTATGGCCAGCAAAACGCAGACCTGTCTCTGCCAATGGCCACTGATCAGCAAGTCATCTTAAAATAGTAATCAGAATGAAATCAACGAACGATTTAAATGAATACGATGCTGTTGACTGTCTTATAATTCTAGAAAAGACGGGTTGAAGAAAGAAAATATGTTGTAACCGAGGAAATTCACAATTAAATTTTTTTAGCTTTGGACCCGTTTACATTCTCCAGTCTAGTCGATTCTTTCTAAGAAATTGTAAGCCATGTACGTAAGCTTAAATCTGAACGGTGAACATGCAATGACTTTTTAACGTCGAGGATAAAACATTTTCTAATATCTAACTGGCATTTTAAACCAGGATGCGCGGCAAAGACACCTTTTTCCTTTTGTTTCTGAGCCAGTGAAGAAGGTCCCCGTTTGGGAAATACTCCATGATTAACATAATGGGCTTTGACTTGATCCAGTAGCCGAGCATGCTCAAGATATTACGGTGTTCGCCGACTTCCTTCATCAGCTCAATTTCTTGGAGGAACTGCCGTTTGTCTTCTTCGCTGGCATTTTCTGAAGGAAAACAACAATCAAACAAATTCATCAGCAATTGTTAGTTAAGTAAAGCGTGCATTAAATTTGCTATTAATTGGCTCTTTTATTGGATATAAGAAAGTTGTTACTCAAGCGGAGTCTATAATAAATAACTAAATGAGTTACGGATGTACTATCGCTAGCTTTCACATGACGTCATGAAAATTTGAAACTAAAAAATCATGGATGCGCCTGAGTTTTTTTCTTTGATGAAGTATTAGAGCAGCTAAAAACTAATCTTGAGTTTTTAAGCTTTTGCGTGATCGACTCGGTATTTACTTGGCGGCCATCGAGAGCTGCCATGTGCCAAAACGAAAAAGTGGATTAAGCGTGCGTCAAAGGTGAAGCCAAATGCGCGATAAAGGCCAGCTTTAAAAACCTTTGTACACCTTTGACGCGCGGCAAATGTTTATCTTTGACCATGGCTTCAGGCGAGTCTTCAGGCGATAAAGGCCAAGGGTCTTTTTGTCACGCCTTTAACCCTTACCTCTGACGCGCGTCAAAGGTATATTTGATTAGCATTTGTACCCATATCAAAGGCGTCGTCAAATATGTCTGGGATTCGAGCCAAAGGTGTGGCAACGGTGCGGCAAAGTTATGTCTGAGATTAAAGTCAAAGGCTTGCCAAAGGTCTGGTCAAATGTTTCCGCCTGAAGCTTAGGTCAAATTGCGGCAAAGGTGTTGTCAAACATGTCTGAAATTCAAGTCAAAAGTTTAACAAAGGTGTTGGCAAATATGTTTGTTTTTTGTTTTCGGCATTATTCATGTACTATCGCTGGCTTTCACATGACATCATTAAAATTTAAACCTAAAACATCATGGATCCTCCTAAGTTTTTTAGTATTACAGCAGCTAAAAACTAATATTTACATAAATTTTCACTTCGATTGTACAGAGTGCGCTTCAATTTTTAAGCTTTTGCGTGACACGACATTTACATGGCGGCCATTGAGAGCTGTCGTGTAGGTTAAAAAAGTGACTTATTCAGGGGATTTTGCTACCTGAAGAGTCCTTGTCTTGACTTTAATGTTTATGAGTTACTTGAGGATAGATTCACGCCTTTTTTTATTAAAACTCGGTGACATGTTTCTGTTGGTTTCAGACCTCCATGTTGGTGCCATCTGGATGGGCACTAACATGGCGTCTCCATACAAAAGTCTACAAATTTGGGCGCAAAATTTCTCCGAATATCTCTCATATGAAAAATTGCATTGACCTGAGTCTTGGCAAAGATCTTTGTATATTTACCTCCTTTCATATCCCAGTTTCTGGATTTATTCCACTGAATGGTTTTGATTTCTATGTTTGATGGCTTGACAGTGATAACCAGCAAAAATTTAAAAGATTGGATTTGCATGCACTGGAAGTCATTGCCAAACCTAGCAAAAATACTCATTCAGAAGTCTGATTTCATAGCCAAACACTTTAAATTTTGAGGAAAGTGGTAATTAACCTGTATGTGCTTGTCCTTTTAGAACATTGAACTCTTAACAACGCTATCCTGGGTTCTCTGTTTAAGCCCGATTTTTTTCTAGCACCTTTTGGTAATTTTTCTTTTACAGGGTGTCCCAAAAGTTCGTTACTCTCCTGTACGAGTCTGTAATGCAGTACGATTGGACTGGATAAGCAAATCGTTTAAATATAAATTGTGTCTTTTCAATCTAGTTTAATGTTTTATAATTGTTGTGCCATCTTTTGAGTATATTTTCCCGCCACATATTTTTTCTATTTTGTAGCCCAAATTGCTCGAATTCCTTCCTTGCTTTTTGTGAATATCATGAAAGACAAACCCTCTTAACGCAAAAACGCTCAGCTATGCTTATCATTTAAACAAATTGCTAAAAAAAAACTCGGGAAAAATCCGAATGTTTGATGGTAAAATGATCATCAAGAAATGAAGGTTTTGAAGACCGAGCAACGAAGGGGAAAATGAATAAAGCAGCTAAAATAGTTTTAAAGGGATAGTTAGAAAAGAAAAAACTAGACGAGATAGCTTTCACAGCAGTTAGCAAGCTAAGTCTGGAACAGGTTCACGAAAAGCGAAAGTTGAAGGCCCCTGAGATGGCAAAAAAAGCTCTGCTCAGTCCGCCAAGCATTACGCCCAGCTTGTGTCAAATTTGTAAAGAAGTACAAAAGCCTCATTGTGGACACGCTTTTTGGATGAATGCCCAAAAGAGTTTTTTTCAGCTGCCTAAACTGAAATAAGATATTGTTAGGGGTCGAAGTGGCTATTGCGTATCATGTTATAAAGAAAAGCTCAAAATGGATCACCTGGGGCTCTACACGCTACATGACCTATACCACTCCATGCCGCAACGTCTTTACAGAATGTGATAGAAAAAAAGAACGAACAAAGGGGGCATACCGGTAACTGAACTTCGGAATACGTGTACTCGATGGAGCAATAAACATCTCTTTGAAATTTCATGTAAAAGTAATAAAAGGTTTGTTCAAAAGTTATAGCGCATGAAATTAGAGAAACGAACTTTTGGAACATCCTGTATTTTAATTTAGATTTTGATGTCAGTGATATTTTTAATTTGTTTAGTTTGGCGGGTGCGTTTTGTCAAGCTTGTTAACACTTTTGCCAATTATTTTATGCATAGTTACTGTCTCTTACGATTAGAAGGAAAATTGATTGTACAAATCATGGAGTGCTGTTTCTGAAACATAACATAACTTCAATTTCAGTCATATTCTGAACTCACTCACCACGTAGTACTTTTGTAGCGACAATACGTCCTTGATGGGTGTCCAGTTTTTGATTACCGAGTTTGGAGGACTTATTCTTTTTAGATAAATCCCTCATCACGCTCTTATGAACTATTCCAAAAGCACCTTGTCCCAGTTCCTCCATGTTCGTAACCCGCTCGGGTGGGACTTCCAGCAACGTAAACTCAGATCCACTATATACATAAAAAGAAAACTCTTCTTTGAGCAGGGGCACCAGTTTGAGCATATAAGTACCAGAGACAGCTCTCTAGTTGGTACAATTCAATACAAACATTGTGGTTACATCTGGTTACCAGTGAATTTGTTGGTTGAATTGCTGTACCAGATGCATATATGTT
>OZ037779.1:33861102-33863602 GCA_964035525.1 Porites cylindrica
GCCCCAGAGTATTAGATTATAGCTATCATCAAAAAGCAAACTTTTTAAGAAACATTAAGTAAAGACCTGAGATGATAAACAAGAAAAAACAAAAACGCTCACATTTAAGCAACGTAAACTCAGATCCACTATATACATAAAAAGAAAACTGTTCTTTGAGCAGGGGCACCAGTTTGAGCATATAAGTACCAGAGACAGCTCTCTAGTTGGTACAATTCAATACAAACATTGTGGTTACATCTGGTTACCAGTGAATTTGTCGGTTGAATTTCTGTAGGGCTCTACCAGATGCATATATGTTGAGCGTAAAAGTGTAAGATCAGCGCGGAAAACGTTTCGCCGACTGTTTCTGTTTAGCTCCTGGTTTGCCTTTTAACTCTTCTTAACTTTCATAACAATGATGCAAACTTATTTATTTGTAGGTTCTTGCAGTGCGCTTGGTATACATTTATATGCCCACACGCGCATTACAGGGGACAAATTAAGGAGAAAATAAGGGGTCTATCTTTAAATATATCAATGTACATGTAAAACAGTTATTTTTTAAGAATATCTCCGACTAAAAGATAGAAACAACAGATTTCTTATAAACAAACATTGTAACACTCACGAGGAAAACTGACTTAAACTTATCTACTGTCGTTTAACGTTCCGTCGTCACTACGTTCTTGCTTTTCTGTCTAAGCTTTGAGGAAAATCGTTTTTGCTATTGTATCTAAAAAGTCTAAACATGAGTATTAGATTATAGCTATCACCAAAAAGCAAACTTTTTTAATAAACAGTAAGTAAAGACCTGAGATGACAAACAAGAAAAAACAAAAACACTCACATTTAACAGGAAGTGAAGTTATCGGACTCCACGATCCAGTTCCCGCAGGCGTGATGGCTCGAACACGAACAGAAATTAGGTTTTCAACAGCAGGAAATGTCATGCTTGTTCTATAATAAGGCTGTTTACCATCACTGCATTCTATGTCCGATCCATTAGAGTCCCATCCATAGAAAAAACATAAAATAACCAGTATTATTTTCAAACAAGACTAAGCAAGGAAAACAACAATAGATTAACAGCAGTAAACTATTCACATTTCGCGTGACGAGTTTAAAGGCTGATTATTCCTTGCATTAAATTTCTGGTCAAAACTTTGGTTAGCCTGGTAAATCACGGTTGAACCAGACTGACCAGGCATTAACACAAAAGAAGACTGTGAACAGCCACCCCTCCCGTAATAAAAAAATAGATGCAGGAGTGGCCTGTGTATTGCCCGTTCTCCCTTCAGGAAAGGCGGCTGCGTACAAGCTACTCCACGGCAGATCACAGATCATAGATCACAGATGTAGGGTTAAAGGCGGCAAATTATCGAAGGAGTTCAGTACTGTCAGGTCACTTTGTTTGCAAGATCCATTTACGGTTTGATATTACTCTTATTGCAACATCAGTAAAGATTGTGGCGCTCCGTGATGAACCTACCAATTTGATTTCTACGTCATATTTAAGCACAACTCCATTGGGGTCTTTCGGTGGGTTCCAAGAGACAAGACACTACAAGAAACATCGATATCCATGTTAGAACGAAAAATATAGCATCAAAAAGAGCTGTCTACGTAAGATATAGATTTAGCCAGGGCTAAAAGCGAGGCTCCCATTAATAAATTTATAATTTAAATCAAACAATAAATTTGTATTCCACAATATTCAGTTAACTTTAGAGCAATTTCATGTGACTTTTGAGGGAAACGCTAAGTGATTTTAGAGAAAAATAATTTGCAAACAGCCCAAGAGTGATCTAAATCCATATCGAGTTGATAGCCTCATATGTACACCCAAAAACTGGCAATCATCTTCGATCACATTTAAAAGCCATAATGGCTCTTGATCACCGTAGATTAATTAGGCCTGGAAAAAAAATCACGCCGGGGTTTTTGCGTTCGACAAGTTTACTTTTCAAAATCTTGCCACCAGTCCATTTATACATCACCTCTGAGGTGAAACAGTACTACGAGGCACTGTTTTTATCATACAGACCTCGGACAGACTGCATGATGTGATGTGATGATCGAAGCATGAGTGGGCTTTTAGCTAAATCGATAAAAAAATTTCCAGTCACCTATATGGCCAGCCGGTTCTCACTTTTGCATTGCGAGATGTGGTCGAGTCAGTTTGAATGAACATTAATAGAGTTACGCTCCAACATAATAAAGAAGTTATTGTGTTTATTTTTTATTTAATGGTTTTTTCGATGTGTAATCTTCAAAAGCATTTGATACGCGCGGCATTTTGAGTACTCCTGCAAGCAATGTTTCACTGAAGGACTGAAAACAAACGGCACAGCGATTAAAATTACAAGAGAGACTACTAACAATAAACAAAAGAAATATAATTCGGTGAAACATATACAGAGACTACAATTTTCATTCACGAAGACAAGTATTAAAGTGTCTCTAAAAATCCTGAATCTTCAAGCTTAAAGCTTAAGTAAATGTTTTAAGCCGGCTTCCC
>OZ037779.1:33868602-33871102 GCA_964035525.1 Porites cylindrica
GAAAAGATTCAATGTTTGTTCGAACTGATTATTGTGTCTTTCTACTTGTGTAACCTTTGTTTATGCGAGTTTTTGTATCGCATTTGCTGAATGAAAATGATGTAAACATCTTCGAGACAATCGAAACTCGGCATTTCAATACTTCAGACTAAATCAGATCAGTAGTCGGAGAAGTCCATATTCTAAATCTAATAAATGAGCTATTACTATTTCTGTCTATTTCTTTAATATTTGACATAAGAATTCATGGGCAAAACTAAAACCTGTGTAACCAAAACTTTGTTTACAATTTCACCCGACGTAATTGCTTCCTTCAAGTATGGAAGAATTTGTTCAGTGTCTAAAGATACGATCACATGCAAAACTGACTTGCATTTTTGTGAACTGTCATGAAAACAAGAAAATCTTTGCGTGTTGTTTCCCTCTCCGCCTCTTCTCTCGTAGTCTACTGTCTGTAGTGCAATCTTAACGTTCTATATTTGCACGACCCAACCCAGTGCTACGAACAAAGAACAACGCTCGTCCAGCCGTAGTTCGTAGTCCGTAGTCGCCGTATCTTAAACTCCCTATTGGCGACTACGGACTACCGACGGTTGGACGGGAGGCTTTTGTGACTGGGACGAGACAAAGAGTTCTCCCCTGAGCCACCGTCGTGGCTCTAGGACGGTACGTAGTCGAGCAGATTCACGTAGTCGAGAATCGGCTGAAAACGCAGACAACGCGTTCGGATAAAAGGTAAGAAAAAAACGGAGTTATCTTTCAAATAACCAGGAATACTTAATCTCAATAGTTTTTGTATTAGAAAATACACACTTTTAGCGAGGTTTTGGTTTTCGAGGGAAAATTTAGCCAAAAGCGAAAGTGGAGACATGGCATTGCTGAATGAAACTTGGCGCCAAAAACTGGAGAGAGAAGGACGTTTATACGAGCAAGAATAGTGGATTTATATCATTTCTACTTAAAGAAGTGCTCATTTTAGCGGTTTTGCTCATGTTTGGAGACCGGTTTTGTGGATAGATTTAGCCGAGTTGAGAAAATCATTTAACTTACGCTTATGCAAAGTTATTGAATTTCGAGTGGAGCTTGGAGATTGAAGTCAAGGGTTGTGTTGTAAAACGAAACCTTTTTCTTTCTCTTTTTAGTGAATTAGGAGCGAAACTGCAGCCCTTCAAATCGACGGGTAAGTGGAAGAAGATTGCTCCGCTTGAGTATGTTCCCATGTGATGTTGATCTTTTCACTAATGTGCGGCATTGCAGAAAAACACCTCATGCTCATTTAAATCTCATTGAATAAAAAAAGAATAACAAACTGTACAGCTCGTTGGACATGCATACTTAATTTTTCGCAATCCCGCACCTCACTCGATCTTTTTCTCTTTTCTTTCGACTTCTTGGGCCATGCAGCTTCCTCGTGTCAAAAGAAAGCAAACAAAGATGGTGGCAAATTTTATTGACATCTAAAGGTCATATGGATCTAATTTTAAATTCACTTTCTTTTTTTACGAATGCAGTTCCATAATTCCAGCAGACAAGCCGCAAAACGATGATGAATCACCGACTAGAAACAAGTAACTAGTATTTTTTTTATCAAAGGTCATGAATTTGTGCAGAATAGAACAAATAACTTATCACAAAAACTTGACTATTTTTGTGTAAATACAAACCTTTTATTGAACACATTAAATCATAAGCATCCTGTCACTCTGGAAATAAACTTTACACTTTGATTGTCATTTTTATTCACTGGTTGTGTAATTTCTGTTTATTAAAGGCTACAGAATAGGTGGCCCATTTTTTTTATTAAGCTTTCCTGTCAATGTTTAGAAGAGTTTTAGAGTTCTTTTTATTATACCGTATATTGTTTGGGGGGAAATGGACAATAGTCATATGAGAATATTTACAAAATGCCAACCTCAACCAAAACTACCTTCTTTTTTCCTAAGCCTTGCAATGGCTGATTGCATTTTTAAACTGTACCAGGGGGGTTGAGGACCTATGGAAAATTTTCCAGGGGAGGTGTGTCTGGTGCCGCTTGGAAATTCCAAGAGGGAGGGGTCAAAAAGTTTATTTTCCAGGAGAATTTTAGCCCAAAATACAGTTTTCCAGGGGTATTTTGCCAGAAAAATTGAAATTCAGGGGAGGGGGTCTTTTATGAGGCTGGAAATTCCACGGAAGGAAGTCTGACTCACAAGTGGGAATTCCAGGGGTCCTCAATCCCCCCGGTGCGGTTTAAAATTGCAATCAGCCAATTTGAAGGTGGGTATAATTCATTGTTTAATTCATTATTAATCTTTTGCTTTTTTATTGCCGTGGAACATTTCGATGGACCGAAAAGAAAGATCTGCTTCTTATGAGAGAGGCCCGGATGTTGAAGCCCTTTTGTCACAAAAGCTGCACACCAGAATCTGGCCAAAAGTGGTCAGCTGTGGCAGAAAACCTCAATACCCATCCAGATTTTGCAGAAATGCCAAGAGACCAGAGGTCTGTTCGAGAGCTTTTT
>OZ037779.1:33876102-33911102 GCA_964035525.1 Porites cylindrica
AGCGATCGCAGCGATCATAGCGATCATTATGGAAACCACTTTCCAGCGATTGCAGCGACAACGATCGCTGAGATAGAACTTTTTCAATGCGATCGCTACGATTGCTGGAAAGTGGTTTCCTTATGATCGCGATTGCTGAACTTTTTTTCGATTTTTTTCTCAGCGAACACAGCGATCGTAGCGATCATATGGAAACCAGTCTTAAGTTAGGCATCTTTACTAAATAAAATACGTTTCAATAACTATAATACTTAGTAAGCAGGAAGGATGTATCATGTTTTCACTTATTCATGTTTTTTTTTTTTCGCTGGAACGAAAAAGGTCTGTTGAACTTCGTAAGCGAGAGAATAAAGCTTATTTACAGGATTAACAATACTCGATACAACTTCCAAAAAATTAAGCTGCCTTTTAAACATCTAAAATCACAGTTTATAGGCTGCATACTTTCGAATTAAAGTCCATATCTAAATGTCAATTATTGTTTTAAAAAATATATCCACAGTCGTCTTCATTTTACTATAATGGGCTGTCAAGAAATCTATTGCCCTCTGAGTTTTAAGTTTATATTTTTTAATTACACTTTTAAGTCTTACTATATGTTTTAATACATGTCTTAACTACGTTTGATATAAAAACATAGGCAGGTTAAACGTGCATGAGCTATTTTGAATGCTTCAGTGTAACTTTAATGCTTTAGTGTAACCTTACCAAGAGTGATGAATCTACCTTTCCGTCCTAAATGTAGACTAGGTTTTTGTGCGAAATTGGGTTTTGCCGTACATAAATGAAAACGCGAAACGCTCAGCTGCGTCGATCCTCATGCTATATATTCACTTTCCTCTGTCTTTCCCTGTTACATCTGGTGCAAGTTAAATACAAATTGTTAAAGTAAAATAAATATCTACCCACCAAACGTTGATTAGAAGGAAAACTCTAAGGTTTCCTCGGAGTTTCTTAAGCCAAAATGTGACTCATCGAATTCGAGTAGTTAAGAAATACCAGGATTTTTATCATTGTGGTAGATGGTTGCATCATCACAATTCACGAGGTTTTTAAAGCTTGTTTACAGGATTAACAATACTTGGTACAGCTTAAAAAAAAAATAAGCTGCCTTTCAATGTAAAACCACATTTTATAGACCGCATGCTTTCAAATTTAAGTCCATATCTAAATATCAATTATTGCTTCACTGGAAGAGCTTTGAAAATATATGATCTTTTATACTCTACCTTGAAGCAGGTGAAACACAACTCACAAATACGTGCGTCAGTACCGTTCGCGATAGCCGAATTCTGTCAGAAATGTCTTGAAGTAGCATCCACACTAAAATATGAACCCTTAAACAGCTGCATCACTGTACACAGCGTTTGAATCTTGAAGATATTTAATATAATGTTTCCAAACACCTGTAGCCGTAATGAAAGACGAAAAAATTATGAAGAATCAAGATGGCGGTCTCAAAGTGCCCTTGTTCGACCTTTAGCAATGTCATGTTTAAGTAGATGCCAAGATCTCATTGGTTCCTAAGCATCAACTCATAGTACCTTCAACCTTACTGGCTCTTGCAACAAACATCCGAACATACAAAGATACAAAGCCACAAAGATACATACGCTCACACCACTGACATATGAGCTATTTTTTCAAAATAGCTCAACAAGTCTAAGGTCTATATATCGATGTTCATAAACAAGCTATTTACAAGCATAAAATTTGATACCTAGGCCCTTGTAGTTTCCATAAGCAACTGTGTGAAAACTGTCTGTTACAATGTAGCGCTTATCACCATAAGATAAAAGGCTGGTTTTGATTAAAGTAAGAGAATATATTTGATGATTCCCGCTTCGAATTTGATTCATTTTATTTGTGTTTTTCGAAGAGACAAAATTTATAACCTTGATGCCAAAGTTTCCTCTTAGTGACGTTCTCGGAAACACCTTTTGCTGTTTTCTTTCCCACAGGTGAGTTTTCTTCAGTGAATAAAACGGAGTGCATCTTGGGTCAAAGACCGATAAACTCCTCCATAGGTACCCCATGGGTCTCGTCTTTCATTTTTTCCAGCACTTTTTTGTTTCTCTCACTATGCAGGAAATGTTCTCTCGGGTATTCTGACGTGTTAAAGTATTCCAGGTCTTGTGGGAAATCGCGATACAAATCATCGGGCTTCACATAACAAAGGCTGTCGGTGTCGGTAAACAACAATTTCGACCGCGATCCGTACTTTGAGACCATGTAGTTGTAACAGAAATCATGCATGAGCACTTGAGACAGGTTAAGAAACGAAAATGGGACGATTGAGGTACAACTTATCTTTTTCATACTGAAAGCAGCAAGCTTTTCAGAGAAAATGCGGAAAGAATCAAAGGCTGATGCAAAGATGATATGTAGGCTTCTACTTGGCACTACATGGTTGATTTTAGACCTCAGAATTTGAAAAAAAAAGTTGTTGACAACTTGCAGTTTAGGCTGGCGCGTAATGTTATAAAAATGGCGGATTACTTACGGTTTGGGCAAGACCGGGCAAGGCAATACAACCTATTATTTTCGATTATAACGTCATAACCCTGGTTCCATTAAGTATTGACCTATTTTTATCCATGATGTCAATCCAACGGTGGATCCACGCGGTCCACCCTGATCCACCCGACTTGGAACCGCTATTTTGTATACTACTTACCTCCGCTGTCTTTCTCAGACTGGTGGGAGACACTTTGAGATCTACAAGACCTACAAGATCATCAGCTGTATCTAATTTGAATCACAATGAGTCAGTAAAGTGACAGATTTAAATCAACGAAACCAAAAGGGTAGGCTGGTCTTTACTTCATTTATTTATAAAGCAAGAGCTCTGTTGCAGTAAGTTCAGGACAAAAAGGAGGGCCACTTAAAATATTTACTTCGAGGCCCGCGAAGGAAGGGTACATTTCGATTTGACGGCCCTCATCCCATGTAGAGAGAGAACCGCCTAACCTACTTTCAGGGTTTGTAAATTTGTCTGACCCAGCCATGTCAGTTTGACTCCATCACTGAAAAGTTTCATACTTGGGGTCACTTTATATTATTTAGCTGAAGTACCTAATGCGTCTCACTGGGAAAACCGCTATGCAATCAAAATGGCGAAGAATGGCGATCATAGAAGGGAACAGGAGCAGAACTGAAACGTCTTTGTTACAAAAAGGTTTGAAAATTGCTAGACTCCAGATAGGAATTTTTGAGATTCATGGATCTTTAAGGAAATATGTGAAATCTAGCGAATTTTCATTTGCAAGCACTTAAGCGAAGGCCTCAGTACTACTGACTTGCAGGAATGTATCCGGCCTTTGTACTTAAATAAACCGTGCTTTCTGTATTACGGATCACGGATAGGCTACAGAACTTCTGGAAAAGAAAAAAGGACTTTGATCTGGCCGTGAAAGTCACACGTTTTTCATCAACCAGGGAAAAGGCAGAAAATGATGTTTTTACCAATACCATTACCTTATTTACTAAAAGGATTGCAATAATAGTTTAAATATGATCACTTATACCTGTTTTTGCTTCTTATCTCATGGAAATAGTGCTTACCTTTTTTGTCGGTCATCCCTTTTGTGACAGCACAAGATGAACCACTCGCACAACCAACTTTTGTGCAAGCACAGATCTATCAAAAAATTCATAACGTAACTACAAACGTTTTTTTTTTTGTTAATTAATATTAATTTTTTTCTTTGAATACTTCATCACCACTCAATAGATAGTTTTAACCCATGTGATAAATGGCAATTTTTTTTTTCTGTCTATTTCTCTATTATTACATGAGAAAAGAGTTTAGTACACCAACATGCCCGCGGTTTAATTGTTTTATACACTATGGCCGTGGTGACGTCGTTTAAGTTCTGATGCCTTTCAAAGAAAATAAAAAATCTCTGCAGACACCACCTTTGTAAAATAACACCACCTCCTTGTTAAAGTTACTAAAGCTCTTCTAGTCCTCTTCATGAATAATTTAAGTAAGCTTTTCCTTTGCAGGTCAAGCAAAAACCATCAGCACCCAAAAACCTTTAAAAAGCGCTTTGTAAAAGCAGATCTTCAGTTCCGAGTACCCTAGCCCAGGTCAGGCGCCAGCAAACTTGTTAAAAGTTGCAAATTTCTTAAATGAACTTACGGTCATAATTCAAGACTTAGTCAGAACGACTTTGAATGTAATGCCATCCAGATATAGGATACTCAGCCCAAGACTGTGAGAGCGGAGACTTTTGGTAGAGAACTATAGTTTATCATTAAAAGGAGATGGTTGGGCCGCGTAAAGAAGTGTGAGAAACAAACATCGATAAGTCTGATCACGCCATTGGGAAGAAAAACTGAACTTATTCCTCGCGAAGCGCCGAGCCGCGAAGTTTCTAATCTCGTCGCGCGCGAAGCGCGCGTGTATCACCCGAGCATGGCAAGGCCAGCGTGATTTTCAACCTATCGAGTTTGGTTGGTGTCCGCCTTGACGTCATCCAGAGTAGTGACGTCAAAGTGCATTATGGATTTCCAGGCAACCGATTGCCATCGATGACTATTCATGAAGTGAGGGTTTTTTCATCTGTAAATTATAACAATGTTTACGGTCGGTGAATCAGCAGCAAACTCAACAACAGTGGGTTCAACAAGTGGCTGGAAATCCTCGCTGGGAAAGATTTACGGCAGTGGATTCAACAAGTGGCTGGAAATACTCGCTGGGAAAATCCAGTTTCAAGGAATCCAGGTTATAACAAAACCAGTCTTAATCTATCTAAATACCCTAAATCCTCTATTAAGCCCCCCTGGGGGCTTATTTTTTTCAAGCCCATTTGAAGAATTAAACAAGACGCCTAAAGTGGATCGTTTCCGTGGGATACGTTGGTCTATGGAAGCATGATGGCGTTCTATCTAGGTTAATGGAACAAAACAAAACATCCGCTTGCTTTATCCAGGGTCGAACCCAGGGTTACAAAGTTCGATAAAGTTCCAATGTTTTAATCCAAGATGAAAGTTTAATATTCCAAGATGATCTTAATACGGTTAAAAATTAATTGCAATGTGTTTCCAAGGTCTCAAAGTTAACATAGTTCCAATGATTATCCCTGATTCCAAGGTATAATAAGTTTACTCATGTCCTAATCCGTGTCCAATCCAGAAGTCTAATCCATGCCGAAAGCGAGTCGTCGATCGACGAGGACAATATTTTCGCGATTTCAACGCCAATCGTCGAGGGTACGAGTTGAAATTTATGCGATTTAGTCTCCCGTCGTCAAGGTGTTTTCGATAAGAAAGGAAAAAAACTAACTCTAGCTGTGCTCGGCAAAAACTGGCGAACTCCGAATAGAAAAATCTATCGGAAATCACGGCCCGCAACCAGACGCTACTAAAACCTTATGAAAAAGCTAGACCTAAACAAAAAAGAATCATGAAGGTAAGAAATAATTTGGCTTAGGTCGCCTTTCGTGACTTGCCAGTATCCCGAAGGATTTCGCTGGTTAACAAGCCATCCTAAACCACCAGTGGGAAAACTCAAGCGCGACAAATTTGGCAAGAAACGTTCTGATTTCAACGTTCTTCAGAGGAAGCAAATCGATTAAAAATCGATACAGATTTTGTACAATCTGATTGGTCGGCTTGGAAGAAGAGATAATCAATAAAGATTTTACGCAATCCTATTGGCTGGCTTTGCAATCTTGGGTACAACCAAACCGGATTTTTACCGTGGGAGTGCCACAGGCATCCCACGGAATTAGCTGCAAAAACCGTGGACCAAGATCCTGCTAATTGTAAACGTTGGATCTCTAGAAAAGAGATCAAATCAGCCAAAATATAAAGAAACAAGAACGAGAAGTCCATAGACTACTGCAAAGCTGACTTAAAACAACGTGTATTGTTTTTTATAACAATATTTCGGCTGGCCATACCAGCCTTCTTCAGGTTTACAAATGTTACTGAACTTATGTAGCAATCACAATATTATATAAATGGAGAATGTTGAAGAGGCGGGGGGGGGGGGGGGGGGGCTTATTTAATTTAGAAACGACGATGGTATCAGTTCTCCATAAAGAACTAGAATGCAAAGAGGAAAAGCTCAAGTACAAGTAGTTCTAGGTCATACAGCCGAGGATCAGAATCAAATCCGATCTTCCAGTTGGTAAATAAACCATCCTGGATCAGTCCACACGAAGTTTTACAGTGGTGGTTGATTAATACAGTCTATCATTTATTAGTGAAGAATAAATAGGGGAAGGGCGGGGGGGGGAGGGTTATTAACTTTCTTCCCCTAAAAAGGGGGGGCTTATTAGAGGGAGGGGGCTTATTTGAGAGGGGGGGGGGGGGGGGGGGCTTAATAGAGGATTTACGGTAGGTCTCTTTTTTGAAGTACCATAACATTCTCCAAGGTGATTTGGTCCCTCTGGGTCTGAAGCCTGCTTTTCTCTTGCCTCAAAATCGAACTTAATTGTTACGGTTTCCCTCATGATGCATAAATTTAGATAAGCCTAAAAGCGGAACTCTTTGAAATATTGCATCCACTACCTTTCTCTGTAAACAAGAAGCGACCAATTAGATTCCTCTGACAAAAAAACCTGAACCCGCGACTCAGTTTAAACTTGTGAACTGGTTAGAGGACAACTTAAACAAACTACATGACCTCAATGGGTATTACACTTGAATCCGTGATATGGACACAAGAATAGATAAAGGTCAGCGATTGTCCAACGTATGCTAGTATTACACGGATCGATCACATTATAAGAGAACGAAAGCGTTGTATTATTATTTCAATATGGCCGCCTAATATATCGCGTTGTAACATTCAATTTCACGTTGGTTGCAACATGATAGGATACGCAGGGAAGGATAGACTACTCACTGGGTATAAAAACTCGGCGGATTTCAAGAGAAAAAGGCGGTACTGAAAGCCCCCTAATGGAAAAACATTCCCGTGAAAACCAAAAGAAGCCTCGTTCTATGATAGGGCTCTGTGCACGGAGCTCCACTACGACAGTACAAGCTGGCAAAAGGAAAGCACGCCTCAGACGAACAAACACAAGGATAAATCTACTAGTTTTATCTAAAAGATGCCCTGAACAATTGCGTTCGTTTCAGTTTAGTTAATTATATATCATTGTCAAGAAGTTGCAGAATGACATGTGCCACTCGTACCAACGAAAAAAAAAGAACTCTGGGGTTAAATACGGGGCTTCAAAGAATACAAGGGTATTTTTTAGGAAAGACCTTCATAAACTACCCTACCTCTATTTTATAGTCTGAAAAGTGCATCAGTTTTCTTAAAACGACACTGTTCTTTGTGCCATTCACGACCAGCGTGACATTATAGGAAGGTTTAGCGGCGGTCGGTACTGTCAGCTGTGCAGAGGTTGTTTTGGCCGTAGTGGTTGGGACATCAGAAGAGCCTGTAGTTTTTCCACCTTGAGGTACAGTCGTTACTTGGCATAATGGGTTCTAAAAAGTCAAGTTAGTCAAGAGTTATGCCAAGATTAAACCTTCAAAACTATTCCAAAAAATAGCAAAAACATCCTTGTAGGAAGTAATGTGATCATCAGTAACACGGGATTACGCAGATAAAATACAAACTTATCTTAACGTGAGAAGAATATGGTCGTAATAACGAGGTGGTCGTAAGGAGGGGTTCCACTGTACTCATTTCACCTTAAGCTAACATAGCTTAAGCAGGTAACATTAGACCAGTGAGATTAGAAATTGGAAACCCCAACTTCTCAAACCGGAGACCCTGGAAGTAAATACAGTAAACTGCAACTAGACTGCAAAACAGTCGGTTTTTTCTCAAAATCAGTGAAGAAATCGGTAAAGCGAGCCATGAGAGTCGTACGCGCACGAGGCGCGCGAGCCTCACACGCCCGTAGTCTTGCTCTCTGTTTTCAGCCTCGTACCAGACCTCTTGTTTGACTGCTCGCGAATGCCCGCGCGTACTTGAATACGCAAAAATACGGACTGTTTTTCAGTCTAACTGAAACACTAAAAGCAGTCCAAATTATTGTTGTAGACAAACTAACTTGAAGCTACTAATTGTGAGGTAGAAGTAATGAGTTGAGGGAAAACTTGGACACGTGGTACAAATTCACGTTTGCCGTTTGCCGTAAACGTTACTCTAAATCTCTCTAATAATTTGTCCTCACCTGGGCGTCATTACTACAATTGGTTGGACTGTTGGTCGTGGAGGGAGTTGTTTGGACCACAGTGGATTTCTTTGTAGGTGGCTCTTCATCATCATTTTCGTTTGGAAGAATTGTCCTGTATAACTTGTCTTCGAATTCTTTTGCAAATATCGCAGCCTGCTTTTCAGGCCTTTTCTTTTCCTCGGTTTCCTTGTCACAGTCACAAGTTATGTTTCTCTTACAAGTCCCTGTTAGTAAAATACAAGATAGAACAAGAACATATGGAAAAATTGGATGAGGAAGATTCTTAACTTATCAGCATCAGTTGACGAACTGTCAACACTCTTTTAGATAGAACACACCCTTCCCCCTTCTACCTTCATACTGCTGGGATATAACAAACCAAAAGCGCATTCTAAGATATCAGTTATGTGCACCCATGATAGAGAGGTGGGAGGACCATCCTCAGGACCTTGATCCAAAAATAATAATACAGTAGAAACCGCAGGGCTCAAAATAAACGTCGGTCGACGGACAATGTTGGGCCAGAATGGCAACGTGACTAGCCAAAACCTTCACTCGCCGGTCATGTTGACCGGCCTTTCATACTCTCATTCTTGAACAAACAGCCAAATCCTCACCTGTAAATCTTATATTTTTGTCTCTTTCTAAAAATACAAATAGAAACTTACACAAGGATTAGTTAACTTTTCTTCCCAATGTTTTGACCGGTCAGAAACGAGACTTGACCGAGCAAAAATTTCATTTTGGGTCAAAAATTTGGCCCAAATTTGCAGTCACTTTTACTCGGATAACTCGAATACCCCGCTAACTCGAACTAAATTTCGTTTCCCTTGGTCAAATTTACCTCCATAACCCGAATTCTGGTTCTTTCAACTCACCACGAATGCCATCCCGTTAGCGCTTCTTGTCGTTTAATCCGTAAAAACACTAAATTCAACACTACAGCAATTTGTTTTTAATAAATGAAATGAACAGATCACGTATTTGACAGTCATTTCCCGGTGTTATCATAAAAATGTATGGCCGTGTTACAGTTTCTGATGAGATAAGTCTTATTTGCACTCTCCTGTATACTGAGGCGCTGAAATATCAGTAAACTTTTAGTTATTGACATGGCAAGTTGAAGATTCAATCGATCTCGCTAATTCGAACTGTTTTGCTTTTCCCTTCAGAGCTCGAGTTACCGGGGATCTACTTCCATACAAAAGTAATGGTGCTAAAATACACTACTTTCAATAATTCTCTGGCTAGTCTTACCGTCGGGGTTTTTATCGTCATCTTGCTTATCGTCTACTTTACTTTCAGCACCTGTTAAAATCTGCCGATTACACCAGTTCAAGTCTCGCTTCCACGGCGAGTAATCGCTTAAGTCATACTTCACAATGTACTTGGTAATAATGCCATTTGGGTACAATGGAGGCTGCCACTTGACCAGCAGCGCTGATGAGTTGATATAGTTTGCCTCAGGGCCAACTGGCTGGGAGGGTACTGTCAAAAACAAGTTCAACGTTGCACAATTACAGTCGAACCTTCATGTGCGACCACCTCTCGTACGCGCCCTCTCTCATACAAAAAATAGGCCTTTTGCATTAGTTGATTACGTGATCAACTTTCTTTAAGCACGAAAACAGTTTGCTTTTGAAAAATTTTGAAAATGAAGAAACGATCGTCGCAGTGAACGCAATTTATACAATTGCGTAAAGAAGCCTGAAAAAAATTCAGGACTTCAACGGGGTTTGAACCCATGACCTCGCGATTACCTATGCGATGCTCTACCAACTGAGCTATGAAGCCACTGACGTTGGGAACAAGTCAATTGTGGGTTCATATGTTCCCGTGAAAGAAATGAGTGTTAATGACATATGAAATACATCATATATGAACTGCGGAAATGAAATGAAATGAAATGAAAATGAAGACATGATCGTCGCAGTGAACGCAATTTATGCAATTGCGTAAAGAAGCCTGAAAAAAATTCAGGACTTCAACTTTGTTAGCTCTTCAGATGTAGTGAGGGGAGTCCACGCGCGCGCGAGCGTCGAGCCCGCGTCTCGCGCCTTCAGTCCCGCGCGTGGTTATTTACGTGTCCCGCGCGTTTTGCTCGACGGACCAAGAAAAAAGAAAGACTGCTCGTAGTCTAGCATGAGGCTACACATATCGTACCATGAAACTTAGAAATTGCATGTAAATACAACGTTCAGACCTCTTATACAATGTAGGTATATGTAGAGCCCACCTGTTGCCCGATCCATGCTAAGCGACCAAAAACCTTGGTTCAAGAGCTTATGAAAACGTTTATTTATTCTAATACAAGGAGTGTACAGACGACAAAAAACCCAAAAGCTTAAGTTATAACCTACGTGCGGTCAGCATCCCTTATGACCTACCGTTTTCCTTAGTCTGTATAAACACCAGATTACTTTTAGCTCCCTCATTCTTAAGCACCACCGCCTCTACTTGAAACGCGTACAGTGTGAAATGCTTCAGTTTTTGGATATACGCAACAAGTTTGCGATTTCGGGATGGTAAACCTCCTAACTCTGTGCTGACATTTAACCTTCAAAAAGAAAGTATCAAAAAAGCATAAAGTTATGTAGCTGGATTTTTTGTCCAAAAGTGCTGCACTGTCATTTACCCGCAAACTGATACTGTCCCTCACTAAGATAAACTTCCATAAATCTGTACACTTAATGACTGGTCCGTTAGGGAACTAGTTAATTTTTTTCGCAAGAATTAATTTTGAAGGCTTGGGTAGCCAGTGGTTCTTGTTAAATGGGGAACGTACAGACAGGGCTGTCGTAAAGATTTTAATTTGCGTTGCAGCCGGGCACGCATAGTCTAGACCATTGAATGAATGACAACTTTACTTATACACGGTTAAAAACATCAGTCTAAGGGCCTCTTCATATGAGCCTGGTTGACCGGGCTGGCTCGGTTACCGGGATGAATTTTGCTTTGGGTTCATATGAGAAATTTCAGCCCGGTTTCCGAGATGAGAAAAGATCAAAGATCCTGGGTACGAGTTCTGGCGCTAAATTTAGGAAACAAAGCAAACATAGCGAAACACAAAAATTTTAACTTTTGGGCCTATCTTAGCATCGGTAACTCTAAAAGCTGTATCACTGCAGTTAAATGGGATGCTTATGATGTGGAAAATACAGCAGGCAATGCAAGACGATGCCATCCGGACCGCCACAATTCATCCCGCCGTTCATCCCGGTAACCGGGATGAGGTGTTCATATGGCAAAATTTCCAGCCCGCTTACCGAGATCTCGGTTGGAAAAACCGAGATCTCGGAAACCGAGCCAGCCCGCCCTCTCATGTGAACACATCGAAAATTTTACAAAGGATTTAGAGGTGAGGCGAGATCTCGGAAACCGGGCCAGCCCGGTCAACCGGGCTCATATGAAGAGGCCCTAACGTAGAAAATTAATTAAGAATTCTCAAAAACTGTTTTACATATTTGCCGTGTGGGAGTACTGATCAGAAAACCATCTATGGGAACTTCTCTTAAAGAGACCTAACAAATTTGATGTACGTATTTCCTCAGGAAGATTATTCCATAGAAGAGCGCCACTGTCACTAAAGCTACGCTTCAGGTAATCAGTTCCCTGTTTTGGGAGCATTAATTTTTTCTTGGCGTTGCGAAAACAGTAATTCGGTCTTCTTGGGTCAAACGAATTACAGAGATAAGCTGGGGCGAGATTATTAATGCACTTGTACATTAAATTAGCCTTTTGTTTAGCCCTTCTAACCAGTAGCTTCTAACCGATAAATTGTCCCAACCAAGCGAGTTAAGAAGACATCTAGAGCTCGTATCATAGCTAGATTTAGTGATAACTCTGATAGCACGATTTTGAAGTTTTTGAAGTTTCTCACTAAGCTGTTGGATCAAGCCATACCATACAGCGTTGCAATAATCGAAGTGTGGCTCGACAAGACCTTTGTATAATGAGTGCTTCTGATTGGTCGTGCCGCGTGGGAAATTTGATTCAAACAATCATACTGATGACGCGTCACTACCCAGATCGGGGTATTGCTTCTGATGGGTTGAATCAAATTTCCCACGCGGCACGATCAATCAGAAGCACTACCCAGATTTGGGTAGTGACGCGTCATCAGTATGGAATTTCTGTGCTCGTTTCTCAGACGTCATTTGGCGGGGAAACCTGTGGTAGCGTCGCCAAATATGGGCTGTTTTCAGTTTGATGTTTTCTTGTGCAAATTAAGGCTATCCTTCTTTAATTCTCAGCGGGATTGACAAATTTAAATAAGAAAGCAAAAACTAAATGCATTGTGGTAGCTGTAGTCAAATACCGTCATAGTCAAAATGGCCTATTAGTAGGTGGAAAATAAAATAGCTAGAAAGTGCAAATGCAACAAAGAAGTTAAATAAATAAGTTTATACTACTACATGAAAAATTACTGCAATTTGATTGGCTTAGAGCAGTGGTATTTCAGCTTAATTTGAAATACCTACATGTGAAAATTACAAACCTTTTGTGGGTAAACAAAAAATAGCATGAATTGTACGTGATATTTGGATTAAGTACCACTCGTGATATTTCAAAATTGTCTCAAATTGCACCCGCCTAACGGCTCGTGAAATTACGTATAACAATTTCGAAATATCACTCCTGATATTTATGCCAAATATCACTACAAATCAGGCTACTACCTACACAAATAAAATGTGTACTACCCCCCCCCCCCTCCACCGCCCCCACCACGACCCTCTTCTCCTACTTTTACTTACCTAGGGGTATCCTCCACAGCATGATCCTGGCGTGTCCAGCTGAATGAACAACAATAACACAAAAATATGTCAGCCACTCAACCTGTACTAAGGACCGCCTTGTTAATGATTACGTTTGTTTAAAATTGATTTTCTAACTTTTTCTCATTAGATTACGGTATTATTTGTACAAAAAGAAAGTATCAGCAAATCAAGAAAACAAAGACAAAAAAAAATGAAAAACAGCATCCCCTTACGTACAGACAAAACACAGTTACAAATTAATTTTGCTAGAATAAAAAAATTAGCAAAAAAAAATCACAGCACTAGCCTGCGAGAATTCATGCGAGAGCCGCACGCGAAATGAGATGCGAGTACGCGTTCTTTAGCGGCTCGTTTCGCTCTCCAAAATTGGAGAGCTTGCTGGCAGGCCAACATACCACAAACATGATTGCAGGGGTCTCCCCTCCCGAAAAAATCCACTTAATTCACCATACCAAATGCAGAATGTCACCAAAATAACATCCATTTCAATAATTAAGTCAACATTGGTTGAATGATTAAGAGTTCACAAACAAGTCTAAGTCAAAGATAAGACTGATAATGGCTACGAATTGTTAAACGTAACGCTTACACATTTTCCTGGCTGCAAGCATCTTGACCATCATATTCAGTAATTTGTCTGTTAGGACTGAAATATTTGGTAGATTCGGTCAGAAACATAGACACACTCAGGCGTATCCGTTTTTGCTTGAAAACGGAGATTTTTTCCCTCTTTTCAAAACGCTCTCCAGAGTGGAGATTTTTGAAAACGCTGGTTAATCACTTTCGCTTAGATGAATGAAAACGAAGGTTTTCCGATACGACGTTGATGTAAAATCATATTCTACTAGCATTGGGCATGCTCTGTTAGATGTTATCGTATTTCCATTGTTTTAGCGTTTTCAAGTGGACGGGCGAAAACGATTCAAATACGCTACGCGTGGACGCGTATTTTTTTTGGAAAAGGGAAAAAAATCGCTTTTTCAAAAATATCTGGTTACAGGTGGACAGGACCTTAATTATAAACGGTGAACAGGGATGCAATGGCCCTGTACAAGGAAAATTTCAGTGCAGCTTGTCCTTTGCAGGCAAGCTGAAATTCAAAAATTCTTCAAGCGCTGAAAAAGGCGAATATACGAATGTATTCATTTAAAATGTTTAAAGCAAAAAAGAGGGTCACCCCAGAAGGATTTAAGATTTGAACCCCTCTCCCATCAAACCAATCTGAAAAGTTTCAGTGTTGATTAATGATTAAATATAATTTCCTTTAAAATTATGTCCTTGAAAGTCTTCCTCGTTCCTAATCTTACTCTGACTCACTGAATAACTCTTATCAACTTTGACCCTCCACGGTGTGGATAAGGATATCGCATGAGAATCAATTAAGCAAAAAGTTCACTTACGCCTCTCTGTAGGACACAGTGTAAAACAAAACATTCCTGTAATCTGCAATCGGAACTTTATCCCACTCCACCTTTATACAAACTGGACTGCACCTTCTCCTGCCTGGTGCCCTATCTACTTCCTCTAAAGTCACATTCATTTGTTGAACATCACCTGAGAGTAACACAAAGGGATTAGAAACATTCTTGTATTTCCTTGAGAAATCACCCAAACACTGGGCCAAAAAAGGGGATACTCATTTGAAGAAGGTTGCCTAACTGGGAAAGGTGCTTATAGCGCTTTCCTCCCTTAGATAAAAACCTTGCTTTTTTCCCAGATCTTCTTTTTATTGGTACATGGGGACTGGAATGACTGGATGCCATAAAAATGTTTGTTTTGATGATGATCCTATTGTTTCTTTTTGGCTTTTCTCACAGTTGGGAAAATGGTGTATGGAACTTACTTTTTACCAACAGATACAAACTTGGGGGTCAATAAGTTTGTCTTTACATGTAACAAATTTTCTAATAGTTTGTAGAGTCGCCATGGTAACCCAACAATAAAATGATTGATGTCTGGGCTTTCCTCTCAAAACAGCTCAAAAAACACCACTTCAAGTATAACCGCCAAAAGGGTCTGTGTTGCTTCAATTTAATTCCATTCTTTCAAACTTCCTCGTGATTAGTCCAAATGTCCAAATGATAAATGCAAAGAAGATTATCGCAGTTAAAGATCAACTTACGCAGCTCAGAAAAGACAGCCTGAAAAAATTCAGGCACGCCAGGATTCAGACCCATTTCCCATTAATGTGGGGAAATGTTGCTGTGGTTGAACTCTTAGCAGTGGTTTTGATTTAAAAAATAGAACGAAAAAAATAAAAACCTTGTTGATTGTGTTTGTACCTTTAGAAGAAAGGTAAAAGAAAACATAATCTTCTACATGCATGCTGCACAAAACCAGTACTTCTTTTTTCTTTTGATGTTCACATTATCGAGACTCTCAATGTTTCAGTCTTGATCTTCCTTACACTGTTTAATGTAACACTCACATGCTGCAGCATTTCCATTAGTTGTGTCAGAGATATCAACACTTCTCTGCGTATCACTTCTATTCCACCTAAGAATATCATTCACAAGAGGATTTATCTTGCCAGGACAGAGATATGGATTTAAATGAACCATTATACCGCCCACACTGATACTCAAGGTCTGCTGAAAAGGCCACATAGCTTCCAGCTTCGGGTTGTCAAGTATAGCCAGTGCATACCTAAACATCAAGATGAGCATATAGCAAATTAATCAATCAATTAATCAAAATGACTTCCTATTACAAACAATTTTTTTATATAAAAAAATATACTGTAAATGCATGCTCAATATTAGCGCATGAAGCAAGAAATGGGGGCAATACTTCAAGTGGGGGCACTTATTTGAATGGGGTGCTTATTTTCCTTTCTCACATCCTGGCCACTAACATATTTGTCCTTATTTCCAGCAAATACACACTGTAACAGTAAACTAGAATGTACATCTGACAGGATTTGTAAAAAGGTACCTATAGAAATTTCAAGTGCGTTTTAACAATTTGACCCTTGAGGTGAGTAAAAAGCAGTTTAAAGTCGCTAGTTAGGGCTTGAAGAGGACAAATTAATCGCTGGCAACACACGAAAAGTTGATCTTGGCAAAAGCGACAGATTTGTAATGAAATGAACAGCATTTATAACAACAGAAATTATGATCTTTAAGTCTGTCAAACTATGAGGCTCATAATCTAGAAGTATCTTTCAATTTTTACTTAACATTTCTTCAATTAAATGTGATTAAAATGCTCACTGTGCAGTAAAAACTGGTTTTCTCCTTACTCCCGATAACTCGAACTTTTTTCGATCTCCCTTGAGGGTTCGACTTATTGGGAGTCGACTGTATTATAAGCGTGATACTTACGGCGTGACACTTCCGGCGCGACCTTATGTCACATATCAAATCCTGACGCCGAGAATAACTGGCACGTGGGATTTAGATCACATCCGGTTTTTTACCATTCGCTGTTATTTTGAAAAGTGTGAAGCTGAGAAATTTTGATCTATAGGGCTCCGGGCTGCAAAATCTAACTCCAAACAAACAATTTCCTGGGACTAACGATATTTCCGGTTTTGTGTGACGCTGTAAAGACAGTTTTTTCCTCAAAATCAGCTTAGCGTTGACCGTTCGCGCATACTTCGAATTCGGACCCTCAACCTGCAACCTGCAAACTACAACCCTCCGCGTTTTTATGCTTGTACACAATATCCTTGTAAGACGAGCACAACGAAATACCTGAACTCTGTCTGTCAACAACTGCAAGGAAATCACACAGTTAACCACTTTC
Source organism: Porites cylindrica (assembly GCA_964035525.1). NCBI lineage: Eukaryota > Metazoa > Cnidaria > Anthozoa > Scleractinia > Poritidae > Porites > Porites cylindrica. The sequence goes on from OZ037779.1 coordinate 33,892,781, forward strand.
CCGGCAAAGATAAAACTATCCACAACCAACCAGGCACAATGTTTCCACACTTAATACGGGCGAAATATCATCAAATTACTCTCCCTCAATAACTCTCGCTTTTCAATTAAATGTGATTAAAATGCTCACTGTGCAGTAAAAACCGGTTTTCTCCTTACTCCCGATAACTCGAACTTCTTTCGATTCCCCTTGAGGGTTCGAGTTATCGGGAGTGGACTGTATTATAAGCGTGATACTTAGGGCGTGACACTTCCGGCGCGACTTTGCGTCACATATCTATTTCTGACGCCGTGGATAGCCGGCACGTGGAAGGTAGATCATTAACCACCGGAATTTCGCATCCGGTTTTTTTACCATTCGTTGTTATTTTTAAGAGTGTGAAGCTGAGAAATTTTTATCTATAGGGCTCCAGGCTGCAAAATCTAACCCCAAACAAATAATTTACTGGGACTAAAGATATTTCCGGTTTTGCGTGACGCTGTAAAGACAGTTTTTCCTCAAAATCAGTTTAGCGTTGACCGTTCGCGCATACTTCAAATTCTGACCTACAACCTGCAAATTACACCCTCTGCCTTTTTATGTTTGTACGCAATATTCTTGTTACACGAGCACCACGAAATACCTGAATTTTGTCTGTCAAGGAAATCACACAATCAACGACCTTCCCGGCACTTATAAAACTATCCACAACCAACCAGGCACAATGTTTCCACACTTAAGAGGCGGTCCGTGTAAGAACCGACCACTCGAATTTCCGCGGAAAACGGAATTCCTTCATTTTTTTTCTGCGACATAATTAGTCCATTCCATTAACAAAAATCGACATTGTTTGGCTCATAATGCTTTTTGGAAAAAAATTTGGGCGGCGATTTCCCTGGACGGTCCAAAGCTGTCATGATCGTCTTTTTGAAGGTCAAATTTAGGCGTTTTGTTCAAGGCTCGCAAAAATTTCGCATTTATCCAAATAGCAAAAAACAAAAGTATGATTTTAATTCATGTTTCCTTTATTCAAAAAAGGCAAAATATTTAAATTCTGACTTTAAAAAAACGAGTTATGATGTTTTGAAAATACCACGTAAAGCGTCCTTGAAAAAAATGCGCGGTTATCCTAGTTTTCAAATGAGCTTTTTCCAAAAGTCTGACGTTATCTGGAGTCTTGGTCACCATCCCTGTTCAGTACAAGGGCTATTGTATCCAAATCAAGAAAAACATTTTTGGGCACTGTTGATTCCGACGCACAAGAGTTCGACAAAGTTGGGTAATATTCTATTGTAATTGTGCGTATTACGTAATTTAAACATTTTGGTGATTCCGAACTTTTCCACTGAAAATCAAACCGAGAGAGCAAATATATTAAAAAGTAGCTTTTATTGTTCGAGATAAACTGTGAATAACTAACAACTTGCCAAATGGTACACGAAAATAGAAATTGTGAAGTTTAATAGCCCAACTTATCGATGCCAGCGTATTGTCGTTGAAGTTTACTTCTAAAAAGCTGTGTACAAAATTTCATTCAATTGAATTGGACGTAGGTTTTCATGATCAACAAAGAAAGAAAAAGCTTTTCATTCAGGTTAAGTATATAAGTATTTGACGAAAGTGAGTTCTGTTTACAAGAATTACACATTTTATTAAAAACACTCGGTAGAATGTAGCCGAAATTCAAATCATCTGAAGAATGTTAATTTCCCGTCACGCTGGCTACGCGTGAATGTCAGGTTTTTTTAGCTTGTCACGCGTACGTACTTTTTAAATACGGTTGACAAAAAACATGTTCTTTTCTAATTCGACTTTTTAAGTTTTTGAAAAATAACTGTTTCCAGGATTTTTTTGAATTCGAGGTTGAAAAACCCTGTAGCTTACTATAATCGCGGTTTGTGCGTAAATGTGGCTGGTTACAGACACAGCCTTCAGGGAATTCGGATAGGTTCGCTACAAGATTTTTTATTCTATCGCGAGAACTAAAAGGAATTTCGAAGTATTTGTCCTTGAGCATAGCAACGCTAAATGTTTCAAGGTTCCTCTCGTGTGAAAGATCACATAAACAGTATGAATCATAGCAGATAGGATGCTTAGGACCAAGGTGGGTGGCCACCTCTTCCAGGACGGCTCGTCTGCTCTTCCTCTTCTGCCTGTACGTCTTCATTGAGCGCTTCTCGATGTGCTTTGCTTCTTCGCGAAGCCGCTAGCCTCGAAAAAAATCCTGGTACTTGACCCTTTGTGAGCCAATGTTTCCTTTCAAACATCCGAGAACTATCTAGGTTTCTTGCAGTTCGCATGTCTGCTGCCACTTTTGCGGGATCTGACTTGATGCCAGTTCTTCCTCGAAGGTCAAATTTCGTTGTTAGGTACTGTTTAACCTCGGTAGGAAATCGCACAGCTTCGTTTCGGGGCTTGTGTAGAGCCCATCCAGTCTGCAAGTCACTGCCCTGGGGGGATCTTCCAGTTTCATTCTTTTCGTGAAGCTCCTCTCCAACTGCTACAGGCACGCTTGTTTTCTTCGTCCTTATCAAATGCAACAGTGCGAAATTTCTCCGCCCAGTCTCTTCTGAGCTTGTCATACACCTTATCAGAGTTTCGGCGAACTTGGCCGTGTTCACCAACATCAAGGTGATTTTCGAGTTCACTGAATTTCTTGAAAACCATGTTGCACCCGGGCTCAGAACAAGAGAAAACACCGTTGCTTTGTTCATTTTCACTGTTTGTCTCTCTCTTATATACTCGAGCTTCTTTGAAAGGAAAGAAGTTCCCATGCACAATCAGGTCAGTAGAACCTTGAAGTTCAGTTATAACTTCTCGGTAAGGAATAAACCTGCCCAGTCCAACACCATAAGCTCTCCATGCTCTAATTCCTTCCACTTCAAACCTGAAATTGTGATACTTGCTGAAACCTTCTATCTTATGTACTTCGAGTGTCTTTTGAGTCTCATTTACTGCGCACACGGAGGCAGTTGTACCTTGAACAGGGCGTTCTGAGAGCGCTACACGCAAGTCTTTGGCAGAAACGACATCGTGTCCCTCACTGCAATATCGTTGGATGGATGATCTCACTGGACAAAGGATTCTATCACAGATAACCTTTCCATACTGCGGCTCGGAAAAGTCATACCGTGCTGCTTCAATGCCTACTCGTCTTCCGGCATCCCTAGAGGCGGCTAACAGAAGGTTATTGCGGTAACAGCCTGCTTCGTCACTCCTTAGGTTCACTTGGGTAATCTGCGGATGTTCTTTCTTTACAACCTCAAATGTGTTTTCGATAATCGAGCATACTGCGTACCAGTCTTGTTGGCAAGAGTCGAAGATATGAGCATACGATTTCAGCTCAATTTTTCCAGAGTCAACATTCTTAGTTATAAGGGTGGAAATATGCCAGCTCAGCCACCGTTTGCCGAACCATTCAGACTGTTTCTCACGAAATTTTATTTGGAGGAACTTCATAGCCCAGTCCATGATCAGAATGGCAGACTGTGGGTCTTCTGATTTTAGCGCATCTTGTTTCGCTTTACCCTGATTTATTGAGCGCACAATGTGCGCTTTCCACAGCAAGATGTCTGACTGTGCACGGTCAAACTCGTAAAGGACGTCTTCTCGTTGTTCGGAACTGTAAGGCTTCCACGATGACCCTTCATTCGCTAGTGTCACTTCCTTTAGAACATCCTTCAGCCCTTGGCATTGCTCAAGTCGATTGATGCTGATGCGGATAAGGATGCCGTTGCTCGGGATCAACAGGATCACTAAGCGCACACTTTCTACAGTGTTCAGCGCAAGTAGAGTAGTACTGTTGACAGTGCACTCGGTAGTCAGTTTTGAGATAGCGTTTAGCATCGCGTAGATTTTGGCAAATACGTAGACACCACTGTTTTTCCATTCCTCCTTTCTCAAGAGTTTCAACCAGCGTCTCGATAGTCTGAAAGCCCGCAGCACCATCTGCAGCCGTATTGTCTAAACCCTGGAGCGATTTACGCTGAGGCGCCTCGCGAACCTCCAAGATTTTAAACAGAGTAGACCTACTAAGTGGCTCCTGACATTGCTCTTTGTAATACTCCAAGTATTGCTCAATCATTGTAGACCTGTTCAGGATCCTTACAACGTTAGGCATCTCAATTCTTTCACCATTATCTAGGGTGAGTACCTTGTTACCATATGAAACATCCTGATGAAAATACGGTCTGTTAATGAAGTCTACAAAGTGGTCCACCTTCCCCATATCAAGGCGTACGTGATGCTTCCTCTTGATTTCAGGGATGGTCCCAGGGCCGTGCATTTTAGCATGAGAACGTGCTTGCTTTATTTCCCATGAAGAGAGACTTCCGTAAGGTTGGTGAATTTTCTTAAGTTAGTCATAGGGTATCTATGAGCGTAAAGGCTCAGAATCTGTTTCTTTAAATTCCTGGTCTTTGCGTTCTTATAAGCAGTCATGAGTACCACAAGATCTTCGGCGGCTGAGCCATCAAATAATTCTCTTTGTTCAGACATCATGGACTCGAAGAGCTCCTCCCCGTTACCTGGGGCAATTACGTTACATACGTGCAAGCAGTCCTCTTTAGCCTTTTTTACAACTTTCAACTGTTCCCCATCGCTTAAGTTTTGGAATGGAGTTTTTAGCTGATATTTAAGGGGCTCGCGTTCTACTTCTTCTTGTGTAATAAGACTCGCAATTGTATCCATCGCCTCGTTATACCTGCCGACTGCATCGGTTACCACGGGTGAAGTAAAAGAGGCCTCCTCTGACCCTGGAGTCCAGCATGGTGTTGTGGGATTCCAGGAAGCTGGCGTTGATTGGTCTTCAAGAAATAGAGTCAAAGTGACCAGGTGACTGATGGCTCCCACAGCAGCCTCTTTAGCAGGTCTGCGGAGAAAAGAAATGGAAAGGCTGCTACTTAGTTGTCTTGTGATAGGATAACCTGATGGGACAACCGTGTGTGCATTTTTTATAAAACAACAACCAAACGACTACCCTCCCGACAGTACCTTTGAAGGAGCACATCTCCCTTAGTTTCCTCAGGGTATAGCCAGTCTGGTTTGCGATCTAATTCTTCACTGTGTTTCTTTCTGCACGTTGTGCAAATAGCTAGTAATAAAAAGAAACAAATAATAGTTTTGCAACCTGGAAAGACTTGTTAAAAAATACTAGACTTACTACTAAGTTGATAAAAGAAGCTATATCTTTATATCCCATCTTGGAAATTTTATTATATAGGCTATAAATCAGCGACCAGATTTATGGATGACGCACAGCAAAGAACTATTGCTAATGAACTACAAAAACCAAAGTATGATCATTTGATATGTTATTTGTTTGGAAATGATTTTCTGGCTGCAAAATACTATCAAATATGGAATCGACATTTATCGTCCAGAAAATATACAGAATGGGACTTCCCCTCAGTCTATAGCTCGCTTTTAGGTAATTAGATTACGAACGAAAGTATTTAGTTGAAATGTGAAGGAAGACAAAAACTTTTAATTCTGATATGTTAATTGTAAAATGAAAGAATAAAACAGTTATAGTTGCTAGTCTGATAGTACTTACGCGAGCCAACGGGAACGGCTTCTCCAAAGATATTTTTTATTTCCCTTGCAGTCTTGATATTAATAACATGTGTTCCGGCTATTGCCATTTTCTTCCCGAGATGTTTTGGATACTGGCAGGTCTTTGCAGCTTGCCAGTATTTTCCCAAAGTGTAGCGATGGACTGGACAAACCGTCATATTCTTGATCTGATCATCAGGGAGTTCTTACAGACCTGCCCTTGCCAGTATCAGATCCATATCACATTTTCCCTTGACAGGTGGTGATTCATTAGGTGTGAACTGATGTCAGCGTTGCAACTATTCAAGCACACAAAATCTACACATCCTCGATTACTTTCACATTTTGCATCTGTTATTGCGGAAAAAGAACAAAATGCAGCCATTCTATCTGCGAAGGTTATCCCGGCACAGCATAAATACGCTCTTCGTTTTGTGTTGCAAATTTGCATACGAAATTAAATTAAGTGAACGACGCCACAAAAATTAACTGAAATTAAATTAAAAACTTAAAGAAATAGTAAACCAGCAAAACAGTTTTATTCTTAAAAGTAGCCAGTTTTTTTGTACTTTGTTTATTCTACCTCGTTAAGCCTCACAAGTAGTTTCAGTTTCGATAAAATAACATCCAACATGTTTTGCACTGCAAACTGAAATCTGAAATTGACATCCTCAGACACAACATAAATTATGTCGTCTGCACACGACAACTTGTGGCTACAAAATTCGGTACAGTAAACTATTTCTTTGCTGAATCGTGTCATAACTTTTGAGGTGGTAATTACACGGTAAATCTATTCATAATGTATTTTAACTTTTTTACCGTTCTAGCCCCTTCATTTCAACGAAATTTCTTAACTGAATAGCCACAACTTTACATAGCAACATTCACGGGAGCTGCTACTTTTTTTTTTGTAACATCCCAATTTAAGGACAATATGTCGTGGATTTTAAGATATTCACTGTTTATCCCCAGCATTAAGTTAGTTTTGAAAATAATTGCTCCCTGACAATGATGATTTTTAGTTTTGTAGTAAGAAAGTTCGGGATCAGGAAAATGCTTAAATTACGTCATACGCACAATTACAATAGAATATTACCCAAAAGTATTGAACTCTTGTGCTTCGGAATCAACAGTGCCCAAAAATGTTTTTCTTGATTTGGATACACTAGCCCTTGTACTGAACACGGATGGTGACTAAGACTCCAGATAACGTCAGACTTTTGGAAAAAGCTCATTTGAAAACTAGGATAACCGCGCATTTTTTTCAAGGACGCTTTACGTGGTATTTTCAAAACATCATAACTCGTTTTTTTAAAGTCAGAATTTAAATATTTTGCCTTTTTTGAATAAATGAAACATGAATTAAAATCATACTTTTGTTTTTTGCTATTTGGATAAATGAGAAATTTTTGCGAGCCTTGAACAAAACGCTTAAATTTGACCTTCAAAAAGACGATCATGACAGCTTTGGACCGTCCAGGCAAATAGCCGACCAAATTTTTTTTAAAAAGCACTATGACGTCCTTGAAATGTTCTGAATGGCTCGGGCTACTAGAGTGCAGCTGGTTTTATTTTCCCAGTGAATACACTACTGCTTTTTTCATTCTTTGATTTTGTTTAAATATCACTGTTAAGTTTGAAACTTCAGTTTAACCGACTGCACTCCTGAACTTGGATATTGAGTATCAAAATGCGGACCTTTGGGGACTGTGCGGGGCCCCTGGTTACGGGCCCCTGCCTGACATGATCTACTTGTCTCACATAGTTATTATCTGGGAAAAAAATTCTTCCCATTCTCTGAGTGGGCACCATCCTTAAGCTTTAATGAAACAAGAAGACGCCCGAAGGCGTTTACGCGGGATGTGTTGGTGTACGAAAGAATTACCGTTTTGTTGAATGGCAATGGCAAGTTGAGTAGTGTATGGAACAAATGTGCGCAGGAGAGACGGAGATGTTCTGTTAAGGACTAATACACTAGAAGATGAGTTGCACACAAGGGTTCCTTTGCTACTCAAAACAAAACTTACATCAATATTACCACTATATATGTTAGGAGTATGGGATGGTTCACTAAAATTTGCATTCCTTTACTAATGTCCTCAAAAAATGCACTTCCACATTCAACAATAACATGTAATGTATCATAATTCCAATAACTATGAGCCAAACAAATTCGATTTTTGTTAATGGAATGGACTAATTATGACGCAGAAAAAAAATGAAGGAATTCTGTTTTCCGCGGAAATTCGAGTGGTCGGTTCTTACACGGACCGCCTCTTAATAGGTGCGAAATATCATTAAATTACTCTCCCTCAATAACTCTCGCTTTCTCCACATAAATCATCATACGTATGAAAACATTCCTGACAAAGTCGATTTATTCAAGATCCCGGATGTAGACGAGCCGTTTTGATTGACTCCTACAAACTACTTTCTGAGGCCAGAGACTCGTCACCGCCCACATCAAAGCTCGCAATATGATGCCTTTTCGTCTCAAGCCCAAGATCAGTGTTTCACCCGTTTAGCCAAAATGAGACGAAATACGGTAACAAATTAAACGACGGCAGACTTTGCCAATCGTGAGGAGACTTCTTCCTTCATACGGCTTAATGATGCCTTCCGGAAAACTTTGCTCCAGGCAGCCAAAAAGAAATCTAGAAAATCGACCGACCATGAAAAAAAATCCATCACGCGGGCTGATTTCAAATAGGATTGTTTCATCACGCGGACAGAATTTTGGGAAATGATCGCAGTAGGAGATGAGAGGGGGGGAGATGTAAGCGGCATCATTAGCACATGATTTTATGTCTACAGCAGCCTGTTAGAGGATTTGCGTACTCAAATTGTCATAACAAAGAAAAATAGTAAAGTAAACAAGCCTCAAATGAGAATACTGTAAAAATTCCTAGAGGTACCTTTTAGCAAATCCAGACAGACATGTATCTAGGGAGTGAGAAGAAACAAATTCAAACCGGTGTGTGGTCGCTTCTATTTCTTTCAATCTACCTCTATTTTGTATATCCGGTGATGTTCTTCTTCTTTGTGGAGGGGTGGGGGTGGGGGGTGCTTTTTTACTGATAATAATTCCCCGGGTGGGGCACTCCCTTATTTGGCCTATGCGGGTATGTGCCGCTGAACAGGTTATGGTTTTCAAGGTCTTGAGTCTTAAACAGGGTATACGATTTCACTATTAAGCGTCTTGAACAGGGTTTCTTTTTGGACGGGAAGTCCTATTATGGCTCTTCTGTATGCAAAACAAAGCAAATCAGGGTCGGAAAGTAGTATCTCCTGCCTTAGACAGGGTAGCGAAATGAGACGTTTTTGTCTTAAACAGGGTCGGGGTTTGCGGGCCTCGGCGGCACACCTCGACCCAAATTTCCCTTGAGTACCCCTATCCCCTCCCCCCCCCCCCCCCACCCCGGGCTAATTCGTAGGAGGATCTTATTTAAAGGAGGACAATGTTTTGACCATTTACAGTATTTCATTTTAAACACATTAAATGGTTGTCACTCTTCACAAACCTATCATTGTATAATATTGGCTTCTTTGTAAAAATCCCTTCTTGAGGCTCAATTTCTTTCAGACTCTTGAGAAAGTTTAAAGATGTAACAGAGCTGCACTCTCGGATCACAATGTAGCCTTTCACTTTTTCAATCTTTCCCAGATTTTCTTCAAGCTTTCTTCCAATACCTGGAAAACACAAAACAGTCGGTAAAATGGTTACTATGGACAGATCGACATGTCAACAATATAGCTGTATCTGGGTATCATTTTAGGCAGGCTCTTAGAATATGAACAATATCGAAACTATTTTTCTAATTTTAGTTCCCTGTCAGTCTTTTCGCGTGGTTTAATGTTTTGTCCTTTAAGCTGCACTTTTACCGTATTTATTCAACTGTAAGCCGAGGCCCTAAACTTTAAACTCGTAGAATTAGCATAACCAAGAACAAAAGATAAATCCAAAACACCCGGTTATAAGCCGAAACCCATTCGTTACACGACTTGTAACTACTGTAAAACTTAACAATTTCGAAAAAAATGTGACCTCCTCCAGGAAAACGTAAAGTTGTTGTTTGATTTTTCGCTGCTATCAATCTTTCCTCATGCCTTCATGCCATTAAGCGCGAAATGATCACATAAATCGTCTTTCAATCAAAACAAACCACATCAGTTCGCGTTGCGTTCTTCCCTGCTTTGTAACCAGGCAAATGTTTCAAACCACAAGTTTGACCAAACATGGCGTATTGTTTACACATTCCTTGACCTCTTTCATTAGTTTTACACCCTCCCTCGTCGTAAAAGGCTTACCAATGTGAGATTTTAGTTGTAGAATATCTGTTGAGGATAATTTATGCTTTACACTCAGAGAACTCCATATGAGGAATTAGGCTACACAATTCTCCATATAACAAATAATGCTTCACTCACGCAAACGGATACACGTTCCAAAAGATGTTGAAAACGTTTGAATAGGCCCTTTGCATGATGGCGTCATTTTACTACTATGACCAGGATCCGTCAGGGTGTAGATGTAAATGTGTTTGTAAATATCATATTAGCCACTCCCCTCAGGGCTTTTCAGGGAAAATTTACAACACTGGTTGGGGGACTTTGCCAGACTGCTTAAGGTGCAGTCTACAAGTAATGAAGGAATGAGTAATGATGCCCCCATACATGAGTGTGAAAGTTAGATAGACCACTACACCGGGCACTACGTGCCCTACTCTTTACGGAGAGCGCGTGGGTACTTTAACGTCCCACAGATTTTTTATTACATGTGCAAGGGCATGTGAGACGAGGCCTACGGCTTATCGTCCTTATCCGAGAAGACTAGAAAGTCAAACCGTTTGCAGATGTTATTACAAAGGCAGCATTTTCTCCTCAGTTATTTAAAGACCCTGAGCCGAGGTTTGAACCTACGGCCTCCCGTTCAGCAGACTGGCGCTTATCCCATTGAGCTAACCGGGCGGCGGTATCGCTCAGCAGACCGGCGCTAGGGTTTTGCTTTCTTGTGTAAATTAGGGCTTTTGTTATTTAAACCACACTGGGGCTACCAATTGAAATTTAAATATGAAAAGAGAAACGAAAAGAATTCTGGTCGTAGAAGTAAAAAGACGCGCATCTGTATTCAGCAGATTAAATGTTGGACAGTTGCTAAGCTTCATTTCAGAGAAAAACGTTTTGGCTAAAGCATCGAGGATCATGAACTTATTAGTCTCGCTTGCGTGAGCAGCGAGACTCATAATCTGCAACGTGTTTTTCGTCGTGTTTTGTACAGAAATGGGGGGTCATTGTTCCAGGCGTTCCTAAAGGAGACCGTGGAAACTGGGACTAAGAATCGTTGCGTGATCAAAGCCATGCATGTTTTAGAGTTTTTCACTTTAGAAAGACTTAAAAACTTTCCTTGTTTTAGGGTATCTTTGAACTTTAAACAGTTCAACAGACACAAACTCTGGTGTCCACCACAATGTGTGCCGTTTGCGCTGGTTAATGACTCCTCTCTATCTTACATTGTCATTGCCTTGTCATCTGAGGTAACTTATCTATCACACAAAAACTTAAATTTTCCATGACTTTCCAGGAACAATAATTCAATTCCATGACTTTCTAGGCCAGGAAAATAAAATGCTTAAATTCCATGACTTTCCAGGTTTTCCATGACCTGTACGAACCCTGGCTTTTTCTGCACCAATTAAAACTGGTTTGTTACGCGAAATAATATTTTTTTCTATGCCATCATCTCCATGCACACCGCATGACAAGAGGACTAACGGAACATGCTAATCCCGCCCTTTGTCAGCGTAAAGTTGTTGAGTTGTTTAGGAAACCTCTAAAGGTAAAACTAAGGAGTGTGTACGACAACTGTTCACAATAATTAGCGTGAACGTTAAGTCTGTTTCATTGTTTCGAAACCACATGCGAGGTGAGCAAAATTATTTGTATCATATTGCCTTCAGATAATTTCATAAGTGATTTGAGATATCTACATATATTTTAGATACTGTTGTAGCTTCTCTCAAGTCATTTATTAGGTCATTCAAGATACCGTTGTAGCTCATTTTAGGTCATTTTAGATCATGTTAGGTCATGCCTTCTTTTAGTAACTAAGACCCTATTGACGGGTATCATATGAAAGATCTCTTATCCCTGCACAGGTTATTACGTCAGAGTTGGTTTACTTATGACATCACAAGTAGTACAGGCGACATGCTTTGATATGGGCTCTTACATGCCAGGGCCCATTTTACAGTTACAGGTGAAAACGAGGCTGGAGTTCACCTTGTTTTGATACAACCCTTCCTGCTTTATTATGTAAATTATGTCTCTTCTAGTATTTTTTTTAAGCAAAAATTACATTGGAAAAGGATGGAGTTTTGTATCAAAACAAGGTCAACCTCAACGTCACGTTCACTCAAAGGCTAAGACACTAATTATAAGCCCACAACTGTAAAATGGCCTACTGAGGCATTAATGATACTGTATTCATGTGTAAAACTACAATAGATATAAGGCTTACCTGAAACACCGCTTCCTCTGATGGTAATCAGCATGTTGCCATCAATTTCAGTACATCCTTTGTATTTGGCCAACGACCCCAGTCCCTCAATTGTCTCACCAGTCTTACAAACTAAATGCAGAATTAAGGAAATAATATAGTCGGTAATGAAAGTGAGAAACATTTTTTGCTTAACTTAATTTGATGGTGCTGAGTCATGATTTTTCAGTTTGTTTCAAACCCTAAAAACACATTGGAATCACAGAACCCAAGACTTATGGACATGTTCAGTTTCGATTAAATCTTAATCTTTTATGCCATCTTCGAAAAATTGTAATTGAGGAGGCCTAATTAACATAAGCTCTATAGTTGCCTTTAGCCCTCCTCGCCATTTCTTCCTACATTTTTTTTTTTTGGGCATTTCTTTGTAATTATTGTAATCGTGTGGCAAATAAATAAATACAAATGCAAATGCAAATTATACGAAGTGTGTAGAAAAACATGATTACGGGCACTCAGTTCAAATTTAAGCTTAGTAGTTTGACCCAAATATGAGGAACTTTAAAGTATGTATAATCAAACGGTGATGAGTGAAATAAGGGAATTATTTTACATGCATTTTTCTAAATTCTGATAATTTCCCTTGCCTAAATAAGACTCGGGAAATAATTAGAATTTGAAAAAGTGCGTGAGATTATTCCCTATTTTCATGAGTTATCCATTTGATTACCTATAAATATCATTGGTGACAAATTATGCAAACAATCGTGTCTTTTTTAAAAAAAACTTCTTTATCTAATTGAGATCTCCACACACTGAAAAGTTTGGCTTAAGTTCACAATTTTCTGAATTTTTGGACAAAATTTGTGTTAAATCCTTTCTTTTTTGATAAAGCATCTTTAACTACTCCGCCATCTTCATTCAGACAATTTTAAAACTTCGACACCATCTTGCCACTAAGATGTATGGAACCTTGCCGCGGCAACTTTGCATTTGACATGTGAAATTACGAATTAATGCTGAAATTTCAGGCCAAAATCAAGGAGGAATTTGTCACCCACGACATTACCATGGTAATATAACCAACATTTGAAGTCTAGGCTGGGTTGTTCAAAGAGGAGGTTAAGATAACCCAAGGTTAGTGTGAAATTGGAACTCAGACATGAGAGCTCAAAAAGCAAGTTCAAAATTATTCAAGAGAGTGCTCTTGATAAAAAGAAAAAGAAACCCGGGTTAAAATTTCATCCCGGGTTAGCGCTAACCAACATCCGAACAACTGGGCCCTGGTGTTTTGCACGTACCAACAGCAACATAAAATACTTACTCACAAAAGCTTCAGGGAGGGGAGGATACTCTATATGAAAGGCAGGGGGATATTCTGGAATTAAATCCCTAAAGGAGGGCCACAAGTGTAGGTCACAGCTCTATTGATAAATAACTGAGATAGGCTGTTTCCCCTTAAGGTAAAACTCCATTTCGGCTTGTGATTAGGGCTAGGAAACAATATTAGTCTCGTTTATTTACTGTAACACGGTGACTTGTAAAACCGTTTTGTTTCTGAGTCCAATACTATTTCAAAAACTCTCTCCTAGGCAACGAAGACTTAAATTTCTTAACGACTGCGGCCACTTGTTTAACCAGAAATTCAACATAAAATTATATTCTTTTGTTTTCTGTTTCTCACAAGTGGGGTAAGCACTACATGGTAGCACACCATATAGTCGTGCAACATAAATTAATTGAACACTGTGCACAGCGTCTTGTAAGTAGTACGCATTTCTCAAAACTCCTCTTTTCTGTACTTTCTACTCCTCGCTTGTCCCTTGTGTCCTTTTATGTCCTTTTATGTCCTTACTAGTCCTTTTGTGTCCTTACTAATCCTTTTCCGTCCTTTTCTGTCCTTATTAGTCCTTTTGTGTCCTTACTAGTCCTTTTGTCCTTACTAATCCTTTTCTGTCCTTTTACGTCCGTATTAGTCCTTTTGTGTCCTTACTAGTCCTTTTGTCCTTACTAGTCCTTTTCTGTCCTTACTAGTCCTTTTATGTCCTTACTAGTCCGTTTATGTCCTTTTACGTCCTTATTAGTCCTTTTGTGTCCTTACTAGTCCTTTTGTGTCCTAACTAATCCTTTTCCGTCCTTTTACTTCTTTATTAGTCCTTTTCTGTCCTTACTAGTCCTTTTGTGTCCTTACTAGTCCTTTTGTGTCGTTTTCCGTCCTTTTCTGTCCGTATTAGTCCTTTTCTGTCCTTACTAATTCTTTTCAGTCCTTTTACGTCCTTACTAGTCCTTTTATGGCCTTAATAGTCTTTTTCTGTCCTTATTAGTCCTTTTCTGTCCTTACTAATCCTTTTCTGTCCTTATTAGTCCTTTTGTGTCCTTACTAGTCCTTTTCTGTCCTTTTCCGTCCTTTTCTGTTCTTATTAGTCCTTTTGTGTCCTTACTCAGTAATCCTTTTTTGTCCTTATTAGTCCTTTTATGTTCTTACCAGTCCTTTTCTGTCCTTACTAGTCCTTTTCTGTCCTTATTAGTCCTTTTGTGTCTTTACTAATCCTTTTCTGTCCTTACTAATTCTTTTCAGTCCTTTTACGTCCTTACTAGTCCTTTTATGGCCTTAATAGTCCTTTTCTGTCCTTATTAGTCCTTTTCTGTCCTTACTAATCCTTTTCTGTCCTTATTAGTCCTTTTGTGTCCTTACTAGTCCTTTTCTGTCCTTTTCCGTCCTTTTCTGTTCTTATTAGTCCTTTTGTGTCCTTACTAATCCCTTTTTGTCCTTATTAGTCCTTTTATGTCCTTACTAGTCTTTTTCTGTCCTTACTAGTCCTTTTCTGTCCTTATTAGTCCTTTTGTGTCCTTACTAATCCTTTTCTGTCCTTACTAATTCTTTTCAGTCCTTTTACGTCCTTACTAGTCCTTTTATGGCCTTAATAGTCCTTTTCTGTCCTTATTAGTCCTTTTGTGTCCTTACTAATCCTTTTCTGTCCTTATTAGTCCTTTTGTGTCCTTACTAGTCCTTTTCTGTCCTTTTCCGTCCTTTTCTGTTCTTATTAGTCCTTTTGTGTCCTTACTAATCCTTTTTTGTCCTTATTAGTCCTTTTATGTCCTTACTAGTCCTTTTCTGTCCTTACTAGTCCTTTTCTGTCCTTATTAGTCCTTTTGTGTCCTTACTAATCCTTTTCTGTCCTTACTAATCCTTTTCTGTCCTTACTAGTCCTTTTATGTCCTTTTACGTCCTTATTATTCCTTTTGTGTCCTTACTAATCCTTTTCTGTCCTTACTAATCCTTTTCTGTCCTTACTAGTCCTTTTGTGTCCTTACTAGTCCTTTTCTGTCCTTATTAGTTCTTTTGTGTCCTTACTAGTCCTTTTATGTCCTTACTAGTCCTTTTATGTCCTTACTAGTCCTTTTCTAGCCTTACTAGTCCTTTTCTGTCCTTACTAGTCCTTTTATGTCCTTACTAGTCCTTTTATGTCCTTACTAGTCCTTTTATGTCCTTTACCGTCCTTCTTTGTCGTTACTAGTCCTTTTTAGTCCTAGCCTGCGAGCAAGCTCTCCTATTTGGGCGAGTGAAACGAGTCTCGCGAGAACGCGCGAGCGAGCGGCGAAGCCGCGAGGGGCAGAGGAAAGGAGAGCTTGCAACCATCCCTTACAAATTTTCATTTGTACTTCGCCCAGACGAAGGGAAATACCATTGGCTGAAAAATGACGTTCCGGAAATCAAAGTTGATTGATAACAGGCCAAGCTGGCACCCGCTTCGTCTGTGTGTCAAATTTGGTTCTCAGGGGGATCAGATTGGTATACCGAGAACTTGTTTCAGCGCTCAATGCAGACGGGCTCGTTTGTTCTAATTCTCGCAAAGAGAATATTGCGTGCCGAGGATAAGTCGGACCCAGTTTGTAGTTCTTGTGGAAGGAAAATGAAAACCCTTCATCAGTTGTATTCATTTGTGTCAAGCGCCTTGTTTAGTTCTGAAAACCGGGACAGTGAAAGTGAAGAGTGATTAAAGCGCTGCCTTCCAACATCGGTTTCTTTGCCCGATTGAATTCTACTGAGTAGAAAAATTCAGAAACATGTACTTGACAGTGTAGCTGTGTAGCTTGATCGTAAAGAAGGAAAAGAGAAAGAGTTGGAAGCAACTGGAGTAAACCTTAAGAGAACCAAAAAACACTATTCTCCAGTTCCAGACGGACAAATATATGATGTTTTTGTTGGTGATTGCGATAGGGAGTAGTCTTCTACGCTGCAGTATGGACGACCTTTCAAAAGTAAACGAAACGAGAATCAAAGTAGTGAGTTCTTATCCGAGCGGACACGTTGAAGTTCGATGTCCCCGTGAAAAAAAAAAAAACATATCAGTGATATTAAAAACATTGCTTTAATGCTGTTGCGAAAGCGATTTATAAATAAATAATTTTAGGCGCCCTCGGCTGTCTAAACTTACTTGACAGGCGGTTGTCACTTTTCTAATCTGCCGCACGTTTGCGGTGACAATTTTCGGGCTTTGTGGAGTCCCGGGGTTTCCGGGGTGGAAATGAAAATTTATGAGAGATGGTTGCAAGCTCTCCTTTCCTCGGCCCCTCGCTCGCGCGTTCTCGCGAGGCTCGCCACGCTCGCCCAAATAGGAGAGCTTGCTCGCAGGCTATTTTAGTCCTTACTAGTCGTTTTCCGTCCTTTTATGTCCTCGTTAGTCCATTTCTGTCCTTATTAGTCCTTTTGTGTCCTTACTAGTCCTTTTCTGTCCTTACTAGACCTTTCTTGTCCTTACTAGTCCTTTTCTGTCTTTACTAGTCTTTTATATTAGTCCTTTTCTGTCCTAACTAGTCCTTTTATGTCCTTATTAGTCCTTTTATGTCCTTAAGTTCTCTTCCGTTTTTATTTGTTCTTTTCCGTCCTTACTAGTCCTTTAGTGCTTTAAGTCGTCCTTTTCTTTCCGTACTAGTCCTTTTCGGTTTTAACCAGTCCCTTTACGTCCTTAATAGTCCTTTTATTTCCTTGTAGTCTTTTTTTGTTTGATTTGGTGCTAATTTTTTCCTTATTACCCGTGTTCTTTCTTGAAAGTCTTTCAGTACTTGTAACACGTTGACCATGTGTAATATGACTGTTGTATTATGAAGGTAAAAATAATGATGATGCAATAACTCAGGATTAACAGTAACAATAATAATAGTACTGATGGGATCCTGTACTAGTAGTAATAATGATATGATGATCACGGAAATAATAATAATAATAATGTCAACTTAATGACGCAATAATCTTTCAGGCACCACTCAAGAAGCTTCTTGGACATTCATAAGTCTGGTTCGGACATCTCAGATTATATTTATACAACGAACTGTAATACAACTGTAAGCACAATTGCACACCTGATACGCATTATTGTTTAGACAACGAACTGTAATACAATGACATTGGTCTTTTTGTAGTCCCACCTCTAGTTCCCGAGCCCTCAAATGAAGCAGGCACTGCTGTTGAGGGGGCCGCGGAAGGTAAGTATGAAAGTCTTTATAACTAGGACAAAACTTGTGACACTCTGAACCTGTGTAAACTGGAAGAGGGATGTATTATGAAGGAAAATAAGAGAAGAGAAGTTTTTCAACTGATGCAATAACTTAGGATATCAGCTAGACTTGCCACATGCCGATAGTGAGAGCGCTGAAGGGAGTGATTACATTGACCTCACGAGTTTATTTGTATAATGCTGCGGCGACAAAAAAAAAGGGTTAAACCCGGGGAGTTAGACATGATCTCTTCATATTACAGCAAACTCTTACTATACAATTTCAATGGTGTCATTGCAGTTACCGCGCGCCGAGTCGAATGAGGCAGACGGAGCAGGATCCGGACACGTTGAAGGAACCGCTGAAGGTAAATTATGGAAGTCCTAATATGAAGATAAATAATATTAAAATTTGTCTTCTCATTCTTTTTCTGCTGTATCTTTTTTTTCTGTTGTACTATATTGGAAAAAAGGTATGACAAGCAGGTCAGATTAGGTAAAAATTTGCAAACTCGGTTAATACCAGTCACTGTTCACATTAGTGTGAAGTCGGGATTTGAGCTTTTTACAGCAAACAGCTGGTAATTAAAAATTGACGGTGTGAAATGTGGATGTCAAATTTATTTTATTATGCTACCCTTTTATTCCATTCCAGCTTCTGGTGATAGTAACAAAGAAAAGAGAAATGATCACGAGGTAAATACCCCTTTTTCCATAGTTTCATGTTTATAGATACGACAAAAGTGAAGGATCAGCTGTCGTCTTTTTTTATTAGCTAACAGGACGACTCGCT
>OZ037779.1:33916102-33951102 GCA_964035525.1 Porites cylindrica
GATGCTAAAGGACTAGTAAGGACATAAAAGGACTAGTAAGGACGGAAAAGGACTAATAAGGACAGAAAAGGACTAGTAAGGACGGAAAAGGACTAGTACGGACATAAAAGGACTAGTAAGGACGTAAAAGGAACAGTTAGGACGGAAAAGGACTAATAAGGATACTAATGGACTAGTAAGGATGCTAAAAGACTAGTAAGGACATAAAAGGACTAGTAAGGACGGAAAAGGACTAATAAGGACAGAAAAGGACTAGTAAGGACGGGAAAGGATTAGTAAGGACATAAAAGGACTAGTAAGCACGCAAAAGGACTAATAAGGACAGAAAAGAACTAGTAAGGACGGAAAAGGACTAATAAGGATAGAAAAGGACTAGTAAGGACATAAAAGGACTAGTAAGGACGGGAAAGGACTAATAAGGACAGAAAAGGACTAGTAAGGACGGGAAAGGATTAGTAAGGACATAAAAGGACTAGTAAGCACGGAAAAGGACTAATAAGGACGGAAAAGGACTAGTAAGCACGGAAAAGGACTAATAAGGATAGAAAAGGACTAGTAAGGACATAAAAGGACTAGTAAGGACGGAAAAGGACTAATAAGGACAGAAAAGGACTAGTAAGGACGGGAAAGGATTAGTAAGGACATAAAAGGACAAGCACGGAAAAGGACTAATAAGGACGGAAAAGGACTAGTAAGCACGGAAAAGGACTAATAAGGATAGAAAAGGACTAGTAAGGACATAAAAGGACTAGTAAGGACGGAAAAGGACCAATAAGGACAGAAAGGATTAGTAAGGACGGAAAAGGACTAATAAGGACGGAAAAGGACTATTAAGGACGGAAAAGGACTAGTAAGGACGGGAAAGGACTAATAAGGATACTAAAGGACTAGTAAGGATGCTAAAGGACTAGTAAGGACATAAAAGGACTAGTAAGGACGGAAAAGGACTAATAAGGACAGAAAAGGACTAGTAAGGACGGGAAAGGATTAGTAAGGACATAAAAGGACTAGTAAGCACGGAAAAGGACTAATAAGGACGTAAAAGGAATAGTTAGGACGGGAAAGGACTAATAAGGACAGAAAAGGACTAGTAAGGACGGGAAAGGATTAGTAAGGACATAAAAGGACTAGTAAGCACGGAAAAGGACTAATAAGGACAGAAAAGGACTAGTAAGGACGGAAAAGGACTAATAAGGACAGAAAAGGACTAGTAAGGATGCTAAAGGACTAGTAAGGACATAAAAGGACTAGTAAGGACGGAAAAGGACTAATAAGGATAGAAAAGGACTAGTAAGGACATAAAAGGACTAGTAAGGACGGAAAAGGACTAATAAGGACAGAAAAGGACTAGTAAGGACGGGAAAGGATTAGTAAGGACATAAAAGGACTAGTAAGGATGCTAAAGGACTAGTAAGGACATAAAAGGACTAGCAAGCACGGAAAAGGACTAATAAGGACAGAAAAGGACTAGTAAGGATGCTAAAGGACTAGTAAGGACATAAAAGGACTAGTAAGCACGGAAAAGGACTAATAAGGATAGAAAAGGACTAGTAAGGACATAAAAGGACTAGTAAGCACGGAAAAGGACTAATAAGGATAGAAAAGGACTAGTAAGGACATAAAAGGACTAGCAAGGACGTAAAAGGACTAGTAAGGACGGAAAAGGACTATTAAGGACGGAAAAGGACTAGTAAGGACGGGAAAGGACTAATAAGGATACTAAAGGACTAGTAAGGATGCTAAAGGACTAGTAAGGACATAAAAGGACCAGTAAGGACATAAAAGGACTAATAAGGACAGAAAAGGACTAATAAGGACAGAAAAGGACTAGTAAGGACGTAAAAGGACTAGTAAGGACATAAAAGGACTAGTAAGGACGCAAAAGGACTAATAAGGACAGAAAAGGACTAGTAAGGACGGGAAAGGATTAGTAAGGACATAAAAGGACTAGTAAGCACGGAAAAGGACTAATAAGGACAGAAAAAGACTAGTAAGGACGGAAAAGGACTAATAAGGATACTAAAGGACTAGTAAGGATGCTAAAGGACTAGTAAGGACGGGAAAGGATTAGTAAGGACATAAAAGGACTGGTTAAGACAGAAAAGGACAAGTAAGGACGAAAAAGGACTAGTAAGGACATAAAAGGACTTCTAAGGACGGAAAAGGACAAGTAAGGATATAAAAGGACTAGTAAGGACGGAAAAGGACTAGTTAGGACGGAAAAGGACTAGTAAGGACGGAAAAGGGCTAATAAGGATACTAAAGGACTAATAAGGATACTAAAGGACTAGTAAGGATGCTAAAGGACTAGTAAGGACGGAAAAGGACTAATAAGGATACTAAAGGACTAGTAAGGACGGGAAAGGATTAGTAAGGACATAAAAGGACTGGTTAGGACATAAAAGGACTAGTAAGGACGGAAAAGGACTAGTAAGGACGGAAAAGGACTGGTTAGGACATAGAAGGACAAGTTAGGATGATACAGGACTAGTAAGGTTATTAATGGACTAGTAAGTGCGGAAAAGGACTAGTTAGGATACTAAAGGACTAATAAGTACAGAAAAGAAGTAGTTTTGAGAAGTGTTTATTGGTCACAAAACGTTGTGCACAATGTTCATTTAATTTATGTTGCACGACTATATGGTGTGCTACCATGTAGTGCATGCCCACAAGTGGCCACCAGACATGATCACGTATGATTGTAAGAAAACCATTGTAATGCCGCAAAAAACAGTTTTTGGTAGCCTTGACCAAGCATGCTCACAAAATTAATTATATCTTGCAAAAAAGATAGCTGCATTATATGAACTGTAATTAAAAAAGTGGATTGTAACATTGATAAGTCTAATTGCCTAAGTTTTAGCTATTGAGTTTAATAACTTAAATATATATAAATTATGTTAATCATTTCAGTTTGAGCTTATTATCTTGATTTTTCTCACAGACAACCACCACCCATAGGTAACCACTTTGTTGTGTCCTGAGGGTGGTCGCTTATATGAGAGAGTTGACTGTATTTTAAATGGTAGTTATCCACCAGGAGGAAGGTTTGACTTTAATTCAATCACATACCTCTTGGGCATTTCACTGTTTCACATTTGATGCACTTCGAACTTTTACTCGAAGAAAAAAAGAAACCTTGTGAACTTGTATCTTTCTGATATCCAGCAGGACAAACTTTGACACATTTCTTACTTTCATGAGGAATTTCAAGTTTTAAATAATTAGGTGGGCAACTTTCTACACATTTGAACCCATCAATCTAAAAAAAAAAAAAAATCACTTTCTTAATACAGTTGATTGAACCTCTCCAAGGTTAGTTTTAAATATTCAACTTGAATTTCCCAAATTTCAAAGTTCCCATTTCAAAGTTCCCCACAGGACTAATGTGACCAGCAATACAATAAGGAAAAGTGTTTTGAACTATCTTTATTAGGAATTTAACACATTTCTGTAATGCATTTTGTTTTGGTCTCAGTGTGTCAACTAATTTTGTCACTGATTATTCTATTTAATACTTTGTATTTTACATATTCATATCCAAAGGTTATGAGTAGGGGCAAGATTGATGCAAAGGTTAAAACACTCTTGCTCCAATGCTGTGCTTGGTGTAATTTTCAGGTGATCAGATTAATAGTGACGGAAGGTCTAAACACACTTGATCAAATTGCATTCAATGCATTTCATACATTCTTAGTGGAAGTCCAAGTGAAAGCTGGAGGCTACAAAGGTGCCATGCATGTGTAATAGCAGACCTGGAGATTAGGATTGCAGGCTCCTCTGATAAGTTCACCAGCAACAACTAAGTACTTTACCTCATATAGATGACCCTCGCACCCTTTAACGCATTTGCCATATGACATTTGACGGAGATGCCTACAGGCGTAGCAGTGATGAGGGGAGTTCAACTGGAAGCATCCTCCAAGGCATTCCTCATTACAACATTGCTCAACATTTGTGTCTCCCTTTAAACAGCCTCGATCACCACACTTTACCTTATTGCAGACTAGAAAGTACAAAAATACTGTGAGGAAATAACAGACTGACATATGTTGCTGTTTGAGCAATGTTCAATAATTACTAAAGGTATATCATCGTACTATCAGAGAATAAAGTACAATAAAATAAATTAATGTAATATCTGGCACCCATCCAAAAAAGATTTAAGAGTTAGGCCATTAAAAAGTTATGAATGGAGTGAAGAATTTTCAAGGTCCGTGATTTTTTTTTCCATTGACATTGCCAGCATTTCTTCAGTTGTATGAGGTCTGGATCCCCTTTAATTGGATCAAACTACTCCCAGGTCAAGGTTAAGAGAGAAACTGAATAGCATGTTATGTGATACTGGTGTTACAAAATTCTTTGTGAGAATATGGACGGTGCATAACATAGAGACTACAGTGTGCATTCAAACATATTTCTACCTTAGCTACAAAAAGGCCATCCAAAGACGAAAGTTTAATTATAAGTTAATGAACTCACAGAATCGAAATGGGGCTAAATAAATTTTGCATTATTATTATCCAGGCCCAGTTGTTCGAAGGCCGAATAGCTCATAATCCAGGGTTAAATGTAACCCAGGCCCAGAAAATTGGGACAGCAGTGCAAAGGTAAGGAAAACTGGAATTTACAACCGTCAAATACCGACAAGGACATTAATGGCTTTGTTCTTAAGGCGCTGGTTTTAATTTCAGACTGTAGGGACATATATATACCCCCTACCTCCCCAAAGCACCTTCTTCTAAATATGTTTCTCTTTATGGGAGGCGTCATTTTGGAGGCTGATAACATAAGAAGAGCTAATTCAATTTGATGAGCAGGATCCCAGCTAAACTGAGTGGAAATTTCCTATGTAATCATGGCTTGCCCAGCGAGCCAAATACCTTATTTTTTCCATTATAAGGCACAGTGTTTTTTCAATGAAAGTTTGCTTTCTAGCTCTAAATCTGTTGTAATTTTGGGGTGCGTCTCATAATCGAGTATCTTCATGCAACAAAACAAAACTGACTCAATTTTTTTACTTGAAAAGCTTTAGCTGCTCATCTTCCTCTTTGTTATCTGTCACGTCAATAACTTCTAAATCTTTTAAAGCCGGTAACGGCCCCAACAAATCATCACATTGATCATCTGGTACTCGTTATGAACCTTTATTTTCCAAAGAAAGCGTCAAAATCTGTTAATAAAACTGTGAGAGCTGTTTCCAAACATAAACAAGGACTTCATATTTTTCCCAGATTTTGCAGTTAATTAACAAAAAATTCACTCACATATTACGTGATCGATTTTATCTTGATACTACCGATGCTGTACCGATGTCAATATGCTGCAACCAAGACAGCTGACTAAGTTAATGAATCTAAAAACGGATCACTAATTAAGTATGAATTCACAGTTTTAGAAAACAATGCCTTGTGTTTTGATAGGAGCGATTTTTTTCACTTTTGATCAAATATGTAACTTTTCTGCTTTTGTTTACATAGGTGAATGACTGTAATAATGCACTTTTTGGTTTCAATGGAGAGGAGGTTGTGGGATTAGGTGCAGCATTTGGATTTTTTTGCATTTTTTTGGTCAAATTCAAGACCCTTAAAACTGGAAAATAGTTCAAACAAGAAGACGCCCGAAGGCGTTTACGCGGGATGTGTTGGTGTAAGAAAGAATTACCGGTATGTTGAATGGCAATGGGATGTTGAGTAGTATATCAACAACAAATTTGTGCAGGAGAGGGGAAAACTAGTCCTTGAAAAAATGATTTTAGTCCTTGAAAAGTCCTTGATTTTTTCCCAAACAATTCTGTGTGAACCATGAAGTTGTTAGCCCAAATTAATAAATCATTGAGCTGTTGGTTAATTATTAAAAATTAAACAGCTTATTTTCCGAACAAGTCAAGCAAAATTTTGTGAATATTTTTTTTCATGAAAAATCACATCCTTTGACCTCCTGAGCGTTCGCAAAAAACCCGCATGTGTCATGTGAAAGTAAGTTTTCGCGCCATATGAGAAACATGGGTGGGCAACGCCGCCGCATATTTCATGTTTGTGAAATGGAAAAGTAAGATTCTGGTCTGTTTATCTATTTTTTTTTTTACAAAAATTTTTGGGTCAAAAGTAAGGGCACTATTCCTTTTTACTAATCACTTTTATTTAGGTTGAAAAGAACATTCGCTTAAGATTGACTGAGATCCCGTGGGAAGTGGAGCTTTCCTGAAAAACTGCTATGATTTCAACGAAACCGGTGGCCGCCCCAAAACTATTATCTCTTTTGAATAGATCATCTTCTTGTTGGAAAGTCGTCATTTAAGCGCAGAACGGAAGTATTTTCTTTCTATATTATCTGTGAAATGTTCAGGACAAATAGGCTTTTTGTGGATTCGTTAGCTAACTAGCTTTTAGTACGTCATACGTGTTTTAATACGTATCATTTAAAAATGACTTGTCATGCACCCCGACACGAAGGATAATGCGGGACTTTATAGATTTGTACCCGATTCTAAAACAACCACAATAATAGTCGTCTCTTTTCTTTTTTATACAACGCATTTTACTGGAATAACAATCTTAAGTTATGTTTTAGCCTCGCAGACACAGGAGTAAAAAACAGGTAAAAATACTTAATTAACATAAAAGAGTGACTCCCGTGTTTATTCAGCGATTTTTTAAAATACAAAACTATTGTTTTGCGTCGCCGACCGTACTTTACGCCTGTCAGAGCAAAAGTAAAAATTGCCTCTGAAAAACTAACTAATGAACCACTTTAGTTTGAAGAAGAAATTTCAATGTTATTTTGAAAAGCTGTTAAAATTGAAAGCTTTTCAGCTTGTCACGTTAATAGTCAAGGATTGTGTTACATGTGAATCCACGTGAAACGACCTTCGAACATCAACGCGTGCCCGCTGCCCGATTTAACAACATTTTCTTAAAGCTTTTTGATAGACATGCTACATGTATAGCTACATACAAGTCGACCTCAAGAGTTTCTTAGCCAGCGGAGCGTTCTTTTTGGGCCCCGAAGCGACCAAGCGAGCTACGACTTCGTAAGTAATAAATTCTAGACATTCTAGCTTTTTTGACTGTAAATCAAGAAACCAGTAAGCTCACTTTTCCCTTCTTTGCTGACGCAGTATCTTTATTCTGCTGGTGCAATCCAACCTGACTGCGCGTGATTCGAAGTTGCAGCCAATAAAAATCACACAATTTTTTCGGGACGAGAAAATTAAAAAAACAAGGCAATTTTTGACTCCCAAGAATACGAAAGGAAAGTACTCCCGAATTTACGACGCTGGCTGACTACGTCATCCGGCGTAATTATCTGATAAAATATCCTTACTTAAGGATAAAAAACCGATGACATGTATCAAAAGAAAACATGGAGCAATAATGAGCGAAGTTGGAAAGCGTGTTGTTTAATGTTGTCTAGCTAAGGTGAACATCGCCAAAAATCATGGTTGGGCCCTATGGGTGGGTATTTTAGCTAAATTTTCAGTTTGTTAACTTGACAAAACCGTGTTGGAAAGTTTGGGGGGCTTCTTATAACTGTGTGCACTAATTATAACTGGAAAAAAAAGAAGCGGTATCAGTGAGTTTACACCCTAGCAAATCAGCACCTGCAAGTTCGCCCCTACTTTCCAAGTTTGGCCCAATATAGTGGAGCTAAAGTAAAAGGAGCAACAAAAACGTGTAACTTATTTTGTAATCTGCTATCAGCAGGGCTTCTAATATTTTGCATGGTCGCGGAGCCGCAAAATTCACGTAAATCCGCGGAATTCACAAAAACACACAAAATGCCGCGAAATTTGCTAGAAATCATATCGAATATATGACTGTACAACATATTTGAAACTTATCTTGGCTATTGGGGCTATGGGCCATATTATATCGATTGTTTCTCAGAGAAGTTTACCTCGAAAATTCCCGCGAAAATCCCGCAAAAAAAGGCCGATTTTACTGTGAATTTGTCCCTAAAAATCCCGCAAAATTTGACTTTTTTTCCGCGACTTATCAGAAGCCCTGTATCAGGCATAGTCAGGCAGTTTTCTTTTTGTTTTTTTTTCGGGGAAAACTACTTTACAGGCAAGCGGTGAATAATAAGTTGATACAGTAGTCATTAGCAAAAAACATCACAGATTTTAGAGACCAAGTTAGCACCGCTGTTATTGCAAATCTTGCCTTATCGTTGCCGTGTGGTACCTTTGTTCAAACCATCAAGTCAAACAAATTAATAATTTATTAAAAACAATAGGGGAGCAATGGAATTCTGTACTTTACTGGACGTGGTCAAAAGTATAGTAATTAATTCTGCGCAAAAAATCTTTCATGGTCTTTCATCAGTTCACAAAAGTGTGGGTTTAAAATCATCAATAATTATTTTTACACACTTTCACGCAGTTGACCTCGATCAGAAATAGAAGACAACAATTTTGCCTAGTACAAGCTAGAGAGCTTCGAAGAAGAAATAGCGGATATCCTTACCGCTGAAAAATATCAACTCGTCCTTAATCTCAGCCGTCACGATTTTTCTCTGTTCATTGTTGACTTGATTCATTAAAAAAGTATTGACTTTTTTTCTTTTAAGAACTACAATCGCCAACAAAATGAGTTGAGACACTTCACCCTAAAGGGACTTTTTGACGTTTTCCTGACTTCAAAAAGGGAAAATATAGCTTTTCCTCCCCCATCCTCTCCATACAATGTGGTGCCACTGTTCAAGATATCTTTAGAAAACAACAAAACTTTGAATGGAGGGACAGGGGAGGGGTGTGGATTCTTTTGTTCTCTGAAGTTACCCTATTTGAGTATGTCTCAACAATTTTGTCAGTGATTGTAGCTTTAAAACTTAAGCTTGCTGTTAATAGAATTCCTCGATCATCTTGTGGTTTCTGTCATGAAGAGATGAGGGCGACAAAACCTATCTAATAACTCCGGAAGTCAGATATGTTCCTTAACTAATCGGTGCAGGGCTCCAAAGGATCTTTTGTTTTTGACCAATCAGACAAAAGTCCAGATTCTGGACTATGGGAAGACAACACGCAAAGTAAATATATCAGGCATCCTTTTCCCCTCGTCTTCCAAACAAAAGGGGAAGAACACCTGATCGCAGGTTACTCATTTTGCAACATTGCTGTAAAACAAGTTGAATAGTGATGATGTTGCGCATTTACCACCCACGAATAAAACCTGTCTTGCAACAAATCAGGTTTCATGTATTAGACCGGCTTCATGTAATACAGGAATAAAACTCACAATGCAAATGTAACTGTATGTAATGCAAAGTGAGCCAGCCCCGGGCTCAAGTAATCCCTGTCCTGGCAAAAGTGTCCATTAAAAAGGTTTACGGTAATTGTATAATAATTTCAAAAGTAGGTTGAGTTTGATCGTCCGGGTGAACGTAGTCCTGAATAGGACTGTTGTTGTTGACAGTGACTGACGTTTCGACAACCTGTGCGGTAGTCATCTTCAGAGTCAAAGAGAGTTGTATCACGTCAGCTGATGGTATTATACTCTGGTTATTGATCTGATTGGTCAATTACGTCGTGATGTTATTAGTCGTCTGTCAGTTAAGCCGTGATGTTATTGGCTATGAAGACTCGTAATCAGTAATTGGTGCGTTTCGATCCGTCTATTGTCATAGTTAAACAGTCCTCCATTGTTAGTCAAATTGTCAGTTCGCCAGTCGTTCTCTCGTAGTTAGTTTTGCTTGATCTCGTCAATAAGTCGTTTGTACGGCGCTGGTAACTGCTGGCTACGATTCAGTGGCGTTTGTTCTAAGTTAGTAAACCAGCTTTCTAAAGTGAGACGTTGTTGGTAGTCTGTAGAATACGTTATACATGTCGCAGAGTCCCAGTCAATTTGATGTTTCGACTGTAAATGGTGCTCAGCAATGAGATTGTTGACGTCACCATTCCTCGTCGCTCGTTTGTGTTTGGTCAGTCGCGTGCCTAGGTTTCTGCCGGTTTCACCAATGTAAGAAGCCTGGCAGTCGCAGCATTTGATCTTGTGTACTGCTCCCTCTCTGTCCCCTGATTTGTCTTTGTCCTTGACATTAGTAAGCAGTCGCCGTTAAGTGGTTATCGGCTTGTGTGCAACACGTATGTTGTAAGGTTGTAATATACGTGCAATAGTTTCAGAGGTGCCTCTGATGTACTTTATAGTCGTTGTTGTAACAGGGCCAGAGTTGGTCTGAGTGTTGGAATCACTGTTACTATGAGTGTTCCGTCTAACAAGGTCCGTGTTGTAATTGTTATTACTTAAAACGTTGTTAAGATAAACAGTCTCGTCTTGTAGGCTGTCAGGTGAGTAGCAAACTAGTTGCGCTCGACATTATGGACCTACTCAACCCTTGTTTGACTTCGACATACTTTCAGTACAACGGCAAACACTACAAACAATTACACGGTACAGCTATGGGCTCGCCAGCTTCTGTTGTTGTAGCAGAAATTGTCATGCAAAACATCGAGGAACAAACTGTACCTCTTACGTTACGTTGACGACACATTCACCGCCGTACACAAAGACGGAATCGACGATTTTCACGAATACCTTAACAGACAGAACGCGGACATACAGTTCACCAAGGAGATCGAAGAAAATGGTAAGGTACCTTTTCTAGACTGTTTGATCACTCGCGACAACAACAAACTAAAAACGACTATTTACAGAAAACCGACGCATGCCGACCGATTACTAGACCAGTCTTCGTTCAACCCGACCTCTCACAAGGCTATACTACTACCCGGACTCTGACGAGACGAGCGCAACTAGTTTGCGACTCACCTGACAACCTACAAGACGAGACTGATTATCTTAACAACGTTTTTAGCAAGAACAATTACAACACGGACTTTGTTAGACGGAACACTCATAGTAACAGTGATTCCAACACTCAGACCAACTCTGGCTCTGTTACAACAACGACTATACCGTACATCAGAGGCACCTCTGAAACTATTGCAAGTATATTACAACCTTACAACATAACGTGTTGCGCACAAGACGATAACCACTTTACGGCGACTGCTTACTAATGTCTACTTACTAACTACGAGAGAACGACTGGGAACTGACAATTTGACTAACAATAGAGTATGGAACGCCAGCACTGTCACATGTCTTCCGATGAGTATTATATGCATTCGGGACACCATTATATCTAGTACTCATACCTTTATTAGCGGTTCGTCAATGAATATATTGACATATTTTCCTTATATACGGAGTCCATTAACAAATATATTGCGTGCCTGCTGTGATACACGTAGTGTATTTTTCATTATATCGCGTGCTTTTGTCGATATGTACAGTGCACGTTTTACTATGTGTTGTCAAAACTTCGACCATTTTGGAAACTTTGAAGTACGTGGAGGAGTGCTTTCAAAGAGAATGCCAATGCGAAACATTCTCAGGGAAAGAAAAGAAAGAGGTTTTCATCTTTCTTACAAAATCTGTCAGGAGCTAGTAGTCTGTCGTTAGTGATGAGGTTTTCTGGACCGAAGATT
Organism: Porites cylindrica; assembly: GCA_964035525.1. Lineage (NCBI taxonomy): Eukaryota > Metazoa > Cnidaria > Anthozoa > Scleractinia > Poritidae > Porites > Porites cylindrica. The sequence goes on from OZ037779.1 coordinate 33,927,594, forward strand.
TAATAGAAGAGACTACGAAGGGACTTCACGACTCGTACACAATTCTAACCCTTATTGAACATGACATGTCTGCCCGATTGAACTGTTCGCTACGCAATCTTTTACCTCGACTCTTCGTCTCGTACTACACATGCTGGCTTTCGGAACGAAGACGCAGAGAATGCGAGTGTCCCCTACCCTGAAGTTCAGGAAGAAGCTCCCGATTCTAATCCAGACGGGCAAGCACTAGAAGCAGAGCCAGATGGACTCGAGGTAGAAGATCACTAACTGGGAAATTCGATTGATTTATGTAATATTTATGTTATGGCATTGCTGGCTATATATCTCAGGTATCTGACGTTAGACAGACTCGTTCATATCCGAATATTAATAAACATAATGTTAAAATTCAGGAACTACTATACTGCCATCGTAAAGGCACTCGAGCAAGTTCCCCATGTTAGTTACTTAGTGAGGTCTACTCTCACTAGCACTCTGCGAAGGTCTTCTACCTCGAATCCATTTGGATCTGCTAGTTCTTATGCCCGTCCGTCAGGATTAGAATCGGGAGATCCTTGCTCGAGTTCAGGGTAAGGGGCACTCTCATTCACAGCATCTTCGTTCCGAAAGCCGGCATGTGTAATACGAAGACTCGAGTTATAAGATTGGCTAGAGAACTGTTAAATTGGGTAGACATGTCATGTTCAATAAGGGTTAGAATTGTGTACGAGTCGTGAAGTCGATTCGTAGTCTCCTCTATTAAATCTTCGGTCCAGAAAACCTCATCACGAACGCACAGACTGCTGACTCCTGACAGATTTTGTAAGAGAGATGAAAATCCCTTTTGCTTCTTTCCTTGACAATGTTTCACCTTGGCATTCTCTTTGAAAGCACTCCTCCACTTCAAAGTTTTCAAAATGGTCGCCCAAGGAACTCAAAGACTCGAACCAGTCCACGTTAACTGCAAGGCCCGCAAAGCATTGTAGGCCCAAAAATAAATTCGCGATACAGCGAAAAATAATTATCAGCACCATGAAAAAATAATTCTCAATACTTGTATTAAAAATAATTCGCAGTACCACTAAAAAATTATTTGTGGTACGCATGAAAAGTTTATTCATACAACAACATAAAAAAAGTAAACAGCCTTAATAAAAAATAATTCATGCAGCTAAAAAAAAATTAGCAACACACTAAAAAAATCCTGTGTAGTGATGACAAAAATACACAACGGGTCCATAATAAATGCTGCACTGGCCAAAAACGTCACTTGTGATGCCATTTTATTATATTAATTTTGACCAGAACGGGCCTCCATAACATTATATGTCATAACAAAGATATGTACAAGGAATCAAAAATGACACTTACAAGACTGACAATCAGCGTTTTGTGCATCCTTTCCAGGTGCCCAACAATATTGTCTTGTCGAACGGCCATGACCAGCCGGGGGCTTGCATTTCCCTCCAAAGCACGCATCGTAGCAGTCATTATTGTTCGTGCCCAAAGCCAAGGAATTATTACTGTTCATAATAGACTCCCATCGTATTGTTTTAACGTAGCAAAGATTTATATTCTTCTCGATGCGTACACCTCCATCCAAAATAGAAGTAAGAGAAGGGAGGTTGATTTCTTGCAGTCCGTCATTCTCGTAGATGACGAGAGAATAATCGAGAAAAAGCTCCTTTCCTCTGATGACAGCAAGGTTGGGAAACATTTCTTTTAAACTCCGCTCGCCGTACACTAATGAAACCAGCAAATAACCCGTAATTTCTGTTAGTTTGGGAAAGCGAAGCTGACTCATTACCTCCGGACGTGCTTGTCTCACGATTTGTATTTGAATGCTCCCTTCGAATGTTGTGCAATTTTCCAACATTTCACAACCTTGGCATTTGTGTTTAGTTACTTTCAGAGCCAAAGCTGAATTCGACGTGGAAGGAATAAACGATTGCTCAGGCTTACATACTACGAATTCAAGAAAAGAATGAAAGAATTGTTAAAACACAATGAACAAATTTCGGTCGTGGTAAAATTATCGACTATGATCTTCGACATGCTTCCGCTAAAGATGTTCACTGAAAATCATTTAGGCTAAACTTAGTTTACTTACACTTGAATTCCATTTCAACCCCATAGTTGACATCGCTGCTTGAAATAAGCAGAAAAATAAGGAGGAATTTGTTGTTCATATTGTTACGGACGAACAAAATACGACTCTGCAAAAGCAAGCGCCACCGATCAAATCCGCTGTCTTGTAAAATAAAATTGTGCGCTCAATTCAAACAGCCAAAAGTCAAACTCAGGTGACTGTTAGCGCAGAGATGCTAATCTATTCGAAATTATAAGTAGCAAAAACCCCTAGTTTAAAGCCAAAACTAGAATAAGCAGAAGCCCATCAAATGGCAAGTCGTTCAGTAAATATGTACTTGGTACTTTTCGGCCCAGCGATGATTGTTTCTACGAAGGAAGTTTATTCCTATAAAACACCTGCGTCATTCGGGTCCATTCCCAGTTCAGTGAACATGAATGACGTGTCTTTTTCTAAACTGAACATGGGAATGTGACGTCTGGTCTGAAATTCTAAATCTGGCCATTCATCGTTTGTTTATTCATTTCCAAACTATTTAATGATAACAGTTTTTTGGAAAAATCATAAACGATGGCTTTTTTTTTAATCATGCACAGATGGCTCACTGTAAAATGAAAAGAGCCAATTTGGCCCCAAAAATGGGGCCGAAACGGGTGAGTCCAGAATGGTACTGTTTTGGGGCCAATTCAGCCCCACTGAGATGGGGCTGTTTTAGTACCAAAATTTGGGGCTAAATTGACCCTTGCATCGAGGCCAAATTAGACCACTAGGGCCATTCTGGATTTTCCCCTCAAATTTTGGCCCTCTTAAAAGCTACCCCTCCAAAAGTAGCCGATTCAGCCCCATATCTGGCCATTATGGTTTTTTTAATTTGGGTGGGGGCCTACAGATTTTTTCCCTTAATTAGGTATTAACAAATGATGAAACCAAACTAAGGCTTATTTCAAACATTTATTCAGTTCTGAATAAGTTACTGTGATCTGTGTACATCGTAACAACACGTATTCCAACCTACTTATGTAACATTATCTTCGGTTAATCTCAAATTTTCTAGATTGAACATTTAGAATTATTGGAGGAATTAAATTGGCCAAGAGAGACACTTGTCTTCTGTGCGATCAAAGTAACTACTTCTTAAAACGGTTTTCACAAAAGACAAAGTCAAAATCATAATCAGCATCATAGGAACACTTAAAACCTATAGTGAAAATCAAAAATTGGAGTTGTAAAGGGTTTCATTAATTAAAGCTCACCAGAATTGGAGTCAATTAAGGTTTCTTTTATAACTCCCCTTTTGAAAAGAAAAAAAAAGATTGTGAGAGTTGGTCAAGTTCTCCAGCTAACAATTCCGACAATGTATATTGGATTGAAGCAAAAGAGTTGTAAGAGCAATAATGAACTAAGATGCTTTAGCTATATCACTTTTCAAGCTTCTGATTATGACTCCGACTCTGTCTACCTTGCTAGTGTGAGCCTTAAATGACTTGACCTAATCCTTTTGAAGGGTGGTTTTCACTCGCGACAAAGTCAGGGTCAAATTCAGAGTAGTAAGAGCACTCATCACCTAGTGAAAATCAAAAATCAGAGTTGCAAGGGAAGTCATAACTAGAAGCTTGATGGAATTGGAGTCATCACAACTTTCTATTCTTCAGATTCTGCTTATGATGTAGAAAACCAGATTAAGCAGGGGTGGAATCGTTGAAGGATAAACCATGCTTTATAGTTTTCACTAGATCAAAAGTGAAGGAGTCATAATTGGAGTAATTATACCCTGTCAGTGTTTTATCTAGATCAACACTCTATGCTTTTGATTACAGTTCCAACTCTATATCTTACTAGTAAATCAGCCCTTAATGACTTGGCAAATGTTTTAAACTATATTTTACTCCACAGATATTATGTTTAAAAAATCTTGCCAAATCTTGGTCTATAAGGGTGAAAGAAAACTTCCATGAAAAAAACTTCGACAATTTGGCTACACCTTGCAAGGTTGTCCTGAATTTACATTCAGCAAGAACTGAGGCATTTGCCAAGTCATTAAAAAAGGGAGGAAACTTTGACAAGTGTCTACCCCAGTCCACTTTCAAGCAATGCCTGATCTAGAAAAGTCAAGATGGCTTTGCATTGAGTGTATGATACATTCAACACATAAAAACACCCAAGCAATACTATCACTGCATCGATCTTCTTCTGAGGAAGCTGGCAAATAATGCCTCCCTTTATCACAACAAAATCCTGAATTTTCCTGTCAACATCTGCATCCCTCTGCAATAAAAACAAATGTCTTAATTTTAGAAATGATAATAACAATAATCAAAACACAACAAAGAGTGCGTACACATAAAAAGTCAGTATGGTCATAACAATACTATTGTCAAAAAAATGTTGGTTTAATTACTTCTTTCCAGTTTTCAGGTATGCATGTATGGTATACTGTATAAATTATAGTTTGTTGAAATTATGCTTCCTTTATGTCATGGGAAAAAGAATGATAGCATAATTATGTCTAATACATTCACACATCATTGAGGAGGTGTGCATGTCCTGATACAAGAAGATTATTTTACTACATGTATTTCCCACCAATCAAGAAATTTTGCAGCTGTAAATCAAAATTCATTAAGTATTATGTAGCCTTTATTATTCTGTGAGGTTTGGTGTAGTCTGGTGACAGGAATGGCCCCCAAGGGATACCTTCATAACAAAAGCTAACTTGCATCTCAATTCTGTCTGACTTCCACTTGTATCTAAGCTTCCCAAGCATTTAGGGTTCAGTGTACAGTTGAGTTTGTAGCACTCCTGTGGTATTTTGTATGACAACTGAATATCAGGAAAAACATTGTATTCCGAAAACACCTACCTCTACAATAGTGATAACTTCCTTCCGAAGTCCTCTTAGCACTCTGATCAATGCCGCAGAACCTTGTTCACTACCAAAAGGATGCCTGCCTTTCTATTTCTACCATAGGAGAAATGTTATTAAATTAAAACTGGTTTCCTTGGAGCACCAAGTTTATTTACACACAGTTCTGAGTAGTTCTGGGAGCAAATTGACTGACAGACCCTCTTACCTCAATCACACCTGCAGAATTCTGCAACCTAAAATTCTATTTCCTAATTCTATACATAATTTTATTATTATAATTCACATTATTCTTTCAACCCTTTAAACCTTAAGAGTGATCAGCATCAAATTTCTCCTTATAATATCAATGCTTTGCAAAACAGAGTGTTCATGAGAATTATGGACATGATCACACAATTTGCTTGATATTTTATCAACTTCTTCCCACTACTTCTGTAGGAAATGAATACAACAAATGAGAATTCAAATTTTGATCTTAGGGTTTAAAGGGTTTTAAATTTCTCAATTATTAATGCATTTATTTTGCACTTATTTATCAGACAAGAGAAATAATGCATTGGTAAGGTAAACCTTACTTTAAAACAAAACAAGTACTGAAATCTACACTGTAAATGTATAACCAGACCACACCATCCTTACCATCTTCTTTAGTTGAAATGGCTTTAAGGTTCTTTCATTCTGTTTATCATTCTCCCTGTTTCAAATAGGGGACAGTGAGGGGATGGAAGAAGTGCTTTTTAACTCCTCCACTGGCTTAACTACAGAATACAGGGTCACTTATTTCCTTATCATTAGATAATAAAAGCATCTAATGACTCGTTCTTCAAAGCCTTCCGACAAGGTGGACTTGAGTGACCCTGAATTCTGTCTAATCAAACGTGGTTAAAACAGCTCAGACTTTTGCATCTGGTAGAAAGAAAGCGAATCAGGGCGGCTTACCTGGTCTTACCATCGGCTTTTTCCAGCAAAGTCTTGGAAAGCGTTTGTTATATTTGTGCAGTTCATCTTGAAAACCGTTGCGCCTCACGAGGCTTCTGTCTCCGATTCTTCACAACGAACTTCAAGAGCGAAGCGATGGATCAACGACGGTTCATAGTTCGAAAATAATTAGTAACAACACCTTGAATGTCCTTTGATGCTATCGAGAAGTATATTACAAGACTCCTGATCCCCAAAGAAACTGGCATGTTCGCAACCGTTGCAGTACTTTCAAATGGACGTCAAAAGGACGCCACCAAAGAGCATGTGCTCAGGGAAAGCCCGCTGACCAATTGAGCATTGTTTCACCCGATTCACTCAATGGGTACTGGGTATCACCCGTAAAAATAGGGACCTTAAGATACCCTGGACGCGGCGGTAAAGAGAACGGAGAAAGCATGGAGCGAGGACGCCGCCGCCTGACGAGAGAGGATAAAGTAATGCTTTCGTGTTTTAATTCCATAACTCGTGAAGTCTTGCTTGATTGATACCTTAACGATCTTTTATTGGAAGAAAAATTTGTGCTGCCGGCTATGACTCCAGTTTCTCTAAAAAAAAACCGAATTTCTTCGAGGGAAACTTGAGGGTATGATCGGAGTTCAGGTTATCAGCTATTTGCTTGTTTTTTCGCTTTCCGTTGTTCTAGATCTTGCTTTAAAACGATATGGTTCTGTTACGAGAACTTCCCGTACTAAGGCGAGATTTTGGTCTTCAGACCGCTCCATCGCTGAACTGAAAGTAAACAAAATAAAATTATAAAAGTTAATAAATGAACCATGGCGTCTTGTTCAAGATCTCAATTTTCTCCGACACGTTTAAGTTTATTACAAGCCTAGATTTTTTGTTTTTCAACAATTTTTATTCCACTTCTTGTCTCATAAAGTTTTCAAATACTATCCCAAAGCGAGAACGTTGTCCCCTTAAAAACAAGCAGTTATAGTGTTACATTTGTGTCGAACGACTCAGCACTTTCATTCTCACTTGCCGCCAAAACACTGAACCCAAAAGGCTTGATAGCAAAAAAATAAGAGGCAATCTTGAGAGAACACCTCACTAAAAACACTTAAATGTGTCTCTTGAAGTAAAACGGATCGAAAATCCTGTACGAAAAGCAATTTCTGCACTGAAAACAAGAAAACCAACTCACCGTTTTAAGAGGCGGCCAAACTTCTAGTTTTCACCGTCGCGACTTCAGGTCAACGCTGTGGCATTATGCTAATTAGTTCCAAGAATTGAACATTTCACTTCCGGTTGACGTCCTCCTCGGCCGCGTCCAGAGTATCCTAAGGTCCCTATTGCGTGGGAAGACGCCGTACAGGGACTAGGCATGGCAATGTCTACCATAGCGTCAGAGCAAAACAGGGAAATGTTGTTTATCGGCAACTTGTTTTACAAACAGTGAGATCTCTTCGTGTTGTTTCACTAGTGTTTCGAGGGCACGACCTCCTGAAAATCGCAAATATTAATCCCGAGCAAGAAGCCACACTTTCGCTATGGAAAAAAAAAAAAGTTCCCCGAGAGAGCGGCCGAAATGGAAATGGGTCTTGGTCTTCCCCTAAAAGGCGCTTTACCGAACGTCCGTACGGAGCCACACTAGCCGGGAAATAAGAAACGCAACCATAAGTGAGTTTAGTACCTACCTTAAAAGTAGCAAATCTAGGGAACAGTTTCTTTTACGGTTAACTTTTTTTACCCTGTTTACGGCTAACGGTTAAAATTTTTCAATTTTTACGGCTATCGACTAAATTTTTGGCCGTTTTACGCCTATCGGTTAACCCCATTGAGACCCTCTTATACCATTTTTTAGATGTTCGAAAATCCTTAGAGAGGTAGGCAAGCAAGAAATTTTACAACAAATGTTCCGAAAATTGTAGATCTCACATAGTGTTCCGAACAGATATTTTCCAAAAATCAACGTTGGGTGCCCCTGTTGACGTGAATCGTTCACCCGCCGAGTCAAGAGAACTGATAACCGCCATCATAGATATGTCTTGTCGTGAAGATGGCTTATTTCTATTTGTTGTTACTGCTGGAGTGTCATATGAGTGATCAGAGCGCTCGGTTTGATAGATTCGAATAGGGAATGGAAAAAATATATATATATAAAGCAGTGTTATTGACTGGATCTTAGATTAAAATACGTCATATATATTCATGACATTTACGGCGTCAGACACCTGACATGAATAAAAGCGTGTTCCACGAATCAAAGCCGTTATTTTAAGGCTTGCCCACCGAGGTCATTCTAAGAGTAGGGGACAAAGACCTCGCTGGTGTGATCTATTTTCTATCATCACGAAAATGTTCGATTGGATCATCTGTCTACCTTACCAAACTGGTTAGCATTAGGTAACATCAGCTGAAGTCAGATTGCTTCTTTCAGCAAAATTACGTGAAGAACAGCTTAAGTTCAACTTTATTGTGTAATATAAAATAAGATAGAAAAACTCCACTGTAATGCTTTGAACCCGGGTAACTTGCTTTATAGCCTACATCCATATCCACTACACCATCGAGGACTAGCTGCCAAATCCAATAATTTTTAAAATATAGATGTCCTTATGCCGTACCCCATTATAATATTTGAAAGCTAGCCGTTTTCAGTTCAGTGCTTAACCCTAATCACTGCAGACCAGCTAGTGTTTAACTCTCTACTGTGTTCTCTCCATAACTGGCGCTCTGTAGTTGTCGTTTGTTCAGCTATTCTAGCCTCATTCTACATTCCAGTCTCGTTCCGTTATGAAAATAATGCGTTGTGTAAATTTCATAAGGTGTCCAATCTGGCTGCACTCGATGTTATCTAATGCTAACCGTTTTGATCCATATAATGTTCGGATCACTATAAATACTCTCAGCTAGGAAATCCGAACAGATGAAAAATTTTTAAGGGATAAAAATATGCCTATATCTACGGTTTAAATACTAAAATGCGTTCAACAATTCTATGTTTAAGTGGTTTTGAACTCTATTTTCGTTGGGTGCCCCTGACGTCAATACAAAACTAGAAATACGTGTATCGACCTCGTTGAGTTGGGTTCTTTGCTCAGCAGTCGTTTCAAAATGGCTAAACGAGCAGGTTCGTTTTGGAGATGTCTTTTGCATTGAAATTTCGAAGACAATTTGCATTTTTAAGCATTTTTTGTCAAAACTTACCAGGAGTGCTTCCCTTGCTCTTAGTACGAGGTCAAGAATGTTGGCGTGTGATTTGGGTGTTACGAAAACTAAGACCCTCAAAAACTAAGACCTAAGATCTAAGACTCGTCTTAGTTTTCGAGATTACGAAAACTAAGACCCCCTAAAATCGAATCCGTCGAAATATAAAGTCAAATTGTAACCGAAATAGGTCTGATCTGTCAAATTATATCATGTTCGTTCCTTTCCACCGAGTTTTAGGTCAAATTTAACGGTAAATTTAGGGGTCTTAGTTTTCGTAATTTCGAAAACTAGGACCCGTCTTAGTTTTCGTAATTACGAAAACTAAGACCCCCACCAAAACAATCTCTAAAATTTCTACAAAGTCGAATTACGACCGTTTGAAGACTATAATCCGTAACACAAACAAAAACAAAAAACTACTACAAAAACTACTATCATCCGCGTGCTTAGACGATCCGCTTCTTCTAACGATTTGCAGACATACATTATCAATATTGCGGCTTTAAGAAGAGGATGAAAGCTATAGACTACCTACGTATAATTGCACACTGAAAATATGCCTTACCCCTATAATTTTGGTTGTTTATCCTTCAAGTCATAAAATTGGTTTTCCACTGGAGATGGATTTTTGTCTTCGTTGCGGGCTGACATGTCGCTGCGACCCGAAAGCCTGATCGCTAAGTGGTCAACGGCGTTATTGGTTAAACATCACACAAAAATATGGATTTTTTTTTTCCTTTTCTTGCCAGGTCATAGATAGAAAAGTTCTTTTATGAAAAGGGCGAAAAAAGGAGAATATGCTACATTGCGTTTTTCTAGCGTTTGTTTTTATCGTTGCCACCCCGGAGATCACCGGGTTACAATGCAAAGGTAGTTGAGGGGTAGGGGTGGGGGGCAAGGAGAAATAGTCTGTGAGGGATAATCGCTAAAATCACACATGAAATAATAATAAAAAAAACGAATGAGTGAATGAATTTCCTGTACTAGCAAAGCATCGTCTCGAGAATTGGAGTTCTAATTTCAGAACAATAAAATAAACAAACAATCAATACAAAGTGAAGATTGCGTGACAGTAGGTTGCCAGAGGTCAGGATTCCCGGAAAAACATCCATCTCCAGTGGAAAGCCAATTTCATGATTTAAAGGATAAACAACAAAATTAAAGACCAATAGTGGTAAGGCATATTTTCAGTGTACAATAGATACGTAGGAAGTCTCTGGCTTTGGTCCTCTTTTTAAAGCGAGTCTTCAAATTCTCAGCGGATCGTAGATCAGCACGCGTATGATTGTAGTTTTTGTTTGTCTTACGGATTATAGTCTTCAAACGGCCGTAATTCCACTTTGTAGAAATTTTAGAGATTGTTTTGGTGGGGGTCTTAGTTTTCGTAATTACGAAAACTAAGAGGGGTCTTAGTTTTCGAAATTACGAAAACTAAGACCCCTAACTTTAGCGTTAAATTTGACCTAAAACTCGGTGGAAAGGATCGAACATGATATAATTTGACAGATCAGACCTATTTCGGTTACAATTTGACTTTATATTTTGACGGGTTCGATTTTAGGGGGTCTTAGTTTTCGTAATCTCGAAAACTAAGACGGGTCTTAGGTCTTAGGTCTTAGTTTTCGAGGGTCTTAGTTTTCGTAACACCCGTGTGATTTAGTCTCTTCGATGCTTTCAAGAGCTTGTATTCTCTTCTTCTGTTCGTTCAGCTCCAATTCAATTCTCAGAAAACCAGCGCAGTAAAATATAATCGATAAAACAGAAAATATCGAGGCAAAAGACGGCAAACTCTGTTTCTGAGAGGTCATTTTGCTCTGACTGCAATTGGAGTCTGTATGTACTCCGAGTGTACGGCTACTTTGTTTCAGCTGTTATTCAATACCTAGATCACAAGTTTGGGTATCGTGCCAGCATTATTCTGCTGTTTATAACATATGTGAAACTTCCTTTTTATGATTTCCGATACAAAGGTTAGGTTATTGATACTTTCGAGTGATCATTTTTCATTTTTCAAAGATAGTTGCTTCTACGCGGCGTTTTCTTCCAAGTGTATTCTTTTCAAACTAATCATGATGATAAGATACTTCTCTTTATGGTAACTCTAACTATTATCAATCTTGTCAGTTGAAGCAAGTTGAAGTTACCGGAAAGCTACGTCCTAACAGTTTATACCCGGGGCCGGCGTATTTACCATTTACAAGTTAAAACCGGCAATTCCGGTTTTCCGGTTTGGTTTCGTGCTATCCGTTTGGGAGGCTTCAGAAAATATGGGCCGTGATTTTTTCTTCTCTTTTAGTATGTTCAGCTGATTTGGATATAATTTTTAACCGTTTGTTCTCCGGCCCACCACGTCAACTTTTATAGTTCTATGTTTATGCACAAGAACCTAGCCTGTTCCAGACGTGCAGATCGTGGGGACAGTACAAAGAGATTTGAGCAGAAAAAAAAAACAACAAGGGGTAGGGGTGAGAGTGAGGGAACTCCCTCCTTTTTTTCCTCCTTACTTTTCTCTCGCTCTCTTCCATCGCGCCGCACTCCATTATCCGAACGCCTGGAACAGGCTAACAAGAACCGGGTAGGACGGGAAGTTCGTGTAAATGGTAAGCAACTCCGGAGAACTACGACCCGGAAAGCTAAGTCCCGGAAAATTAATACCTGGAAAACTAAGGCCCGGAAAACTTTTAAAGGAAGCAACTTGTGAAGGAGCCAGCTGTTTTAGAATTTTATGTGATAAAATTGCTTGAGTCCCTTACCCACAATTAGAACCATTTCAGAACTATGCAAAACCTTTTTAAAAAGTATCGGGGAAGGAAAGAGACTTCGACCACCATTAAAAAAACTAGCCAATACCTCTTTATTAAGAGACCTTCCCTAGAAAGTATATCTTAGGTCTGTATGATAAAAACAGTGCCGCATAGTACTGTTTCACCTCAGATATGATGTATAAATGGTATAAAAGGTTGGTTTACAAGCACTCAGATTTTTTGGCAAGATTTTGCAAAGTAATCTTGTAGAACGCAGAAAATTCGGTCTGATTTTTTTTCAGGCCTAATTAATCTACGGTGATCAAGATTCATTATGGCTCTTAAATGTGATCAAGGATGATTACCAGTTTTTGAGTGTACATATGAGGCTATCAACTCGATGTAAGATTTGGTTCACTCTTGAGCTGTTTGCAAATTATTTTTCTCTAAAATCACTTAATTTTCTTTAATTGTGTGGCACATAAACACAACGTATTTCATATGAATTTTAAAAAAAGTAAACTTGAGCCTGCGATCACTTGAAAACTAGTAACTTGTCAGCGAATAACTTCAAAAAAATTCTTGAGCTCGATTGGTCGACACCTGAGTCCGCGATACGGTCAAGTGCTACTGGTCAGCAGGTACCCTGTTTTGACAGGTTTGACAGCTGTCAATTGATCAAAACATTGATGTCCAATACGTGTGCATTATCAGTTTTTCTGTGCTCCCAAACTAGCTAAAAGTATTGGATTGAACGTTGTTCGCGATCTAGTAAAACAATTAACTGGTCAGCGGACAGCTTCCAAATAAATCACGTCACCTCGATGAGTTGACACATGAGCCCGCGATATGGTCATGGGATACTCGTCAGTGGCTATACTGTTTTGAAAGCTGTCAATCGACCATATTGTGAATCTCCTATATAAAGGATGTGGGCTTGGCAAGACACGCCTGAGACACCCCTCCCTTCCTTTTGATAGTCTCTCCTACCCCACCCGTACAATCTGTAGACGCGTACGTACGGAAGTTCGTAAGTACGTACGCTCGGTCAGTCACGTGACAACCAAACGAAAAGAGGTTAACCATATTCCATGAGTATGGGGCTCTGTCCCACGCAATCTTCGCGCGAGTGGGAGCCCCGCTATAAACAATCTCAGTACTAGTCAAATTGCTGTAAACGACAACTGTCTCTTCCGGCGACCTCCACGCAACGTTTAGATCTTAACGTAACGTGGACACGTAATGAGAAATACTTTCTAAGTGGGTCCAAACATGACATGTTTCGCCCCCTAACATTTGAATTTTGAATGCCGTTTAAGTACAATGTAGGCGTGCCGCTCTCTACTAAGACTTGACCGAAACCGGAAACCGCGCATGACAAGTCTCTGGCACCCTAGGGTGGACTGTTTCAAGGCTTGAAGCATCTGACCTGATTTATTTTCCCACAGTGATCGAATAGAATAATTCTTAAAAGCAAGTGTGCTGTTTCTGAACGAGAAATATTTGTGACAAAAGAGAAAAAAATATCTTGCAGATTAGCATAAACGACTGAAGCCAGCCGCTTATTAAAGTTTTCGTATTTCTCGTGTTTATTACCTTGATTTGCTTTTTGGTTTTAACGGTTTGTCAGTATTCAAAATTCGTTACTTTGAAGGAGGCTTTTTGTTCAGGACCACATTTCGACGTCATCTAACTGTGATCTATTACTGATTAGTAAAATCGAGCTAGTGGTCTATTATCAATGATGCGTTGTTCTGATTGGTTGAGCTACTGCTAGGCTATATGTTATAGCCAACCAGTAGCGAAAAGGGCGGGCTTTGAAAACCAAAACAATGGCGACTGAATCGCGTTTTGCTAGCTACAGTTGTTTTGTCTCGATATTTTTGACCAACTAATTGGATTTTACTAAAACAATTATTCCTCTCGCCCTCATGGCCTCTTGAGTCAATAGTCCTATTGACTTAGAGCCCATTCGGGCTCGAGAAATAATTGTTAAATAGACAAACAGCCACATGGAGCAGCCCTCCTAACCGTAATTGGCTCGATATCCTAACCGTGAAACAATGGGAAATGATGATAAACAATGATGTGTTATTATTTTCTGCGATCAATGAAGAAACACCTTACGAGCAGCTCCTACATTACTGACATGGAATCTATTTGTTTTGCACGGGAGAGGTTGCTAAGCACGAAAGAAGCTTCTTGATGTAGTATTATTACTTATATTGTCTATATTAAAATACCGTTACAAACTTCAGTAGTGGTGACAGCTTCCGCCTTTAATACTCCTGCACTCGCTGCAACACAGATGTAATATCCTATATGTTTCTTATCACTAGCGAGCCGTTAAACTGCTGGCTCCGCCCAACAGGCAGCTGACCTCCCTGTTTCTTCCAGCTGATGACGGGTTGGGGATCGCCAGTTGCGCTACAGTTGAACATAAAAGTGTCGCCTACCCACGCGACAACTTTTGCTGGTGGATTAACAGTGAAGCGAGGAGGAGAAACAACAACTAAGAGAGTTTTCTTTTCAACGCGTCCCAACAGGTTTGATGCGGAACAGAAGTAAAAGTCAGAGTCGCCTTTACGGGCATGTAGAATTTGCAATGCACTGTTGTTGTACTTCATCCTCTCCTGGGGTAACTGGCCCGCTGACTTTCTCCAAGAGACCAGTGGTGTAGGGTACCCAGTCACGTGACAAACTGGAAGGGTGTAACTTTTTCCGTCGATGGCGTAATGAGGTCCCGGATGGATAGAATCGCGAGGATAAACTGCAAAAAATATTAATTTTGTAAAATTTGGAACCAGAATCAGCATATCGTATAATTTAGTCTAAACTATAATTAAACAAGTTTATAATTGTTCTCAATTATTAAAGCTCGGATGAAAATGACAAATTTGGTTTTCGTTTGGACTAAACATGCTAATTAGCTTAGACAAAACATGGAGTGCTCAGACCACTTCAAAACAACTGTAAATTTAACAGTTTTATAATTTCGCCTCTGCACTGACTTCCCTGTGAAAAGATCTCTAGATTGTTTAAGGAAAACCCGGTCATATGGACCCTATATTTATCACCAGTCGATGCTCATCTCGAAAACTTTTGAGTGATAGTTGGGGACAGGATATAGGATGTTCTTACTCCAACAACACTAAGAAGTGAAAAAAGTGTAAACTATGCACTTCATATTGTGACAGAAGAACCATCAACCCGTTAATCTCTCTTGCATGCCTAAAACGAATATTTTGGCTTCATATCTAAACTACTTATTAACTGATGGATAAGGAATGGATTTCTAACAATCGAATCACCCGAGTCACAACAAACTTACCATTCACCACAAGTTGTACCAGTGCATGCGCCTTTCCTAAGATGTTGACAGCTGAACAGTTATATTTTCCCGCTTCATTTCCTGCCACGTTTTTTAACAGCAACTTTCCTCCTGATACCGTTGAAGGACTTAATTGTGACTCACTGTTCATTTTACTCCATTGTATTGCGGGTCTAGGATTACCACTCACTGAACACTGAAACGAAGCTGATCCACCCTCGTTCACTGTAAGTGTTTTGGGGGACACAGCAACAACAGGAGCTGAAATCGAGTCACCAGGTTCTCCTTTAGCTCCCGGCATGCCTACAGGACCCAAGTCTCCTTTTTGTCCCTTGAGTCCAACATCGCCCTCTGGTCCCACAGGTCCCATGATTCCTTGCTTACCGGTCTTTCCTGGCAATCCCATAATACCCTGGTCGCCTTTATTCCCAGGTCTTCCCTTTGGTCCCCTTTTACCCCGAGATCCTTTCTCTCCGATCGGTCCAGGTGGACCGGGAGGGCCTGGGAGATACGTACCACTTTGTGATATCAGCTCTGATAAAAGTT
Source organism: Porites cylindrica (assembly GCA_964035525.1). Taxonomy (NCBI): domain Eukaryota; kingdom Metazoa; phylum Cnidaria; class Anthozoa; order Scleractinia; family Poritidae; genus Porites; species Porites cylindrica. Next base: position 33,943,283 of record OZ037779.1, read on the forward strand.
TATTTATTTTAACCATGGTATTCGCTGCGTTTTTATTTTCCGTCCTGTTCTTGATATCATCAGTGTTGCGCTTGTCTCTATGTAGTTTGGTGAGCTGAAGGTCTAAAACAAGAAATTGCATACAATGAATTTGTCAAATAACAATACAACAGAGGGGGGGAGGTGTCTCCAAGGAAATCTGTGGTACAGTCCGCCTGCCAGTATGACGTCACGTCTCGCGTCAGTGACTTTCAAAATGGCGAGCAAAGTGTTCATCGAAGAAACGGATAAAAATTTCGATTTTATCACTGAAATACTATCCCGATTTCTTGGATTTGGAGATTTTAAGGTTTCTATTGTCATAGAAAACTAGACTTAAGTACTTTTTTGGAATGGAATGTCCAGTGGTGTAATGAATTTTAAAGATTCCTATCTATCGTCGAGCAAATTTTACGGGCAATCATGCCGACTGGTCACACTTTTGAGGGCCAGTTCACAGCAATATTGAGGAGTTTAGACACAGCAATAGGAGATTCTTCAAAGGATGTAATATACTTTAAATTGTGCGTATTTTCAGCTCTTCAGAGGAAGTGGAGCGCTACATCATTCCTCTCAAAGTTCGCTTAGCTGTAGCGTTGAAAGAGGAAGCTAAATGACAGAGAGATTGGGCATACACCTGTGATTCTGTGATTAAATCCCGAAAACCAATAACAGGTTTCGTTTAATTATTTTTTGGGGGCAAACCCAGTGGAGATTTTAGGTTGATAATATTGATGATTAAGACAATGTACAAAAGACAAGTTAAAATTTCGCCCGTCGGTCACTGGTGGGTGTCGGGTGTAAATTAGTACAGTTTGTGGTGTAGTGTGTGTTGTTTGTCATGCTGTTAACTAACGTTGAAAAAAATTCAGCTGTTTCAGAGGAGGGGCATGTCTTGACAGCTTATGGTTTTTTCCTGGTCGTAAGCTTGGCCAGTATGCAGATCAAGAGTTTTTGAAATCCCTTTTCCACAATAAAACTCCGGACTTACGCTTAAAATATATATTGATCCAAGTGCATGACCAGCAGGGTCAGCAGTAAGAGTAAAGAAAGAAAAGGCCAAAAGGAAAAATAGTGTTAAAAAGCTGGTGGAGCTGTATTTATCAAACATACATTTGAGGAAAATTAGCTTAAGGTATCATCCAGGGTAAAAAATCATAGTTTTTCGAAATTTGGAATTTTTAAATGATTAAATAGAGCTAATGAAGAGCTTTCTTTTAAAAAAAATTCCAGGGAAAAATGTTTTTTCTGTGCAGACTTATGGAGCGCAAAAGTTTTTTCTATGCTTATTATTTTAATTGATCGTTGACAAGTCCTGTCATACTTGATACGCATGTCGCCGTTGAACCAAGCTAATCACGCAATTTGACAGAAATCGTGGTCTACAAGTATAGTACACACTGTTTTTCCCTGGATTTTGGAAGTTAATGCCTCCAAAGAAAAAAAAAGCTTGTCCGTTTTCGTACACCACTCCAAGACGAAAGAAGACGACAAAATCGTTTTGCAAAGAGTAGGCTTCGAAATTGGCAGAGAGCGACAGGGGCTACTACTACAATCAAGAAAAATGGCTAAAAGATGACAAAGCTCCTGAAGAACCATTGAAACTACCGCGGAATCGAGTTTAACGAGTTTCTTAGCGAGCGGGGCAAGCGTTTTTGGCCGTGAAGCGGTCAGGCGGGCGACGAAGTCGCGAGAGGTCCCGCGCCATATAAAAATCGGACAAAGGACTGTTTTGAAAGACTATTGTTGCGTAGCCTGAGTATCAGGCGTTTCTGGGGAAAAGGGGAAAGATGGAAGCGAAAAAAGGAGAGAGCTGAAGGAGAACCCTAACCCTAACCCTAACCCTAACCCTAACCCTCCCCCTCCCCCATCTCAAATCTCCTCTCCCCTAGCCCCTTAGGAAGGCCTGGTACTCAGGCTAATTGTTGCGGGAGAGAAGCTTCAAGAAAAACTCCAGGAAGCGGTTTGTTGTCAATTTTTCCAGGGAAGTGTCGATCTTTTAGAAAATGTATCGAGTAAAAGTGGGCTTGGCTCAACTTAGCTTGCCCGGTGCGAAAATGAAAACTGCCCGTCGCAAATAAGTAATGATGCTTGCTAGACAACAGAAAGGACCGAACAGAGCAGAGCCTTTGAAATAAATTGTTGTCGGGTTTCGTTTTCAACCCTTTCCTGCTGTGTCACTATTGTTGTCCCTTCTCTGGTATGCATCAACATTGACAGCTTTGGTGTTATAATCTGTTGTAATCTCGTCACGGGTAATACGCCGCCAAAAATCTTTTTCCACTGTTTTCTCGAAATGAAAATCAGGGCAAATTGAGGGTACGTTTTAAACTCCAAGTCGGCAACCCGTGAACCAATTTGGCTGAAATTTGGCCAACTTACTGTCGGATAGTTTTTCAAAAAAACCGTGTCTGCGAATTTTGATTTCTTTTTTCGTTTTCGAGTTAGAGTAGTTTTTGCACAGGTAGTGCTAATGATTTGCTATCCCTAACTTCAACTGCTTATAACAAAAGAACAAACGCACTTGACAAGAATCTGAGACACAGTTTTTTAGTCAAACGTGTTAAGAAGCGAATGCGATCTTAATTGGCTTCTTCCGTTTATTTTTGGCTGGCCTGGACTTAAATTTGCAGTGACACCCACTTTCACAAAAAGCGTCTCATTTCTAAATCGGGTTAATATTTTGATATTTTAAAAGCAATAAGCAGTAATCTGGAACTATTAGCTTTCAGAAAATGTACGGTTTATGGGGGTATTTATTAAAAGCAAAAGCGCTAGCGCCGATCAACGCGAGGAGAGTGCTTGAGGGTGGATGATACCCTAAGCGCGTTTTTCAAAGCTATTTCGCATTATTTCGGGTCCAACGGGCCGACTCGATATGGATAATCGATCAAACTAGCTTTACTGAATTTGGTGGAGCATTTGGAGATCAAAGAGAGAGGCTCACACTCGAAAGGAATGATATGAAGTTAGGCCCGTTTAATTAGCAAAAGAATAGATGAAATATAACCATGTGTGATCTGTGAATGGAACCTCCTATTCTGGAGACTAGACCTTGCCCATTTTAGGGAAAAAAAAAAGATTTAAGTTTTGATGACCTTGCCGGTCCCGTGAAATAGATGGCGATCCTGCAACACGGCCAGTAAAACAAATTAACAATTCACGGGCACAAAATATCACAACGGTTTACACAAGCAGATTATAGCAACACCAAAGTTCACAAGCATTTGATCAAATAAGCTATATATAGCGATATTTGCTGGCTTCTTAGCTTTTCCTCGACCTCACTCGTCCAAAAAACTGTTGTATCTCTTGCTAGTTTGCACAAGCGACCCGTGGCTTTTGCCCGTTACTATGTGACGTCATACTGGCCAGCGGAGTCGGTCAAGAAACTTACGTGAAAAACAATAGAGTTATCTTCCCGCCTGGGGGCACCCAACGAGAATATAGTCGAAAAATACTTAAACATAGAATTGCTAAACGTATTTTAGTATTTAAACGGTAGATATAGGCATATTTTTATCCTCTAAAAATATAGTATCTGTTTGGATTTCCTAGCTGAAAGTCTAGTGATCCGAAAATTATAGGCATCAAAACTTAAATTTTCAGAAAAAAGGCTCCCGAAAATTCTAGGTGAACTTTTTAGAGTAAAAACTGGGTGCCCCTGATTGTTCAAGGAGTCAGTCAGCCTCCATGGTTTGGTCATTTATTGAAATAATTCAGGACAAGGGGGCAGAAGATTACAACAGACTTCAGGCAGTTTTAAAGGTACGAGTACTGATTTGTTGGACAAAAGCGTGGTCTGTAATTTATTACAAATCTGATGGCATACGTGTGTACTGGCCACTAGTTATAAATAGGTTTAGAAAAGAAAAAGGTAGCAAATGATGAAGATAGCAGAACATAAATTTGATGACATGGAAGTTAGAAATACCAAATATATCTAAAATCTTGAGTTTGGCAAATCATGGAGCAGTGTGAGCAGGATACTCTGAGCTCAGTTAGTAAACGCGCGGATAGCTCCTTTTTGTAAGAGATAGATTCTGTTCAAGTGAGTATTGTATGTGGATGACCAGACAATATCAAAGTCCCTCATGTAAGGATATATAAGGGTATAATAAAGGGATAATGGTGCTGGTTGCCAAAGATAGCGTGACCTGTAAATTATTCCGACAGATTTTGCTATTTTTGCTACAGATAAATTTATGTGTGATTTCAAGCAAAGCTTTTTGTGAATATAAATGTTGTGGTTCAATTTTATCCTTGGTTTACATTTATTTTCTTTTGTTTTTGGGCATGGTAATGTATGATAATGACTTTGAAACAAAAGAAAAGAAAATTTAAACCAAGGATAAATTTGAACCACAACATATACACCTAGAAATTTAGTTTCCTGTTTTTGCTCAAGTTGCTCAATATCAAGAAGAGGTATATTGCACGACAGTTTGTTTTGTCGAGGTTTGAATATTCAACAATTAATGAATGAGGCTGAGTATCTTATATCGGCCGTAGGCCGAGGCGGATAACACCCTCGGAGATCTCCATAACTCTTCACATGATACGAAAGCCGAATTCAATAATTGTTTTATTATTCATTCAAAATAATTCCTAGTTTAAATATGCAGCTAAAAAAACCTTACCTGCATCGATGTTAAGTTTATCTTCGATAGTTTACGTTTAGGTTTGTCCAGCTCCGCAAATATTCTCCAAATAGCAAATGTCGCCCCGTAGTCCGAGTTGTCTTCTTGCTGTCTTTGCTGTTTTAGCCATTATTTCGCCTAATTCCAGCTGTAGTTCTTACTCTTGAAACGAGTGAAGTGTCAGCCTTTTTAGTTTTACAACGAAAACAACTCATTCTCATCCCCAGGTCTTCTCGGTTAACGGTGCGTTAACCTGTAGACACACCGCGGTCAAACGTCTGAGCATGCGCGAGAAATTGCGCGGGGATCACTTCGTTCGATTCAAAAAACCTGCATGTGGCTGTGTCGACGGCAGTGCCTTCTTGTGAGGTAGAAGCGAAATTTTCTTTTTACTTCAATGAAGTTCGTTGGTGATGAAAGGGACGAAGAAGAGGAACTTATAACATGAATTGTAAGTATGAGTAAATATGCATTTGTCTTAATATTCCCGGACTGTCGGTTGTATTAATTTTGTTGATCAATGATCATGACGCGGCGCGCAGGGGATGCAAATCGTGTTGGCTGAAAAATCTAACCTTAAGTTTGTATTATAGAATACTTTTATACTAACACATGCTTTAATGAACACTTGGTTATTTCATTGAATACTGACCATACACTTTAGGTTCTGGCTTGTTCTGCAAAATACAACATTGTTTGGTTGCTCTCGTTGATGAACTCGTACATTTCATGGTTCTCTTTCATGACTGATGAAAGCTTCTTCTAACTTCTTACATCAAATAAACTCACATTTTCTCGCAAAGAGTTAAGGTCTGTAATAAGAACAAACAAAATCTGACGAAAATAGTTATTAATGTCATTTCTGATTTCACCAAATGAGCCTATGTTTTAAATCCCGGAAAACTTAAAACTTAAACTTACATGTAAGCTTATTGAAAATTAAGCAAACTTAACAAATGTTAAGGAGCACATGTTGTAGTTTGGGCTTATCATCGCTTTCACTGCCTTCAAGAAATTCTCGGTGTTTTCAACAGTTGTACTGGCAATAAGAGCTCCAAAATTACCATGCAAGTGGCTGTCGAACATCACAATATTTGCTCCATGTGCAACAAAACAAATTGTCATATCGGTGATAATAAGAATTGCAGATAGATTAGCTTCTTGAGTTAAACGTTGGAGGTAAAATGCTGCTGATGACTGGGGTACATTTATATCTCCACTGGTTAATGTGATGTCAAACGAATCTTCCATTTGAATTTGTCCCAAGTTTTGTCTAAGGTGTTGGACTGCATCATCCACAGCAAAATTAATTGCTCTTCCCCCAGTTAAAGTGTCATGTGTGGAATTTCCCTGAATGATGCAGGACATCACAACAGCAGCCCACACAGGTGAAATTTGTGTTGGGGGTGGTAGGTGTCCTATGTTGGCATGATAACTTTTTGCCAAGTACAATGCAATGAAAGTGCAAGCGTTTGACCCCCTCCTGCCATTCATAGTAGCCTGCGAAACAGACTGTGGAAAAAAAAGGAATTTGCTGCCTGCACTGTTCACTGATGTGATGCTGATGTTTTGATTTGCTTGTTGCGCTTGGTGATTGACTCCTTGGTCTTGGCAGTGTGGCTGCTTTGGATGTTGCTGTTGACATTCTTGTTGTTGTCCTTGTACTCTTAAACTTGGAGGTTGTGGGACAGTGACATTAGCTAAAGCATGATCTACAAACTGTTCCCATTCATCGGATTCATAGAAAATAGGTTGTCTTGAATTGTTAGGAGTTAATTCTGTGTCAGGCTCTTCAGAGGATAAGTTGGATGTTTCTGCATTGGTAGTTGATGACGACGATTTAGTAGGTGTTAGTAAACTGAGATTAAAAGTATCAGCCAGCATGGCTACTTTCTTTAACAGAGGCTTAGTACAGATTGGACAGTTAGAGTTATTTCGAAGGTAACATTCTTGGTGGAAAGTGTGGCAGCAAGCTAGTCTTACAAATTGGTCAGTGTCTTGAGTTACAGCACAGTTGCTGTAGTCGCATAAAATGGCTGGATTTGGATACTGTGGGTTGCTATCCAGATGTTTGTACGAAAGAGGAAGAGACTTTGTATCAACAATTTCATTGAATGTTTGAAGATGGAATTTTTGTCTTTTGTTTTGACTTTGACTGGAAGGGTTGTCTGTGACCTGTGTAACAAAAATAATGTTTCTGTCAAACACAGAAGATAGTTTTAAGGAATATTAAGAATAAGACAGTGATAGTCAAGCTTTAATGATTCCTCCATTAATCTTCATAGTAGAACAGTATTAATTTTATTTAACTTTATCACATTTTCATTAGGTTTGCCATGTTTTTTTTAGCTGAAGGATAAAATATGAACTGTTAATAATAATTTTTTCACTTCTTTTATTTTGTAATATTGAGAGTTAGCCTTGTTAGTTTGCTGCTTCTTTAAGGTGAGCTTTCATCATCCATTTTCTTCACCTGTGTGCTTGACAGTGTTGGCTTAGGTATTGATGAGGTGACATTTATGTGGCTTATCCGTTGAAATCTAAATAGCTTCGCTTTCATCTATTCAATTCAAACAAGAAGATTTATGTGTAGAGTTACAAAATGATGCAGATACTTACCTTCTTAGACTTTCCAATATTTTGAGCAACATCCTGGAATAATTTCAAAAGCACCTCAGCAACTTTGCCTGTACAAGTTTTAGAAGTTCACATTAAGTGAGGCAAATCAAGACAATACGTATCTATGGCCATGCAAGTTTTTTTTCAGTATAAATTTGTGACCATGGTCTAGAATGACAGCAACCTGTATCTTTGTGTTTTTGTTTTTGTGGGGTTTAAAAAAGGACTATGCAACTCATACACTGTAAAATATCTGCATGTTACCGTGTATCTACCAAATCATTGGTCAAGAGTTTCTAGGAGAGAGTAAGACTATGGAAATTTTTAAATGAAGCGCCATTAATATCTGCAAAATTGGTTTTCAAGAGGCAACACTAGAATATACAAACAGCATTAAATATCTTAAATAATGTTACATAAAAAACAATGAGGAAGCAATTTCATTGTCACTGCCTGCATTAAGATCTAAGACTTCCACTGTCAATGTCATTCTTAAGGTAAAGTTCAAAGTTGGGTTAATGGGTGATTGGTTTTTCTTCAACT
>OZ037779.1:33956102-34078602 GCA_964035525.1 Porites cylindrica
GCTAATTAAGATTACTCTTTTTTCGACCACCGAAGTATTCATTTGTTCCAAAGTAATCTACGCTTTCAAGCGATAGAATTCGTGGACCGACCCGTTGCGGAAAATCTCTAAACCTAAGCTTTCTTCGCCTTCGCGAAACATGCGTGGTTTCGGTCACGCAACGAATCTTATTCCCAGTTTCCATTGCCTCCGCTAGGAACGCCTGGTACCACAGCCGTCGTTTTGTGGAGGCATTTTGTGTACTAAAATACGATATCTTCTCACGCTCTTAAAACATAGTTCGAGTTATCGAGGGTAAAATTATATAGAAATGATGTGAAGGGAAACACAAATTACTTAGAGTTAGCGAGAGGTTCGAGTTATCGAGGGTTCGAGTTACCGAGGCTAAAATTACAGTAAATAAATGAAGGAAATCGAGTGGAAACGGATTTTGGTTCGCGTTGGCGCGAGGTTCGAGTTAGCGAGGGTTCGAGTTATCGGGAGTCGACTGTATAAAATTGACTTAGTTGCCACGCAAAAGACATACTTAGAATTGGAGTGGAAAAGGATGGAATGGAAACACAAAGGCAAGTCATTCCTTCTCCGACACCAACAGCGCAAAGCACTCGTCTGTTAGGCTTTCCTCTGCTGTTAGTTTAGCATAATGCTTGTTTAAGTGAACAACAACAACATTTTACAGGCCAGCATTTTTAACTCATGTATTTACCTCAGCATATGTCTTTTAAAAGTGATTCCCATTTCAAAGCATGCTGAAGTATACGAGAAAAGAACCGGGAATACATGAGTGTTAAGTCTTCAGTCTGTGTATTTTGAGCTCTTGGAGATATACATTGTTTTCACGTTGAGTCTATAAATTTGGGGTCTCTTTCATTGATCTTTCGGCGTGGTGACGACTAGAAGACTCAGTTACGTGAACATGTTTGACGACTTGGCGCCGACCTGTTTTGCTCGCCAGCTTCTGCAGCTTCGCTCGGCAGTTAATGAAAATGATCCAGACAAGTGGGCCCTTTTGGTAGAACGATAAAAGTGGCTTTGTTTTCGTCAAAGCAATTTGGTTTTTAATTCTGCCAACTTAATGCGAAAACTTACCAGGAGTGATTTTTCTGGCCATCACTACGAGGTCAAGGATGTTGGCGAGTAACTCCGTCTCTTCAACGCTTTCGGAAAGAAGGTTTATTCTCTTCATCTGTTCGTTCAGCTCCAATTCTACTCTCAGAAAACCGGCACAGTAAAACACAATCGACAAAACGGACAGAATCCAGGCAAAACACGGCCATTTCTGTTTATGAGCGGTCATTTTCCTCCATATATTGCAGGGTTTGAGAAACTGTTTCTCTTGACATGCGATACTTTGGGTATTGTGCCAGCTTTGTTCTGCTTTTTATGCCAAACTTCATTGCTTGTTATCCACGTGGGTACATATGGGTAACAATCAGTAACAGACAGATAGGCGAACTAGCGAGGCATACGAATACAAACGAGTAACATATACCAATGCCTTTCATTTTAACAGTTTTGAAAAATGCAACGTAAGTAAACCATGTAAATATTCATTTTTATTAGATAAAAGAAAAAAAAAACGAATGAAGTAGGCCACTTCAGAGTTCCAAAAACCCTCACTATCAAAATGAGGTTAAGGACACAACATTTCTTGTGAAGAAGATTTTTATTTGCATGAGCATGAAAAATCATTTTCATGTCAAAGGCTGAGCACTTAACCTCGTTTTTATACAGAGGCCCGGAGGAACTCGGAAATTTAAGCCTATGAAAACAATAAAAAATTACAGTGGGCAAATGCGACAGCTATACGCGTGTGTTGCGGATGAATCCACCCAAGTGAGCTTTCGCGTGATCTTCAGATTTGAAAAGATCGCCCGTTGATAGAGTTGCTATGGCTAAGTAATTTATTGCACCTTTCGCAAGAAAAAAAAAAAAAATAAATAAATAAAGTGAGATGATTTGGTATTTTATTGGTGTCTATGTAATAAATAGACGCGAACGAGTGAGATATTTTTCCACACTCGAAGAGAAATTTCGTATCTTCAAGCGGCCAAATAATATCCTCTAAATAACAATTTTTAACAATTTCTCAAAATGGAGCTTTAGTGAATCACTCTTGGTTTCGACCACGTGACAAGGCGGCCATGTTGGGGGTCAATACAATAGAATTTTTTCTCGAAGAATTTACATGAAAATAGATTTTATTTCCCAGAGAAGAGAAATGCTTTTGTTCTTGGCCACTAACATGGCTGCCGTGAGGCCACTTGTGGCAAGCAGCCAACAAGAATACGTTCATGATCACGTTCAATACTTGTCAGAGATGGTGGGGAAGAGCTTAGGTTTATATGGCTCATGTAGTCACGATATCCGAGGTATGTACTATACACTCACAACAGTATACAGCTTTTAATTTCTTAGGGTCTGTTTACATGGAGGCGGGGGACCCCAGGTAGGTGAGGTAACCCGCTTAGGTGGGGTAACCCGCCTGTCCATATAATCTCTCGTTTCAATTTGATCACATTTACAGGATAGGCGGGGTGACCCGCCGTGGGTTACCTCACCTACCTGGGGTCCCCCACCTCCATGTAAACAGGCATTAATCGATAACGATTAAAAAGCACATTTCCCTACTGCAAAAGGTAGATTTCGCGCGGGTTTTCGTGTATATCCGCTTCACATTACCCGTATGTATCCGTGTGTTTCTCGCATTTATCCGTATGTTACTCGTGCATCTACTTGTATGTACCCGTATGTATCCGTGTGTTATTCGTATGTTACCTGTATGTTAGCGAATTTAGGGCTTGTGGTGTTTTAGTCAAGATCTGCCATCCTCGATTTGCAGCTCCTCTTGTACAGAGGGGACTATAATTTCTGCCTCGGAAGTAAGGGGAACAAAAAATTTGTACATCTTCTTGCTTTTAGGCTAAAATAGAGTTTTTCTCCTCAATTCTTAATGTATCGCCTAAACAAGATCACATAAGGAGTTTAAGTTTTGAAGTTAACTTTTAATTAATTTTAAAGAATGACATCAAATACATAGACTGAACTGACAGCTGAACTGACAAAGCGGAGCCACCTTTGTCAATAAAATAGGCTACTCTCGATCGATATATCAAGATCACCTTGATTTTGTGGTCATGTTCAGTCATACAAAGGAAGAAGAGAGCTACTCACTTCCTTGTTGGTGTCTCCAAGACCTCGCTTTTACATTTCAAAGTAACTATATCTGAACCGAAGCCCCTACAACATTTTGTCTTACTATTGCAAGCCATTCCAAAATTTATCATTATCATCGTAAAATGAAGCAGTATCGTTGTGTAAATATGAAATACTTGTACGTCTGTTAAATGAAGCCATAGGTTATTGCTGTAATAAACGAAACGTTTGTTATCGTTGTTATGATATTGGTATTGTCCTTTTTCCTGGTAAGTTCTATGCTTAAACAAACCCTTCTCAAGCGTTCCGTACATGTATAGTTATCCTTTGACCTAAAACCTGTGAGTTAGCTTTCGAAATGCTATTTGAAAGGATAACAGTTGCTATATTGACTAATATTTTTTATCTACTTAGAATGGTGTGTTATATACACCAAATTATTTAAAAACTCCCTGGACCTTATTCAGCGCAGATAACAAACTGAAAACAATACTAATGCAAATTTGTTGGGGACAGAGTGCATTAAGGGAATGAAAAAGTGATATAATCTTAATTTATTATTCATTCAAAATATTTTCACAATCCTGATTGGCTAAAAGCACACGCGTAATTCACCATAACCAGCCACCGATGAACAAATTTGGAATAATTTTGTGTTTAACGAGGAAATGACGTCAAAAATGCAGCCCGCTACAGGTTAAGGCATCGTTACCTAGAAGACTTGGGGACGAGATTGAGTTATTTTGGTTGTGAAAAAAAAATGGCGGACGTTTCACTCGTTTCAAGAGTAAGAACTACCGGTGGATCTACGGGAAATAATAGCTAAAAACATGGCAAAAACAGCAACAAGACAACTCGGAGGGCGACACTTGCTATTTGGAGAATATTTGCGGAGTTGGACAAACCTGAACGTACGCTATCGAAGATGAACCTAACATCGATGCAGGTAAGCATGTTTTAGCTATGTTTTTTAACTAGGAATTATTTTGAATGAATAATAATGCAACACCCTCCGAGATCTGCTTAATTCTTCATATCCTACGAAAGCCGAATTCATTAATCGCTAAATAATGAATCAAAGATTTTATTTGCCTTGTTTTATTTATGATTGGTTTCGCTCATCGTTAACTCACAGTGGACTGTTGAAGGAACAACTTACAAGATTAACAACGTTAAGACTACCGATCAAACTCCACCGTCTATGAGGTTCGAAATGCACCAGTCAATTGTAGGCACGACTGGAAACTAAAGGTCCCTCTAGACAAATCGACTCTTTTTAAAATTTCGTGATAGAGATTAGCAGTAAGCAGTCGAAACCCATCAATAACAAATATGACTTTCGTGAGACAAGCGATAAACGAAACCAATCATGCATTTACCTTATTACCCATTTATAGAGAATGGCAGATTGTTATTTGAATTAACTAACGATACTGGTCCGATTGCCAATCAATGTTTTCTTTTTACACCATTTGGCAACTTAGTGTGCTAACCCGTCAAGCGCTTGTATTCGTCATCTCTGTCCCTCCGCAGAGTATCAAGACAAAGAAAATGCGTTACGACAAATATTTAATAAGGGGAGACTTATGGGGAATTATAGCTGAGTTTCACGTGTAACGGTTTTGCTGGTGGTAGCAGCAGATGCAACGTTGTAACATGCCTGGCTCTCGTCTAACAGTGTGAAATCATAATAAGGCGTATCGACTGTCATCATCTCCTCTAGAATTAGTATCAGTTGAGAGAATGAGGGGCGTTCAATTGGATCATCCTTCCAGCAGTCCATCATCAATTTGTATCTGTTGAGAGAGAAAAAAGTTTTTGAAACATTTTGTGTGAGGATGGACAAGATAATTTTCGATAAAGTAACACGCATGCTGTACTTTAAAAAACCCCGACAAATACATAGAAACATCGAAAAGAAGAAAGGTTCCATTGATTTGCAAAGGCTGTCAGATTTTAAAAGGAATTGATTACTGATCCTGTCAAACTCTCGGACTTTTTCCATTTTTATAAATTCAGATAAAATCTATATAAATTTGTAGGTTGGTGAAGAGTTGACTTACATCTCGTCACTGCATGTGTTCGGCTTCTCCATCCGATATCCAGATTTAAGACAACTGTGCAGCCGAGTGTGGCTAATTCCGGGGTATGGGGTGCCCCCTAAATTGTGATCATTGAAAGATATTAAAAAGCAGGTTTATTAAGTGGTTTTAACACTTCTTTGTAACTCATTTCTGACAGCACCTGTAAAAATAAGACTGTTTGGCCCTATAACTTGAAAAATACATAGATTGCATCAAGTAAAATTAAAACTGGGTCTACTTTTGGTAGTTGCTTAATTTTTGTGGTTGGTGGCTAATTGACATAAGAAAAATAATGTGACAAGATGCGAATATCGAGAATGGAATAAATCTGAATCTGCCATGTCATTTGAGCCAGACGGTCTTTTGGCATCCCTCTTATATTTCCTGGATAGCTAGACAAATTGACCGAGTTATTATATAATGCAATGCAAAGACTTGTGGAACTTACCCATGGTAGCCAGTTCCCACAAAACCACTCCAAAGGACCATCTGCAACAAAAAGCATCAGCATGTCAGGAAAATAGTCTTAAATTACTACAGAAAAAAATGGACCAGTCCTTTTCTGAAAAAGAATGTCATAAGCACTTGGGATGAATGTTTGAGCGTCTGTTTTAATTACAAAAATTTTTTATGGACGAAAATATCTGACAGCTCTTTCCCATGAATAAATGAGCATCTCTTTATTTGAGTGCAAGAGGGCTAAGGATGACAATGTATGTGTTTGCATCGAGGAATCGCATGTATGTTATTAGTCCCCTCATGTTGTTGTTGTTGTTAATGATCTTTGGCTTCGCAAGCTTTGCCTTCAAACGCGTCTTTGCAAACCTCGCATGAAACTCTAAAAGCGTGCAGAAAAAAGCAGAAGGCTCGGGATAGACTTTCTACGCAACTGGGACCGGGAACTGTTTATAAATAGCGCAATTGTGTGACAACGGAAGAACGTTAGGTCTTAGTTAAACGTTTATGTAGGTGGAGATCACGGATAAAGTAAGCTACTCTCTGCCAACAGCAAAGGTATTGCGGAAAGCAGACTCTTGGTTCTAGAATTGTCCATTTTAAGTTCTTTGGAGAAGTAAATGTTTAAAACATATATTATGAACACACGATCACCTGCACTTAGTTTTGCTCAAATTCCTGTTGAGCGCGGCCTTAATGGCTTAAAGGCAGCTAAGCCCCTGACAATACATGAAGAAATCCAACGCGCGAGAAGGGGACTAATTAATGCGTCTTTCTGTATATCCATACTTACACATCAGTCTTAAAGGTAAATATGCCGCTTTCAAGAGCTTCAGGTGCCGTCCATTTTAGCGGCAGTCTTTTTACGTTCGTCATTTCATATATTTCACCCTCGCTGGTGTGACGTAGCAAACCAAAATCAGCAATCTTCACCGCTCTGTCCTCACCAAGAAGAATGTTACGGGCTGCTAAATCGCGATGAACAAATCCCTTGCTGACCAGGTAATCCTAAAAGAGCGATAATGAAAGTTATTCAGTTAACTTTTGAGTAATTTAATAAACTTCTGCAACGGGTTATTTGCTTAAATGGCGGGAAGGGCTATTATATATTCATTGTACAGAGATCATATATATCTTAGATATCAACACGAAAAACACAAGCTTTTTCAGTTTGCCATTTGTATCACTATAACAACATACTACAATTGAGAACATATGATGTATTACTGGTATTATTCAATTCAAGTCTTCCTAACTTCCGGGAGCTGACAAAATTGGAAAATGCGCGCAATTGATTGGATATTGCCACCAGGGATCTCTCTTTTTTTCGAAGCAAGAGAGAGAACCCTGGGAACGAGGTCGATCAAAAGCCATTATGGCTCTTGGGTCGATACAATCACTGACGTTACGCAAGACAGGAACGCATCAGCCTGTAAAATCTCTTGCTCAGTCACTGATGGCGTACGGTTGCGCGAAGTTTACTTGACGAGAAGTGCATTCATACACTAATACCAGACAAATGAAAGTCAAGAAGATGAACTGGAAAACACAATGGTAAGTTTTTTCATCTAAATTGCATGTTTGCCGTAATCCCTCACAACAAGGGAGAATTGGAAATTAAAATTAAGGGCCTGTTTACATGGAGATGGGGAACCCCAGATAGGTGAGGTAACATTTGGCACGTCACCCCACCTATCATGTAAACGTGATCAAAATAAAATGAGCGATTATATGGACAGGCGGGTTACCCCACCTAAGCGGGTTACCTCACCTACCTGGGGTTCGCCACCTCCATGTAAACAAGCCCTAAATGTACTGCCGTGGCACCCGTGCGCGTGCCCCAACGCTTGTCTCTCATCGAATTTACTTTTACGACTTTTTCTGGCGCTTCCCGAGTAATGAGATAACAGGATAATTTTTTTTTAATATTACAGCTGTTCTGTTTTTTTTTCTTCGATACGCGGTTTTAAGTCATTTCATAGGCTTCCCGACGAAGTTTTTGCTTTCAAGGGGTAAGCAAATGTTACAAAATGTTTATTCTATTATCATAAATTCCTTCTTACATAATCCACTAGATTATGGTCCATACACTCAAAATCTTATGCATATTGATCAAGAAACAAAAATACAGAACCACTAGGAACAAACAACACAATCAAAAACTGCCTATGGAGTGGGTGGGAGGGAAACTTGAAGTTCGAATACCGTATTCTAGAAAAGCTTAATCTTGCTTGCTTGCTTGCTGAGAGTGCACTAAAATTCTAAGCCTTTGTCTGATAATATCACAAATTAAGCAATAGACTACACGCTAGCGTGGTGTATTACAATTAGTATGTCATAAGACTCTCATACAATATATTGTTCAATTCTGAAATAGGACGACTCCTATACAATATTCAACTGCCTGTCCCCCAACCCAGACCTTTCCGTTATTAGTGTCTAGATTCATATTAATGAGATTAATATTCACCTAAACACCACAACAGACTAAGACTCTTGTTTTGGAACAGGCAGTTTATTCTATTATAGTAAATTCCTACTTAATAATCCACTAGATATCTAATCAAGAGTTCATATTTGATACATTAAAAGCTATGGTCCAAACCCAAAGGGAAAAGTAGTGGAACGGTTGGTGTTGCGAAAGTGGTGTGGAGTATGTGAGAGGGTAGCTTTAATAAGCATGTTCGCAGAATGAAAACGAACGGTTAAAGTTATCGCTAAATATATTAGTATGGTGTCAGTGCGCCAATCGCTGAGGGCTTTAATCAATTCGATGGGGACGCCGGCTTGGTATGCAAAGAACGCCCCACCCCTGCGAAAAGAGTGCCCGGCAAACAGCTTGGGGTCGAAACCAAGGGACGTAAGATGAATTCCCAGGGTGGACATAAAGGAGCCATAGGCAAAAATGTTTACTAGCTGCTTTTCGTCGTCTACCCAGTTGAACGCTGGAGAGTTGAAAGCAGACGCTGCGGCGGTAAAGCGAAAGGCGTTTCTGATGGCTGCTGTCAGACATAGTTTGGAACGGGGAATGCAAAGGAGTGGAATTTCTACTATCCGTTCACGAAATTGTATGGTCTTACTACAACGAATAGTGATGAGAACCCCCCAGGGAAAGATTTTAAAATCAGCTTTAGTCAATTGCTTACGCGGATCGAGCGATGAAGTCGACACGGGTAACAAATGGGATTTACGGAACATGCCATAGAAGGCAATGGAAGCGTTTTTAGCATTTATTTGGTACAATGAGCTAAAAAATCAAAAGGTAACAGTTACATATGTGTATATTATCCGATATTCAAGGGCTAAGAAACATCTGGAAACTTTTCCGGGGCAATTTTTTTAATTAGTTAGCGTAGGTATATACCGGCAGAGAAACAAGTTGCTCCATAAATTAATTTAGCTGTCAAAATAGACTTCACGTTTCTCGACAGGACACTTTCTGCAGGGCGGGGAAAAAATTTCCACGCAACAAAGTATAAAGGATGTGCTTTAAGACCATTATAGTTTTGGCCTCAAACGCTATGTACCAGTGGGCTTTACTTGGTCTTAGTAGAAGTAAGCGAAAATTAGCTTAGTCGCTCACGCACTTCAAGTGCGGTAACCAAAACGTACAGAAAAAAGACTAATTTGACACTTTTTAAAAATAATCTAGTCTTTTAGAAACAAGTGCTATGATATGTCAAAAGTACATTGCTAGGTGTTATCGCGTTTACCAGCAAGAAACTGAACATGCATCATTTTTGTCACTTTCCAACGGCGGCGGAAGGCAAAAATGGCGATTTTCAAACTTTCCTCGATTTTGAAGAAACCCGAACACTTTAGGAGCGAATGCATAGAAAAATCGAGCAAAATCGGCAAATCGTGGCCACAGCTCAAAACCTAACTTACCCTCATTTTCAGTCTGTAATAAGGTTTTAATGAGTTTATAACACTGCTGAGGTTTAAATTTCAAAATGCGGCCGAGTTTGAGAATTATTTGAGATTTTCGATTTCAACGGTCAGGAGGCCTAAAATTAGCCGCCGAACTCGGGAAAATAGCCCAGTGGCAGGATTGAGCTGACTTTCATAAACGAGCGAATATATTGGCAATCTTCCACTTAAATCTCAAAAAGCAGATATCAAACAATTTCTGAACGGCACATTTTTTAGATTTAGAGAATAAAATATCGACGAACCAGCAGAATTTTCAAACGTAATTTGCATAATGCTTATAAATACAACAATTTACCGCTAAAACCAAAATCGAATTTTCTATATGGGGGAATTCTCCAAATCACCCCAAATCCCGCTTACTACCTAATGAGATATAGTACTTCAACATTATCTGAAAGTTATTCTGGTGTTCTTGCGAACGCTTGTAAAATAGACTGATTATTTTGAGGTTATTTCGCCCCAAACAACCGCTAATTGACCCCAGGGTCAATTGATACGTGCAGGTCACCTTAGTTTTATGCGTCGATTTGAGCTCGTTAAAAGGGAGAAACTAACAAGATTCTTTTAATATGTACCTGTTTTAATGAAATACACGCAATCTTCAAAAGGAGAGGCCGTTCAATGGGTAATTTCTGTTCTTGAGATCTTGTAGATTGCAGCATGGCGTCTGCAAGTGGACAAGTGTTTTCCCGTGACTGCGAAATCAGAATAACATCAAGAAATAATTCGCCCTCGAATCTTCGTAAGTGAATCAGCTTTGCAGTGCCTTACCTGAGATAAAAAGTGGGCCGAACAGCAAAACATTTCTAGCGCAATTAGGATCTTTTGTGGAACGCAGTGTATTGCTGAGCGAAAGGTGAGTAAACAAACGTGGGAAAGTACTTTACCTTTGATTGCGTGACCAGCAAGTAAACGATAGTCTCCAGCGAAAAATAGGATTCTCAAAATCTTGCTGATGTATATTTAACAGTTTGTTACTATAAATTTACACCTGGTTTGTCTAGAACTTTAAACAATGCACATCTGTCCAAGAGTGTAAGAATGTTTCGAAATATCCACCCCTAAATAACTGTGGGCTACTCCTTTTTCCCCATCACCGATGTGCACTTCCTTCCCACTGTCTTTTGCATGAGGCTTGTATGCCTTTTTAACTGTTATCGACACTTAAAACTGGCCGTTTAAGGCCTGGTTTAAGAACTTGACTGACTTAAAAAACCGTCGTGAACATGCGCTATTATTGTTGGACTTTGGAAGCTTTAAGCCCAAAACGATGGTGCAATCTCCAGAAATTTGCCCGGGTCTAATTATAAGACAGGGAACGGGTACTAAGAAAGGGACGGTCTCATTTAGCAACCCGTGGACAATCTGGGCATGCTTGCCTTCTGTCGCAAGGGCAACCGTTAAGGCCAGGTACGCCGCCCCCACCCGAGAGGGTTGCATGGCATCCACCATTTCAGTCGCTTTTTCCACATCATGACCTTCAATTATCATGAATTATAATGCGGGCCTTGATCGTTGCCACCTTACCAGAAGTCTAATCTTCGCACTGTTAGACCATGAGAATCGCTGTTATTATTCCATAAATGCACCATTGACTTTTCCTTGCTCAGCTTCCGGTAAACCGATACTCCGAAGCAAAAATAGTTTTATAACGACTCTATCCAGGCCAGAACTCCTGATATCAACAAATATACCCCCCCCCCCCCCCCGCCGCTAAAGAGAGCAAACGTTCCCCGAACTATTCACTTTACCCACCCCATCCCTTTGTTAAGAAAAACAACGCACTCAGTTCACTGGACAAAACGCGCTCGTGAATATACCAAACTATAGCCGTTCATCCTACAAGCAATCTCAGTTTCAGCAGGCGTGGCCATGTTTCAAGTTGCTGTAAGATTAATTCGACACCTGCAACAGACACTGTAAATTAAATAGCAGCCACAACGCCCTTCTTTAAAACCGTCAGGACGAGAAGTTTATAAAAGACTTAACAGGTGTGCGCGGCGGTTTCCTTTTCTTCCTTTCCTCCCATTGTAGCACTCAAATTCTGACCCTGATATTAATTCTAGTAGTAATCAATCGTTCCTGAGCCGATAGGCACAAGGATACCAGTTTCTTGCAAAATATGCTGTGACATCCGTTTGCTCATTCCCCTTTCTGCCTTCGGCCGCTGATTAGGTTTGGTTCTATGCTTTGAAATAACTTTAGGAACGAAACATGATACGTGAGGGGAGTGTCCGGCTAAGGGCAAGTGACTCTCGGTGGTGAAGACATATACTGAGCTTGTCAGTATTTCGTAGCCTGTACCACGTCGCGAAAATAGAACAAGCCAAAGAAAAATAAGACGCCTTTATTTCCCCAGCCCCCGCAGGTTTTTCGCATTACTTTTTACTGTACAACTGATTCTACCTTTTGGAGCCGGAGCGAACACGGACGCCCTTGGGGTTAAGTTTCCACTTCATTTTCGGCACCTGACTAAACGCAAGCGCTGATTTGTGCGCCTATGCTTCGTTTGCACTGAAGTAGCAGTATATGACCACGACAGACTTGCTGCTATCCTTGGTTTGAAACCGCAATGGGCAAGAACAATTTCTTGAAAAGAGCAAACTATTTCCTCCTTAGCAGACATGGAGAACAACTACTAGGACTTAAGCAATGCCATTGCTTAAGTCCTACTAGACTTGAAAAGAGAAAGCATGATGCTTTCTCTTTTTAATGATTTACGGCTAAACAGTACAATTTCATGTAGCTTTTAAGGAAAATTAAATACTTAGTTGTTTGCAGAATTGCATTTAACAACAAATTACAGAAATTTAACTAAGTTTAGATCTCATAGATAAGAATTGAACGGAAAAAACCTTTGGGGTAAAAAAGTCAAAAAATAATGTTTGCTGGAAAATCACTTAATGGACATACCATAGCAGAGATATCATGCCTGTAATTTTCTGTTCAATGCACCTTATGACAAGTCTGACTAATCCACTGGTAACCCATGCCTTAAAACCGCCTTGAACCTTAAAATTTGATCCATTTCCCTTTCATGCGTAGTGCAAATATATCTTCTGAACACTCCGGGGTTGGAGGTAAAATCAGAAGAACAGAACATTCAGTTTCTGTACCATTTTTAAAAGTGGGACAGTATGTTTGCAAATCATCTTAGTTAACCGCTTTTAAAATAGGACAAAAGGACACCTGGTCATACAGGAAAATGAATTTACTGTATCCCGAAAGCTTTGGTTTCCCGTGCACTTATTTTTCGCAGGAGACAATCGATAATTGCCTGGTCACGCAATCGGAGGTGAGTAACTAATTTTAAAAAAGTCATTGATACCATCGCCGCTTAGCAAATACACTACGTGCTGCAAAGGATCCAAATTGCGCTAGAATGTTTTCCTATTCGGCCCACTTTTTATCTCAGGTAAGGCACTGCAAAGCTGATTCACTTACGAAGGTTCGAGCGAGAATTATTTCATGATGTTATTCTGATTTCGCAGTCACGGGAAAACAGACCTAGACTCAGGTCCAGTCGCAGACGCCATGGTACAATCTACAAGATCTCAAGAATAGAAATTATCCATTGAACGGCCTCTCCTTTTGAAGATTGCGTGTATTTCATTAAAACAGGTACATATTAAAAGAATCTTGTTAGTTTCTCCCTTAATCGACGCATAAAACTAAGGTGACGTGCACGTATGAATTGACCCTGGGGTCAATCAGCGGTTGTTTGGGGCAAAATAACCTCAAAATAATCAGTCTATTTTACAAGCCTTCGCAAGAACACCAGACTAACTTTCAGATAGTGTTGAAGTACCATATCTCGTTAGGTAGTAAGCGGGATTTGGGGTGATTTGGAGAATTCCCCCATATAGAAAATTCGATTTTGGTTTTAGCGGTAAATTGTTGTATTTATAAGCATTATGCAAATTACGTTTCAAAATTGTGCTCGTTCGTCGATATTTTATTCTCTAAATCTAAAAAAATGTGCTGTTTAGAAATTGTTAATATCTGTTTTTTGAGATTTAAGTGAAAGATTGCCAATATATTCGCTCGTTTATGAAAGTCAGCTCATTTCTGTCGCTAGGCTATATTGCCGTGTTCGGCGGCTAATTTTAGGCCCGCAGACCGTTGAAATCGAAAATCTCTAATAATTCCCAAATTCGGCCGCATTTTGAAATTTAAACCTCAGCAGTGTTATAAATTGATTAAAACCTTATTACAGACTTAAAATGAGGGTAGGTTAGGTTTTGAGCTGTGGCCACGGTTTGCTCGATTTTTCTGTGCATTCGCTCTTAGGATCTTTTAAGTGTTTTTTCGAAAATAACTCTCTAAAGGCTTTATTTGAACAAAATATGTAGAAATTGATATTTTGAAACTTGCTCAAAAATGTTAACAACATGTTTAAGACATCTGATCGAAAAAATTCTTACCATTCCTTTAGCAATCTGCCACGCATAAGAAAGTACGTCTTTCGCATTAATGACTTGTTCTTCGTCGGCCTCCTTCCCTTCAAAGCTGTCATCTTCTTGCTGGGTGGTTCTTAAGGGCTCGGGTAAAGTGAGCTGTGTACCTTTCGAGAAATGGCCAATATTGATGGAAGGTACCCCCAGCATCGACACAGGCTTCCTTCGACCTTCGTTTAGTGGAAATGACGTGTTTTCGTCTTTCTCCTTATCATCTTCGTCTCCCATGTCTGAGCAGTGGGGTTCCATCTTAATGGGACGGATTTCGTTGAATAATTCGTCGTCCTGGGAGATTTTAATATCCTTTTCCTTGGAAATATTTTCGCCGTCTTCTTCTGTTTTTCTTCCGATGCTGTCTTCGTCTACGTTTTCAACTGGGCTGTTTTGGGGCATCAATTTTGACCTTCTGCTAGCAGGAAGCTGAAGCCTGTCGAAGACATCATTTTCATAGCTCTTTTTAATAGTAAGCTGCAAATAATAAAATCGGACTAAATGTAAAACGTCATTTTTTGCAGAGCAAACACAGTATGAAATAGTTCACCGAAATATTTTTACCTGCTAAAAGGTATT
Source organism: Porites cylindrica (assembly GCA_964035525.1). Taxonomy (NCBI): domain Eukaryota; kingdom Metazoa; phylum Cnidaria; class Anthozoa; order Scleractinia; family Poritidae; genus Porites; species Porites cylindrica. The sequence goes on from OZ037779.1 coordinate 33,970,759, forward strand.
CTTAAGAATTCAAAGATTTCATAAAGCTGCTGCGACAAAAGAAGACGTGGTTTTTGTTATGTAGTGTAAATATATATTTGTTTTCTACCTGGAGAGACGGCAATATTAGAAAATGAAAACGACGAGCCGGTGGTTTCAAGTGAATTATGTAAGTTTTTGCCTTTGCCTGGAAATAAACCTGACGATCTGTCGTTCAACCGATACGAAATGCATTTGTAAGAATAGAGGTTTTGAAGTCAGTGTACAGACTTTTCACCAGTGATTTGATATGATCGGGAATGTGGTGGTAATCAATGATGATGAACTTCACCAAAGGCGTTTTTAAGGTTTAGAAGAGTAATAACGAGTGAACGCTGTTTCGTACGAGCTTTGTTAATGATATCAGCCATTTCAGCAGTGTGCTCAAAAGTTGCCGAAAGACCTGGTGTAAAGCCTTTTTAAATTTCACGTTTAATATAGTTGTTAGCGGCGAGAAAGTTGAAAATGGCATAACGAGGACACGAGGTAAAAACCTTTAAAGGCACAGATTCTAAAGTAATAGGACGGAAGTTAACAGGGTCATTAGCGTTTTCCTTTTTATGGTTAAGGATTGTGCAGGCTCGCTTCTATTCGCCTGGGACGGATTCAGTTGCGCAAGCTGTGCGTATAATTTCAGATAAATAGGTGCGAAGAAAAGGACATCTTTTGAAACAAATGATGGACAGTTGATCCAGGGGACCAGGAGAACCAGACGCCTTCATTTTTCTAATCACATTTGAGATCTGGTGGTATGTTGGAGGTTCAAGATTAAACGGAATTACAGGATAATAATAATAATAATAATAATAATTATAATAATAACAATAATAATAATAATAATAGTTTAAAAATTTATAGCGCGCAAATATCTATATGAATATAATCAAATTCGCGATGTTGTGATCAAGGAAGTTCACATTTAATTTTTTCTGTTTGAGACCCGTTTACATTCTTCAGTCTAGTCGATTGTTTCTCAGAAATTGTACGTCATGTGCTTAAATATGAATGGTGAACATGCAAAGACTTGTTAACTTGGAGGAAAAATCCTTTATTAACATCTTAAGACTAGCATTTTAAATCAGGATGCGGAGCAGAGATACCTTCTTCCTTTTGTTTCTAAGCCACTGAAGAAGGTCCTCGTTTGGGACATATTCCATGATTAACATAATGGGCTCTGACTGGATCCAGTAGCCGAGCATGTTCAAGATATTACGGTGTGTGCCGACTTCCTTCATCATCTCAATTTCCTGAAGAAACTGCCGTTTGTCTTGTTCGCTGGCATTCTCTGAAGGAAAAAAAAAAACAATCAAAGAAATGTATCAGCAAATGTCAGTTATGTTAATTCCTTTCGTATAAAGCGTGCATTAAATTTGTTTTTAATGGGCTCTTTTATTGGACATATCAGAGTTGAGTTGAGTTACGGATGTATTATAGCTGGCCTTCACTTTACGTCATCAAAATTAAAAACTAAAACATCATGGATCCTCCTGAGTTTTTTCTTTGATGAAGTATTAGAGCAGCTAAAAACTAATATTTACACAAATTTCACTTCAATTGTACGGTGCGTTTGAATTTTTAAGCTTTTGCGTGACTCGGTATTTACATGGTTGCCATTAAGAGCTGTCGTGTCGTTTAAAAGGTGACTTATTCTAGGGATTTTGCTAGCTGTAGAGTCTTTTTACTTTACTGTTTTTGAGTTCCTTGACGAACGATTCACGCTTTTGTAGCAAAACTCAGTAACATGTGTTTCTGTTGGTTTCTGACCTCCTTGTCGGTGCCCATCTGAATGGGCACCAACAAGGCATCTCCACACAAGGCTCTACATTGTATAAATTTGGGGACATAATTTCTCCGAATATCTCGCATATGAAAAATTGCACTGACCTGTATTTGAGCGAAGATTTTTGTATATTTACCTTCTTTCACATCCCAGTTTCTGGACAAAGTCTATTGAACGGTATTTATTTTTATGTTTGATGACTTGACAGTGAAAACCAGCAATTAATTTGAAGGATCAGATTTGCATGCACTATAAGCTATTGCCAAATCTAGCAAACAGACTTATTCAAACGTCCGATTTACTAACCAAACACTTTTAATTTTGAGGAAAGCGGTAAGTAACTGGTGTGTGCAAGTGTGTGAGCACTGAACTCGCCACAACGCTATCGTAAGTTCTCTATTACCCTGATTTTCTCAAGCTCTTTTTAACAAATTTTCTGTTAGTTTCATTTAGATTTCGATATCAGTGGTATTTTTAATTAGTTTTGTTTGGCAAGTGCGTTTTGTCAAGCGTGTTAATAATTTGCCAGCTATTTTATGCACAGTTACTGTCTGTTACGATTAGAAGAAAATCGATTGTACAAATCGCGGTGTGAACAGTTTCTGAAACATAATTTAACTTCAATTTCAGTCATATTCTTAACTCACTCACCATGTAGTACTTTTGTAGCGACAATACGTCCTTGTTGGGTGTCCAGGTGGTTCCCGAGTTTGGAGGACTTATTCTTTTTAGGTAAATCCCTCATGACGCTCTTATGAACTCTTCCAAAAGCACCCTGTCCCAGTTCCTCCATGATAGTAACCCGCTCGAGTGGGACTTCCAGCAGCATCAACTCAGATCTGTCAGATCCACTACATACAGAAAAAGAAAACTGTTCTTTCAGCTGAGGCACCCGTTTGAGCATATACGTACCAGAGACAGCTCTGTAGTTCGTACAATTCAATACAAACACCGTTGTTACATCTGGTTATCAATGAATTTGTTGGTAGAATTGCTGCAGGGCTCAATCAGATATTGAGGGTAAAGGTGTAAGATCAGTGAGGAAAAACGTCGCCGATTGATTCTATTTAGTTCCCGTTTTGCCTTTTGACTCTTCTTAACTTTCATAACAATGATAGAAATAAAAAAATATAGTATTAATGATACTAATTTATTTATAGGTTCTTGCAGTGCGCTTGGTGCGTTTAATATGCACACACGTCCATTACAGGAGACACAATACGGTGAAAATAAGGGGTTCTTTAAATATATAGATAAAAAACAGGTAATCTTTAAAATACGCGAGATAAAAAATAAGTCTTTCAGCTACATTCTGCATAAGTTGGAGCGTGTGCAACAGACTATTATTCTATATAGGTAGGTCATTTCATGACATACAGGAAAGAGTTTGTTACAATAGTCCGGGTAAATCAAAACAAAACATGAAAAAAATCTGAGTAAAATTTAATGCAATCAAAGCACAATAAAAATTTGAATGACAAAGCAGTTTCATTAAATACCGGTTATTTTTCTTTTGTCTCCTTCGGTAGAAAATCATCCCCAGCACCGCAGTAGAAAGAGTAACAGTGACTCCTAACGTTATCAAAGCAATCTTTGCAGTATCATTTTTACTGATAGGAGTACCTCCGACTGAAAGATAGAAACAACAGATTTCTAATAAACAATAAACAAAGATTGTAACACTCAAAAGGAAAACTGACTTATCTACTGGCGTTTAACGTTCCTTCGTCACCACGTTCTTGCGTTCCTGGCTCAACTTGGAGAAAAATCATTTTTGCTATAGTGTCTAAACAGTCTAAACATGAGTATTAAATTATAACTATCATCAAAAAGCAACATTTTTTAAAAAATAAAATTAAGTAAAGACCTGAGAATGTAAATACGGAAAAACTTTTGTCCCTCCAGGATCCATTTCCCGCAGGCGTGATGGCTCGAACGCGAACAGAAACGTTTCTAACAGCAGCAGGTGACAGTATGTAGTAAGGCTGTTTACCATCACTGCATTGTAATTCAGGTGGATTAGAGTCCTATTCATAGAAAAAACATAGAATAACCAGTACTATTTGTAAACGAGAATAAGTACAGCAACAACAATAGATTAACAGCAGTAAACTATTCAGCTAACTATTTTTATAGCAAATAGTTCGAAATACTATTCTATTGTAGCAAGTGTACTGCCCGTCCTCAACCTAGGAAAGGCAGCTGCGTGCAAGCTATTCCACGACAGTGCGGTCTGTTCATTGACAGATCACAGATGCAGGGTTAAAGGCGGCAAATCATCTAAGGATTCTCGCTTTTAACATGAGCGCAGTACTGTCAGGTCACTTTATTTGCAAGATCCATTTCGACTTGCTTTTACTTTTCTAGCAACATCACAAAAGACTATGTTTCTCTGTGACGAACCTACCATTCTGATTTCTACGTCATATTTAAGTACAACTCCATTGGGGTCTTTCGGTGGGTTCCAAGAGACACGAAACTAAAACAAACATCGATATCCATGTTAGAACGAAAAAATATGAACTTGTTTACAGAAAGTGCTGTCTACAGAAAAAGGCTTAGGAGGAGGAAAGGCTAGCCTAGCATGATGACTAGCTCGTCCCAGCCGTAGATGATCATTGCGCGCAAGACAATGCAGGATTGAGGTCATGCCATTTTTAGGTCAAAAGCACGTCATATGTGGACCTGACATCATCAGATTAGTGAAGCTCAGTTTGTGCAATGGAACTAGTAACAGCATTATATGAAGCTGATTTTCAATAATTCTAATTTGCGACACCCTTATAGGGTTCAAAAATATTTTATATTTGCACCCTCTTGGATTTCGTTAATAGTGCAAGTTAAGAAACGAAAAGCAGGCAAACGCACGCTTCCAATTACGCCACCGCTCAGCGAATTGTGAAGCAGGGCCAGTTAAATTCAACGGCGGCAAAACCTGTTCACTCGTTGGAACCATCCTCGTCGCCAATATAGTACTTCTAACGGGTCACCGACGCCATATAGTCTAGTGAACACGAGCACTACTTAGCTCATCGCTACGCTACAAAACACAACTCCTTCAAGTCACATCACAACAGACTTCTCGCGCAAGGGAAGTCTCCGATGTACACTACACTACCGGAAGCTATAGACCTTGGCAAAAGGGTGACATAGATTAATCCAGCACCGGGCTTTGTCCAGACCACATGGCTGAAGATTTACATCCACTTGAATACTGAGAAAAGAAAGCAGGCCTCGAATGACTTTGAGAAAGATTTTTTCAAGCTCATGAATAATACCGTCTTTCGAAAAACGATGGAAAACCTCCGAAAGCGAGTGAATTTTCGTTGGTTTCATCATTCTTGACCTGTCTAAAGTGCTCATGTCTAATTTCCATTACAGCTACATTATGTACATTGTCTCAAAGTACTGATCGCGGTCGATCGAAATTGTTGTTTATCGACGCCGACAACCTTTGTTATGATGTAAAAAAACCTGATGATTTGTATCGAGATTTCCTACAAGACCTGAAATACTTTGTTACGTGAGATTACCCAAGAGAACATTCCCCTATAGTGAGAGAGACCAAAAAGTGCTAGGCAAAATGGAAGACGAAACCCACGGGGTACCCATTGGGGAATTTATCGGTCTTTGACCCAAGATGTACACCACAGCAAAAGGTGTTTCCGAGAACGTCACTAAGGCATAAGGATTGTAAATCTTGTCTCTTCGAAAAACAAATGCAGATAGCGCAAATTCGAAGCGAGAATCATCACATTTATTCTCTTAATTTAATAAAAACCAGCCTTTCACCCCCGGGGGGGGGGCACTTTAGGAATTTCTGGGTGGGGATGTGCCGCTGGGACCCTGGAACCCTTAACCTATACCAGAGCTAGTTCAGCTGAGTTTTGCTACCCTATACTAGAGTAAACTCCCCAAATCCCCCTATCCTAGAGTAGCTGTTTCCCCAGTCTAGATAAAATCTTCAACCAACTGATCAGTTTCCTGAAAAATCATACCCTATTCTAGACCCAAAGACTCTGGTTTATATACCCTATCCTAGAGTAAACTGCTTGAAAACCATACCCTTCACAGCGGCACATACCTATATAGCCCATATATGGCAGTACCCCCCCCCCCGGGCTTTCACCTTATGATGATAAGCGCTACGTTTTAACAGACGGTTGTCATACAGTTGCTTATGGAAACTAATAAAAACCTATAAACGTAAAACTCAGAGGGCAATCTATTTCTTAAAAGCAAATGTCTGTAAAAATCGAGCAAAATCGCAATTTCGCGGCCACAGTCAAAAAATCATTTTCGCTCATATCTTGTGCATAGATAGGCATAAGTAAGTAACTAAACGTGGAGTAGTTTGTTTTTCAAAAGGCTGCTTGGATTTGGAGAAAACCAACAAAATCAATTTTCATGGTCGGCGACTTAAAAACAACCAAAATTTGAGGCAAAACGAGGCGGTCTCAAAACATCGCTCGCACGCACACAGGAAGAAAGCGGGGTAAAATATTCCCCGATAAATCAATTTATAAAGGGTTCCACTTCTGGCTTGGTGATGAATTCTTATCTTAACGATAATCTGGAAGATAAAAAATGTAATTTCAGTTTGAATTCTTTTCAACTAAACGAAATTTAAATTTAGGCTGACAGTTGCGTTTTATATTTTAGGTATGTGCTACACTTTGGTTTTACCTGAAACTCAAGTCATATGTTATTTAAAGATTGTGCTAAAACATATGTAAGAATTGGCCTGGGTAATTAAATTTGTACTTCACACGAATCCGCTGAAGTTGAATATATTGTGCTTGAAATATGAGACTTTTCAAGAACGTCGGTTGGTTGTTGCTCGACAAGTCACGTTGGCTGGGCTCTCCAAAAGAAACTTAACTCACAATCGCACTTGTATTAAAGACATCTGTACTGAAACGATAATTTTTGTTACCTCAAATGCGTTTTCCCGTTCTGGTTAACTGGCATTGCGCCTTGTCCCAAGCTAATCAACCGAAGATCCAAAAACTCGAGGAAACGTGGTGCGTGAAAATAACCTGAAACAGAACATTTCTTGGTATTGCTGGCCTTTCTCTTCCGCAGTCAAACTTTTACATCCATTGCCATTTAAAAATTCTGGGTCTCACAAAAACTGCTATTTTGATCGTGAAACTTTAAGGCTGCCGATACCTCTTTGGTCATAAAAGTCTGGTGAAACGTGCTGAGTGACAGGATTCACAGGCTTCCCAATCTAACCATTTGAGCGACGCCTTTTTTTAATGTTCTTGCCAGAAGTAGCATACTATGCTACTAACAATCCAAATCATGTTTTTCTTTCTTTTTTTTGCTAAGTTTCTTAAAGTGTGCTTCCATACAATACTAAAAAAGTCCAAAAATATCGTTTTTCACGTCAACTTCCCCTCGTTGCCTTGTATGTGCCTTTGATTGACTTCAGGCTTCAATCTCTAGCTATTTCACCGCGTTATTACCTATCAGGCGGCTGTCTTTCCTCTCGCATATGCAAGTTCCATTGTTTTGGATAACAGTTTTTGTAAACATTCTGCAATTATCTTTCAGTATATATTTTTTTCTAATATGAACATGGTTATTCGATGGTCAAACTCTTGTTTCTGTCTATATACAGAGGAACCCTGCCTTTCGACCACCCCGTTTATACGACCACCTCTTGCCTCAGCTCATCTCCCATAGTCTTTCCACCCAAATGTGAAAATCTCCGAGTCATTTTATTATTTTGAAGACCTCTTTAACGCGACCACCTCGCTATTACGACCTGGATTTTATGGCTCAATGCTGGTCGCATCAACGGGGTTCCACTGTATTTTTTAATTTCAGTTTTCCACATTGTAGAACAAAAAACAAAAATGTGCGTCAGCTGGACTATGGAATATAATGTAAAGAACTAAAATTTAGGCCCCGCTTATATGAAGAAAATTTGTCTCGAGCAGAAGGGTCACCCGCCTTCCCGAGCTTTCCTGGAATAGGCAACGTTTCACGCATTTCTTTACAAAACATGGCGAAACGTTTAAATTACAAAAAGTTGGCTCAGCTAAAAGGGTGACCCACCTTGTCCAGTCACCCTTTTGTAATGGTAGGGTCAGTCTCCTAGCCGGGCCAAAGTTCTCCGTAGACAGTTTACGCGCTTTCCATTCAAAAAAATTCCTGTTTGAAATTTCGGAAAACCCACTTGCCCAGTGGAAGGTACATTCCAGTTGCACAGACCAAACCACCGAGAGTTTGGTTATCGTGCTTGTAAGCAGGATACAGATCAGTGGTCCTGGGGAAAATAATTTTGTAAAATGGAAGGGGAAATTTCGGTCTGACCGGCAAATCCGATCCGTATCGGTAAAGGGCTCGCATAGCCAAGGCGCGGACAATTAGAACATGCGCGAAGGCCGGTTGGGGTCAATGTTTTTTTTTCTTTCGGCTGGGAGGGTGACCCTCCTACACGAGACAGGTTTTCTCCATATAAAGGGAATTAAAATTTTCGGATACGAAATTGTAATAGAGAAGGAAACAGAAAAAATTTCAAAATTCTCGAAAAAAATAGTATTGAAGCCCTAGTAATAATTATATGGCGCCGCAAAGAACTTAGTAATTTAGATAACCTAAAAGGGTGTTCAATGTATTTAGGAGGAAACTGTCGTTGGGTGCCCCTGTCAACTATCGCCTAACGCTTCCACTACTTTCTTTACCCACATAGTTTTTTTTTTTTTCAGTTTTACTCTCGTTCATTTTGCCATTTTCTGAGTGTGCGCTTTGGTACCGGCCTTGAGACTGAGACTTGATGGCTCGTCAGAAATTCATGGTCAGAACTCTAGAAAAGAAAGTCTCCGACGATAACTTTCTCTGGCAGTTATCACTGAAACGGATATTGAGGCTGCATTCGCTTCTGAGCCCGTTCAATTCTCGAAAGTCCCGATAACTAACGGGCCCCTAAAGCTGTTGTTGTTTACATGCAAGATGGAAATTTCAATAGTTTTGCATCTAACATGATAAAACTGTCCGTTAATGAAAAAATGAGGTATTTTGCTGGCCAGAACCCGCGCTCTTCTTAATCCTTTTATTTCGATTTGAATATTTGATGTCGGGTCTGAAAAGTTATAGGGACTTTGGACAAACGGGCCCGTGGTCCGTTGTCTAAGGCTGCAAGACGGAATTTACTGGAAAAGTAAACTTAATGCTTTTGCCTAAACAGTGTCCTTTTAACGTGAATTTGTAGACGTCAGGGCCTAACCCACTGGTAAACACGTTTGATTCCAGCTTTCTAACTGGCTGTATCTGCGGTAGCTCATCTTAGAGTCAGATTTTAAAGCTTGTTTGAGTAGCCGAGCATGCTGTAAGGAGGAAATTGTCTGATATACTTTGACGTATCCTTTGGTAAAGGAATGAGAGAGGAACAGGTCAGCGTTCTAGACCCCAGGTTTCCTTCTGTGTATATATTCAATACTAGAAACTGAAACTCATGCCTTAAGTCTTCACACTCAAGGAGAGGTTTGTAGACTTGAAAATAGCGCTACGTCATCTACCACTCCACAAGGCCGCCCTGCCTGGATAGCATTTCCCCAATTACTTCCCGATATTTTCTTAGTTGCGTGTGCTAATGTAAGTTGCTTACCTAACATCCTTGACCAAGAGTTACAGCGTAACCCTTTCGACGGATTCTTCTATCCCCTCAACGACCTTTCCATTGGAGTCTTACTAGGTAGTACCCAAGTAAGATTCAGAGCCACCCTTCCCCAAAATATGCATATGAAATAACATGATTTTTTTTATTGTGATTCTTCGCTCAAAACAAAAAACGCTTTCGATATCATTTATCGAGGTTGTCCAAAGTTTAAAACCTACTCAGTGTTCGTGTGTACTGGCAGGGTGTATGATTTTGATGTTTTCCAAATTCCTTAATAGTTAATGCTTTTATCACACGCGCAGGTGTCTGAAAAACTGACCACCACTTTACACTTTTAAATCAAGTACTGGTGGCAGCCAGACTATGCAGCCTTTCAGTTGTTGTATAATTGAACAAATAACTTTGAAAACATCAAAAAAATATGTAAAAAACAATTTTGTTTTAGACTGCTCATTCTTAAGTTCGAAGGATGGTGTTCATTGTCACGCAACACCACTTGTCTTCTCACAGTTCCTCGCTATATGTTGTAACTGATTCTATGAATTGGTATGAACATCTTTCAAATCGCCGAAAATGTCATAAAAACATATTTTTCTCGTGATATACTTTGTTCAACCACCTTAAGAATTTAGATCATAACGCTCATTCGGTTTGAGTGACATTTTAATAACCTGGCCCATCTCCAATGACCTCTCGTTAGATGTCAAATAGTGCCAGCAGAATTTTGGAGCTCGAGAGTAGAAAAAGTAAAAAAAGGGCCCAAACTATAAAGGTAAGATAATTTCTATTGCATGTTAGCAAATTAATTATCGTACTATAGAAGTACATCAGGTTTCTTCTCAGGAAATGCCAACGATCCCTTCGGCAACAGCAAGGCGTTGGTGAATTATGCAAATGTATCATACTTCACTCAAAATTTGTTCAAGTTCAGAAGGTTCGTCTGAAGCCCATATTAAATTACCCAAGCCAGTTCTTATATATGTTTTAGTACAATGTTCAACTAACTTATAGCTTGAGTTTCAGGAAAAACCAAGGTGTAGCACATGCCTGAAAATTAAATCGCGACTTTAGGTCTAAATTTAAACTTCGTTGAGTTGAAAAAGAACCAAAACTAAAATAAAATTGTTTACCTTCCACATTATCGTTAAGTCAAGAATTAACCGCCATACTAGGGCTAAAACCCTTTACAAATTGATTTATCGGGGAATATTTTACCACGCTTTCTTCTTTTTTGCGTACGAGCGAAGTTTTGAGACCGCCTCATTTTGCCTCAAAGTTTGGTTGTTTTCAAGTCGCCGACCACGAAAATTGATTTTGTTGATTTTCTCAAAATCCAAGCAGCCTTTTGAAAAACAAACTACACCACGTTTAGTTACTTACTAATAAGTATGTATGGACAAGATATGAGCGAAATTTAATTTTTGACCGTGGCCGCCGGTTGCTCGATTTTTACAGACATTCGCTCTTAACAGCCCATTGTAGTGTAAAAGGGTTGTTCTCAATTAAAATATTTCCACACTCGCCTTCATGCAGTTTTTAGTACTGCCTTAATCTGGGTATAGTACATATAACTTCTAGTTTTATACGGTCACAAACTCTTAAACATGAAATATTATGTTGGCTTCTACTTGGCATTACATGGTCGATTTTAAACTTGGAAAATAAGTTATTGAAAACTAGCAGTTTAGGTTGGCGTTATGGTTATCCGCAGAGAGTATCAGTAGAACTAAAATGTAGCGAAAATCACCGGCAGTTTCCTTAAAGAACTCAAACTCTATTCTGCGTTCATCAATCTGTCTACGCTACGTTGCAAAATAAATAATTGTTCGTAAATTGGCGGATTACTTACGATTTGGGCAAGACCGATCAAGGCAATACAACCTTATTTTTTTCAACTATGACGTCATAGGGTTCATTAAAGCATTATTGACCCTAGTGTTTACGCTCTGACTCCGCGCGTAAGCTGAAACCAATCAGAGACGATCTTGTTCCAGGGTTTCCCAGAGCTCTTCCCGTCCTGGCCATCATGCGCAGAAGAGCTCTGGGATCGAGATTGCATGCGCAAACCAATGAAAACTTGAAAACGTCAACCCGATTTGTTCAAGTTCTGTGGGAGATTTTGGAGATTTCGGAAATCTCAGCAATCATTTGATTGTTAGCGAAGTTTTGTATTATTTGTATTAAGAATCGTTCTATTGTGATTACAGAAGAATTTTGGGCGTTATTTTTGAAATTGTTTGTCCTTGGAATTTTTTACGTGGATTTACAGTGTCCTCTTATCAGCGGCCGTTGTACTAGCAGAGAAATAGCGACGGCTTCTCCACAATGAGTGACTGAATCTTAGATGTGATCCTCCTTGCAGTTCACACAGCCTTTCTATTGAGTTATTTTACAGGCTGCTGGCTCTTGGATTTTTTTTTGTGTGTGTGCTCTAACTATGTGGACATATCATGAAGCGGGTATTCGAGTTGGCGGCGGCTGTTTTTATCAAAAGATTACAACAGCATGGCCATGACTTTTGTGACGAAACTGAACTTCTGGAGAAGGAAACGACCGTTTGCTCGTTCAGCTTGTTCTCAAGGGAGTTTAAGATAGGCACCAGTACGAGTTACATCCTGTGAATGCCATGTTTTTGAACTGTTTGTGTTTGAGCATATTTTTAGAAAATAGCAGAGTTGACTTTCCCGTTTTATTCACGGACTGCTTCAAAGGATTATTACTCGATACCAATGATACCTGCTTCTATTTTTCTCGACGTCGCAGGGATTCGGCACGTCACGATCGAAAAATTTTGCGCGACCAATGTATGTTTCCCTAACATCAAAACAAAAACATCAATAACAACGTCTTTTATGATCTGTCAGCATCCAAATTATAAAATCAGTAGCGACATGCAGGTATAATTGTTAATGATTTGAAATAGTCTTGGTCTTCATCTTTGGTTTAGAGTCTTTTGTAGGTCGTTTATAAAATAAAACTTTTATTTATTTTGTTGACTAAGACAATATGTTGTTGAATTTTTGTTTCCGCTCTATTTTTATGAAAAGCATGCTGTTTTTCTTCAATTCTACAAGTAAAATTGTCTTAACACTTTTATTCTTGACGAAGAAATTGAGGGAACTTGATCTAGCATAACCAAAGAAGAAACGGTCCGTAAATTCTATCAAAATATCCCTTATCTAAACCCAATTCGCTTGCGAACGTCTCTGTAAATTACGGAGCCTTGGACGTGACAAAGAAAGTCACGTTGAGAGTAATTTGCATTGCCTCAGCGCGCACGCTCTCAAGCTGACATTGCCCCTTTAAGTATTGAGCTATTTTTATCCATGACGCCACCCTAAAGGTGGATCCCGCGATCCACCCTGATCCACGAAGTAGAACCACTATTTTGTATACTACTTACCTCCCCTGTCTTGCTGATTATAGACACTTTGAGATCTTCTACAAGATCATCTGCTGTATCTAAATTGAATCACAGTGAGTCAGTAAAGTGACAGATTGAAATCAACTAAAGCAAAACGATAAACTATTCTTACTTCATTCATGTCATTTGTTCATACAACAAGAGCTCTGTTAAGTTCAGGATAAAAAGGAGGAGCACCTAAAATTTTTACTTTGAGGCCTCAAAGAAAGGGTACATTTGGATTTGACGCCACATCCCATGTAAAGAGGGAAACGCCTAACCTACTTTCAGGGTCTGTAAATTTCTCTGACCCAGCCATGTCGGATTGACTTCATCACTGAGAGTTTCATATTTGGGGTCACTTCATACTACATAGCTGAGGTACCTAATGCGTCTCAATGTGAGAACCGCTGTATAATCAAAATTGCGAAGAATGGTGGCCATAGAAAGGGGACAAGAGGAGAACTGAACCGGTTTTGTTACAAAAAGTTTTGAAAACTGCTAGACTCTAAAAAGAAGCTGTAGTCAAAGGCAGGAAATGATATCTTTACCAAAACCATATTTACCTTCACTGAACGAATAGCAGTAAAAGGTTATATATGATCCCTTGTACTTGTTTTTGCCTCTTATCTCATGGAAGTAGTGCTTGCTCCTTACCTTTTTTGTCGGTCATCCCTTTTATGACAGCACAAGACGTGCCATTCGCACAGCCAACTTTTGTGCAAGCACAGATCTATCAAAAAATTAATAAGAACTACAAACGCCTTTTTTTTAATATTAACTTTTCTCCTTGAAAACTTCATCACCACTCAATAGACAGTTTTGACCCAAGTGATAAGTGTCTATTTTGCAATTGAGGGCGAAAAGTGTGGAAAGCAACAGATTTCTTAAATGTACTCTTTAGTTAAATGCGTGACGTCACATGGTTAACAGATGAAGACCGGGAAATTTTTGTGGCACTTAGTATCATAATTCAATGAATGTAATGCCATACAGATATAGGATACTTAGCTTAAGATTGTGGGAGCGGTATTGTTATTCATGACATTATAATGAGGTATGGGGAATCAATCTGACCTGGGACAAGCCCACAGACTGAATTGAATATAGGTAATCTGGAACCGGAGTTACTCGCTGGGAAGGGAGGGTGGGTCGCCAATCGCCCTTTCGTGTCAGACAAAGTGAAGTGAATGAGACTAAGCATGCCAATGTTGCCTATTATATATACTCATTTGCATATCATTAATTAATCCCCAGGGGTGATATTTACAATTCAAATGGGATGTGAATAGTTCATCGTTGCAAAGAGATGGGCGGGGCGCGTAAAGAGCTGTGAGAAACACGGAAAATTCTCATCACGCTACCGGGAAGAAAAACTGACCTTATATAACTAACATACGATGCACATCTGACACGTGTAAGATAGCCACAAGCTATGCGCGGCGTGTTACTGCTGTTACATAATTGAGTTAAGGCTATCTTATTGCCAATTCCCCTGAGAAAATAGAATAATGTAGCTATCCGAAGGAAAAAGAGCATCGGACTCTCCCTGAGGAGAGGGAGGCTAAAAACTGCATGCGCTTAAAAAAAATATTTTAATATTTTAGGAAAGATCTATATAGAATGCCCTACCTCAACTCTATAGTCTGAAAAGTGCTTCAGGTTTCCAATGACGACACTTTTCTGCGTACCATTGAGAACTAACGTGTCATTCGACGAAAGTTTATTGGTTAGCGGTGACAGGTTTGAAGACGTTGGTTTATCAGAAGGCGTTAGTACTTTAGAGGAGTTTGTAGTTTTTTCAATAGTTGTGGTTGTCATTTGGCATAATGGAGTCTGAAAAGTGCGGTACAAGAGTCATGTTCTGTTAAAAACTTAAAAAGCAGCCTAAAAAACAACAAAAGATATGAGATAAAACAGCGTGATCACCAGGAACACAGAATTGCTGTGAGAGAGAAAATACCAATGCCTTACAGCACTAGAAGGCCTACACTATATCACTACCTCTATCACTGCCCCCAATTACAGAACGCACCATGACAGGGAAACTAATTATTTGTGGGACCGCAATGCAAGTAACAGTGTCTTTAGTTTCATTTTTCGCGTGAGCAAGTGTCCCAGGCCTCCAAATTTATTGTTCATGAACCTGTAAATTAGGGAGACGGAATCGACATATGACCCAATCCTCGACCAATCAGAGTAGACGAATCTCTATAATCACCTGAGTAATTATAAAAACATTTTTGACAGTTTTTGCAAGGTCCGTTGTGAAAGAGGCAAACAGACGATAAAGACAGTGACAGTAATAGAGTTTACTCATGTTTATCAATAATCTAACATGGATAAACAAGTCACGATAGACAAGTGCTGATAAGCGATTGAAGACTCCCACGTTTGAAAGCCATAGCGCTCACAAAGATTATCTCAGTGGGAATTTTTCAACTTCGATCTCTGGTCAGTTTCTAGTAACTCATCTGGAAACTTTCTGGAACAGGCATTCAAACTACAGTCAATTCCCCTCATTGCGGACACTGTAGGGACCTCGAGGTAGTGTCCTCATTAGCGAGAGTCCTTAATAGCGGGAGTTTATTTCAGTCAAAAGTCTGTAATTGTTTTCGCCCAGGATTTAGCAGCTGTTCGTTTTTTTGAGGTGTCCGTTGTAGCGGGGTGCCTGCAAAGCGAGAGTTGACTGTATCCTCACCTGAGCATAAGTACTGCAGTTGGTCCTACTGTGGATAGTCGAGGAGGGAGTTGAAGAGACCACAGCGGATTTGGTTATTGGTGTATCTGCGTCATCATTGCTTTTTGTAAATATTTCGCTGAATAAATTGTCTTGGAATTCCTTTTTAAATATCGCAGCCAGCCTTTTGGGTGTTTCCGTTTCCTTGGTTTTCTCGTCGCAGTTACAAGTTACGTTTCTCTTATAAGACCCTGAACAAAAAAAAAGAATGGAATAAGATGTGATCCGGAGGCCTAAAGCTAAAAATTAAGGAAGCTTGTTAGAGAAGGTTTGTTTAATTATCAGCGTCAGTTAAAGAACACTTGACATTTCTGTGGTTACTTCCTCCCTTGGGAAGGCGTATTCACTATGTCGTGGTACTGCTAGTCAGTCCGTATTAAACTACGTAAACTTCCACAGGAATCACAATATCTCCACAAAACAAAGAACTTGGCCCGTCACACAGCCCCATAAGTGGTAAAAAAAAAATGCTTTTTCTACTGAGTTTGAGGAGCCAATCAGAGCGCTCGAAAAGCGCTATTCAATATTTTAGTACACACTAATACTAATACTTAAGACGAGCCATAAAGTCTCTTCCTCATGTCATTACAATTCTTACAGTCGAGGTTTTTATCGTTGTCTTCCTCGTCTTTTTCGAAGGTTTTGCCCAGTTCACTTGTAAAAATCTGCCGATAACACCAATTTAAGTCTTCCTTCCACGGGGAATAATCGCTCAAGTCATACTTCACGATGTACTTGGTAATGTTCCCATTTGGAAACAAAGGAGGCTGCCATTTCACAAGTAGCGCTGATGAATTGATATAGTTTGCTTCAGGGCCAACTGGCTGAGAAGGTACTGTCAAGAAAAAGGTCAACATTGTAAAACTACTTACGAGTAGTATAGCGTACAGAAAAAACTGTAATATATTCTCACCCAGAACACCCACACGGCACTGCCAAGACGGACGCAACAACTGCCAACATTGTTGGCCAAGCATGTTGGGAGTTGTGGCGTCCGTTTTTACGTAGCTTAAGGAACACGCGATATGTATAAAACAAAGAAATGAGCTTGAGGGGGTAAGAAATGCAATATCTTCAATAAACAAGACTACAACAAGAGTGATTGCACAAGAGTCTAATAGGAAATTGCGGGCAGTATCCTACTCGAGCTCTGCCGCATGAAAAAGAGCGGTTACGTTGAAAACTGAGCCTTCCACCTGACAGCCCCCAAACTGTTTGCGATTTTGAAATAGAAATCAAGCAAGGACACCCAAGTCGCTTTTTCGGGAAAGACCGGTAGAGCAGCTGGTTCAGTGGCGGGTTGAGCGGGCGACTATTCATCTCTGGGCGTAATAAAGCAAGTCTTAGGTCTAGTTATTATGGAGGGTTTAAAACCGTATGTACACCTTCTGCCAAAGGGCAGCTGTAATTTGAGCCAAAGGGGGCGCAGCGATGGAGGAGAGAAACGAGAACTACTCCCTGGCGAGGTGCCGAGAAGTAAGCTTTACTAGAACTGGCTGAATAATCAACCAGGCTGCTCTCTAAACTGAGGGATAAGGTCAGGGTGAAAATGTTAGGAAGTGCATTCCTGTTAATTGAGGATGGATTGATTTGCAACATACGCGTATAGCTGTCGCATTTGTCCACTGGAAATTTGTGTTTTTAGGCTTAAAAACAATTTAAAAATTCCAGCAGGCAAATGCGACAGCTATACGCGTATGTTGCAAAGGAATCCACCTTAAGCTTTTGTGCGTGTTTTTTCCAGTGAGAATAGCTTTTGTAAGTATGCTGAATGCAACATATTTGGACGAACAGGAAAAACCGATTCTAACGCTAACGGGTCGAACGGAAAGTTAGTTTTAATAAGCGGAAAAGAAAAAAAGGTCAGTTTTCAAACTGAAAAGAGGAATCAAATGTTAAAAATGGAAGAAAACATTTATGCCGTCTTAATTAGAAAGATGGGTCATTATGTCCTCGATAGCGGGTGTCCTTGCTAACTGGAGTTATTTCGGTCAAAATTTGACAATTTTGTGCCTTCAATCTTGCTGCTGACATCTCTATCGGTGAAATTCTGGTGATAAAGTGGACACCTCAGCTCACTTGCAAAAGTCATCCGAGTCGCTTTACCTTTTCCTTATAGGTGCTACCTGTTTTCTTTGTTCTATCTTTTCAATATGTTTGTTATTAAAATTATGATTGTTATTAATTATGATAATAAAGTGGTCACTTTGGCTTTTTTGCAAACGTCCCGGAGATTGTTGCCCTTAATTCCTGTCACACTAACGGCAGCAGTCATTTTACCTTCTCCTTATTGGTCGTACCTGTTTTCTTTGTTCTAACTTTTTAAAATCTTTATTATTATTATTATTATTTTGTTTTCTTAGTTGTCTTCATGCTCACTGGTACCAGTTGCCTTGTCACTTTACTAAATACATTTGTGCGTGGTTTGTAATGGCAGCCTCTTTCTTGTGTTTTGGTATACCTTGACACGAGATTTGTTTTTATAAATTCCATTTTAATGGTTAATACACATGAGCGAGCCAACACATGTACAACATGGCTTAGCTTCAATTAATTCGTAGGGTACACGCTGGCTATGGCCACCGCTAAGGATTGTCATGTCCTCAGAGGTTCTTTTACTCCCCACAGGAGTCAGTCAACGAAAAAGCAATGAGACTTAAAGCCTAAGCCCATCTACAAACTCGGATCAAAGGCAATACCTTCTCAGTTGTTGTACAACACTCGCTGATCTGGCCTGGAATCAAACCCGTGCACAATCTGGTATCTAACTAATTTAGTGATAAGCCATTATCAAACTCTAACCAGCCAATGAACACCTAAGATATCGTATAGGCAAAAGAAATATTCCATTACCAGTGTCTAATATACATACCTTTCTCCTTTGTTTTTATAAATAGCAGATTGCTTTTAGCTCCCTCATTGTTAAGTACCACTGCCTCCACTTGAAATGCGTACAGTGTGAATGGTTTGAGGTTCTGGAAATACATGGCGAACTGGCGAAAACGTAACTGGAATGGGCTGTCATAAACAGTAATAAACAAGCAATATTGGGATATTCATTGCTTTCAGTTGTTTTGAGGAGAAGCATATAGTACTTTGCCTTTTTTGGGTGGGTTGGATGAATCATTACCCCCTACCAATGTCTTACTCCCTCCTGTATTCTCTGTTGACCCTGTCACGCAAAAATCAAAATTGAAAAAAATTCAGTGCAGAAGGTTCAGAATTTGGGAGATGAAAGAAGAAAAATATGAAAAAACATCTGCCATCTGAAAAAACATATAAGGAAACATCTGTCTTCGAGGTTTTCTACAAAAGCGGGAATTAATCGCTTGAGGAACTCAAAAACATGAAAGTAATAGCGGAATTCCACGCGCGCGCGAAGCGCGCGCGCGTGGGCGGAGCCCCATAGCTAAGTAAATCTACCCATCCCAGAAAATTTGGTTATCACGTGACCGTACACCGAACGAACGAACGAACGACCGTCCGTCCGCACCACAGGCATACCAATGTTTACTCTCGCACTTTCTAGCTAGTTTGGGAGCCCAGGAGAAAACTGATTGCACATCAATGCAGTGATCAATTGACAGCTGTCAAAACAGGGTATCTGCTGACCAGTATCACCTGACGGTATCGCGGGCTCAGGTGTCGACCCATCGAAGTCGAGTATTTTTTGAAGTTATCCGCTGACAAGTTGCTACTTTTCAAATGATCGCAGGCTCAAGTTTGTGTTTTAAAAATATATATGAAATATGTCTTGTTTATGTCACTATGGCCCAGCACTATTAAGAATTTAACTTCAAACTTACCTCGGACACGAAAATTCAGCCAGTTATTTAAAAATACAGGCGGGGAAGACCTTTTCTTACCATGGTCACGCGTTGGTCACGCTCTACGTCCAATTTTTATGCTCTGATTGGTTAAAATTTGACAGATGAGTTCATGCGTAAAATTTATGCAGCATCTTGAAAGTTGTCTACTTTGACAGCTGAAGCTGACAGAGTTTTGAGTCAACTTGTGATGTTTTTAACTGTCTTTTTCCACTGGATGTACATAATGAAATACAGCTGCTATCAAGAGTGTTCTCTTATTCACGGCTGGTTTGTTTATTGGGTTTTTGGTTGTGAAATGTGTCGCTTGTCAAAGCCGATAATCCGATTTCGGATGGCATCGTTTTTGTTTTTCACCTTGCTGGATACGTAGGAGAATTATAACGGTTCAAGCGATCCTTGCCTTACTTGATAGCTTTCAGGAGCTGCATCTCGAAATATGGTAAGCCTGAGTAATCATTGTATTTATATCTAATTTCATGAAGTCCAGCGGCGCAGTTTATGAAGCTAGTTTATACACGTTTGTATTAAGATTTGACTGAGACACTGATCTGACTTAGTATGAGGTTTAATTTGAAATAAGGTTAAGCTTACAGAACTTTAAAAAGCCTTTAGTCGATATTAATTCACCGTAAATAGAAAGAAAAAACTTTCCGAAGAATATTTAGTTATAATTTTGGCTGTAGAAAGAAAGCTTTGGGCGATTTTCTTGTCGTGAGTTCATCTTTAAAAACAGCAAAAAACCGGGAAACCGGCGGCTTAAAACATAAACTTAATCTTTAAGCTTACTCGTAAAGACTTGAGGATTCTTAGACACACTTAAATACTCATTTGTTTTCGTGAATGAAAATTGTTGTCTCTGTAAATGTACTACCGAATTATATTTCTTTATTGACTGTTGGTAGTCTCAAAAGCGTAATTTTCATCGCTTTGCCGTTTGTTTTCAGCCGTTCATAAGCATAGCTTGCAGGAGTACTCAAAATGCCGAGCGTAACAAACGCTTTTTAAGATTACTCATCGTTATAAAACCATTAATAAAAAATAGACTCAATAAATTCTTTATCACGTTGAAGCGTAACTCTTTTAAAATTTCTTCGCAAATTTGGCGCTTGTCAAAAGTTAGAACCGGCTGGCCGTATAGGTGATTTTGGAAATTTTTTGAACGGTTTCGCTAATTAAAAGTCCACGCGTTCTTCGATGGTCCTGAATATTTCAAATCAATGCAATTTGTCTTGAAAAATTGTGTACGAGGTCTGTATGATAAAAACAGCGCCTCATAGTACTCTTTCTCCTCAGATGTGGTGTATAAAAAAATAAAAAGATTGGTTTGCACGCACCCAGATTTATTGGCAAGAATTTGTAAACTTGTCGAACGCAAAAAATTCGGCCTGATTTGTTTTCCAAGAATTTTTTTCCACGCCTTATCTACTGTGATCAAGAGCAATTATTGCTCTTACATGTGACCGAAGACTGTTTTTTGGGTGTACATATAAGGCTATATCAACTCGATACAAGATTTGTTTCCCTCCAAAATCACTTAGCTTTTCCCTCGAAAGTCACATGAATGTGCCCTTAAGTTAACTGATTTGTGGAATACAAAACTATTGTTTGATTTAAGTTATAAATTTATCAATGGGAGCTTCGCTTTTAGCCGTGGCTAAATCTATATATTATTTATTTTGAGGCAAGGAATGTTTAAATAAGACAACGTCAAAAAATTGGTAACTTTCTAGCCTACATGGCAGCTTTCACGTTAGCTATCTAAGTGCTGCGTCACGCGAAAGCTTTGAAATTCAAGCATCCTCTATCCCAAAATGAAGAACCTTTTTGAACCGAAAATTTACATAGGAAAAGGTGTTTAGCTGCCGCATTACCTCCTGAAATTAAACACTCATCAGAATCGGTAACTCCTTAGTTTGAATTTTGGTGACGTCAAGTGAAAACCGAGAATACTCAAGCAACAACATCGTTGCCGTCCAAGTGCAATTGAATCTTAATCTCCTCTCTAGTAGTATAGTAGGTTTTTTTGTAGAGTAGTACATAAACCCTATTCAGAGCGACCTTTTTTTGGCTGCCTGTGACCGTTGGGGCTCCTGGAATCCCCCTCCTTAACTTAAAAACAGCTCATGATACGGCCACCAAAATTCCACAAGTAATGAACTCATCATTTCCAACATTTTGACACCACCTGATTGTCGTAGTGACGTAATTAACGTAACTATGACGTCTTAAATAGTGAGGTATCTGATAATATCAAGACGTTAGCTAACACATTAATAATCTTAATATATAGATTTAGCTAGGGCTAAAAGCGAAGCTTCCATTAATAAATTTACAATTTAAATCAAACAATAAATGCCGCTTAAAAGGACTCCAGTTTTTCTTCTTTCTCCTGGAATAAACACACGAGGGACAATTTTGCCGCCATGTTGAATTTACTCTATGTCACGTGGTCTGTTATCGACCAATCAGACATTTTTCGCCAATGAAGCCATCGTGTTAGTTTTCCGAAAGTAAGTAACAACAGAATATACTTCGGAGCCAATCAGCATACTTAGTTTTCCGAAAATTGGTAAGTTATACAAAGATGACCATTTTCTGGAATTTTTCGTCGATAGCGAGATATTTAAAGTTCTCAAACATGTAAAACCAGTAAAAGCGGCACAAAAAATAGCAAATCATCTGGTGTGATTTTACCTCATTTGCCCACGAGATAAAGCAAAAAGGCTATAAAATCATGGGCGTTAATGTATTCCTCCGAAATTTAATGAGATTCCTCCAAAAAACGGGTATTTTCATTCCCACTATACTACTTTCTCTCTTCTTGCCCTTAGACTCCATGTTCTCAAATCTCAGTCGTTAAAAGAAACTGTGTTTGCTGTCCGAGACGTTTAGTCTGCTGTACAGGAGGACTTTTCGCTCATAACTTAGGCTATGTTCACACCATAACGGAAAGCTTTTGCGCCAGCACGAAAACCATACCGGATAGGGCTTCCTTTCACACATAAGAACGGTGATTTAAGCGAGATTTCTGTAAGGGAACCAGCTGCGCCGCGCCGATCTGTTAAGTGGAGAGTCACATATCGGATAGGTGTTCATACTATACCATGTCGTCAAGTCTGCACGAAAAGCTACCGTATTTATTCGAATAAGCGCCCAGCCTCGAATTAACGCCCACCTCGAATAAGCGCCCTCCTTAAAGGCAGAAAAAGTTAATAAGCGCCTAGCCTCGAATAAGCGCCCACCCCCTCCTCCTCCCAATCAAACTCAAATAAGCACTCACCCCCACCCCACCCACTTGAGTGAATAAATTCTAATAAGAGACTTCCCTGAGGACGGAGTTTCCTTCAAGGTATTTTACAGAAACCTGGCTTTGTTACTTCTTCGCGTTTTGTTATTAGCATTTATTGTTTTGTTGCAAAATAAAAATACTTCACTTGCTGAAAATGGTGAAAATTTATTAAGGGGCCAGCTTCGAATAAGCGCCCACCTCGAATAAGCGCCCACTCTCAAGGTCCAAAAATTTAATAAGCGCCCAGGGCGGTTAATGGAATAAATACGGTATCTGGTATAGTGTTAACAAAGCGTTAAATACCGTTTATGCCGTCGGTAACGCAGGCCAACTTCTCCCTTAAAACCTTTTACGCTTAACAAGGTCTTCAATTTCGCGCTTAAGTCATCGAATCATATTTTTCACTTTCAAAGTTAGTATAACAAAGGTACTGATACAAGTTGGTTGAATTTTCAATGTGGGGGCTTACAATCAATGCAATCAGCACCACATCCCACTAACTATCCCACTGACTATCCCAATCCACATCCCACTAACTGCACAAATGATCAAACAGCGCATGAGTCAAAATAATGATTAGGTAATTTTGTATTCTGACAAAAGTTGTGCTAAGCCTTGACGTAACAGCAAAAAAGAAAATAAATACAATGCAACCCCGCCTTATGGCCGCCTCTGTAATACGGTCACCTCGTTATTACGGCCAGTTTTTTTTCTGCGGGGTAAAACGGACAAACACTTTCTTATAAAAAAAAAAAACCGTTAATGCGGTCACCCGTTAATAATTAATACCCGTTAACAGTAGAATCTCTTATAATTTCATACCCCGTTAATATTGCCATAGTTCGAAATTTAGAAAAGTAAAGTGCCTTTGACACGTCAATTTTATTGACCTAGTAATGTGAGCTTATTCTTATACTGATTTTAGACTACGGTACACTTACAATGCCCTTGTGGCGATTTATAGCCGAATTTTAAAACGGTGAATGCGATGTACGGCGTATTTGTCATTACGGCTCCCAAGTCATAAAATTTGAGCCTGCCCCGGTAATACGGCTAAATTCTTTTATCAACGGAGTTCCACTGTAACATTATTTCCCACTTACTCTCGTACAGAATCCAAAATATGATCCCGGCGTGTCCAGCTAAGTAGAAAACGACAACATATTAAATATAAATGTCAGCCATTCAATGTTGGCTGGTTAACTAAGGCAAATGAGCACGAGTTTGGCCATCGACATGTCCCATTTAAACAGGAGGCGGGCTTTTATCTTCAAACTTATTGAAGCCTCTGTCAAGTTCACTGACTAACGCGTCAACTTATCCAGTACACAAGTAAAGATTTTTTCCTTTTTAGGCCTCCATCCACACGCAAACGGCCTTTTCGGAAACCAAAGGTACGTTTTCAAAAACTGTCCCCTCCAAGAAAGTTTTGAAAACGCCGGTTTATCGTTTTCCTTTGGACGGACGAAAACGGAGGTTTTCAAATATTATGATATCTTGTACATCATACAGCGCATTTCCTGTAAGGGATCATGTTCGTATTTTTATTGATTATTTTAGCCAGTTTCCGTTTGGACGGAAGCATTTCGAATACGCTTAGTTTTTCAAACACGGAGAAAAAAATCTGGTTAAAACACTTCTCCGCCTTTTTCCCATTTATTCTCAGCGAATTGAGAAAAACAAGAAGAAAGGCAATGATAAATGAACTAGCTTACATTCTAAGGGACGGAAAATAAAAATAAAAAATAAATAAAGCATGGTTAATTCTCTTTCTTTGCTAGATACAAATAATATCAAAAGTAACACTTACTCATTTTCCTGGCTGCAAGCATCCTGGCCATCATATTCAGTGATTTGTCTATGAGGTCTGAAATGTTTTGCACATCAAGTCAGATAAATAACTACATTTTAACCTTTTTTAAGGTTTGCAAAATAAAGATAACTTCCAGGTGATTACTATCTACATGATATAATATCTATATCTCAAAACACCAGTAATTTTGCTTAAAATTGGAATGTGGCTTATGGTATCTGCAAGACCGTATTGGATGAGGGCTATAAATGACCATCATACAGTCCAAAACAAAAGGGCGAATTTAGCCCGATACGGTACTGTCCTGCCCTATACTTGTCCTTCGCACGACAAAAAGTACAGATTATGCCACTGTCATAACCAATCAAAAATGTTTTTCCCCCAAATACAATGCAGGGTATACTATTTTTAAAATCTCAAAATCAAATATTCATTGCTCAGCTCTTCAAAACAACATTAAGAGCAAAGCAAATCAAATATCTTTGTTAAAATTTCCATCTTTGAGAGCCTCCCCCAATGGTAGGAAGGGTCAGGATAGTTTTAGGAATTAAATACTGTGAGAATTAACCATGCAATGTAGTACACTCACGCCACTCTGTAGGACACAGTGTAAAACAAAACATTCCTATAATCGTCAATCGGAACTTCATCCCATTCCACCTTTACACAAACTGGATCACACCTCGTCCCGCCTGATGCTCTATCTACTTCCTCTAAAGTCACATTTATTTGTTGCACGTCACCTGGAGAATAAAACAAAGAGAGTAACCTGTTAAATTATCAAACAGTTGCAGTTCCTTTAATGAGCACCACGGCGCCCTTCGAAAATTTACGAGTTATAGACCTAGTCACGTGATTGTCGAAGAAGTTAATTGAGTTGTCTTATCTGTGCATATTGCAATTTACTTTGACAAAAAAATCCTTAGATCTTTTCGTACCACTGAAATGTAAAATTATTTCATAGATTCTTTTCCATGAAAGTCGTCTCACTAGATATTTTTTTCAAAACTTGTTTTAAGGATGGTGGCCTCAAACTCAAGCCTCTCATGAGCCAAGAAATGCTGTTTTTTTTTTTTGGATTCGCCCGAGAAGTTGATAAAACAATGAATGTATTTCTAAAACGACTGGTACGCTACTTCGTAATTGCAAAGCGCCCATATTCCCTTGATGAATGCGGATTAAAATTGAAAGCAGGCACAACTTGTTTAGTCTATGCTCTTTTTTTAGTAATGATCAGAATGATCGAGGTAAAAGTGCTGTTAAAAAAACCTTTATAGCATGAAATAATAGTGAGTATCATAACGACGCACGTTCGGCTCCGAATGGGGTCACCAACCACCTTATCATGGTGGGACAGTTTGCGTGTCTCAATGACCCCTACAGCTATGTCGGCTGGAGTCTTGTACTCCTGGTAGGGTCACCCATGCCGAAAAGGTCGAAGGGTAGAGACCAGACAAAGAGTGATCCCCTGGTCTTCCAGGTTGGGGGGTTGGGCGTAGGTCTAACGACCCTTCCACATAAAAACACTAATTGTTATAGAAGCCAGAAGCGTTGATAATGAGACAACACTAACTGGGGGTATTCCTTCTGGGGCTGCAATGACGCTCTTGGGACAAAGCCAGCCGGAAGCTCAATAGTCGGTAGGTTCCATAGTAGCCCCCAAGCGACAGACGATCATCGGTAGCTGCAACGTGAGGACCATGAAGTAGGCATCACGGGTAATGCAAGTAGCTAACGAGATGAAAGAGTGTAAAATTAAAGTGCTGGGGATAAGTGAAACCAGGTGGAAAGGGGCGGAATCAGTAACACTGCAGAGTGGAGAGAAGGTGGTTTACGGACGAAGTGATGAGATGCAACAGGGAAGAGTAGCCATCAGGATGAGTAAAAGGGTAAAGGGAGCCTTGACAGAAGGGACGCTGATTAGCAAAAGGATCAATACAGCAGGATTCTACTCAAAGTACAAAAAACTGACGGTAGTACAAGCATATGCACGAACAACTGATGCCATGGATGAAGAAAAGGATGAATTCTACAACCAGCTGCAGCAAACTGTTTCAAGCCACAACAGAAATGATATGATCGTGATGATAGGATATTTGAATGCTAAGGTAGGCAACAACAATACCAATAGGGAGTAGGTTATGGGGAAGTTTGGCATTGGTGTTATGAATGACAACAGAGAGAGGTTATGTGACTTCTGTAGTGCAAATGGGAGCAATCTTCCCTCATAAAGACATCTATAAGCTGACCTGGAGGTCACCAGATGGGAGAACAGTAAACCAGATTGACCATGTTTTAGTGAATGGGAACATCTGTATTAGAAACCACAGTAATAAGATGAGCAGAGGTATACAGTGACCATTACCTTGTGAAAACGAGAATACGTCTAAAGTTGGCAAGGTCTACGGTGAGGAAGAACGTAAGGGAAATATTTCACGTGAGTAAACTGCAAAGGGAAGAGATCAGGAGGAGGTACAACATTGAGGTGAGGTATATGCTGGAAGCTTTAGGAGACATAGAGGATCCCGAGGAAGATCACAATATGTTTTTGGCAACATAAAGAGATGCAGTAAAGAACATTTTGGGGAGGTCAAAGAAACGTAGTAAGTCATGGATAGGAAACAAAACATGGGAAAAGATCATGGAGAGGAAAGAGGAAAAAGTGAAAATGGAGGGTGCAAGAATGGAACGACTCAACCAGAGATAGAGAGAGGAGTATAATGCGAAGAACAACGAAGTACAACAGAGTGCTAGGGAGGATAAGCGAAAAATAGTTAGAGAAGATGGCTGCAGAAGTGTAAAAGGCCGCTGAAAATGTTAGGAACAGAGGGCTATACAGCATTACCAAGTCCATAACTGGAGAAAGGCGGAAACAAGAAGTAGGTGTTAAGGACAAACTAAGGGTGCCTAGGACTGAAACACGAGAAAGAGTGCAGCGATGGGTGGAGCACTTAAGTGAAATATTAAACAGAGATGACCCAACGAATCCTGTGGAAGAGGATGAGGTAGTAGAAAAGGAAGAGATTGAGGAAATAAGTCCAAGAAGATGGTGATTACAAGAGGTCAAGGTTGCATTGAAGAGGACAAAGCTAGGGAAAGGGGCTGGAGTAGGTGAGGTGTGTCCGGAGTTATCAAGAGCTGACATGGAAGACACTGTAATTAGGCTGACTAGTTGTTACAACAGGCTTTGGGACTTGAGAGGTGGCCGAAAGTGTGAGAGAAAGACCTTTTCGTCAAGGTATTCAAGAAAGGTGATTTGCACGAATGTAACAACTGGAGAGGTGTGACTTTACTACCTGTCATTAGTAAGATATTCTGTAGGATGCTATTGGAGAGGATCAAGAAAGGCGTAGACAAGAACCTTCGAAACGAGCAGGCTGGGTTTCGAAGTACAACTAAACAGATCTTTATACTTAGAAATATCTTAGAGCAGGCAAATGGGTGGAGGGCGAGTCTCTATGCGCACTTTGTAGACTTTGAAAAAGCCTTTGACTCTGTACACAGAGAAAGCCTACGGAATATCACGTGAGTGCGAAATTGTCGTGACATCAGACTGGTTTATGATCAAGTCTGTGGTAAAACAGGGGTGCGTGATGTCGGGATTCCTATTCTTACTGTGCTTGGATTGGGTCAAGAGGAAGGCACAGCAGATAAGAGAAGAGGGATAAGGTGTAATTTCACAACAGTGCTGGAGGACCCTGATTTCGCACATGACATTGCACTACTGTCATCTACGTTCAATGACCTGCACGAAAAGACTGGGAGATTGGCGGAGGACGTAGCCAGAGTAGGACTCAAACTTAATACGAGAAGGTGCAGTGAGGGTGGAGGTAGCAAAGACGTTATGCACTGTCTGCAGAAGGCACGTGGCGCATACCAGAGACTAAGGAGGGTCTGGGCAGCTAGAGGAATAGGAAGAAGAACGAAGAGACGCCTATTCAATTAAGCATCCTACCTGGACTGGACAGCACCGCATTTAAAGGCTTTGTTCTCGGAAGTTCCGGTAGGGCTTGATAAGCCGATACAGATATCACTGAAATGTCTGCTCTAGTATGTAATTCAACACTCCGCGGCTCTTCGTAACTTGTCAAGCGAGTTAACAACTCCAAGGAAAAATTGCTGAGTATTTCCCCCAGATCTGACGTCACTTTTCTTACGGAACGGCAAACAGCAGCAAAATGGCCAATTTTCCGAGATTTAGAACATCTCTTTCCTTCGCCGGGCAAATTTCACCTTCTTTGTGTACGCAATTTTATTATATACATACTGAGAAATACTCACCAAAAAGTTGTGTTGTAAATATTGATACGCAAATGAGTTCTAGCCAATCAGAGGAGTGAACTATGGTTCTCACACGTGAAAAAAATGATACGTCCAATCAGAAGCCACAGAGGTGTGTTAAGTTCGCGCCAAAATTCCCGCCTTTTCTTGCAGGTTGCTGAGCGCTGCTTGGCACACATTCGAAGAAAAAAGTAATTCTCGAAGAGTTTTTTTCTCGTTAAAAAAGTGAAAAACATTTCAGGAATGGAGTGGAATAGTTTCGTTTGTTGTCACTGTCGATAAAGAAAACTGTGAAGAGCTGGTGAAACAACAGCGGAAGGGGAAAAACAGAACAAGACGTAAGCTTATGTTATGCTCTTTTTCGGAGCTACTTTGTCTTCCATTTATAAGACCGAGTGAACAGAGTGTTCTTAGAGATTTTGTGAGGTAAATTACGGTTACCGCCGCGCTCTGGATTTGGCTTTCCTTTCGCCTAATTTACTTCTCCAAAATGCTTGTCATCTGACTGGCCTGCAACTTGAAATTTTACCAGCTCCGACTGACGCGTCATTTGTATCGTCCTGTCATGAGTTAAATCCGATTTCATCTGCAGGTATTGCAAGAGCGATTTGTCAAGAATGCCAGGAACAATTCTGTCTCTGATTTGCTCATCTCTCTGTGTTCCGAATTTACAGTGTTCTGCAAACTCGTAGAGGTTTCGATTAAACACTTCCACTGTCTCTCCTTCCTTTTGAACGCGTCGATGAAAGAATGTTCGCTCATGAATATTTCTCTTGGGTACAAAGTGTTCATCGAATTCCTCAATAACTTTGACGTACTTCTTTCGCCGCCTTCTGCGAACGTGAACGCTTTAAAGCGGGGGGTTCACGATCATGCGCATGCAAGCCGTGACAGCTTTCAGAATAAATCATACGGGCGAACACTAAATTAGAAAAAGCCATCAACTGCGAATATAAAGTGAAGTCTGCCATTTAAAAAGTACTCGTGAGCGTTGTTTTGGTTTCAGATAAAGGCGTTAAGGAAACGAAAAATCAATTTCGTCAATGGAGTCTCGGAAGCGACGTCCCGGGAGACCGGCAACAGGACGTTCTCAAGAGTCTTTGGAGATAGAGAAGCTTAGCCGATCGATCTGGTTTGGTTCTAGGAGTTGTGGGTGGCTTACAAAAAGAATACACCACACTTGGAAAGTGGTAAAAGGCATGAGTTTGTTCAACTCTGATTTGATTTATGACTCCGACCTGTAGTTACACCGAAAAGTACGCTACAGGCCGCGCGATCTTCACCGATCTGGTACACTTGAAATGTTCCTTGTATCTTTGCTGTATGATCGTGTATGTTTTAGAATTGATGTTTTAAAAATAAGTTATTGCCTGAATATTCTGTTTATTATCTGGTTTCTCTAAGTGTTCTACTCGATAACATTTGTTTTGCGGAACACTGACCCGATGCAACGCGAATGAATTTGTTCATTTGTGATAAGCAATTGAAATTTATGCTCAATTTAGGATAACCTTTATACTCATACGCGGTGTGTTTTTGTCACTGGTCAGGCGCTATTCGCAGGTATTTCTAGGTTTATGTAGGGCGAAAAGAGAGATCAGTAATAAAAGTTTTGTTTACAAATTCTGTTTGCCGATCGGTGACTGCTTTGCTAGCTTGGATACGTAAAAGACGTCGCAAAAATACACGTAGGTAAATGTTTGTTTCAAAGCAGGACAGGGCTGTAAATCTTATTCTTATCGGCTGCAACATACATCTGAGGAATAGCAAAGAATAAATATGAATTATGGGGATATATAAAATCAAACCAAATGTCCGGAAATACTCCAGCGTCGCGAACAATGAATTCGAATTATGTAAATTTCCTTGCGTGCATCTAACTCCCTTCCGATTGGTTTAAAAACTATCAGCTACTGTCAGAACTCACACATACGCAATATCGTAAACCTGTTCCTTTTAATGTGTGATCCGCTTCTTTACCCATGGTGTAAATAAGGGCATTTATCGGAAGAATTTCATCTTCGGCGTTGAGTTTCGTAACGGATCTGAACCTCCACTCTGGCCATTCTTGCGGCTTAGAGAAGTCGAGTTTTTCTTGCGGGTCGAGCTTCAACATTTCTGCGGCTGCCACCATATCACAACGACGATACACATGGACATCCGGAACAATAACAATTTAATTGTACACGAAGAAAGTCCTATGTGTACATCTTCAACTGACACTCGAGCGACGACTTGACAACCACGAGGTCCGTGAAACTTCACGTTCACGTTGTAAGTACAAGTACGTTATGGAAAAAGGAAACTGCATAAGTTTCGATAGAGGCCTGAGGTATAAAAAAGAATTAGATATTTGGAAGGAAGCTTTGCCCTTTTTTACTGAACTGCACAAGAAAATACAACCGCTTTGAAGCCTTTTTAACTACATAATTGATGTGTTCATTCCATAATAAGTTATTGGTTATTGTTACAATAGGCAGTTTCGTGCTTTGGACGAACAGCACGAGAAATAAAGTTGTCATTGGGTTTTGTGGTTGACTCAAAATATGACCAAAAGTAACATTTATCATGTTCAAATTACTTGATTTTCCCGCAATTCTTGTCACAGGAATTATGCAGTCAATTCCAGGGCAAACGGAATGGAAAGTCAAACAATATCGTTTGCTTCACCAAAAAGCATATTTCGCGCGACAGACTGTCTAAAGACGCTCAAATTTCACTTGCGGTACAACAGGATACTTATAGCCAAATTCGTTGTATCGCGCTGCCCGTTTGCAAACCTCGAATGGGTTTTTCTGTTCCGTCAATCATTTGAGTGGGGGCGAAGTTCATGCAAAAACACAATGCAACGCACTCGCCCAGCCTGGCCCGCAAAAACAAAACTGAGAATGACCCTAGACTACTCAAGAATAGCGAAGGAAATCGCAATGATGAGTGGACTTTTTATTGAGGGCAGGAGGCAGACATTGCTTTATTCTTGCAAGGGACAAGAATAAGAAAGATCAGAAAAATCTTCGAAGAAAACTAGTCGATTATTGCCCGAAACAGGGCGATCACAAGCAACGAACCTTGAAACACAGAAACAAACAAAGTGGATCGAAATGCACCAATCACAAGTAAACATGTCGTTCCTAAGAGGTCCGCTAAGATGATTGGCGGAACAGGAAGACCCAAAATTCCTTCGAAGTTTGCAAAGCGCGCAGCGAGATGCAACGAATTTCGCTATAAATGTACCTAAAAGATACTTAAATCAGCCCTTAATAAGCCAACTTTTTTGACAATGTCATTCGGTCGAAGATAAAGCTCCATAGTACTATAAAATGTAACACTCACATGCAGCAGCATTTCCATTGGTTGTTTCGGAGATATCAATAATTCTATGTGTATCACTTCTATCCCACTTAAGTATATCATTCACAAGAGGATTTATCTTGCCAGGACAAAGATGTGGATTTAAATGAACCAGTATACCACCAGCACTGATACTCAAGTTCTGCTGAAAAGGCCACATAGCTTCCAGCTTGGGGTTGTCAAGTATAGCCAGTGCATACCTAAGCATTAAGATGAGCATACAGCAAATTAATCAATCAATATAATTTTTTTAAGACTACTTCTTATTATCAACAATTTTTTATATAAACTAGGAGTAATCGGAGCTTAGGAGAGTGCGTTCGATATGTTTGTTAGACGTACAGGCGGGTAACAGTTGAGGGGGAAGATTGGATGGTTCTTGCGATAGATAAATATGGCATATTTTGAACGTAAGGGTTGCGTACAACGAAACCTCTATTTAAACTATGTATCATTATAAGAAGATTTTGAAAATATATCATATGGTTCGGTGTCAAATGCTTGTAATCGGAGGAGACAGCGGCCAGAATGCGTCAGGCGTGTAAATAGAACATTTTAACTTTTGTTTAACTGGCGCGATTACAGGGCGCAGTTGGTCAAATGCCGATTAGCACTTAACCCGGCATTCTTTTTCTTTCTTCGAAAACATTTCTTCGGATAATTTTCTCTGTTCTTTTTAATAGCATCCAATCATCAAGTTGTTGACAAAATGAATTAAACTGAATTTACTTTTTTATAAGCTTTCACATCTGAATTCAAATTTCGCACTAACCCTGTCAAAGCCTTCAGTGAAATTGTTGCGGCTCACGTCAATAACTTCTCCAGTAATTTGGTCGAGCGTATTGATTTCAGTGACTCGAGAGTGGCGCTACTGTGGGCTGGTTTATAAGTTTTTCCTAATAAATAACATAGAGTTAAAGTGTTCGTATGTCTGGTGCCGAAAATATCACAAGTCATGATCAAATGGCGCCGCCGAGCTACACAACTCGGTAAATTTACTTTGTGGCCTGACAACGGCTGCCGAGCTACACAACTCAGTAGGTTTACTTTGCGACGGTGACAAAGGCAGCCGAACTAAACCCGGTTTGATGCATGCACCAGGAATCGCACACATTTTCCAAATACAGTGACGAACCATGCTGAAAAATATGAAGGCCTAATCCAAAGTAAAATTTAATAGAAAACTTCTGAAAGATGAACGGTTTGGAAGATTCAGCAAACACAGAGCGATGTACGCTTCACCAAGATTCAGCAAACTTTTTAAAAGATGAACGCTTTACGAAGACAGAATATCAGACCTCATGCAGCAAACCTTTGAAAGACGCACGAAACACTACGTGAGTTAGCGCGTCAAAGTGAGACAAAACGTAAACAAGCACTTCAAAGTGAGGCAAATGTGTCTCGACGACGACGAAATAACCTCCCTTATTAATTGCACAGGACACCCAATAAGGCACAGAACACCCAACACAAATTAGGGGTTGCGTTCTCGTACCTCGAACGCAAAACATATACTGTAAATGCATGCTCAATATTAGCGCATGAAGCAAGAAATCGGGGTAGTACTTCAAGTGGGGGCACTTATTTGAATGGGGTGCTTATTTTCCTTTCTCAAATCCTAGCCACAAAGTGTTAGCATATTTGTCCTTATTTCAAGCAAATACACGCTGTAACAGTTAACTAGAATATACATCTGACTGGATTTGTAAAAAGGTACCTATAGACATTTCAAGTGCGTTTTAACAATTTGACCCTTGAGGTGAGTAAAAAGCAGTTGAAAGTCGCTAGTTAGGGCTTAAAAAGGACAAATTAATCGCCGGCAACACACGAAAAGTCGCTCTTGGCATAAGCCACAGATTTGTAATGAAATGAACAGCATTTAAAAGCACAGAAATTATGACCTTTTCAGTCCCTCAAACTATGAGGCCCATAATCTAGAAGTATCTTTCAATTTTCACTCAACATTTCTACAATTAAATGTGATTAAAATGCTCACTGTGCAGTAAAAACTGGTTTTTTCCTTACTCCCGGGTATTTTCTTTGAGCTCCCGATAACTCGAACTCCCAATAACTCGGACGTTTTTCGATTTCCCTTGAGGGTTCGAGTTATCGGGAGTGGACTGTATTGTAAGCGTGATACTTACGGCGTGACCCTTCCGGTGCGACTTTCCCTCACATATCAAATTCTGAGGCGGTGGACAGCCGGCATGTAGAAGGTACTAGATCATTAACCACCGGAAATTAACATTCTTTTTTTTTACCATTCGTTGTTATTTTTAAAAGTGTGAAGCTGAGAAATTTTGATCTATAGGGCTCCGGGCTACAAATCTAACTCCAAACAAACAATTTTCTGGTACTAAGCATATTTCCGGTTTTGCGTGACGCTGTAAACACAGTTTTTTTCTCAAAATCAGTTTAGCGTTGACCGTTCGCGTATGCTTCAAATTCTGACCTGCAACCTGCAACCTGCAAATTACACCCTCCGCGTTTTTATGCTTGTACACAATATTCTTGTAACACGAGCATCACGAAATACCTTAATTCTGTCGGTCAGCAACTGCAAGGAAATCACTCAATTAACCACTTTCCCGGCACTGATAAATACAAACTACTTTTTAAGGCCAGTGGCTCGTCACCGCCCACTTCAAAGCTCGCAATATGATGCCTTTCCGTCTCAAGCCCAAGATCAGTGTTTCACCCGTTTAACCAAAATGACACGAAATACGTTAACACATTAGACGACGGCAGACTTGTTCCTTCATAAGGCTTAATGACGTCTTCCGGAAAACTTTGCTCCAGGCAGCCAAAAAGAAATCTAGAAAATCAACCGACCTTGAAAAAAACAAATCCATCACGCGCGCTGATTTCAAATAGGATTGTTAATCACAAGGACAGAATTTTGGGAAATGATCGCCGTAGGAGATGAGAGGGGAGGGAAAGATGTAAGCGGAATCATTAGCATATGATTTTATGTCTACTGCAGCCTGTTAGAGGATTTGTGTACTCAAATTGTCATAACAAAGAAAAATAGTAAAGTAAACAAGACGCACGAGTGCGTGAACCCGGCCTTCTTTTAGTTCATAAAATGATAGAGCGCCGGGGCAAAATGTGCACTATGCAGTAATGCACCGCAACCCATATGAACTTTGATGATGAATTGATGATGAATAAATGGAAAAAATACTACCGGCTCGCAAATCAGACTGGAAATTAGACTCGAACGTTCCAAAGGGGTGTACTTGACCATGACTGCATAACGGCTTCAAAGTAGTGTTGCAGCTGAAGTGTTTATTGTACATGTTAAATTACTACAAAGGAGTAAAAAACCCAGATCTTCCCATGAGTAAGATCAGAAAACTTCGAAAAGTGTTGCTGCGCTTATCGTTTGATTTGGGATCAAGCTCATCTTGTCCGAAAAAAAGTAAATAAATAAAGGATATGTCAATATTTCATTGCCTTGTTATTGATTCAACAACAAACAAAGAAGTAACCACAGAAAACCCAAACCTATACCCTTGTGTACCTCGTTAAGGATAATCCCAAAACCAACTCAAAATAAGGAATATTATAATCGATTTGTTGATCCTTTTAATTGCAAGTTTGAATGTACAGTAGCTAACACAGCAAACAGAAATTTCTAGCATACATAATTTTGAAATGTCTAATAATGTTGTTTGTTGTTTGCCGTTGTTTCCGTTTTTATACCGAGACAGCCGGGAATCACGCGACTTGGACCGAGCACAAACTTCTGCGATGAACAGTCAGATTTGTTTGTTTTGATGAATGAAAATTAATGCACTAAAACGGTAATTTACTGCCACTTTCCTGTAAATAGGTGCAAACTATACTGTATTACTAAATCAAAGCAATTTCTCTGCTTTTAAATTTTCTAATGTGTCTTACTGTTTTGCGATAAAACCTATAAAGCATAAAATTTCTAAGGTGTTTACAGTGACTTGCGTGTTTGTACAGATCGAACAGTCAAGTTGTACAATTTAGCACAAAACGGTCCATACAGTATGTGGTCCTTGGTCCGCGCACGTCCGCGATGCCCTTGGTCGGCGACTTTTCCGAAAATGATAAAATATTTCGTCGGGAAAAAGAATACGTTGATTAATGAAAGATATCGTGATTTACTGATTAGCATTCTTTCATATGACGAAGTTTCGGCTTTCTTGAGGTGGGTCAAGACGCGAAATTAAAGTTTGTTGACAGGTATGTTAATTGTCTTTCTTGAAGTTTGGATTTTTGCGGCACCGCAAATTTCATGGTCATGTTTACGTAGCCTGCGAATAAATAAAACGCAACGTGAAGACGCGCCTTTTTGCATAACAGGTTTTCAGATTAACTTATTTCTGCTGTTGGAAGCATATTGCTGTAGACTCTAAATTTTTTGTTTTATCGACTCTTGAAAAATATCACCAAATTTCGCCCAGCGGTCCTTGGTCCGCCACCTATGACCTTGGTTGAATAAAACTTCGCAAAATAAAAAGCGACGGCTTTTGTTTTCGAAGAATTTTTTGAAAACCGTCCCTATACATGACTACAAGTTCTCTTTTTAAATACCTCGAATACACACATAGCGTTTTTTGTAATTATTTTCGACCGCGCTGAAAACCGCTCCTCGACGCTCGTGTGGGAGACTCGAGGAGACTGTTGACTGAAGTCTTTGAAAGAGAAGCAGATTATTTTATACTCACAACATCTTCCGAGAAAAACTCTAGCTTAATTGCATCAAGAAAAGAAAAAATATATATGAAATATTGTGAAAATCACGTTTTCGGGTGGAAACTATAACATTTTTACGTTTTTGTCGTGCTGCTTACCTGAGACTCGGACCAAGGATCACATTCGCGGACCAAGGACCATCGAAAACGGTCGCCTTTTTTCGAATTCCAAGCAAAATATTTATCTCTGGAACTTTAAACCTCAGCATTATCGAGAGGAACATAAAAGCTATCTTTCAGGGAGTATTTCAGCTCGTTACGTGAAGATTCGGGAAAGATATTCAAGTTAATGACTTTTAGACGCGGACCAAGGACAACATACTGTACGTTTATATAAAACCGCTTCTTCCTTGCACCTCGGTACACGCTTACTCGCCAAAACAAAGCCCAATAGTGTTTCTTCAACTGCTATATAAATTCTCGTACCCACCTGTTTAGCATGTATTCTTCTCGCAACCAGCGATCGGAACGCCGAATCGCCGAAACGCCGGATCGAGCCACTGTGTTTGTGTGACAGTTCCGGGATACATCATCCTTTAGACAACACATTTCACTAAACATTTCGACCAAAATAATTGTCGATCTCTCACAGAGGCCAAAAGACCACAACGTTAACCTACCGACCGACAAAAAAGCTGCCTTTTGTTCTCGACAACGTGTCAAGGAGATTTTACTTCTAGGCCAATGAATTTGCCGGAAATCGGTCACGTGATAATCCGCCAGTACAAGCATGCGCTTTAAAGACCCGAGGGCAATTCGACAGCGAAGGAAAAACCCAGGCCAGGACTATACCCGATACCCGTCTCTTCCTGAAAGGAAGGCCGGGTAACAAGCCTCAAATGAGAATGTTGTGAAAAATTCCTAGAGCATCCTCGGAGACCCAGGGGCAGATAGTGGGGGTGAGGGAAAGTCTAAACGGTTGGAAAAATATGGCAAGAAGAAAGGTAAAGAACGGCGACAAGAGCCCCTGGGGACAATGTCTTACCAGACCAGTTCTCAATGGTCACCGCCGTTCTGGCTTCTGATTGGTGCCAGAAAACTTTTGTGTTTTTCTGCCCAATCAGAAGCCAGAACGGCGGCGAACGTTTGGAACTGGTCTGGTAAGACATTGTCCCCAGGGGCTCTTCTCGCTTTTTCTTTACTTTTCTTCGTGCCATATTTTTCCGCCCGCTTAGACTTTCCCTCGCCCCCACTATCTGCCCCTGGGTCTCCGAGGATGTTCCTAGAGGTGCCTTTTAGCAAATCCAGACAGACATGTATCTGTGAGAAGAAACAAATGCAAACCTGTGTGTGGTCGCTTCCATTTCTTTCAATTTACCTCTATTTTGTATATCCGGTGATGTTCTTCTTCTTTGTGGAGGGATGGGGGGTGATTTTTTACTGATAATATTATTTTATAGACTCAAGGGGGTGCTAATTCCCCGGGTGGGGCACTCCCTTATTTGGCCTACGCAGGTATGTGCCGCTGAACAGGATATGGTTTTCAAGGTCTTAAGCCTTAAACAGGGTATACGATTTCACTATTAAGGGTCTTGAACATGGTGTCTTTTTGGACTGGAAGCCTTTCAAAGAGTGTGAACACTTGCGATGAACGGCCTACATTTTCAATACCAATAATTTTTTCCTAAATATCTATTTTCACGATTTTAGTGTGAAAAATTACTTAATTCTGTATGCAAAACAAAGCAAATCAGGGTCGGAAAGTGGTGTCTCCTGCTCCTTTCAAGGAGGACAATTTTTTTGACCATTTACAGTATTTCACTTTAAACACATTATGGTTGTCACCCTTCACAAACCTATCCTTGTATAATATTGGCTCCTTTGTAAAAATCCCTTCTTGAGGCTCAATTTCTTTCAGGCTCTTGAGAAAGTTTAAAGATGTAACAGAGCTGCACTCTCGGATCACAATGTAGCCTTTCACTTTTTCAATTTTTCCCAGATTTTCTTCAAGCTTTCTTCCAATACCTAGAAAACATAAAACATTCAGTAAACTGGTTACTATGGACAGATCGACATGTCAACAATATAGCTGTATCTGGGTATCATTTTAGGCAGGCTCTTAGAACAAAACAATATTGGGAGTTGAAATGGATCACTTATTTTTCTAATTTTAGTTCCCTATCAGTCTTTTCCCATGTTTTAATTTTTTATCCTTTAAGCTGCACTTTTACCGTACTTATTCGACTATGAGCCGAGACCCTAAACTTTAAACTCGTAGAATTAGCATAACCAATAACAAAAGATAAATCCAAAACACCCGGCTATAAGCCGAAACCCATTCGTTACAAGACTTGTAACTCCTGTAAAACTTAACACTTTCGAAAAAAAATGTGACTTTCTCCAGGAAAAAGTAAAGTTGTTGTTTGAATTTTTCGCTGCTATCAAAATTTCCTCATGCCTTCACCCTATTATGTATGAAATGATCACATAAATCGTTGTTACGAAAAATTGTATTGCGTGACTAGCGTGACTTTCTAGAAGGTTCGCGAGAGTTCGTAGTTTTTTTATTTTAGGATCTTGCGTAAGCGTTTCTAAAGCGGTATATTTTGTAATCTTTTTATAATTAGACTATTTAGAATGTTCTAGAACTTTATTGTAAAAGTATATAAGTAGGCCAGTTCGAGTTAAGTTTTAACTAGTTTTCACAAGCGAGAGAGTTCGACGTTAGTCGTGTTTACTCAAGTGTGACGGAAGCGGTGTTTATTCAAGTTGGCGGAGGCCGTGTAAGTTTAACGAGTTACGTGCTGTTGTGGAGTTTTACTCAGTGGAAATTACGTTCATTTTTGGAATAAATCTTCTTGTTGCTGTTCCGACAACCCTGTGTTCAGTTTAGCTTGCAAGCTACCCGTCCTCTAAAAGATTACCCGCGTAACATTGGGGGCCTGTCCGGGAGAGGAATTCAATTGTTTGCCGACTACAGTATCCAGGAAAGGACAGTTTAAGAAGAAGGAGTTACAGCGAAAGTAAGAAGAACTGCTACGAGGAAGAATATTGTGTGTTTGCTGTGAACTACGGCTGTGAAAATGGATAAGTTTATACAGATTGGAGAAAAGTTCGGATTGGAAGGAGAAAAACTGCTCGAGTTTGTGCGGGAACAACAAAAGTTAGAAGAAGAAAGAAGAAGGGAAGAAGAAGAAAAGGAAGAAAAACGTCGAAAACCTGAGGAAGAAAGAAGGAGGGTGGAGGAAGAGAAAGAAGAAAAACGTAGACAGTTAGAAGAAGAAAAAGAAGAAAAACGTAGACAATTGGAAGAGAAAAAAGAAGAAAAGCGTAGATTGTTAGAAGAACAAAAAGAGGAGAAACGTCGAATGCTTGAGGAAGATAGAAGAAAAGAAGACGAAGAAAGAGAAACTAGGCGGCAAGAACGCGAACTGAGGAAATTAGAGCTGGAAGCAGACCTGTTGAAACAGAGAGAGGCTATTGAAGCCGCTAAGAGAGAGCTTGAACTAGAGCTGGCTCGTCTAGCACAAGGCCGTAACGTCGCCGAACGCGCTGAATTGAGAGAGGATAGGGCCAAGGCCCCCAAGCTTCCCTCATTTGTTGATGGCAAGGACGACTTGGATGCTTACCTACAACGATTTGAGAGATTTGCAGCTACAGCTAAATGGGAGAAGACAGGATGGGCTTCGAAACTTATTGCTCTTTTTTCTGGACGTGCTCTAGAGGTTTATTCACGATTATCTGAGGAGGCAGCCCAAGATTATGATCGAGTAAAGTTAGCTTTAATGAAGAGATATGACCTTACAGAGGATGGCTATCGTCGTAAATTTAGAGCATCAAAGCCGGAAGTTGACGAGAGTCCTGAACAGTTCATAGTGAGACTGGATAGATACTTGCTGCGTTGGTTAGAGCTGTCGAACACTGAACGTTCTTTTGACGGCCTGAAAGACTTAATAGTGAAAGAACAGTTTATTGACTCTTGTCCAAAAGAGTTAGCCATTCACCTTCGTGAAAGAGCCCCGGAAACGCTTGTCCAGATAGCGAAGATTGCCGATCAATACTTGGAAGCACACGGAAAGCATCTGTTTAGCTCTCCGAGCAAGAAGCTACAAGTACAGCCCAAGGTGGATGAATCGAAGAATCAGCAGAGTGATTCAACGACAGTAGTGTGTTTCAAGTGTAACGCTCGTGGCCACAAGGCTGTTAACTGCCCATCTCTGGTTAAGAAATGTTTTCTATGTGGTAAGCAAGGGCATGAAGCTAGAAACTGCCGCTCCGGTAAACAGAGGTCAGGAGGACAAAATAGAGATGGTCTCCCTGTGCAGCGTGGGCAAGTGAGAGTTAAACAGATGCAGAGTGAAGATGAGAGTTTACAGAAGTACTGGGACCGAGGTAATGTACTAGTGAAGGGTCAAGCTGAGATTTCTTTTGAGGTAAAGAGTGGGATATTGTACCGCATTTACAAACACCCTATTGCGAATGATGGGAAGCCTGTGAAGCAAGTGATGGTTCCTTTGCAGTTAAGGCTGGAAGTGGCTAATGGATCTATAATGGGAGGTCACTTAGGTATTAAGAAGACGACTGACAAGATTCAGAGTGCATTTTATTGGCCAGGTATTGAAGGTGATGTAACCCGTTTCTGCAAATCATGTGACGTCTGTCAGAAGACCGTAAACAAGGGATCAGTTCCAAAGGTGCCGCTACAGAAGACGCCCTTGATTGATAAACCGTTTAAAAGAGTAGCCATTGACCTTGTCTGACCTATCAGTCCACCAAGTGAAGAAGGACACAGGTACATCCTGACACTTGTTGATTTTGCGACTCGCTATCCTGAAGCCGTTCCTTTGAAGACTATTGACACTGAAACCGTTGCAGAAGCGTTAGTAAATATCTTCAGTCGATTGGGAGTTCCTGAAGAGATTTTAAGTGATCTTGGTACACAGTTCGTCTCTGATTGCATGAAGGAAGTAACGCGATTGCTGAGTATCAAGCAGATCACAACCACGTCCTACCACCCTATGTGTAACGGTTTAACTGAGAAATTCAACGGAACAATGAAGCTTATGTTAAAGAGATTGCGTAGTGAACAACCAAGACAGTGGCATCGCTTTATCAACCCTTTGTTGTTTGCTTATCGAGAGGTTCCCCAACAGTCTACTGGTTTTTCGCCATTTGAGCTGTTGTATGGAAGAGCCGTTAGAGGCCCGATGACCATCCTTAAGGAGCTTTGGACGAAAGAAGTAGAGGAACCGGAAGTTAAAAACAGCTACCAGTACGTTTTTGAGCTGCGTGAGAAGTTGGAAGAAACCCTTAAATTAGCCCACAGTCAGTTACAGAAGGCTCAAGATAAAGGAAAGCACTATTATGATCGCAAGACTAGAGTCAGAAAATTTCAGCCAGGTGAGAAAGTTCTTGTGCTACTACCAACTGATCACAATAAGTTGCTGATGCAGTGGAAGGGTCCTTTTGAAGTGAGTTCAGTAGTAGGCCTTAACGACTACAGAGTTAAAGTGAAAGGAAAGGAGAAAGTTTATCACGCGAATCTCCTCAACAAGTATTTTGAAAGAAATGAAGCTACCACAGAAGGAGCAGTAGCGGTGGTAAAAGCAGATGATCATTTTAAGGAAGATATGCACTGTGAAATTGAAGAATGTGAAGTAAAGGATGTGGAGGATGATGATAATGTTGATTTCCTAGAGATCGGTGGCTATCATGCTAAGGAATCTGTTGGAGATGTTACCACCGGGTCAAATCTCACTGAAGAACAGCGTTCTGAGTTTATGGACCTAGCCAATCAGTTTAAGTCTATTTACCGAGGCACCAGGTACTACGGACCTCGCCCAGCATCACATCAAACTTACCTCAGATGAGCCTGTTCGGTCAAGACCATATCCAGTTCCTTACAGCATGAGGGAGTCGTTGAAGAAAGATATCGCCGATATGATTAAAATGGGAGTTATTAGGGAGTCTGATTCACCCTATGCGTCGCCTATTGTTCTAGTGAAGAAGAAAGACAATACCAATCGAGTCTGCGTTGACTATCGGAAGCTAAATAAGCTGACCGTTATTGTCCCTGAACCCATGACGACTGCGGAACACCTGTTCCAGAAGCTGAGTGGTGATAAGTTTTTCACAAAGATTGATCTTAGCAAGGGCTACTGGCAGATAACCATACCTGAGGAGGATATCCCGAAGACCGCGTTTGTAACACCTGACGGTTCCTACGAGTTCTTAAGGATGCCGTTTGGAATGATTAACTCTGAAGCAACCCTGAAGCGAGCTATGAAGAAATTAATTGAAGATTTAGACAACGTCGATTTTTACTGGGACGATATATTGGTTCATACACGCACCTGGGAAGAGCATATTAAAGCCCTCCGAGAGTTGTTTGCACGTTTATTGAGAGCTGGGATGACTATTAGACCAACTAAGTGTATTTTTGGAGCGAGTTGCGTTGATTTCTTGGGTCATTGCCTAGAACAAGGAGTGCTTGGTCTACACGAGGAGAATGTCGAGAAGATAAAGAATGCGCCAAGGCCGGGTACAAAGAAGCAAGTTCGTTCGTTTGTCGGTTTGGCCGGATATTACAGAGACTTTATCCCTAACTTTGCAGCTATTGCAGCTCCACTATCGGACCTGACACGCAAGGGTCAACCAACTAGAGTTGAGTGGGGTCAAGCACAAGAGAAGGCATATCAGACCATCAAATTTCATTTGACGAATGAGCCAATTCTTCGTCTTCCGGACCCAGTGAAAACGTACTACTTGCAAACGGATGCGTCAAATACTGGAATTGGTGCCGTATTAATGCAGAAGCATGATGAGAACCTTTTCCCAGTTTGCTATGCAAGCAAGAAATTGTCAAGTGCAGAAAGGAACTATTGTACAATTGAGAAAGAGTGCCTAGCAGTAGTCTGGGGTATCAAGAGATTTCATCTTTATTTGTACGGAGTCCCCTTTGTTCTGCAGACGGATCATGAACCCCTAAAGTATATGAACAGTGCTAAGTTTGCGAACGGACGTCTCATGCGTTGGGCTATGTTTTTGCAAAGTTATACATTCAGAGTTGAAGCCATTAAAGGCTCAGAGAACGTTGGAGCAGATTACTTGAGTAGAGCTGAAGAATAAGTTTATTGACATTGAACTGCACCTTATTTATCAACTTTTCTTGTTTAGGAGAAATTTAGGAAATTTCTTCTGAAAGGGGGTTA
This sequence comes from Porites cylindrica, assembly GCA_964035525.1. Lineage (NCBI taxonomy): Eukaryota > Metazoa > Cnidaria > Anthozoa > Scleractinia > Poritidae > Porites > Porites cylindrica. Next base: position 34,014,772 of record OZ037779.1, read on the forward strand.
TGTTACGAAAAATTATGTTGCGTGACTAGCGTGACTTTCTAGAAGGTTCGCGAGAGTTCGTAGTTTTTTTATTTTAGGATCTTGCGTAAGCATTTCTAAAGCGGTATATTTTATAATCTTTCTATAATTAGACTATTTAGAATGTTCTAGAACTTTATTGTAAAAGTATATAAGTAGGCCAGTTCGAGTTAAGTTTTAACTAGTTTTCACAAGCGAGAGAGTTCGACGTTAGTCGTGTTTACTCAAGTGTGACGGAAGCGGTGTTTATTCAAGTTGGCGGAGGCCGTGTAAGTTTAACTAGTTACGTGCTGTTGTGGAGTTTTACTCAGTGGAAACTACGTTCTTTTTTGGAATAAATCTTCTTGTTGCTGTTCCGACAACCCTGCGTTCAGTTTAGTTTGCAAGCTACCCGTCCTCTAAAAGATTACCCGCGTAACAATCGTCTTTCAATCAAAACAAACCACATAAGTTCGCGTTGCGTTCTTCCGTGCTTCATTTTAACCAGGTAAATGTTTCAAAGCACAAGTTTGACCAAACATGGCGGATTGTTTACAGATATTCTACCAAATTTAGAGACCAAATTCAACTCCCCCGTTGTAAAAGGCTTACCAATCAGGGTTCGAGATTCCCACAAGCTAACTCGCTAAATGCGAGCCAAATTTGCGATTATCGAGTATCGAAAAAAATCGCTCGCATTTTCTAGCCAACTGCCTCGTATACTGTGTAGAAAAATTAATTTCAAAATAACAAAATGTCTCAACCTGATCTCTGTTGGTAAATGGGCTTTTAAAAAGGCAGCAAACTGCAGCAAAGAGTAGAAAACGCGTTCGACTGGCCGCCATGTTGTTTACATCAAATATTGACTGTAGGAACGTACTAGCTTTTAGAATCCCCAGGCGTTCCTTGCTTTCGTGTAATTCGCAGGAAATCTCAAAAACGGTGAAAAATGTCAAACATTACGAAGTTTTTTGGTGCTGCTACAAGCAGTAATAATGGAGAAAGTAGTGAGCCGATGCATAAAAATGCAAAAGCCTCAGGTGTTCCGCAAACAGCTTCGTTAAAAACGGTTCGGAAGTCGGAGGAGCTTGAAATCAAATTAGGGAAAGAGCACAATGACGACGGAGTTGTTAACAAGATTGTAAAGAATTTGGAACGGATAGATCATCTGCAGTAAGTATAGTCAATCTGCTGACTTTGACCCAAGGGCTGCAGTTCATAGGTGGTATATTGGAGGGGAACTAGCTCGACGCCCTCACATCCAGCCCCATGGTCCTCACTAAATGTCTTTATCATGGAGCCTAACATCATATGAATCAAAACTAGAATTCATGCAACGTAAACTTTTGTTGTAACTATAACAATAAATCAGTTACTTTCATTGTGCATTTTTTGTGCTTTAACCTAAAATCTTGTGGCTTGCCCATTTAGCTTGTAGATCTCATCTTTACAAGATATCTTTATCTTGTGACAAAAGAAACGAATTTCTAACCCTGCCAATGTGAGATTTTAGTTGTAAAATATCTGTCGAGGATAATTTATGCTTTACACTACACAATTCTCCATATGACAGATAATGCTTCATTCACGCAAACAGATACACATTCGAAAAGATAATGAAAACGTCTGAATAGGCCATTTGCCATCCTCGGAGTCCCAGGGGCGGTCAGTCGGGCAGGGAGAAAAGGCGCGACAAAAGTTTTCAAGCACAGGTGGAAAAGCCCCTGGGTACCGACTCTCACCGAACCATTTCCAAACGGTCAAGCGAATGTTGGCTCCTGATTGGGCACAAAAAATACTTTGTATTACTGTGCCCAATCGGCGAACAGCATCTCCTGAGTTCTTTTCGTGAGTTCGTACACGATGGCTATTGACTGGATCACGGCTTGTCTGGCTCATGCACCAAAGAAATGCACGCAGTCAAGAATCTTTCAGTTTGATATAAAAGCTACATTTCAAAATACTGGTAGTCTTTGCACTAGAGCCTAAATAAGCTAAGAAATATTTCAAGACAAGTAAATTCTAAATTCTTCAAGTAAAAGAAAGTTTCACACACAACCTATCTTTTTTACTTCAGGTTTTCCCACTTAACGTAATTAAGATTGGTTGACATGCTTCGCATTTCTCAAAACTTGGAAACCGCAAGTTCGCTGAGTCGGTTTTAATGAGATGCAAAGTAAAGTTACTTGAGATTTTGCTTAGGCCTTCGCAAATGCATTTTGGTTAAGTAAAACTTAGCAGCTCTTCAGTCTTACTTAACAGCCTAGCGTAAAGACAACCACCGTTCAGAAAGAGAAAGAAAATTTTGTCATTGCTTGTTTACGTCCTTCACAAAATGTGAAATTAGGCATTTTCAGGTGGTAGTCGTGCAGTGACGGCAAAGAAATATACAAAAAAGCGTGATGCACGTGCAAAGTTGTTGTTTTGCCTTGTCAAGCTATTGCTTTTTTTACTCTCTCGTCGCCGCTCATCTTAAACTTCCTATTATTTACGATACATTGTGATCCGTCAGAAACAGAATTTTCTCAGTGTAAATTGAATTGCTCCTGCTGATAGCATACGAAACGTTTTTCGACTCCTTGGTAGTTCCTTCGTTTCTGGTTAGGAAAGCTTGGTGAACGAACCGGGCAACTGTAGCCGTCGTGTACGAACTGACGAAAAGAACTCAGGAGAAACTGTTCGCCGATTGGGCACAATAATACAAAGCATTTTTTGTGCCCAATCAGGAGCCAGCATTCTCTTGACCGTTTGGAAATGGTCCGGTGAGAGTCGGTACCCAGGGGCTCTTCCGCCCATGCTTGAACACTTTCGTCGCGCCTTTTAACCCGGCCCGACTGACTGCCCCTGGGTCTCCGAGGATGGCCATTTGCATGATGTCGTCATTTTACTATTATGACCAGGATCCTTCAGGGTTTTGCTTTCTTGTGCAAATTAGGGCTTTTGTTATTTTAACCTCACTAGGGCTACCAAATTTAAATATGAAAAGAAAAAACGAAAAGAATTCTGGCAGTAGTAGTAGTAAAAGGACGCGCATCTGTATTCAGTAGATTAAATGTTGGACAGTTGCAAAGCTCCATTTCATAGATAAAAGTTTTGGCAAAAGCATCGAGGATCATGAACTTATTAGTCTCGCTTGTGTAAGCAGCGAGACTCATAATCTGCAACGCGTTCTTCGTCGTATTTTGTACAGAAATGGGGGATCATTGTTCCAGGCGTTCCTAAAGGAGACCGTGGAAACTGGGACTAAGAATCGTTGCGTGATCAAAGCCCCGCATGTTTTGCGAAGAAAGCTTAGGAAAATTTGAATTTAGAGTTTTTCACTTTCAAAAGATTTAAATACTTTTCTTGTTTTAGGGTATCTTTGAAGTCTATCACACAAAACTTTATTTTCCATGACTTTCCACGCCTGGAAAATAAAATGCTTAAATTCCATGACTTTCCAAGTTTTCCATGACCTGTGTGAACCCTGACTTGTTCTACACAAATCAAAACTGGTTTGCTGGGCGATCTAATTTTTCTCTACGCCATCATCTCCGTGCACGCCGCATGACAACAGGACTAACGGGACATGCTAGCCCCGCTCTTTGTCAGCGTAAAGTTATTGAGTTCTTAGGAAACCTTGGAAGGCAAAACTAAGGACTGTGTACGACAACTGTCCACAATAATTAGCGTGAACTTTAAGTCTGTTTTAATGTTTCGAAACCACATGCGAAGTCAGCAAAATTATTTGAATAATTTTGCCTTCATGTCATTTTATAAGTGATTTGTACGGTGGCCCAGAAGGGTCACACATGCAAATTAAAAATGTTGCTGCAAACTAAAAATTTTACCTGCAAATTAAAAATAGGACATGCAAATTAAAAATTGTACATGCAAACCAAAAATATTACAAACATGAAACATGAATGGGCCGACGGCTGTAAGGCCAGGTCGCACGGCTCGGACCAGGTCCTCATCACTCATACTGCGCGCGCAGGACTTTTCATTTTTAATTTGCATCGATATGTTTTCTATTTTCAATTTGCAGCACAATTTTTAGTTTACATGTACTATATTTAATCTGCAGGTACATAATATTTTGAATTTGCATGTACTATTTTTAATTTGCAGCAACATTTTTAATTTGCATGTGTGACCCTTCTGGGTCACCGTAGATTGGAGATATCTACATATATTTTAGATACCGTTGTAGCTTCTCTCAAATCATTTCTTAGGTCATTCAAGATACCGTTGTAGTTCATTTTAGGTCATTTGAGGTCATGTTAGGTCATTGCTTCTTTTAGTAACTAAGACTCTATTGACGGGTATTATATGAAAGATGTCTTATCCCTGCACAGATTATTACGTCAGAGTTGGTTTACTTATGACATCACAAGTAGTACAAGTGACATGCTTTGATATGGGCAGTTACAGGCAATAAACCCATTTTACAGTTACAGGTGAAAACGAGGCTGGAGTTGACCTTGTTTTGACTCAACCCTTCCTGCTTTATTATGTAAATCATGTCTTCCTTGTTCTAAATAGTATTTTTTTAAGCAAAAATTACATTAGAAAAGGATGGAGGTTTGTATCAAAACAAGGTCAACCTCAACCTCACGTTCACTCAAAGGCTAGGGCACTAATTATAAGCCCACAATTGTAAAATGGCCTATTGAGGCATTAATGATACTGTATTTATATGTTAAACTACAGTAGATAGAAGGCTTACCTGAAACACCGCTCCCTCTGATGGTAATTAGCAAGTTGCCATCAATTTCAGTACATCCTTTGTATTTGGCCAACGACCCCAGTCCCTCAATTGCTTCACCTTCAGTCTTACAAACTAATTGCAGAATTAAGGAAATAATACAGTAGTGATGAAAGTGAGAAACCTATTTTTCTTAACTTAATTTTATGGAGCTGAGTCAGATTTTTCAGTTTGTTTCAAACCCTAAAAACACATCGGAATCACAGAACCAAAGACTTATGGACATGTTCAGTTTCGATTATATTACACAAAGTGTGTAGAAAAAAATGATTGAGGGCACTCAGTTCAAATTTCAGCTTAGTAGTTTGACCCAAAAATGAAGAACCTTAAAGTATGTGTAATCAGTTGGTGATGAGTAAAATAAGGGAATTATTTTACATTCATTTTTTTAAATTCTGATAATTTCCCTTGCCTAAATAATACTCGGGAAATAATTAGAATTTGAAAAAATGCGCGAGATTATTCCCTATTTTCATGAGCTTACATTTGATTACCTATAAATATCATTGGTGACAAATTATGCAAACAATCGTGTTTTTTTTTTTTTAAAAAAAACTTGTTTATCTAATCTAGATCTCCACGCACTGAAAAGTTTGGCTTAAGTTCACAATTTTCCGAGTTTTTCGACAAAATTTATGTTAAATCCTTTCTTTTTATAAAGCATCTTTAACTACCCTGCCATCTTCATTCAGAAAATTTTAAAACTTCAACACCATCTTGCCACTGAGATGTATGGAATCTTGCCATGGCAATTTTGTATTTGACATGTGAAATTATGAATTAATGCTGAAATTTCAGGCCAAAATCAAGGAGGAATTTGTAACCCACGATATTACCACGATAATATAACCAACATTTGAAGTCTGGGCCGCGTTGTTCGAAGAAGGGTTAAGATAACCCAGGGTTATTGTGAAATTTGAGCTCAGACATGAGAGCTTAAAAAGCAAATTCAGTTCAGTTCTCTTTGCCTACAAATTGATGATTGGATACTCTAAAAAGAATAGAGAAAACTATCCAAGAGAGTGCTTTTGATAAAAAGAAAAAGAAACCCTGGTAGAATCCCGTGTTAGTGCTAACCGACGTTCAAACAACTGGGTCCTGGTGTTTTGCACATACGTACAGTAACATAAAATATTTACTCGCCAAAGATTCAGGGAGGGAGGATCGTCTATATGAAAGGCAGGGGGACATTCTATAATTAAATCCCTAAAGGGGGGCCACAAGTGCAGGTCACTGCTTTATTGATAAATAACTGAGATAAGCTGTTTCCCCTTAGGGTAAAACTCAATTTCGGAATGTGATTAGGGATCGGAAATAATATTAGTCTCGTTTATTTACTGTACCACGGTGACCTGTAAAACAATTTTGTTTCTAAGTCAAATACTGTTCCTAGGCAACCACGACTTAAATTTCTTAACGACTGTGACCACTTGTTTAACCAGAAATTCAACATAATATTATATAGTTTTTTTCTGTTTCTCATAAGTGGCCACCCTACATGATCACGTATGATTGTAAGAAAACTATTGTAATGTCGCAAAAAACCAGTTTTGATAGCGTCGACCAAGTATGCTCACAAATTATATCTTACAAAAAAGATAGCTGCGTTATATGAACTATAATTTAAAAAGTGGATTGTAACATTGATGCAAAATGTTATGTACAAAGTTTCAACAGTTCCAAGCGCTATTTGATGTAAAGATCTTAGCCAGTTGTCTAACTGCCTAAGTTTTAGTTATTGAGTTTAATAACTTAAATATATATAAATTATGTTAATCATTTCAGTTTGAGCTTATTATCTTGATTTTTCTCACAGACGACCACCTCCCATAAGCAACCACTTTGTTGTGTACTGAGGGTTGTCGCTTATGAGAGAGTTGACTGTATTTTAAATGGCAGTTCTTCCACCAGGAGGAAGGTTAGACTTTAATTCAACCACATACCTCTTGGGCATTTCACTGTTTCACACTTGATGCACTCTGAACTTCTACTCGAAGGGAATAGGAAACCTTGTGAACTTGTGCGTGTGTTTGTCTGATATCCAGCAGGACAAACTTTGACACATTTCTTACTTTCAACAGGAATTTCAAGTTTTAAATAATTACTTGGGCAACTTTGTACACATTTGAACCCATCAATCTAAAAAGAAAAAAGAACACTTTCTCAATACAGTTGATTGAACCTCTTTAAGGTTAGTTTTAAATATTCAATTTGAATTTCCCAAATTTAAAAGTTCCCATTTCAAACTTCCCCACAGGCCTTATGACCAGCAATACAATAAGGAAAAGTGTTTTGAACTATTTTTATTAAGAGTTAAACATTTCTGTAATGCATTTCGTTTTTGGTCAAAGAGTGTCAACTAATTTTGTCGTAGTTACTAAAACAAGGAATGACCTACAATGACCTACAATGACCTACAATGATCTACAATGATCTACAATGATCTACAATGAGCTACTATGAGCTGCTACGAGCTAAAATGAGTTAAAATAAGCCCTACAATGAGCTACAAAATGACAGACAATCATAGGCGTACGGGCCGGGGGGGCGAGGGGGGCTGCAGCCCCCCCAAAGTTTGGGCAACTCAGATTTTTTGGGCAGCACGAGAAAATTTGGGCAAAGCCAGTTTTTAAAGGCGTCTCCATGTTTTTAGTATTAAGTTGAAGAGATAAATATATTCTATTTTAACCTGAAGTCGGCGTAATAATCCAGTTAAATTGACACGAGAGTGTCTGCCTAGCACGTGACGAGTTTCTGGTTGTAAGGGAAAGGTATCATATGCTGATTTTTTTTAATTGTTGGGCACTGTACTGCAATGGGCTATTTCCACTCGTGAATTTATTAGAATAAACTTCCGCCTAACTTTCAAGAATCATCTCCGCTCGTAGAACAGTGTATGGCAGATAGCATCAGCAATGGGTCTTAAAGTGAAGAAGTGTCTGACTAATTCTCAGTTTGAATTGCGAGAAGAATCTTGATTTTTTTAAAAAGTCTATCGAGCGGTTTAAAAATTATTCAATAATTTGTTAAAGTAGACTGAAATGTTTACAAAACCGCTAACAAGAGCGCCATGATACAAACTAATCAAATCCTTCTTTTTAGCAATTGGCCGGAGCTATCTCCATGATCTATCACCCACGTTTTTGAAAAGATTGAAACACTATGAGGTGAAATTGCATGTCAAAAGTGCATCGTTTTCTACAGATAACGGCCAAACATCAAGATTTTCCTTTTTTTACCGTATTTCCAACGATAAAAACTTTATCCCAAAATATCTCGATAACGCTCTTACAGATTCCGTTTTAACGTCACGAACATCGAGGCGACTATTGGAGGAAAAAGTTCCTGTGATCGATTTTAGAAGAACAGTTCCCAGAGAGAAATATTGCTGCAAGTATAATAGGTAATGGCTTCATTTCGTTGCTATAACAACTCCGATGTCATTGCAACCCTGATCACGACAAATTTTCATCTTTATCTAATACACCTGTGGTGGCAACTTTTCCAAATGTTTCTTTATGGCGACGTGAGTTTGACTAATAGTCGCGGGTCGCGGGTCGCGGGTCCAAAGTCGCGGTCGCGGGTCCAAAGTCGCGGTCGCGGGTCCAAAGTCGCGGTCGCGGGTCCAATGTCGCGGTCGCGGGTCCAAAGTCGCGGTCGCGGGTCCAATGTTGCGGCAGGGGAAAATGATTTGGGGTTCGAGGTAACAGCTGAGTGAAAACGACTGATATGAACACAATATAAAGGGAAAAAATCTTTTTTATGCACAATACTCTACGGTAGCCAATTTACAGGTTACGCATGTTAGAGTCAACAAAATAATGTCTCAAGAAAAGACCTAAAAGAAAAAGCTGGCCGACTTTTGTGTTCAGCGCAAGTTTATTTTTTTTTTCTTTCTGTCGGGCCCAGTTATGTGTAAATTCAGCTTTGAATATACTTATGCATAACAGTATCTGATAAAAAAAGTTACCATAAGTTACTATTGCTTTCTTCTTGTCGATGAATTGCTTACAAATGGTTAAGGGTTCAGACTACAGATTATAAACGTTACAACAACTTAAAGCCTTTTTTTAAAAAAAGCGCACTCGGGCTCAAAAAGCTACGAGTCTGTCGGTAGAAGAGACGAGAACTCTTATATTTAACAGATGTTTTCGGCAAAACTGAAAGAAAATGTAAATGGGCGCATGAAACTTCATTCAAGCGGTATTCAAGGCATGAATTTAATATGGAAACAAGTAATAATCCACAGAAAGAAGTCTGTTCCTCGAAGCAAGATTTTCGCTTAATGCTTTTATTTTTACAACTGAGACGGCAACCCATATAACTTCTTGTTCTCTTCACCTAAATGGCAACCAGGACAACCTGACAGTAGGAAGCCATTCAACGTGCGTCTCAGTCAAATCTTGAAAACATGCATCGTAAATAACTAAGTGAGTAAGTAGGTAAGGAAATAATAACGCCCGATATCATGAAGCTGAAAAAGAAAGTAAACCGGACACTGAAAACGGTAAGTTATCAACTCCACCAGAGCTAAGAAAAGACAATAAATTAGGTACGTAATTCCAGATTCCAGGTACTGGATTCAAGTCTTTGTCAGTAGAACCAAGAGACTATGATCTATTCTCTCTTGGTAGAACTTGGATTCCGGATTTCAATCGTTATTGGGAACAAACTCCTTTCTGTGGACAAGAGAGGATAAAGCTCGAGCTTTATCCCCTCTTGCTGTGGATTATTACTTGTTTTTTATTAAAGTCATGCCTTAAATACCCGCTTGAATGTACTTTATTTTACTTCAAGCCCAACGTCTCTCCTCCTCTTTCCAGTTACTTGTGCAAAGAGTTTATTTTGGGAGTTTGCGACTGTCACGCGGGTAATCTTTTAGAGGACGGGTAGCTTGCAAACTAAACTGAACGCAGGGTTGTCGGAACAGCAACAAGAAGATTTATTCCAAAGATGAACGTAGTTTCCACTGAGTAAAACTCCACAACAGCACGTAACTCGTTAAACTTACACGGCCTCCGCCAACTTGAACAAACACTGCCTTCGTCACACTTGACTAAACACGACCAACGTCAAACTCTCTTCGCTTGTGAAAACTAGTTAAAACTTAACTCGGGCTCGCCTACCTTATATACGTTTACAATAAGATTCTAGAACTTTCCAAATAGTCTAATTATAGAAAGATTACAGAATATACCGCTTTTAGAAACGCTTACACAAGATCCTAAAATAAACAAATTATGAACTCTCGCGAAGCTTCTAGAAAGTCACACTATTCACGCAATACAATTTTTCGTAACAGCGACCAGGAAGTTTTTAACAAGCGTTTTCTTTATTTTTTGCCGAAACATTTGTTAAAATTGAAACAGTTCTCGTTTCTTCTACCGACAGACTCGTAGCTTTTCGAGCCCCAGTTAGCCTTTCTTAAAAAAGGTTTTAAGTTGTTGTAACGTTTATAATTTATTGTCTATGAAGTGTATCGCACATTTTTCAGTGAATGCACCCCTAAGAATTTGTGAGCAATTCATAGACAAGAAGAAAACAATGGTTACTCATGGTAACATTTTTTATCAGATACTGTTATACATAAGTATATTCAAAGCTGAATTTACACTTAACTGGGCCCGACAGAAAGAAAACAAAATAAACTTGCGGTGAACACAAAAGTCGGCCAGCTTTTTCTTTTAGGTCTTTTCTTGAGACATTATTTTGTTGACTCTAACATGCATAACCTGTAAATTGGCTACCCTAGAGTATTGTGCATAAAAAAGATTTTTTCCCTTCATATTGTTTTCATATCAGTCGTTTTCAAATCATTTTCCCCTGCCGCGACATTGGACCCGCGACCGCGACTTTGGACCCGCGACCGCGACATTGGACCCGCGACCGCGACATTGGACCCGCGACCGCGACTTTGGACCCGCGACCGCGACATTGGACCCGCGACCCGCGACCCGCGACTATTAGTCAAACTCTGGCGACGTAGTTTATGCTCAAACTTGGCAGGTATTGACCCTGAAAAACTGTATGGAGCCATTTTCATATGCCAGTACGGCCTATCTTGTTGCATCGGCCCTCGTTTCTGTTCGACTGTTTTGTATAAAAATTTGGGCAACTTGGAAAAATTTTTTGGGCAAATGGTTTACCGCCCCCCCTGGCAAAAAATAGCCCGTACGCCTATGCAGACAATGATGTTTGTCGTGTGTCACGCTTGGACGTGACACTAGGCTCATGGTATTAAATTGCCAAGCACATTTTGAAAAGGCAAAACAAAAATAAAGTCTGAATTCAGGTAACTTGAGAAACTTGAAAAAAAATTATTGCAATCACGTTTTTACCGGTAACACTATTATACCCTGTATTGACGGAAGTCATCCAGGCACTCCCTTAGTTGGCCTAGATGGGTATGGGCCGCTGAGCAGGATATGGATTTTACCATTTAGCGTTACAAACAGAGCATCTTGTTGGACCGGAAGCCACTTAAAGGGTCTTATGATGTCTTATACAGGCCAGGATACTTAAATAAACAATTTTTCTCTTAAACAGGGTCAGAATTTGAAGGCCTCGTTTGTTCATCTATACCCAGAGGTGCCCTGAAGATCCCCCGGGATCGACTGTTGGGATGACTGTGTTTGTTTAATTTGTTTGAAAAAAAGACAACACAAAAAACAACTAACGGGAAAGGTTGCAAGGGATGGTTTGGACAAAAGTCACAATGCTTTGACAATACACTGGATTCACGCAGGCGCAGGTGCATTTTTAACTCACGTGATGACTGGAACCAGTTTTGTGATGTGCACTTGATAAAGTGGACAAAAAACACAATATAATTTGAAAATGACTCAAATCCAAACTTGATTGTTGTCTAGCAAATTTGTTGGATTAGTTTGTAACACGGGAAAATAATCCAAAGGTTTTTTTTTTGCGATTTTTTTTTCATTATCATCATACATGTATTATTACACTGTAGATTTATCTCCAAGCGTAATAATTATAGATGCTGTCATCATTTGGGCTGTCATGCAGTAGACTAAACGCGTTACGTTTATGCACACGTCCCCTGATTTATTTTTTTTGTCTTTTTCTAAAATCTTCATTTTAGCTTATTACAGGGATCTTAAGCGTATTTTCAGGTCCCCTCGTTCGGTCATTGTAGGTCATTGTAAGTCATTGTAGATCATTGTAGGTCATTGTAGGTCATTGTAGGTCATTCCTTGTTTTAGTAACTACGCTAATTTTGTTACTGATTGTTCTATTTACATATTAATATCCAAAGGTTATGATCATGAGTGAAGTTTAAAACACTCTTGCTCCAATGCTGTGCTTTGTGTAATTTTCAGGTGATCAGATTAATAGTGACAGAAGGTCTAAACACACTTGATCAAATTGCATTCAATGCATTTCATACATTCTTAGTGGAAGTCCAAGTGAAAGCTGGAGGCTACAAAGGTGCCATGCATGTGTAATAGCAGACCTGTAGATTTAAGGATTGAAGGCTCCTCTGATGAGTTCACCAACAACAATTAAGTACTTTACCTCATATAGATGACTCTGGCACTTTTTAACGCATTCGCCATTTGACATTTGACGGAGATGCCTACAGGCATAGCAGTGATGAGGAGAGTTCAATTTGAAGCATCCTCCAAGGCATTCCTCATTACAACATAGCTCAACATTCGGGTCTCTCTTTAAACAGCCTCGATCACCACACTTTACCTTATTGCAGACTAGAAAGTGCAGGAAAAAAAATGAGAAAAGTACTGTGAGGAAATAACAGAGTAACATATGTTGCGGTATTAAAGGAGCTGTGTTACGAAATTCAGCCAAATTAGCTATTACAAAATGCCCGTTAAATCCAAGAGAAACATAGAAATAACCGCTTAAAACATTAAAGGAAGGTTAAAATAACACAACAGATACAACAGATGCCACGGATGGGCAAAACTGAAGAAGATTGAAACAGACTGAAATTAGGGTTTTTGAAAACTGTTCAGCCTAACAGTTTTTCAAAGTTTAGACTCTGCTGTTTGCAACTTCAAAAATAATTCTCAGGTGACATATTTGTTTGTGTCGAATCTCTAACTTTGTCATTTTATATGTAATTTTTTGCTTACTTTAAGTTCCATAGCGATTGAGGGCGAGTAATTGGCAAAATTAAACAAAATGAACTAGACTGCCGTGACACAGCCCCTTTTACTATCAGAGAATATAATACAATAAAATAAATAATGTAATATCTGGCACCAATCCAAAAAAGATTTAAGAGTTAGGCCATTAAAAAGTTATGAAAGGAGTGGAGAATTTTCAAGGTCCGTAATTTTTTTTCCATTGCCATTGCCAGCATTTCTTCAGTTGCATGAAGTCTGGATCCCCTTTAATTGGATCAACCTACTCCCAGGTCAAGGTTAAGAGAGAAACTGAATAGCATGCTATGTGAAACTGGTGTTACAAAATTCTTTGTGAAAATATGGACGGTGCACAGCATAGAGACTACAGTGTGCATTCAAACATATTTCTACCTAAGCTAGAAAAAGGCCATCCAAAGACGAAAGGTTGATTATAAGTAAATGAACTCACAGAATCGAAATGGGGCTAAATAAACTTTGCTTTATTATTATCCAGGCCTAGTTGTTTGAAGGCCGATTAGCTCATAACCCAGGGTTAAACGTTAACCCAGGCTTCTTTTTCTTTTGTTCAAAAGCATTTTCTCAGATAATTTTCTCTGTTAATTTTAAGAACATCCAGTCATCAACTTGTTGACAAAAAGAATTAAAGTGAATTATTAATTTACTTTTTAAGCTTTCGTATCTGAATTCAAATTTCGCACTAACCCTGGGTTATGTTAACCCAGCTTTGAACAACTCGGTCCTGGATCATTATGATGGTGCAGAAAGGCGTTAATTTACATTCTATATGATTTAAGAGCTTAATATCATGCCACTGGAATACTCATCATAAAACGTCTGGTGATATTGAAGTAATATATCAAACGTGAGATGCAGTGTTTCATCACCAGATGAAACACCGAGAAGAGAGTTGAAAATACAACGCGCAGCGAAGTATTTTTGACGAACTTCGAGGTGTTTCATCTGGTGATGAAACACTGTGTCGAATGTTTGATATTTCTTCTCAAACAAAATCATTATTTGAAGGAGAAATTAAGGATGCAAATACTAAGCAGTGTTTCATCCGATTTCCAAACACTCATTAAACATTAATTTCCTTGGTATTTTCTTTATGAAATATTAATGAGTTTGAGAAAGATATTGAAAGATCCTATATAAAAAAATATTTACAAGAAAAACATTTACCAGCTTTAGAATACAATGTCTTTTGTGTTGACAGGTGTGATTTTTTCACTTTTGATCAAAATTAAATATGTATAAACCTTTTTCGCTTTTGTTCAGCATAGGTGAATAGCCATAATCAGCGACAGCGAAAGCATGAGGCACATCGCCAAAAATCGCAGCTGCGCCTTATAGCCAGATATTTTGACTTAATTTTCGGTTTCCTAACTTAGAAAAATTGTCTTGAAAAGTTTAGATTGCGCCTTATAACCAAGTGCTGAAGTTTAGTGATTAGGGTTAGGAAATTGAGTGAATCAGGTTCCATTTCTTTAATAGGGGCTATATCTTGGGAAAACTGACCTAAAACTTACTTCACCCAGTTTCCTAACCCTAACCACTAACCTACAGCAGCAGTAGTCCATATGGGTAATCCATGGGGGTTGTCCATGGACTGGCCATGGGGGTCAGTGTTTCATCCACCACCGAAATTGGGACAGCATGTGCAAAGATAAGGAAAACTGGATTTTACAACAGTCAAATACCGACAAGGACATTAATGGCTTTGTTCTTAAGGCACTGGTTTTAAATTCAGACTGTAGGGACATATATACCCCTACCTCCCAAAAGCACTTTATAAAAAGGTGTCTGTTTAAGGGAGGTGTCATTTTGGAGGCTGATAACATAAGAAGAGCTGATTCAATTTGATGAGCAAGATCCCAACTAAACAGGCTGGAAATTTTTTATGTTATAATCATGGCTTGCCCAGCCATCCAAATACCATAATTTTTCCATTATAAGGCACAGTGTTTTTTAAATGAAAGTATGATTTTTAGCTCTAAATCTGTTGTAATTTTGGGGTGCGTCTTATAACCGAGTATCTTCATGCAACAAAACAAAACTAACTCAATTTTTTACTTGAAAAGCTCTAGCTAGTCATCTTCCTCTTTGTTATAGTGTCACGTCAATAACATCTTTTAAAGCTAGTAACAGCCCCAGCAAACCATTTTGTGTCCAAAACAAATCATCACATCGATCATTTTGAACTTAATGTTGATGTTTGGTAACCAGGTGAGCTTTTGAGCAAGTGCTTGACCCAAGATGGCGGTTTGTGCAGCTACAGTGCTGTGCCGTCACGCCACTGAACGTTATATAAACAATCATTTTTGTGTTTCGTGATTATTTCCGCTTGAGACGTAGGTTAGTCATTTTAGAGATAGTATCTGTCAGAAATCTTTATTATTGGTCAATCTGTTACGCTCGGATTTCCTTTAGCAAAGTATAATAGTCATTGTCTTATTTACTCGCTAGTTTTTTCACATCAACCCAGCCTATGTAAGTTCTTTCCTTTTTTACCTTATAAAGAGTAATTTCAACTTCGCCGGTTATGCTGCCCTATCTCGGCCAAGACCAAATATCGGTCGAGGTAGCGGAACAGTGCAATGTGGTACTCGTTATGAACCTTTATTTTCCAGAGAAATCTGTTAATGAAACCGATACTGTACTGATGTCAATATCATGCTGCAACCAAGACAGCTGACTTGTTAATGAATCTCAAAACGGATCACTAATTAAGTATTCAAATGCCTTTTGTTTTGATAAAAGTGATTTTTTCAGTTTTGATCAAATATGTAACTTTTCTGCTTTAGTTTACAAAGGTGAATGACTGTAATAATGCAGGTTTCAATGTTTGGATGGAGAGGGGGTATGGGCTTGTATGGGCTTAGGTGCAGCATTTTGCATTTTTTGGTCAAATTCAAGACCCTTGTGACTAAAAAATAGTTCAAATTATTTTATAAAATATCCATAGTTAAGGATAAAAAACCATGTGATGACATGTATTAAAAGAAAACATGGAACAATAAAAAGCGAAGTTGGAATTATGCGTCAGTGTTGTTTAATGTTGTAGCTAGGGTGAACATCGCCAAAAATCATGGCTGGGCCCTATGGGTGGGTATTTTAGCTTAATTTTCTGTTTGTTAACTTGAAAAAACTATGCTGGAAAGTTTGGGACGCCTCTTATAACTGAGTGCACTAATTATAACTAATTATAACTAAGTGCAACTTAGTTTGTAACAAGCTGCTATCAGGCATCAGGCAGTTTTTTTGTTTTTGTTTTTTCGGGGAAAACTACTTTACAGGCAAGCGGTGAATATTAAGTCGATACAGCAGTCATTAACGAAAACATCACAGATTTTAAAGACCAAGTTAGCGCCGCTGTTATTACGAATCTTGCCTTGTCGTTGCTGTGTGGTACCTTTGTTCAAACCATCAAGTCAAGCAAATTAATAATTCATTGAAAACAATAGTGGAGCAGGGGTTTCAGTAATAATTGAAGTAGCCAGCAGGTTTGAATAGAGTAACCGGCTGTATCAAAAACAAAGAGGCCCAGTGTTAGTCCTTCTTTTCTATGGGTGTCTGGGAGCATACTCCCCCAGAACATTTTGAAATTGAAAGCCCTAAAATGCAATTTCCAGAATTCTGGGGACTAGATTGAGTACAATAATGAGTACATTCAAGAAAATGTAGCGTGCTTTCAAGTTTCGATTTATCAGGAACACTATCAACTCCTATACAAGTAAATGAACAATGACGACAATCAAATAACGTACATTTGCACATGAACAAATTCCGCGTAAACCTACAAAGAAACGTGTGAAAAATTGACTGAACTACAGTGTTTACATATAATAGTCCTTTGTGAAAACACAGAATGGCGTTTCTATCAGATTTTATGATATATAATTCGTTTAAGATGTTGTTAAAACTAGTTGCCTTTTCTTTCGGGAAAATAAGTAGCCGACTTCTCTGAGCAAATTAGCCGACGCTTTTCTTCGATTGTCGGTGCTTACCGAAACCCCTGGTGAAGCAATAGAATTCTGTACTTTACTGGAAGTGGTCAAAACTATAGTTCAAAAGTGCGGGTTTAAAATTGTCAATAACTATTTTTTTTTTTTTACACACTTTCATGCAGTTGAACTCGATCAGAAATAGAAGACAGCAATTCTGCCTAGTACAAGCAAGAAAGCGTCGAAGAAGAAATATATTAGTGGATATCCTTACCGCTGACAAATATCAACTCGTCCTTATGTCAGCTGTCAAGATTTTTCTCTGTTTATTGTTGACTTGTTGATTTTTTTTTCTTTTAAGAACTACAATTGCCAACAAAATGAGTTGAGACACTTCGTCCTTTTTTGAGGTTTTCCTGACTTCAAAAAAGGAAATGTAGCTTTTCCTCTCCCATTCCCTCGATGCAATGTTGTGCTGCTGTTCGAGCTACCTTTAAAAAACAACAAAAAACTCCAACTTTGAATGGAGGGGACAGGGGAGGCGTGTGGATTCTTTTGTTCTCTTAAGTTACCCTATTTTAGTATATCTCAAAAATTATGTCACCGATTGTAGCTTTAAAAGTTAAGCTTGCTGTTAATAGAATTCCTCGATCACCTTGTGGCTTCTGTCATGAAGAGATGAGGGCGACAAAACCTATCTAATAACTCCGGAAGTCAAATATGTTCCTTAACCAATCGGTGCAGGGCTCCGAAGGATCTTTGTTTTTGACCAATCAGACAAAAGGCCAGATTCTGGACTATGGGAAGACAACGCGTAGTGTATATATATAAGGCATCCTTTTCCCCTCGTCTTCCAAACAAAAGGGGAAGAACACCTGATCGCAGGTTACTCATTTTGCAACATTGCTGCAAAACAAGTTGAATAGTGATGATGTTGCGCATTTTACCACCCACGAATCAAACCTGTCTTGCAACAAATCAGGTTTCACGTGATAGACCGGCTTCATGTAATACAGGAATAAAACTCACAACCTACAAATGTAACTGTATGTAATGCAAAGTCAGCCAGCTCCGGGCTCAGTCAGCTGCCTGTCCTGGCAGAAGTGTCCTTAAAAAGGTTTACAGTAATTGTATAATAATTATTAACAAAAACAAAATCATATGTCATAACAAAGATATGTAGAAGGAATAAAAAATGACACTTACAAGGCTGACAATCAGCGTTTTGTGCATCCTTTCCAGGTGCCCAACAATATTGTCTTGTCGAACGGCCATGACCAGCCGGGGGCTTGCATTCCCCTCTAAAGCATGTATCGTAGCAGTCATTATTGTTCGTACCCAAAACCAAGGAATTATTACTGTTCATAATAGACTCCCATCGTATTGTTTTAACGTAGCAAAGATTTATATTCTTCTCGATGCGTACACCTCCATACAAAACAGTAGTAAGAGAAGGGAGGTTGATCTCTTGCAGTCCGTCATTCTGGTAGATGACGAGAGAATAATCAAGAAAAAGCTCCTTTCCTCTAATGACGGCAAGGTTGGGAAAAATTTCTTTTAAACTCCGCTCGCCGTACACTAATGAAACCAGCAAATAACCCGTAATTTCTGTAAGCTTGGGAAAGCGAAGCTGACTCATTACCTCCGGACTTGCTTGTCTCACGATTTGTATTTGAATGCTCCCTTCGAAAGTTGTGCAGTTATCCAACTCTTTACAACCTTGGCATTTGCCTCCAGTTATTTTTAAAGCCAAAGCTGAGGTCGGAACTATCTCCTTACAGACTGCAAAATTAGAGACAGTATGACAATCAGTTTGAACCGTTAATCAAACATAAAAATTTACTGTGTTAAGATGCCACCAAAAAAGAGTCAACCTTTGCACCTGTGTGTTTACCAAGGAAATGTTCTTTCGAGACTTGGTGCGGCTTTACAGACACTGATCTGTAGTTTTAATGCTCTGATTGGTGTAAACTAAAGTAGCATAGCGCCAGGCTTCAGACCTAAAATTATACGTTGACTGGTAAGGAAGTTCAAATCAGGATTAATCGAGCGGTTTTCTTCCAAGGCTGGTGTTTTTAAGGAAAGAAGGCCGACCAAAATAACTCATAGCTTCCTTGGGACTTAGGGCAATTATGATTATGTCTACCAATTGGTATGAAGGAGATAGGACGGGTAAGCGCATTCCCTGCTGTTGTCTGTAAAGAACAGAATCAAATAATAGAATTCAACGGTGGCATCATAAACAATGTTAGAAAACACAATGGTGAGGACTCCCTTTCTTTGATTTCTCCATACAATGTAAATTAGTAGAATGAAAATTTTTTCCCATCAAATGGCGACGTTTTGGCTTTGCCAGAGGGTTCGTCAATCCCGTTATCCCAAATTTTTACTCAAACTTGTAATCCGGATGCATTCCGTTCGTGCTTTCATTCGCGAATCTCGCACCATCGATCTAGACCTTCAAAACAGGTCAATCCTGGATCCCAGAAAAACCTATTGGGGGCCCTCTTTACGAAATCATCCAGGGTAAAAAAATCATCATTTTTCGAAATCTGCAATTTTTAGATGATTAAATAGAGCTCATCGACAGCTTTCTCTGAAAAAAATTCCAGGAAAAAATGTCTTTTCTGTGCAGACTTATAATTTTAATTGATCGTTGACAAGTCCTGTCATACTTGATACGCATGCCGCTGTTGAACCAAGCTTGTACGCAATTTGTCAGAAATCGTGCTCTACAAACATAGTGCTCACTGTTTTTCCCTGGATTTTGGAAGTGAATGCCGTCATAGAAGAGAAAAGAGCTTGTCCGTTTTCGTCCTCGACTCCAAGACGAAAGAAGACCACGAAATCGTTTTGCAAAGAGTGGGCTTCGAAATTAGCAGAGAGCAACAAGCCCTCCTACTACAATCTAGAAAAATGGCTAAAAGATGACAAAGCTTCTGAAAAACCCATTGAAACTACCACGGAGTCTCACGAGTTTCTTAGCGAGTGGAGCGAGCTTTTTAGGCCGCGAAGCGGTCAAGTGAGTGACGAAGTCGGGAGAGGTCCCGCGCCATATAAAAACCGGACGAAGGACTTTTTTGAAAGTCTATTGTAACGGGAGAGAAGCTTCAAGAAAAACTCCAGGAAGCGGTATCTTGCCAGGGAAGTGTCGAACTTTGAGAAAATGTATCGAGTAAAAGTAGGCTTGGCCCAACTCGGCTTGTTCGGAGCGAAAATGAAAACTGCCCGTCGGTAATTACTAATGATTCTTTCTCGACAACACAAAGGATCGAACAGAACAGGGCTTTTAAGATGAATTGTTCATCTGTTGTCGGGTTTCGTTTGTAACCTTTTCCCGCTGTGTCACTATTGTTGTCCCTTCTCTGGTATGCATCAACATTGACAGCTTTGGTGTTACAATCTGTTATAATCTCGTTACCGGTAATACGCCGCCAAAAATCTTTTTTCCCTGTTTTCTCGAAACGAAAATCAGCTGGCCACGTTGAGGGTACGTTTTAAACTCCAACTCAGCAACCCGTGAACCAGTTTGGCTAAGATTTGGCCAATTTACTGTCAGATAGTTTTTCTAAAAAATAGCGTCTGCGAATTTTGATTTCTTTTTTCCTTTTCGAGTTAGAGTGTTTTTTCGCGGGTAGTGCTAATGATTTGCTATCCCTAACTTCAACTGCTTATAACAAAAGAAAAAACGCCCTTGAAAAAACTCTGAGACACGGTTTTTTAGGCAAACGTGTTAAGAAGCGAATGCGATCTTAATTGGCTTCTTCCGTTTATTTTGGCTGGCCTGGACTTAAATTTACAGTGACATCCACTTTCACAAAAAACTTGTCATCTCTGAATTACGTTAATATTTTTGTTTTTTAAAAGGAATAAGCAGTAATCTTGAACTATGAAGCTTTCAGTAAATGTACGGTTTATGGGCGTATTCATTAAAAGCAAAAGCGCTAGCGCCGATCAAAGCGAGGAGGGTGCTTGAGGGTGGATGATACCTTACGTCTACTTTAAAGAAGAGACGGAATCGGAATCGGCGTCGGTGTCGTTACTAAATAACTTGACGTATACGTAAGGGCAAGGAAAGTGAATTACAGAGCAAATTTAATACTTTAGACTTACCGCGATCATTGTCAGCGCAAAATGCATGGAATAATGTTTTTGTTATAATTTATAATACTAGAAAGTAAGCACTATCAAGCCAATGTTGATCTTTTGAGAAAGATTCTTTTTCCTGCTCATCTTCTTGTGTAACATTTTATTATTACAAATCGATACAAAGCTCTCTACTCAAATACTTCCCTCTCACGATGGGTTATTGGTTTAGGGTCTCGGTGGGAAGGTGGCTTTGACGGTTGACGGTTAAATTTTAAAGCTTTTTACAATTAACGGTTATTAGTCTCGCTTACGTAGCAGCGAGACTCGGAACCTGCCATCTTCGTATTTAGTGCCCAAAAGGAATGTCATGGTCCCATGCGTCCCTAGCGGAGACCTTGGAAACGGGGAATAAGAATCGTGGAGTGACTGGAGCCACGCATGTTTTGCGAAGAAAGCTTACGAAAGATTAATGCGAAAGATTTAGAGCTTTTCCGGAACGGGTCGGTCCACCAATTCTGTCGCTTGAAATTCTTGATTACTTTGGAACAACTGAATGCTTCAGTGGTCGTAAAAAAGAGGAATCTTTATGAGCAAAACTTTGACGGTGAGGCTAACTGGTCGGGTGTTTTTTGCAAATGAATCCAGTGATTTTCGTCGATGATTGAAATGACATGCCATGCTTATCACGTTTTTGCTCTCTAGAAATGATGTATTTTATCTCGAATCGAGGCCTTTGATTCTCATGTGCTTATTCACGGGCATCTCAATCAATTCAGAAACAAATCGTCAAATACGATATGAAAAGAAGATTTATACCCTGAAGAATACTCGAACGCCAATGAAGTAGGAAATGAAAAACATTTAGCGAGGAAATACTGCTTCGTGTAGTATTAATCGCCTTCTCATTTCTCTAAGCAAGAGAGCGTTCTTGGTAAGTGGAAATGTAGTCAAAGAGTTTCTTAAAAGAAACTTCTCTATCAATTAATATTGAATGTTGTGTTTTTTACCCTATCTTGGCCTTTCAATTATGAAATTTCGAAATATTTTTAGATATAAGCAAGTTGTGCTGTGTGGGTGATTAATCTTAATGCTCTGGTCACCTGACTCCTGAATAACTACCTTCTCGCGGTGCACCCGTTTAAAACAAAAGGATATCTCAGGGACCGAGTAAGGGAAACTATGTTCCCTGGGCTGCTACCGAAGACAATGGATTAAGGGTCCTTTTCGGGTGCTACCGGAAAGAGGGCAAACATCTGCGAGTAACGATCTCAGTAAAAATCCCTCTAGGTGGGGTATGCGCTCCCTGTCGAGTGTTAGCTATAGAAAAGCCTGAATTATGAAATCAACACACCGAACCAGGGTTAGCGATTATTATGACGCTCTGCCTCGAAATCCTGTCGGTAGGGGCATAGCTAATGGCAAAGCTGATGGCAAAGACCAATTTGGCTAGGGCCAATTACAGATGGGTGTTTTAAACGTATGCACTCTTAATGAAGCGGAATTCAAACAAAGCGAACTTACTTATGTTTTTGGTAAGATAGGAATAGACTTCCTTGGCATAGTGATTGTGCACGTTGATGAAAAACTAAAGTTTTCGACCTTGGGCAATACAAACTGGTAACTTCAACTGCATGAAGAAATCAAAGACTCGAGATGCAGCCTGTGGAGGACTCGGAGTCCTACTCAGCAAAAAGGCCACTAAAGCTTTTGAAGAAGTTCTTCCATAAACAAGAGAATCCTAACTTCCCACTTTGGTGGCAACCCAGTTACAACTGTCATAGTGCATTATGCTCCTGTAGAGGGATCAGATGATTCTGAGCAGCACTATAACATACTCGCAGATACGATCAAAACAATGCCTGGTCACAACCTTTTTCTTGTAATCGGAGACTGCAACGCACTTATAGGAACTGATGATGCACTATACACATATCTCAAACAAACAAACAAACAGCAATTATTGAAGCTATCAGAGCTGGAAATTTGCCAGCAGTAATTACATTCATCGACTTCATAAAAGCCTTCGATTCTATCAAAAGGAGAGAGATGCTTCATATTCTCAAGGCATCCCCACACGTTTGGTGGACCCAATTGGTAAAGTCTACGAGGAGAAACTAGCCACTGTCCTTTGCCCTGACGGTGAAACCGAATTCTTCAAAATCATGCTGCAAGGAGACACACTAGCCCCTTACTTGTTCATAATAAGTTTTTTTTTTTGGATTATATTTTACGAGAGGCTATCGAGGGTCACGAAGAGAGTCTTGGAATAACAATCAAGCCTAGACAAGGACGCTGAGTTAAAGCCGAAAACGTCTCTCATCTAAACTTTTCAGACGACATTGCTTTATTTAGTGATCAGTTCCAACAAGCGCAAAGGCTACTCAGAAATGTTGAAGCAGCGTCAGCCCAGGTTAGTCTTCTACCAAATGCAAAATGCATGTTCTTTTACCATCAAGTTGATCCTGGGCTCAAAACAAGAGATGACGAAGCGTTTGAACCTGTTGAGAACTTCAAGTATCTGAAATCAGTGACTGAGAACATGACTTCAAGGTCAGAAAGGTTTCAGCTTGGATAGCTTGCAACAAAATGAGAAAAGTTTCGACTTCAAAGCTGCCACGAGCAACAAAGATCAGACTGCTTAGAGCAACTGTGGGGCCTGTCTTTTTCTCTGGAAGTGAAACGTGGACCGTGACCAAGAAGCTGAAGAAAAGTGTCAATGGACGCTACACCAGAATGCTGCGAATGGCCCTAATGTACACTGGCAACAACATTAGTCAGTGAAACAATCCATGCGAGAAGATTAAGATTAGCTGGCCATTGTGCGCGTCACCCAAATCGAGGTAGACCAAGAACTACATTCATTGACTCCACCAAGGGTAACACTGGACTGGACAATACCAAAGAGATAAGAGATGCAAAGCTCAATCAGGTCGTGTGGATTTTTATTAGGACGGCTCGGGATGATTTCCGACCCAAGTATTGCATTTATTGACAGTTCAGTAAAAAATAACCTTTTCTCGACGGCTGACGGTTAAGCCCTTTAAAGGGGCTATGTCAGCTGGAGAGCATGCGCTCTGAGGTTATGCAAATTACTTCCAACTGTCAAAATTCTATTGTTTTTAAGGCGTGACTTTCTCCATTTTCTCTGTCACGTCCAAGGCTCCGAATTTAGAGAGGTTAACAAGCGAAATGGGTTTAGATAAGGGAAATTTCGATAGAATTTACGGAACGTTTCTTCTCTGGTTATGCTAGATCAAGAATAAAATTGTGACGACAATTTTACTTGTAGTTTTGGGGTAAAAACGCATGCCATTTATAAAATAGTGCGCAAACAAAAATTCAACAACAGCATATTGTCTTATTCAACAAAATAAATCGAAGTTGTTTTTTACAAACGAGCTACAAAAGACGCTAGACCGAAAATAAAAACCGAGACTGTTTCAAATCATTAACAATTAGACTTGTCTTTCGCTAGTGATTTTATAATTTAGATGCTGATAGAACAAGAGACATGAACTCTTTGTTTTGATCTTAGGGAAACATTATCGCGCAAAATTGTTCGATCGTGCCGAATCACTGCGACGTCGAGAAAAACAGAACCAAGCATCATTGGTATACTACTCCACTATAAGCAGTCCGTTGATAAAAAGGGAAAGTAAACTCTGCTATTTTCCAAAAATATGCTCGAACACAAACAGTTCAAAAACATGGCATTTACAGGATCTAACTCGTACTAAGGTGCCTCTCTAAGTCCGTTGAGAACAATCTGGACGAGCAAACGGTCGTGTTTATCTTTGCCGTGAATCCAGATAAATACAAGAAGGAATCTAGCCGAATTTTATAATGTTTCCTTCGCCAGGAGTTTAGTTTGGTCACGAAACTCATGTCCTGATGCTCTTGTACTGTGTAATCGTTTACCAAAAACGGCCGCCGCCAACTCGATAGCCGCTTCATTATATGTCCACATACTTTGAGCACAAGAAAAATCCAAGAGCCAGCAACCTCTAAAATAACTCAGTAGAAAGGTTCTGTGAACTATAGGGAAGATTCCATCAAAGATTCCATCACTCGTTGTGGAGTAGCCGTCATTAACTCTGCCATTACAACGGCCGCTGATAAGAGGACACAGTAAATCCACGTAAAAACATTCCACAGGCAAACAATTTCAAAATAACGCCAAAAAATTATTCTGTAATCACCATAGAACGATTCTTAATACAAAACTTCGCTAACTATCGAACCATGGCTGAGATTTAGACAGATAAAAACAGCCTTCCAAAATCTCCGACAGAACTTGAAAAAGACAGGCCAACTTTTTCAAGTTTGTTTTCATTGGCTCGCGCATGCGTGTGGGGTGACATAGACTGTCTTGTTTGTGCCCATTGTTCCCTGAGCGACAAAACGGTTAAAAACTTTTTTATTCACTAGACACGGGAATTTGTGTTGGATCTTTCTGAATGAGTAATGCAGTCAAAATGCAAGGTTTAGTGGAACGGATTGCAGAAAGGTGATCTTGAGGCATTACTTTGTGAATTTGGCGGTACAAAATGTAAGTGTGTGTGAATTTTTCCACCTCAAATTTGAAGCTGTTTTCAAAGCAGTTTTGAAGACAATTGCACATTAATAAGTTTCCAATTTCTATAACTTGCCGGGGCTACCTGTGATTGGAGTAGTGACAGTTGCGCGAATCACTTCCACAAAATGAAAGCAAAAATCTAATTTTTTAGAATTGTGACAAGGAATGATTGTCAGCAGAAGCTTTCCGTGGTGCCAAAAAGAACAGATGAATAGGAGACTATAAAATACTGAGTGAAAATTTTGTAGATTACCAGATCCCGAATAATACTACTGAATCAATGGGTGTGTATTTGCTAATTTTTTATTGTCTCTGCAGAGTGAGATAGCTGCAAATTTGCATAATTTGTCTAATTAGCGAGTGATTCTAAGTCACAAACTTCAGTGTCACAAAGAAGTTTTGACGAGAGTCTTTATAATTCTACTTCTTCCATTCACATACTCTTTAAAGCTTTCGCATCCCAACTTTAAGGGGATAGTGTCCCGATTATGAGCACGCGCGAGCATCATCTGTTTTTCTTAAAAAGACAATTGAACTGTCATATTTACGCGACAAGATTTTCTTCCGGACCGCACCGCCGACGGAGATTTGTTGTTTACATTCTCAAGTAATATTTTAGACTTTCGAAGAAGTCCTTCGTCTTATTTAAAATTTGGCTCGCGGCACGAAGACTTACTTCGATTTTGTCGCTTGTTCGATCGGCCGCCTCGCGACCCGAAAAGCTCGTTCCGCTGGCTTTTAAAACAGCTTTTCTGCCGTGAAACTCGTCACAGAGGTCAATTTGTAGCAAATCCAAGTCCAGTAATATTTGCTGGCGTTCTGGCCTCAAAAGTTCGAAAGATAAAAACAAAAATTCAATGTCAACGCCATGAAGCATCGCAAAGGTTAGTCAAACATAATATCATGATTTCATTGTACTCGTTTCTCAAAGCATACACCAATACAAGTACACCAATTGAAATTAGGAAACTAGATTCTGTAGCATGTTTTAAAAAGAACATGTTTGCCAAGATTTTTAAGGAACAACAATGTTTGCATCATTTTATCATTTAATAATTTTTTTTTTAAATAAAAATCGAATCTTGTTTTATTTTAAATGTTTATATATTTTAGCTTACAATATTTATTAGATTGTAAATAGTTGTGTATTTTATGAGGGCCACAAGTTTATTAGCCTTTGGCTATTAGGTGCTACCCTCTTTAAATAAAGGCTTTACTTACTTACTTACTTACTTAAGCATGTAGTGCCTGTTTGTTTGATTTTAACGGCCGTAGGGAGGTTTGTTGAAAATTTTACTAACACGTCGTTGCAAAACGTTTCACGAAGCTTATTCCATAAGATCTCTCAGCAACATCCATGTATCAACGTTTTCCTTCTTACATAGTCTTTATTGTTGCTGTTCCATTTCTGCGTATTCCTTTCACGATTATCTGAGCTTGTATGAAAGCTGGCGGGAGAAATAAGCCTTCAACTGGCATTAAAGCACTTCACTTCTCTTGGTCCTCCAGCCAACGGCAATGAAAGTAAGGCTGCGTGCAAACGGATGCAACAACTCCCAACAATGTTGAGACCTGCAGTGCATCCTGGGAAGGATACAACCCCATAAGTCTTTGTAAACCATAGGTCATGAGCGTGCGTGGCCCCAACAATGTTAGAAGAGCTGTGCAAACGGATCCAACATTGTTGCGCTACGCTTTGACGATCGCGGAACAAAAGAAATGTTGGGAGTTTTTGGCGGAAAAGATTGACCGGTTTCAAACTTTTCGCAACAACACACAACAACATGCAACAGGGTGTGCAAACGGACGCAACATCGTCATGTAACATCCAACAATGTTGGGAGTTGTTGGCCAACAATGTTGCGGTCCGTTTGCACGCAGCCTAACGCCAAAACATCCCGATTTCGCCCAAATCGAAACTTAAAGGGAACAATATGTCATTGATCTGAAATTCTGAGACGTTTTAGAGTAGTATCGAACTCGGCCAAGCGCGATGCAAACGGATTTTTTACGGTTCTATTACTCTTCTCGCATCGTTTGATTTCGCGACAGGATGAACAAACCTCAAAATTCTGAGCATGCGCAGACTCGGGATACTGTTCCTTTAAGAAAAACAGGCTGGAGAGAAAGAGCAAGAAGCTGAACTTTCCAATTGTCAAATAGAGGATCATAGAAGAATGATATCCCTGAGGCATCGCTTCTGTTCAATACATGACCTACATCATACAACCTAGAAAGTGATGTGATACTAACGCATGTGTAGCGAAGTACAAAGACAGTTAGCCAATCGATTCTGTAGAGTATGCTGAAGATTTAGGATAATAGACCTTTTAAACCTGTATGTTTTGTTTTCCCAGTTGAAACTAAGTGATAGTCTCCAGGGAATGTGCTTTTTGTCTTGCCTTAAATTATGCATACATTTGCTCATGGATGCACGCGCATTGGAGGAAATTTAAAAGAAACAGTTCCCTGGGGTATCATCAAGTGGTCTGCAATGGGTAAACAAAACACACAAGTTAAGAAGGTCTATTGAGTTAAAGCGAGAATAAAACGGACCCCAGTCTAGTAGGGTTGGTTTCTTTTGTTTTCACGCTCTGGGGGACACAAAACTAAACCGGGGTCCCCCACTCCATGTAAACAGGGTCCTACTTCAGATGATCTTCAAGATTAGAATCCAACACCTGCAGACTTGCAATACATCAGCTTCACCGAATAACAATCAGAGACAACATCAGAAAATATTCAGAATCTTCGAGCGATAGAAATATGTTTGTGGGGATGAAATTTTCCAAAACGAAAACAGGTGTCACTGACGTTATATTGAGTCGCGGTTTCCCACAGAGTGCAAGAGACACTCAGGTTTGGAATTATTATTATTTATTTTTTGAGCAAAAAAGGCTTTCGCTAATTCATTATTTTCACATACACCATAATGTAACTTGTTTCACCCCTCCCCTAAAAAAAAAAACAATACAAAACAAACTTGCAAAACCATTGTCTTAGATTTCTCTTGTGACACACTGTAATACCCACGAGAAATTGAAAACTATGCTTACGAAAAAAGTTAGGCGGGGAAGAGAAAAGGTGCATTATGCTCTGTGTGGAAATGATGAATTTGAACAGTCCCTTCTAGCTTAGAACGTTTGTTCAGTCAATACTAAATTTACCGTACTCAAGCCTATTCACTGATTTGCAGCTTCGTGTTTAGCAATACGAATCAATTAGCACACTTAAATGTCAATGTGGACAACGAAATACAACGCGATAGGGTCATACATAATTTGGCAAGGGGAATATCACTTAGTTCCCATTACATTTTATACTTAACTCCGCTCACTTAACCAGCTGTTCATAAACCCCGCTTTTTCGTAACAATAATTAAGCCACAGCCCGCTCTTTAGAGCGTGAATTGATATGGGAATATATATGTGATATATTTCCCTTTGAAAGAACAAATTAATCCGTGTTCTTGAAAATGACAATTAATACGTTTCGTGACCTTGGCGAGTGATGTTCAGAAGTTTTTAAAATTGGTTTTAATCAGCGTCGTTGGTAGCGCAAAAGATTAATTTGCATGTCAGGTGGTTTGAAAATGCCTTTGATGTTTCCGCTTGATAGCATTTGTGACGGAGGCACCCAAACGTTAAACGGTTTCGCTCAGGTCTGACAAGCTAATAATAAGAGATGCATAACTGCACGGCCAAACAAAACACGATAATCACGAGAACGTTCGTCTCACAGCCGAGAGTATGGTGATGTTTTCTGACACTTTTAAATCGATCTCACCATAAACAAAAAAAGTGTGTTAGGTGATACGGTTTAGTTTTTTGTTTTAAGTTGCATTGCATGACAAATGGATTTATGCTTCGAGTTTTCCTTGCTATCCATCCTCTACGCTTAGCAGGAAAATCAAGAGACCACTGACGACCGCGCATTAGCGGGACAATATGTATCATGACTAACTTTTACAATAAATAATGGAAAGATTTTACTGAGAATTAAGTTAAGCTGAATCATGGTCACAATTTTCTCGCTCTATTTAAACCACATTCAAAACACTCATTTCATTCTTATTAACATGCAAACTGTATGGGATATTCCTTCAAAAATGTAGTGAACCTTTCCCGAGAATTCAGAGCCAGTGGCTTAGGTTCAGCGTAGCCGGATTGCACAGAAAAAGTCATAATTAGGGAACACAATTTTATCAAACTTTTCTTTATTTTGAAATCACAACTTTTTGTTTCCTCTCTGGCACTGACAAAGGTTTCTTTTTTCAGTGACACACCAAGCCTACTCTGCGACTAGTTTCGTAAGTTCGGCTGAGTAATTTGTCAAACTATATTTTAAGTATTGGCCTACGGCTCAGCAACTTCAAAAATCGCCCAGAAACGCCTGTCAGGTAGAATTAACTGGATAATCTGGCTACACTTTGCTGGGGTTTCATATATAGGCCTTTGACTGTAAAATTACGTAAAAATAGGACCAAAAAATATTTAATGCTTTCCACACTTTTGGTACATATTTATAGAGTGAATAAAAGGTGTTCCACTTTTTAAATTACACCAGTTTTGTTTTGTTGTTTACTAACCCCTGTTTGGTGTGTCGCCTAAATATAAATACTTGGTTCGTGGTGACACAACTTTAAAAGAAACTGTATATTATCGATGGTGATATTTTCCAAACTCAGGTTAAATTTGTTTAAAGCGTTTGCGTGCAGTCACCGCACTTGTCCTTCGGGTTTTCATTATTTTTGTTGTTACTCAAAAAAACAATGCAAGCTTTACGCGCACGTTGCAACTGTATCCAACAGACTCCAACATGCTTCCGCTAAATAAGAGATTGAACGAAGACCTTTGATTTACTTACGTTTAAATTCCTTTTCAATCCCATTGACTCTGTGGCTTGAAATAAGAAATAACAGAAGGAGAAATATGTCCATATTTGCTAACGATGAAAAATGAACAATTGTGCTAAAAAAAACGCCAAAGACCATGGCAGCTGGCTTTTAAGGACTGATAGGTACGTGTAAAGTGCACAAGCAATTTCGAAAGTGGACTGACGGTAATTAAACTTCGACTGTGAATGGTTTATTTATTAATATATAGATTTAAGTAAACCTTAACCATCCGAAATCAAGCAATGAGTAAGATTGTTAAGACACATTATGGGAGCAAGAATCTTATAATTAAAGAAGATGTGATAGACTTATCCTCCACAAAAAGATGAATAGCTATGAATGGTTAGCCGTATTTCGTCAACCTCGTCCCCAATGTTTTCCCTTAGAAAATGATTATGTTTTTCCCTAAACAAACCAATTTTTCCCCTTAGAGAATTATCACAAAGCAAGTTGGAAACTCGTTAACGAAGTATCAGGACGCAAGAAAGCTAGGACAGCCAAGTTAAAAGGTAAGAATGAAAAGGAAAGACTAGGAAGCTGGTATTATCATTTTAGCAACTTACTTGGTGGTGAATTATCGGCAGACAGAAAAGATGAAAACGTAAAACAGATATTTCAAAGCCTACCGATAGATGACACCCAGTTCATCATGGACGAGTATAAAACTGCGAAGAAGAACATCAAAACAGGCAAGGCAGCTGGCCCAGCCGGAATTCCACCAGAGGTCTTAAAATACTGTGATTTGAAGGAAACTGTCCTTCAATATGCAAACAAGCTTCTTATGACCCTTGACAGGCCAAACCAGTGGTCAGAAAGCAATCTGGTTCCCATACCAAAAGACAGTAATCTTAGCCAAGTTAGCAACCACAGGGGAATAAGTTTATCCCAAATAATGCTCGAAGTCGTCAACAGAATGATATTAGGGACCTTAAGCATTGACAATTAATGGGACGACGACGACCTACTGGAAGTGGCTGAAGCAACTTGAACGCTAATGCACATGCTCGGCTCGTCGTCCACATGCCTGACTTCCAGCAGTGAACGTGGGTAAATTTACTGGTATTTTAACCCCCCCCACCCCCCCCCCCCCCCCAAAGCCACTTTCCTAAAATAAATTTCATCTCAATTGCGTAGTCGACTTTCAACGTATTTGTTCTTTACATTACTTTTACTAAAAACACCAGAAAATCGATCGATGAATCTTCGTAAACAAGCACCAGCGAGTCGCATTGAAACTTTCTTGTATGTGTTTTCCAGCTTTTCGCGAAGCAAAAAGGTTTACAGGTCCAAAAGATGCTAAATCATCGTCCTTTCTTAGAGGGTGCCTATGGGCATTCCCTCTTTATTTCCACGAGGCGTGCGTATTTCCCGATGAGACCACATTAATTGCATCAAAGAAGACCTGTCCAATGATGGTAAAGACTTTATAATCCCTTGGCATTTGCTGAAACTAGTTTCCATTAAAAATAATAATAAAATTAATGATAATAATAATAATAATAATAACAACATGCTTAAACAGGATGACCATTTCAGTTATAAAAACTGCTATCAGTATGGGTCCTTTATAAACATAAATGAATATATAGATAAAAACTTAATTATATACGAAACTGGGATACATTACATATAAATATGATCAAGAAAAAAGGTAGCCTCATTATGAACAAAACTGCATACAATCATTAAAAAGGGTGGCCCCCTTATAAAAAAAATCCCTCTCAGTCAACTCGAGATTGACTCTATCAATAGATAACCTATCCTTAGACCTAGTGTCATAGTCATGAATATCATAAGTTCGCCGTCGAAAATAATCTGAGAAATAACTTGGAGCTTGTCCATCAAGACAATTCTTGACGAGTTTGAGGATATGTTTCTCTCTTCTCGTCTTAAGAGGGTCCCAACCAAGATCTGAAGCAATATCTTGAGTGCACAAATGCACCATCTTTAACACTATCCTAGCAGCACTTCTCTATAGGCGTTTCCAATTAATTCTTCTTCATTTCCTTTACCACAGCCATGAAAAACAGCACAACACTATTTCCAAATTTGGTAGTATCATCGATTTATACAATCGGTTCGTTCAGTTTTTAATGATGATCTAATTCTTGAGAACATCCCCAGTGTTTTAGAAACTTTCCTCTTCACATAGTCAATACGCAAATCAGCCTGTGGAAAACTAGTCATTCCAAACTTCTAGCTCGGAGGCTAATGTTCTTCTTACATGAAATTCTAGAACCTTCTAAATAGCTTGATATTAGTAGCATTACAACATTCTTCTATTTACAAAGACTGACAAAAACTGCTAAATCACTCAAAGGACGTATAAACACAAACACTAATCAGGGGCCTAGCTAGGGGGGGTCCTGGTGTGCCCGTGATCCCCCTTGGTAGGCCTTCTTTTGAGCAAACAACCTACAATATTCAGGTGGCGAAAACGCCATGACAATATCTTAGCCGTAAAAGCCATTGTTGAAAAGCTCACTTTTTTAAAATTTGTTTTTTTGTAAAGTATTTTCGTCAACGGCTCTTGTCTTTAGTTAATATGGGCCTTCATGCCGCGATAATACGACTGAGCCAACTGATACACGAGGGAGAGCAGCGGTATAAACCATACAGATAAAACATGCACGGCGTGGAGGTCAACATGACAATCTGGTGAGTAGCCTCTGTGACCCCCCCTTTGAAAAATCCTGGCTACGCTCCTGCTAATTAAATATTCAGGAATCTTTCAGAAGTACACGCAAGTTCTAGTCGGTCACGCAATGCATGAAAGCAATTTTCAATGCATAACAACCAGATGGAGGCATCGGCCTATCTACGGTGCTCTTTCGAGTCCAAAAGCTCCCAAAAGGGTCTGCTTCTACTGATTATTCAAATCGACCGAAGTTGAGGTGAGTTAATGCAGTCATAAAAAAGCATACAACACCATCATCAAAGTATGAGGGCCTCCCAGGGGTTTTACGGAACAAGGGAACATCGCCATTTACTTTAAGGGAACAAGGGATATTTCAAAATAACTTTTAGGGAACAAGGGAACTGTTGAGGGATATTCGGGAACAAGGGAACATTGACTTTCGACCATTTTCTAACTTTTGGAGAGATTTCCATTAACTGTTTATGAAGACATTTCCGACGTTTCTGTAATTTCACGCATTTCCGACGACTAAGCCTGGCGACTAATCTTCACAAGTGAACTGGTGACGACTGGGGACGAGTTTAGAACGCGTGGGAACCTTGGGAGAGACTCCGTCGGGTGGACCGCCATTTTTATGGTAATTTTCTCTTTGGTGTTCCATGTCTAGAAACGCTAACCATTTATTAATAAATGGCAAAGGAAACAGAAGGAATTCAAGCTCAATCTGCGGATATATCAGACACAACGGTAATTGTACCGGTTACCGGTGCAATTTATCCCAATGGAAATGAAAAGCCCACAGAAAGATGGTGTTTTGAACTCGGTATGAGGACTGTTTCAGATAAAGATTTTACGTCAGTTTTAAGCCGCTTGCAGAAAGGATTTGGCATCAAGGAGAAATGTGCAATGCTAAAAATCGTTAAGTTCAAAATTCAGCTGTCTTCAAAAGACTTTCGGCCAAAACTACCTGAGTGGCCTAAAGGACGAATTTTTCAAATTGACGCGCAAGAACAGTGGGAGACTGCTTTACCACAGATTATTAGTCACCAAAGGGGGATGATAGGTAAGTCATGCTCTGATTTTTCAATGCTACACTTATGAGCGTACATGAAAATATCTCCAAGTGAGACTTTCTTGACTTTATTCATACTACTGTACAGGTTAACCTGATTTCTCAGACAACCATCCAATAAGATGAATGAGAAAATATCACTTTTAAAATAAGAAGTATTTATTTTAATATTTTGTGGAACTGAAAATCGAGACACAATGTAGCACTATGATACCAAAAAAAATGTCTTCAATTATTCATTACTGGTTAGTGCAGTTCACTAATATTTCAGTGTTGAAGAGAAGTGAACACTAAGTTGAGCTCAAACTTCAACACTTGTTCACTGCCTGTACACAAGACAAGTGAAATCAGGGCTTCAGTGAAACAAAGGGAGTGATTGGAAATCCTCCCTCATCTTAGTAAGGTTATGTGATGACTTGTGATTGCCATACAGCAACAACAGCAACAACTAAAAACTGCCATCTTTAATAGTCACACTAGGTCATTGTTTTTGTAATAATTGGGTTGTTATAGTATGTTTAATATCCATGTAATATATGTCAAACGTGATACAGAGATAAAGGGATGGTTATTTGTTTTTTCAGTTTGAACTTTAAGTGAACAGTGTTAATCAGTCTCTGATGGCAAATAAGCAACAAAAGAGACAGCTGAAGAAGCTTGCTCAATGAACACTTCACCAACAATGCCACAAAATGCTAAGAGAAAGAAAGGCCGTCCAAAGAGTACAAACAGTACAAAAGTGATGGCCAAAATTTTTGTTCAAGATCCTTTTAACCCAATATGCTTTTCGGAAAATTCAGAGAAATACATTAAGGTAGATAGCATTATTTGTATTTTGACGACCTACAAACATAATCAAGATGTTTTGGAACTTAAGGAAGAAGAGCTGATCCTACTTCAGGATGAAATTCAACAGACAAGTGATGTCCTCACTCTTACAGAGGCGACAGAAATTTCTGCTGATGAACCAGAGGTGATGTGGCATTCATCAAGGAGACGAAAGAGGCGTTTTGCTGAGGGTTATCTCTACTATGACTAACGAGGTAAAACTTACGAAAATACTGACCATCGAAAACTGAAATATGATTGAAATTCTGGGGAACATTAATTAATATTTCTGGGGATCAAGGGAACATGCAACAGAATTTCTGGGAACAGGGGAACTTGATGAAAGTGAATTTTAGGTAACATCTTAATTTATTTTTGGGGAACGAGGGAAAAACTCCAATTTTTTTCTAGGGAACAAGGGAACATGTACCCCCCCTGGGAGGCCCTCAAGTATGGTGAGAATACCCTGTCCATATTTCGAAGAACCTTAGTATAAGTATGGGCCACAACAAAAGTGGTGGACGGGTGGGCCGCGAGTAGAGAGTGATGTCTATCACTCACGATCAAGCAAAACAACTGAAAGTGCCTATAAAACAATGAGCCTGGATGGCATGTTGTACGATGGAGTTTTTACCAACATAACACACTAAAAAAGACCACAGCAGAGCACAATTGTATGTCGAGAACGCTGTCATACGAATAAACAGCAAAAAGTGAAATGTCTGTAATTCTCGTCGATAGTTTAAAGGGACCTCCGCGAAACAGAAATTTCGATTGCTTTATCATGAAAGAGAAGTTAAACCTACCCCAACTTGATTCTTCGAAAGATAGGCTTCTTCAGCTGCTCGGGCTATCTGTTCTTGGGGCTCCCGGCCAGTACCGATCATTTCATTTTCAAAATATCGCTTAAGTATATTTCTTTGAACGTCCGTTAAGAGGGTATATTGTGCACGCGGTTTTACGACTTTGCTCGCCATGATAACGTCGGTCCACAGTGCAACACTTCATTCCGCCGTGGTGATTTTCTTTCGCCTCATTCTAATCTAAACGATGATTGGTCAGAATCAGGATAATAGGAGCCTTTGTCATGTTAGCTGGCACGGATGATCATCTTACCTGGCTTTCACCCGTAATTCTAAATTTAGAAAGTACGGGTTTGACCCATTTAGAATCCGAGATACGGGTGGGCGACAACGATCGAAGGTCAAAAGCTTTTTTGTTCCATCGCTGTGCTTTGCGTAAGTTTCACGTGACAGAAAGTCAAAACACGCGTGATCAGATTAGGAGTGATAAAAGGTCCAAACGCGCGTTCTGTGCATTCCATTCATTCTTAGTGGAAGTCCAAACAAATTCTGGCTACATATATGCGACGCATGCGCAGTAACAACCTGGAGATTAGGATTGCGGGCTCCTCTTGTCGCCCGCAAAAACAGTTTCTCTTGATATACGATACTTTAGGTATAGTGCCAGCTTTGCTCTACTGTTTTTAAAGGACATAGTTTGTTGTCTATATAACAGCGAAAAATAAGTCTAAACTGTGTCTCCCCATCACCTGATTAAAAATATATGATTGACAGCTCCTTTGCCGTTATAGCCCCCAACTGGGTGAGGGGTCACTAAGCGGCTGTCAATTTACTGTTGGCTCAGTATGAAATTGGTGGTAAATTCACCAGCACCACTAAGAAAGTAGGTTTAATTGTGTGGCGGAATATTCCATGGCAACGCTACAAAGCCATAGGAAACCCATGAACCAAAGACTCTTCTCGGGAAGTTTTTTAATACTTAGCCAATTTTGGACTACCGTAATTGATCGCAAAAAAGCACTGTACCTGCAAGCTAGCCCAAAATTAGCGCGAAGTAACTTGTGAAGAATTATTTAAGGTAGTAAACTTATCTTCTTCAACAGTTACGAAATTCATTCTGAAGTTTATGCATTGCATTGTTCCTACAACAAGGGCATTTTTTTGTCATTCGGATTGTTTCATGAATTATGATTTTAATCTTAAATCCCCACTGGTCCGTCTACCTACTTCGCTTGGAAAAATGTTTCAACGTCCCCGCTTTTGACCATGATTTTAACCATTTAATGAAATTTGACCCAAGTGGTTTTTCATTTTATACCATGTGTTCTTTGTCTCTTTATTTTTCGGACTGCTATCTCTCGGTAAAGGAGTAGCTAAAGACTCATGGTCAGCATAAAAAATACTACAGCCCAATACACGCCTAGCATGCAGGTGTCTTGTCTGTTGTTAAGGTAGGTTTTGAGTGAAAATGACATCAAGGTTGACAATTTTTCCGGCTCGATGTCTTGAAAGAGAAGGGAGAACGATCTCAATGAAATTGCTTCCAGCCCCGAGATGGTTAAAAGGGAGGCCAAGCTTGTGACAGAAACCTGACTGTAAATAGACCATACCTGTCACCAAACGGTCTGAGCGACGAATAATATAGAAACAGTCACAAAGCAAACGAGCTAAATTATGTTTATTCGTTAACAATAGATAAAAAACAGATTGAATAGCTTCTTACTATAAGGCTTCAGTATAAAATAATGGTATGTGGTGACTTCTCTAACTAATCAATTCTGATCTTACGAACTTACACACTTTTTTATGAGGATAGTCAGGATTCCAGGAAAAATATTCCCGGCTAGCGAAGGTTTCTCATTTTTGCTTCGTCGTGAGAGACCTCCGCTAGTAGGGAACGAAAGATATCTCTCTTACTATTATTATTTTTTTCATCTGCAGCTCCAATATGACATCCATGTATTTAGCCGTGACACATACCCCACTCGAAAACAAATTATACATGCTCCTGGTGCGTTTTCCGCACAGTAACATGAAATGTGAAAGCTCGATTTTTCCGTCAAAAAGGTCGAAGGTATTAGAACAAGGTTATGTAACGAAAAAAAGAAAATTATTTTCCTAACGTCAATTTTCAAACTACATAAGGCTAGCTTAAGTGCAAATCGGAAAGATTTTCAACGTCGCAGAGATTAGCCTCCCTCCGCGCAGGCGTTTTCAGGGGAGTCGTATTTTCTCCCTTCTCACCTCCCTCTTAGGGGTTGGGTGGGAGGCTAAGTGGAGATAGGACAATAGCTAATAATTGTCAAAGTAAATGGTTTAAAATTTTAAGTAAAAACGTTCAAGGACAGCTGAATAATAGAACGATTTTGAGCTTTGCTTAAATGCTTAATTTGACGCGCTTAAGATTGGGGTTATTAGTTGGCCATAACATATTTGAGTTTATAATTAACGTAGGGCTATATGTGCCACTTCACACGTAGCAGATGCCATTTATTTAGTTTCACTGAGTTATTGAAGCAAAGACCGAGACATTTTGTATTGTATTATAAGTAGGTTCTGGATCCACCTGAATAATAAACTAGAATTTCATGTAAGAGCTTCAAGATAATCACTTTCATTTCTAGTCTTGCCAAACCATGTCCGTGAACGTTGGCTAAGTCAACAAACAAGTTTGCATAAATACACTAATTTGTTGTCTGGTAGAACACTTCAACATCAGTGAGAGTGAAGTAAGCACTGGATCCACCTCCATAAAATGGACAGGACCAACCAGAAGCAGAGTACCCAGTGGGGAGGGGGTAGGTGTGGCCACAGTAGGTGTAGGAATAGCTGTTGCTTGCAGCATTATTTGATATGTGCAGGTCGTATCCACCAAAGGTTGGCCCGTAACTGGAACATGCGTAAATAGCGGTA
Organism: Porites cylindrica; assembly: GCA_964035525.1. NCBI lineage: Eukaryota > Metazoa > Cnidaria > Anthozoa > Scleractinia > Poritidae > Porites > Porites cylindrica. The sequence continues at coordinate 34,053,405 of OZ037779.1, forward strand.
CTGTATTGACTAGACTTGATGTTCACCTTAACCGGAGCGTAGCCTTTGATGTTATATAACGAGAACAGGAACGATTTATTTGAATAGACATAACGACAAGAACCTGTGGAAAATACAAGTAAAATTTAGATTACAGTCAAAACTTTACCGACTAAGAACTAGAGAAAAATAATCACAATGCCCTCAAGTAGGTGCAAGCTAACATATGAACGCTATAATATGTAAGAAGAGTAGTGGTAGAGGGATGAAGATAAGCCCCGTTGGAGCCTAGTAAAGGCCTAGCAAGTGCCTAGTCATTGCCTAATCGTGCATACTAATTGGCCTTCCTGCATACTAATTAAGTGCTTAGTCACGATGATAATGATGATACCTTTATTTAAGTGTCAAACTGTAATAGCGGTGTAGAACCACTAAGTGGGACACTGAATTGAAATAAGTTAAAAAGAATCAATTAATAAATTAGTTAATTAAAAATGAAAAAAAAAAAACAGAATGTAGAATTAAGAAATTAAGAAAATCTATATTCAGTATATGCAAATAAGACATTCGGGAGAATTATATATGTACAAATGTATCCATCTGTTGATATAATAAATTAAGAAATACAAAGAGAGCAGTTAGAACAGTTATTGTCAACTAATAGCATACTAAGATCCACTTTTCTGATCATGTTATATTTGAAGCAGGACAACGTGGAAGCTTTTTTTCACGTTACTAGGGACATAACTCCATACCTTTGGGCCCATATACCTGAGCGAGTGCTTCTCAAAAGGAGACTGTGTTGAATCTGGGTATAGTGAAGTCATGATTACGCAGTTTATACTTAATTGCAGGCTGTTCAAATAGAGTGCTAATGTACGTTGGGCACGTGTTTTTAACTTTGTACATGAGAATAGCTATGTCCTGTAGTCGCCGGTAGATAGCCCGGCTATGGATAGTAATTGACCATAGGACGAATGTTTATCACAATATATAGCCCTAAGTACTCTTTCGCTCCTCTTATTCCTACTTTTTTCATAGACGTTTAAACCGGGCTAAGGTTACTTACCCGGCAAGTATAGGCAAGCCTATTATTCTATTGTATAAGGGAGACGCTCATTAGATATGGAGGAAGGCACTTATTAGTATGGAAGAAGGCCCTCGTTAGTATGGAGGAACGCTCTAAAAACCTAGGTAGCTAGACACTGACTTGGTAGTTAATTAGTATGCAGGAAGGCCAAATTAGTATGCAGGATTAGTCAATGACTAGGCACTTCCTAGGCACCAACAGGGCTTATCTTCATCCCTCTACCACTACTAAGAAGAGAAACGATACAATATCAGTTTTCATCTTGCAGTAATACAAGACACAAACAGATTCTTAGTTCGAGTTTGTTTTTACCACCAATATGAACAACCAGAGTTACTGAAGTCAAGATGGCCTCCTCCTGGGCTAGTTGCCAGTTCAAGATACGGGAATGTATATTGCAAGTTTTCTTTTTTCTATTCACTTGTTTTGACACTAGTAATGTAAATTCATTTATTGAAAGCTGCTTAGTTACATCAAATTAGCAGAAAATTGTACTCTTATTTGTGTTGGAAATCTCTTTTTTAGTCCAGTTTCTATACTAACTCACTGCTAACTGGCCGAAAAATTGTTCAAAAAAGAAGATTTGGTCAAAAATGCGGTTTTCCCTAATCATTGGCTGACGGCAAAGGGTTAAAAAAATTGAACAATTGTTCAATTATTTTCCTGGTCACTTTATCTTTCGCCGTTCCCTGACAGCGTACATTTGTGTCCCGGGCTTTTTTATCTAAAGGTTTTGTCTTGTACAGTTCTAAACAGGTGAACTAATTTTAGTTTAACAAAAAAAGGAATTAATTAATTTTCTCTTCCTGGAAATTGGTGCAGTGCAAGTTTCAGGTCTTTGCCAAGATAAATGCTAGATGAGAATTATCCATGGATACGTCAAAAAGAACAAAGAAAGTGCCCGTAACATTTTAACGTGGTACTAACTTAGCAAGCGTTTTTGCTACCCAAGGCAAGAAAGCTATTCTTTGTCAAATTATCTGAACCTACAAACAACATGTAGTGGAAATTTAACCTTAAGTTATATCACACTAATCATTTACCAAGTTGTTATGTGTAACCGCACATAATATTCACTGAGCTGCTCTCAGGTCCTATCCACATCTACCCGGACGTTTTTGAAAACTGAGATTTTTTCTCCGTTTCTAGCCTTTCGTCCACAAGCACACTGAAGCAGCATTTCGAGCACCAAACGCGCAGGTTTTTGAAAACAGTCCCAAGTGGAATTTTTGTTAAAAAACGCCGCTCCCGTTTTCGTGTGGACGGACGAAAACGGAGGTTTCTTTTAATGCGATGATGTCATACGTCATAAAGCGCATGCTCTGTAAGGGATTCTATCCTACCATTCCTTTAGCGTTTTCATGTGGACGGGCGGGAACAGGGGGGGGAGGTGACCCTATTGTTTTCCATCTACGTTTCTTGATCCACTCGGTCGGCCAGTGTGACGTCACATAGTAACGGGCAAGAGCCTCGGGTCGCTTGTGCAATTAGCAAGGGATACCACAGTTATTAGGACGAGCGAGGTCGAGGAAAAGCTAGCAAATATCGCTATATATTGCTAATTTGATCGAAGGTGTGTGTGCTTTGGTGTTGCTGTAATCTGCTGGAGTAAACCGTTTTGATATTTTGTGTCCGTAGTACAATTTTGTTAATTTCTTTTGCGGGCCGTGTTGCGGGATCGCCATCTTTTTTGGGGACCGGCAAGTTCATCCAAACCTAAATCATTTTTTGCTCTAAAATAGGCAAGCCCTAGTCTCCAGAATATGAGGTTCCATTCACACACAGATCACTCATGTTTGTATTTCATCTATCCTTTCGCTAATTAAACCGGCCTCTGTTGATCTCCTAATTCTCCACCAAGTTCGATCGATTATCTACATCGATCGGCCCGTTGAACCCAAAATAATGCGAAATAGCTTTGAAATACGCGCTTCGAGCTAATTTTCCTCAAATTTAAGAGCGGCTCCGCGTAAATATCAACTAGACGAGGAAATTAGTCAAAAAATGACCTGGCCTCAAACTCAGCCAGAATGAGGCCCTATGGGCTCTAGTTACAAAATCGTTGGTTTAAGTACGATCGAGTGAACTAGAAATACGTATCTTGCAATAAGCCTCGCGAACCTCGGTTTGGTAACGGCACTCAAGTTAAGCCCTGCCGGTCGGGGTTAAGAACTGGAGGGGTGACTAACCGCGAACATCGTCTTAAAGGTCCATACGTTATTCTTTCTTCTCTTCTTCTTCTTTTTTGCGTATTATGTGGCGTTATTGTTAACAGTGTATTGAAAAGCAGATTTAGCATTATTTCGGCGCCCGGATTTAGAAAAAGACAAAACCAAAGAACAAATCTGGCCCGGCGCAGTTCGCCGGAAAATTGAACGGCAATTGAACGGCAATGAACGAAAACAACGTGGAACTGCCACAGGCAATCCAGCTTTCAGTGAAGTCATGCAAAGCATGTCACGTCACGTAATTCTGCCCCGCACATTTGGGAAGGAGGGAAGAAATTCTTCCACGTTGTGCCCTAAAACATTTATGAAATAAAACTAGCTTTGGACCGTTTCATTTCTGCCCTCGCTTGAGGGCAAAGGTGCCTCTTCCGCCGATATAATCTTGGACTTGATGAGCATCCCCACAAAAGAAAAGCGGGAATTTTTTAAAAATAATTAAACGAAACCTTTTATTGGTTTTCGGGATTTAATTAAAGAATTACACGTGTATGCCCAATACAGTATTAAGAGTGTGTCCATGAGAGAACCAGGCAGGCGGTGATAATGCTCAAATCACGGATTTCGCTCAAACTTGGCACAATTGATGGGTGTGGTGAGATATTAACCTCGACAAAAAATAAGGTTGCAATATTGAATTCCCTGGGATTTACAGGGACCCCCCCTAAAAACGACAAAATCTATTCATTTTTGCATAATTAATTAGCTGACTTTGGTTTGGCTGTTCAACAAGAAGAAAAGACAACTTCAAATCTAATCAACTTTATCATCTTCTATGTTTATCAGACTTAATGCTCAGTAATTTATTTTTACTCTCTAATTCCATTTCTTCCTATTATTTAGCCTAAAGTAAAGACATCTTCTCACTGTTTTGACCAAACCCTAAATTTAAGGTATTTTAGTGGCTAACATCTCCCATGAGCAACAACCTATGTACTTAATTCTCACATATTCTTTGAAAGACATCTTTAAGGTTATCAAATCAGTCATAAAATATTTGGGCAACCTGATACTTTATCAATAATGACGTATTATGTACATCTGACTTGACTCTTATTTGTCATTTGACCAAAATACGAGGAAACGTAACATTCGTTTTTTTAAACAAAAATAGCACAAAGTTGGCGAGAAGTCACAAATCAGATGCGTCATTATCGATACTAATAGCGGAATTGTTAGAAAGTGTCACCTGAGGCATGTTTTCTGTGTTATTTATGGACGTTTGGATGGATATTTTATGGACCGCTTGAGTAAACACAAGGAGCAAAAGATTTAGTTCAAAACCTCGATCGGTCCAACTTGTAGGTGAAACAAGACCCAACAAGGATAAAAGATAGCGAATAAATGTTACATACACGTCTCTCAGATGCTTTAGTTCAGATTTGCTGCTCCAGTTTCGTCTGGTCCTCTGTGGCGTTACTTCGTGACGAGGTAATGAAATCGAAACATCTTGAAACATTGCAAAATTAAAAGTGTCGGCTTTTCACCGAAAATTCGAAGTCTTTGAAATAAGTTGTAGTCAGAATGAACAAAATCATTCTCAAAGGACAAGAAAGATCACTGTTAATCCGTCTATATCTACGGAAAACAACCACCTGCTCGAACACCCTCCATCTTTGACTTTGGACTCTGCCAAAACGATGGAATCTGTGACGCCGGACTACCGGACTCCGGAATGCGGAATACGCTACCTATTGTTTGTACGCGCCAACATCCTGTTATAACTGGTGTGTTGAAAATAGGTTGTGAAAGTCGTGTTACTTGAAATTTTGATTATATTCGGTGTTGACATTAATTACCATGATAATAATCGTCCATAATAGCCCTTTTCGTAGTTAGACCGTGCCGTGCAATTTTTAGACAATTAATGACTTGCCATTGGGTATACTGACTTACTTACTTGTATTTTAATACTCGTAGTCTTACAACTATACAGGCTGGTATCTGTATCTGGGTATATTATTGACTACAAAAATATAATAATAACCGTTTATTAAAGTGTTGAGGAAAAACTTCTGAGGAATACAAAAGACCCAAAAGGAGGCACTAATACACTGCAAAAAAAGTCGACAAGACTTCTTTAGCTATTCAAGGAAAGTGTAAAAGAACAGTTTCTTGAACACAGACTAATACACTATATTCACTTCTCATTTAAGCTGTCATTTGCGGATTCATACAGTGAATCAAGTTCTCTTAACGGACACTCGTACATAGCGAATAGCTCTACTTACGACCGCCATCACAAAATCCCGTTTCAACTTCCACACAAACTCTGGATTTTTACATTCCCGTAGGCGGCCGCGGACACTTAAAGGGTTTACCGGTGAATTAGATGTTAGCTTTGATTTAAAGCTCTCGTAAGCAGACACTCGAAAGAAAATCTTATCCACCTCTTAATGTTGTTGTTGTTGTTGTTGTTGTTTTTTTTTTTCATATCATGTCCACAGTCATCGCTGTTTGTCACTGTTATGAATCATTCTTATATATCCGTTTCAGAGTTACCGTATGAGATTCATTCTTGTAAGCGGCCAGATCCAGTTAAGGACGCCTTTTTCTCGTCCCGAGGGTGTCCTCTTACGAGAGCTTCCACTGTATTACAATTTGGGAAGGGTGTTAAACATATGGAAGCGGTTGTTTGAGAAAAATATCTAACTCAATGTGAAAGTGTGGTGTATTTTGAGTTCTACTTGGGAACATTACTGCCACAGTTAGGCTTTATGAGACCCCCAAACGACAGTGCTAGATAAAAAATTCAGTGTTTATGACAGTCAAATATGGTGCCAGCAGGGTAGGGCATTTGTACGCAATTTGGCCACTCCCCTGGGGAGAAGGGACTCCAGCATGAAAAAAAAAAAAATGGTATTCTTGTCGCAAGCCAATCTGGACGTGTCTGACGCTTTATTTGTCTCTTTGAACTGGTCTGCACGAAGATCCGACTTCACTTCGCTGCTATTTCACGTGCGACTAAAATACAAAAAATAGTTCTTTCCAAAACACGAAGACAAAGCGACTTCTATCTTCGAGTTTGAGAAGACATGGGATCATTTATTATCATGGTCTGAATAAAGTTGCCAATAGATTTGGAATTCTAAATTATTTATTAGCATACAATAACAATAAAATAATCTCAAAGAATGTCGGAAAGTCATATTTTCGACTGAATTTTGTTCACTGGACTCTCGCTCCTGGCTCCTAGCTCCTGACTCCCGATACAATGTTTCCGTATGGTGGCAACCGCTGCTTAAAAATGCGGGCTCCAGTTAATGTCAAAGATGGCGGACGTTTGTAACATGTGAATTGAGCTACAACAGTGGCAGAAATAATTCTTTCAATGGGTTAAAAATCGGCTTTCTACTTTTCGTATTGTTTTCTCCTAAAACAACTTGATTTGGATTTTGGTGCGTAAACTGATGGTTAAGGAATTTTAGTCGTACAGCGAGTCACGGCGCTGAACTACGCTTAACTGGACATCGAAGGTGGCATGGGGAACAAATCAAAGCGTGCACAAACTAGCAGTTGAGACATCTAAGAGATACGTATATGGATTTTATTGACCGTTTTTGTTGTGTTTAGGGCGAAATTGTTAAAGTAAGTAAAACTGTGAATTAAATCTTTGTATGTTGTTTTTAGTTGAAAAGATCGCGTATATAGCTATCAAAAATCATCGTTAGAGTTTCTTGCACAACAATTTCAACGATTTTACCCTTATTAATGTTAAATCATTGTCTGATGAGTTTTTTTGTTTGATTTCTCCTCATTCAAAGGCAAACACACGAATATTGTGAGGGCCTGAATTTTGATGAAATATGCAAAAGTCGTTCAGTCACATGAACAGTTTATGTCAACACATGGAAGAAAGTGAATTGCCCAAACTTTTTATGATCTTTTTCTCAACTTAAGTGATGGCTTTAACTACTCATGCAAAAGTTATAAAGATAAGCTGTTGCTCATCAGAGATATTTGGGAATAAAATACTCTAATTTTACGACTTACTCAAAACTTGGAAATGATGACCCAACCTAAGGGGGCTAAGAGGGAGGAAATCGAATCGGCGACTTTAAACAGTTTAACGTGCTTAAAGTCTTATGAACTCAGATAATCTCTCAGTGCATTTAAGTTCAGGGTGGCTTTTCTGTTTGTTGCACTGGCATTGTAAAGTTAGCTAATTAATTATGCATAAAACGGGCAAAATGGCGATTTTTACAGGGGGAGCCCGGATCTCCCAGGGAATTTAATATTTGGACCTGACATTCTGTCACATAAGTTAACTCCTGATACCTAACATTTGTGCCGAGTTTGAGCGAAATCGGTGATTTGACCATTATCACCCCCTGCCTGGTTCTGCCTGGTCTTCTCATGGACACACTCTTAAAATGCGGTAAAGAAACAAGATTCAATGCTCACAGTCTCTCACAAATATTTGTCATTTAGCCTCCTCTTTCAACGCTACAGCTGAGCGAACTTTAAAAGGAATGATATGAGGTTCCACTATCTCTGAAGAGCTGGAAATACGCACAATGTAAAGTATAATACATCCTTTGATGAACCTCCTATTTCTGCGTCTAAATTCCTCAATCTTGCTGTGCACTGGCCCTCAAAAGTGTGGCCGGTCGGTATGATTGCCCGTAAAATTTGCTCGACGATAGAAAGAAATCTTTAAAATTCATTACTTCACTGGACGTTTCATTCAAAAAAGTTCTTAAGTCTAGTTTTCTATGACAACAGGAACCTTAAAATCTCCAAATCCAAGAAATCGGAACTGTATCTCCGTGATGAATTTGGAAATTTTATCCGACTCTTCGATGAACACTCACTGACGCGAGACGTGACGTCGTACTGGCAGGCGTGACGTCATACTGGCAGGCGGACTGAACCACCGATTTTTTTGGAGATACCTTCACCCCCATCCCCCCCGGGCGGGAATGATTGGTATACACTATTTGTCCATGCGCACTTTTTTAAAAAAAACGGACAGAATGGCTCCGTTTTCAAAATATCCGGATTCCTGTGGACAGGGCCTTTTCTAACGATGTTTAAAAAAACATAGTTGCAGAGAGACCATTTCCGTCACTCATACTCCATAGTGTAGAGCTGACCATAGACCATATGGAATGAACTGTACGTTTATTATAACATAAACTGTGTACGACACGGATAACTGATACTGACTTAATAGGACTGGGCCAAGACTAATAAAAAAAATCGAATGAATGCCACATTACATGAAAAGTTATTAAGTAACACTGCCAGTTACAAAAGTGGAAGTGCGTGTTACAAAAACCTTTCTTCATCTGATGTCCCTTATTGGGAACCATAATTGCCTTTTTACAATATACATTTAACAAGACTGGCAACAGGCAACATTGGACAGTGATAAATAAACGTTTTCCCACGAGACATTAGGTGTCAGAAGTCAGAACTGCAAAAAAATCCATATTTCTGAAGTCCTCTTCCCTGTTGTTCTGAAAATTAACGGTGATCATAAAGTAGATTTCACGCTAACGTGAACGTTATGGGTAATTTAGTAAAAAATGTGTTGTATTCATGGCAGAATTTTTAACTGGGTTTCAACAATGTTATCTAAGCTTAAGATCGATTCAAAATATTTTTTAGATATACCTACACTAAATTAACTGGACGATTAAGCTCATTAATTAATTAATTAAAAAGATGATACTGAAAAATACCTGATATTTTCAATGCATTCGCCAGTATATGAGGCTGACGACGTTTTATAACAATATTTGCAGTGGGAACCTTGCCGTCATACATTCGCGTAATCAATGCAAATGAAAGTATACAAAAGAAAGTATGCATCCTATGTTATAATCTGTGTGCTATTAAAGCTGTTATGAAATGATACATACCACCCCAAGATTTGTCAGTGTATCCACCAAATATGTAACTACCAACTTGGACGATGGTTACAGTGGGACCCTTTCCATCACAGTTACTGTGAAATGTTGATGCCACCCAACCATCTGTCTTCGCGTGCCAACATCTCACAAACCTGCTGCGGTCTGTAGTCTTAAACACTGGGTCTAAATATGAATTCAACTGGCCAAGATACTTGCTATCAAAGCTGCCAAGAATACTGGATGAAGTGAGAGTAGCTGAAAATATAAAGAAAAAAATCGAAGAGAAAACATAAACTTTTTCTATAGTTATATTCATGCGGACCAGGAACCAAAATCGGGGTGGGAGGCTGTAACTGGATACCTTTTCAAGTAATGGGTTTGGTTTCGTGTGACACGCGCGGGTATTTTTTTTCGAGGGCGCAAAATGGCGTTGGTCGGAAATTATCTCTATAGGACATGAATAAAGTCCATTTCTGTCAACATTGCCTCCTCTGAATTGGAAGCAAGATCTTGAGGAGAGCCTCTTTAACAATAACTCTAAATGTGAGGACTTTGAATGTGATTCTGCTTATGTTAATCACCGTATTAAGGGTGTTTTTGACAAATCCAGAGACGAAGAGATGTCGCAGATGTCGTGCGACGAATACCCCTGTTCGGAAGAAACAAAAAAACAACTTGTGGCCAAAAGGAGGGCGGAAAGTCAAAAACAACAAGTATACAGTTATGGCTAATTTTCCTCAAATATATCTTTGAATTCTTGTACCTTCCGTACTCATGGTCCGGGTTCGACTCCCAGCTAAGTGTTTTTAATCATATTATTGTTCTCTTTGGTTTGTTTCCCTTTATACTTACTCCCGGCCCATTTCAGCCTCGCGAGGTTTTTGAATTAAACGTATTTCTAGTAACGTTTATATAACTTTGGCTTATTCTTCAACTGTGTATGCATTGCCTATCGAGATCAGTATGAATCACTTGGAAAGTTCAGAGAGCACTCAAATAAAGTCGCAAAACGATCGCCCATCTCCTGAAATTCCACACGAGAGCCGCGTAAATTTGCGGGCTCCCGTGCGATTTAATGACATTGAGGGTGGCGCAATTTGTTCTAAAAATAGCACATTTGACTATTTCGATGAATCAGCGTGGACCCCGCGCTTGCGGTCTTCTACCCCGATTACGGCTGCTGTGTGAACGCTTATCATAAGACACAGAAACAGTCTAATACTTGAGCGAGGTGCAGAGAACGACTAACATTGTGGTTATTTAACCACTCAATATAGGTTATATTATCTGCTTTGCTGATAAACTATTTTAACTTCCGAGAGTTCTTTCGAGGACGTACAAGAATTATGAAAAGTAGTACTATAAATTACAAAAAGAAACGTTATCATATCGCAAATGATACAACCTATTATCGCGCAGGTGATTCATGTAAGCTGTTTCAGTAAGGCTCAGTGAGTACCAGGGGTAGGGGAGGAAGCTACTTCCCAAACATTCTCTTAAATGAAATCAAAACGATGTTCTCACAACTTGCAAAGCGATCATCAAGGGTCTTGCCAGCGGATTTGTGTACTGATCATGCGTATTACGTCATAAACCAAAGATCAACGGGAGAAGGAACAAAACTAATGATGGCGGTCGAAGGTGGGATTGTTACTCACTATAATTATATTTTGGTAATATTATACCTTGAAGTTACAAGTTGGTACTGAACTTTGTTTAAAGTATTGATCGCTTGAAAGAGTTTTGATTGTCCTATTGTTTCCTTGACTGGAGTGTTTTTGTATGATACGCCATTAAAATTGACATTAGACCACGCCCAGTGAGTATTTAACAATTATTCCACGAGAGCGCGTTGGATATGAGATAATGGATAGCCAACGAGGCGCGTAGCGCCGAGTTGGCTATAATCATGTCATATCCCACAAGCGCGAGTGGAATAATTGTTTTATTAAAAACGCCCACAAAATCTCGTTGAATCTCCCCGACTAGAACGAACCGGAAAAGACAAGGGACTTCCGCTATTCACATGTCACACGTCTATCAAAACTGTCAACGCGCGAACGGACTTGCCCAGACTGCATGAATGAAAAATCAAAACATTGTAGCGATGAACATTAGTTTTTTAAAAACTCATCGGGATTCTCGGATTTTACACAGCAGAACAGCTAAAAAAACCTGAGAAATAATGTGAAGGAAAAGAATTTTAAGTGACAGCCGTCGAAATTACTGTGAATTTGGATTTTCGGTGCAGTTATAAAAGTAAGAACAACGGAGAAAAACTATTACCTCGGTCGCTTGTTATGAAGTTGTTTGAAGCCACAAGCTGGTTTTGCTGAACGAGAAAAGAAGCTATACTGCTGCCTCGATTGCTCTAGTGAATGGCTGCATAGCCCGTATTTGTAGCTGGTTACTTGTGATGTATATTCTTGATGTCGGATAAACAAGCTGCAGTTATCTATCGGCGAGTGACTCGATCGGAGAATGGCTTCGCGATCATGAAGAAACAACACTTGTCTTCTTTCGTAGCTGGTCAAGGTACTTTAGTTCCATGTGTCTTCATGTGTTTTTCGACAAACTTTCAAACAAGCTCTTGTGGCTTTTTTGTTTGTTTTTGTCTTTTTTCTTTCGATGAAATTGCATTTCTAGTATTCTAAGAAATGAATTAAAACAATTTGCTTCGGGCGCCGTTCTATCCTTCGCAAAAAAAAATCTCAGCTAGCTTCAAATTTTAAACTGACGCGTACACCATATATGGAGAGCATGGTATAATAGCTCATATACCATAACGGCTAAGCCAATCAAAATGCTACAATTGCATTCTCCAATGATTCAGTTTTTAATAATTATAGTGATCCTATAGCCGCCGGATCCTCAAGTCCCGAGGGTGGCCGTTATATACAGGTTCAACTGTATTTGTTTATTAGGGTCGTTTGAATTTTAACTTTGAATTTAAGGTGTTGACTGATCGTAATAAACGAAGTGAAATGTTATCTCCGTTGCCTTTTCATCTCCAGGAACTTATTAGTCTTAAAGGAGCATGTAAATACAAGGTACGCTCCGATTGTGATGGACTGCTACTAAACCCTGTGAAATTCAAGACTTTGACAACCTTAGGAGTTCGATCTTTTGCAGCTGCTGCTCCTCAACTATGGAATTCCTTGCGCTATGCGATCAGGAGTAGCCCCCCAGCAGCATCTTTTAAAAAGACACTCAAGACATGTTTATTTCAGAAGGCTTTTTCGTAATTTTATGCGCTTTTCAATCTCGTTTTTAGTAGGTTGTATGCAGTTTTTTACGATTTAAGTAGTCTAGGTAATTTTTATAATTTTGGTGTTGATAAAATTGTGTTAACTCTTTTTGATAGGTTCATGCACTTTGTATACTTTATGCAGTCTTAGTAATTTTTCCTTTTTTTTTGAAATATTCTTATTTTTAAGCGCTAATGAAAAAAGTAATATTGATATCGGCGCCATATAAGTTTTATTATTATTATTATTATTATTATCATCAATATCTGTTTATTCAGGATGTAAGCTCGTATTTATATCTCTTGAATAGACTCCATTCTGATATATTTGACACTTTCTCCAGTAATTTTTACCAGCATCGTAACTTCTCTAATATTTTCCTCTCCCGGCAAAACTTCCCATAAGTTATTCGGTTGCACTGAGTGTAACTTGCGTTTTGCAATTTCAGTACCAAAGGACAAATACGATATGCGAGAAAAACAAAGAGACCCTGAGGCATGATATTATTTTTTTCAGTCATTGAATTATTTCCTCTACTGGTTCGCTTCTCGCCTCTGAAATATTTACTTTGTATAAAATACACTGCAATTATCCGCTGACCACCACGCAAGGTGACCGCTTTGCAAGTTGTGAGAACATCATTTCTCGGTACCAGACCCCGTCTCTTCCCCCCGGTTGACCAGCAACATCCCAAAGCGGCTCTCTGATTGGCTATCTTTGCCTCGATGAGACTGTTTCCGTACCGGACTACCGAACCAATCACAACAAAGAATTCAATGCGGCCCAAGCCGTCCGCTTCGTTCGCGTCACTCGAGAGAATCGAAAGGAGATGTGGGGCGCGTATACAATTCATTGTACCTTGTGTCGGAGAGGCTGTTTGTCTAATATTTGTGGCTTTAAACTTGGACTTTTTTAACATCATTTTAAAAAAAATTGTCTGAGATTTGTTTTATTCATTGAAGCAAATCGGTTCCAGTTGGATGTTTGTTGTAACCAGTATAAATCCAGCACGTTGTCACACTCGATTTATGAGTGCAGGAATGAGTGACGGTAAGTTCAGCTTGATTTTAACCTATTTTCCTTTTGCACAATTGATGTAATCTTGGCTATTCCTGCACTAGTCGCTTTTATAAACCCTCTCTCTTTTCAACCGGTCAGGTCATTTTAAAGCGATCACTCACTGTTTCAGTTAAGTTGTTATTATCACATTTCGCTCAAAAGTAAAAGTAGAGTTCGGGTAAATCGAAATCTGTAGGGAAACAAAAAAAAAAAAGTTCGAGTTAGCGGGAAATTCGAATTATCGCGGAAAATTTCAGTGAAATTTTGATCAAGGGAAAGGATATTTAGTTCACGTACCGGGGAATTCGAGTAATCCGAGTTCAAGTTATCTTATCGAGGTTCTACTGTATTCTTAGTGTAAAAAGGGGTCGATATGCCTACAGGACTTCTATTTCATGCCAAAATGCTGGTTGTTACAAAGCGTTTTTTCTCTGGCGGGTAGATTATGCTCTGGAGGGTTTTATGATGTGATTTTAGCCGCTTGTTTCACACTGAGAGGTCATGACACGTTTATTGATTTTGTGCGGTGTTTGTTTCTAGTCGGAAAGTAGCCTGTGAACAGGCTCTCTGTTTGGGGGAGGAAAATGGAAGGGAAAGGGGGGAGAGAGCCTTTTCGCTTTTCCCTCTCCCCAGTTCCCCGCTCCACCAAAGGCCTGTTCACAGGCTAGTCGGGAAGATGATTTTCCCTCTGATGCAAGAGCATTTTCTGTAACCTCTTTCGTCAAGCGTAAAGCTCTTTATTGCTACTTAAAAAGGTTTTTAGGCTCTTTAATTTTCTCTAAAATGCCCCAGGATCTGAATAACTAAGCGGTTTCCTTTAGTAAGAAAATGTGTTTCCTGCAATGTTGTATCACGCTGTACCCAGCTCGAGGTTAATAGTATTGTTTGCTTGATGTTCTGAAATTTTCACGGATTAAGTAATTTACAGATCCAAATTTAGAAGAATGAATTGCGGCTTAAACTGAGGCTACACCAGCTATGGGAGAATTGCATTGAGACTCAGTCAAGATCGTTTTTTCAAACAATGATAAACTTCCAGCTTGTTTTTCTCAAGATAACGTGAGTCTGGACTGGAGCGCGTAGTCCCTCCCTTTGTAATAGCTTTTGAAATAGCTTAGCAGTCTTTCGAATTTTTTGTTTTATTGCGAAGACCATGGTTTCGGTTCTCCACTCGAACCTCATCACTTGCCTGGTTGGCTTTGTACTTAGTTGCTTTCATAAGAGCAACTTTAGTTGTTCTGTGTCGTGGCGAGAACGGTAAAGCTGTTGTCTAACTGAATATCCGCGTGGAAGATCGAAATCGATAGGAAATTCTTGCTCTCCAATTGGCTAATTAACGACACCAGTTACGGAGTGTGAATTTCCATCCTCTTCTGCTTGAAGCTATACTAGAAGTGTGTTTTTTTGTAACGCAGTTCTTGAAAATCTTAGTATTTTCTTTTCTGGAAGAGGACGAGGACTCTTGTAAATAAGTGCGAACAGGTTTTCCGTACACTCCCTCTAAAACCTGGAGTGGATACGTTCTTTTTTAGGTGCGCAATGTCGAACTTTCTATGCTGTGCTTGGTTCTTAAGCTTAGATCGTGTTGATCTTCACAAGGTAAAACGAGGCCTACACGTTATAATTAACAGACATTCATCGTGTAAAAAGGGTCGGTAGGCCTGCACGGCTTTTACCTCATGCCAAAATACTCCTTGTTCCAATACTATTTTTCGCTGGCGGGTAGATTATGCTCTTAAGAGTTTTATGTTTTGACTGTAAAATTATGAAATATCAATGTACTCATTTGTAAAGTCCATTTTCATCGCTCTGTAAATGAAGTGAAACTTTGAATTTGACATGCTCACAACAACAGTTTCTGTAGTTTGATCTCATCTCTCTTGTAGATGGACAAAATAACAACATTTTAAAAAGGATGATAAGAAACGGTAAGTGACAAGAGAAATTGTTGATACATGACCCAACTAAAGAGAGGAGACTGGCGTACCATTACCATGATAGCAAAATTTCTGGCTCATAACAATCTTAAATGGGGAATTACTACAACGGCAATGGCGACGTGAAAAGAAAAAAGCGACTTCGCGGTATTAGCCCGCTAGCAAGCTTTCCATGTACGGCATCCCTCGCACTCGCGTTTTCTTTGGCGTGCCGCTCTCGCCTAACTTTTCGCGACTACTCAAATTGAGAGCGCGCTCGCAGGCTATCGCGGTATTAGAAACTACAACGCAACTGAAGGACCTTAAGCTTCGGTTGCCAAATTTCAATAAAAAGGCATCCAGTGCAGAAATGAATGATTCTGCTAGTTATAAACGCAGTTGCTAATTCTTTTTCCTAATTTTCCGAACTCTAACAGTTTCTTCTTGCAGTAATTAAGGCCCGGCTCAAAAGTCGAAGTTTACCTGTGCCGAACCTAATTATTAGGTTCGGCACATATAAGGTTCGACGTATGAATCAATTAGGAATGGCACTTTTGTATTTGGGTCAACTCTGCCGTTCTATTCGACTGAGCTTGTCAAATAGAACGGCAAAAGATCGACTTCGATTCATTCGTCGAACGTCAAATGTGCAGAACCTAATGCATAAATTATGTTTTTTTTAATGTATTTTTTAATATAACCGCGCTTCTGATTGGTTATTTAGTGGTTTTCGCGCCTGTGCGGACAGAACTCACAGAAGCGTAATGATGGTTACCAGCATTCTCGTTGCAGATTTTTAGACTGAAACTGGACAGCTTAAAACGGTCTTCTAAAAAAGCTGCTTTTCTTTATATCCATAAAGAAATCGTAATGAATTTTAAAATTTATGGCGTTACTTTATTTTGTCCAAATATCACGATCACGATCTCCTCAGCTGTCTCCTTGCCATAACAGAACACAAATCACACTAAAATCAAAACAAGAATTTCCAGGCTTCGTGAATTTTACTTTTTTCCGTTTATTTCCCTATTTTAAGCAGTAAGGATGATATTTCCTTTCGCCACGAATTACTGAGGTTCGGCACATGTAAAGTTCAACCTTCTGAATTAACAGTCCAACTTGATAGTTTGGGTCAGCGACCTAAATAGGGGTTCGACACATGTAACGTTCGACGTTTGAACCGGGCCTAAGTGATTTGGCCAAAACGCGGGGAAACCCCCTTTCACTTAAATTTTAGCAAATGCCATTGTATTCAAACGTGTATATTTCATTTTTTTTTTAACAATTAAAAGTTTATTTAGTTTTAAAAACAAATACTATTGTGCTGCAGAAAATTAAAACTATGTATGTAACGATCCAGATCATCTGAGGACTAATCCACCTTTCTTGGTAAACTCAGCCGGTACACTCGGTACGCCCGGTACAGCCGGTACAGTCAGTCTTTTCTATTACTAGCAGCAATAGGTGTAATCGAAGGAGGACTCTTTCACGTCGACTTTACTTCATACATCAAGGCACACAACACCTGTTCTGGTGATATTGAAGATACGCACGAAGGATAATGAACTGAGGAAGAGGGTCCAAAAAGTTGCTTGGCTGTACTAAAGTATGAAATATTGTTTCATCGTGATGGGAAATAGTAACTAATGCATACATGACTATTTTTCAATGAAAAAGTTTCTATTGTTCCCGCGAGCTGGCCAATTATAGAGCCGCTTTGAATAGGTGCGACCCAGGGTGAGCGAGCATGGACTTTGTCCACAAAAAATTGTTGAGAAGTGTTTCTCTGAAGGCGGTTTGCCACGATGCAGTTTGCACACGTTAATACTTGGGGAAACTGAGTAGCCACTTTGGTAACAACTAAATTTTCTTTCATGTTCCGAAGCAAAGCGCAATTAAGTCCTCACTGACGGAGTAAACAATTGTTAACTACCTTAATACGGTGACACAAAGCCTCAATTGACTTTCAACGTAAAAATAATAGTGCGCGCGCGATCTCGCGAGCAGGGTTTCCCCGAACGGTGACGCAGCGCAATACTTTCGTTCATTGAGGTCGTAAAAAGACAATTTCCACAAATTTTCTCAAAACCTAGCCGCATGACTTGGGTTGAAATTTTGAGGATTGTCAGGGAACATAAAGACGAAACCGTCAACATTGTTTCAAACAAATCTTGTGGACAGTTTTTAGCTATTATGAAAAAAAAGACAAAATTCCACATTTTTGGCTTTTGCAAACATTCTGTCTATAGACAGATAGACAGAAAGAGAGACAGAGAAAACTCCTCTCTCTCCCCCTCTCTCCCCCCCTCCTCTCTCTCTCTAAAAACAATTATTTCTAAGTAAATTTTCAGATGGGTTCGTTCGGCTAGTTTTTAAGAAAAAGGCCTTTAAAGGTCTAGTTTTCAGTCCCCTTTAGGGTGCTTGGTTACACTACGCGTTATACCACGCAATAACATGTTTTTTAGAAGGTAAATGACAATCAATTTACATCAATTACAGAAATTAACAATTCAGCAGAGACCTTCAGTTGCTAAAAATGTTCTAACTTAAAGGGGCGATAGTTTTCATCCGAAGACTGTAGTAAGCCACCTCAATAATACCTTTACATTTGGTCCCATTCCCTGTGTAGCCAGGCTTGCACGTGCAGTTGTAAGAGCCAAGAGTGTTAATACAGTTTGCATTTACGTGACAAACATGGCTGTCGCTCTTGCATTCATCAATGTCTGGTAAAAGAAAAATCAAAAAGAAAATTTAAATAGACAGGAATCCAAAAAGATACTGAGCCTAAAATAACTAGAAAAATGTAAATTAATTGAAAACAGACCTGCACAAAGGCGCCCACCGTCCGTGTAACCTGGCCTGCATGTACACTGACTCATAAGAGCCAGAGGAGTGTTCGTAAATCAACAGATACATACACACAATTTCCATTCGCCTCAGGGGTAAATTGCTAAAACGATCTTGAAATTTCTAAAGGCACGTGTTGGCAAATTCAGACAAATAATAAACGTTACCTTTTTTTTCCATGTATATAGTTAATTCCACACTTGGTCTTAAGTAAAATGCTACCACATACCCCCAAAACAACCTTTGTATCATAAGTTGAATTAACTGAGGCCTTCCAGAAACACCTTTGGCTCATACTGGACTGTTAAACCGTAATAGGTTTTTGCTGTCAGCATTCAATACAATGTCTTTACATGTATGTTGATTTGGGACACGTTCCTGACTTTGGCTTCATTTTGGCCTCTAAAAACTTGCTTTAGTATCGATAAAGCTTTTTGCTAGCAAGTTCTTGTACTTCATATGCCTTATTAAAAGATATATATTTAAGCCATCTACGAAAGATCTGATTCAACATTAATAATTGTTGCAGTCGCAGTCCTGAACAAATAATATACTCCTCCTCGGGTTTCTTTCAAAAGGTTTCGTTCATTTTTTCTTTGTTTTGTTTTCACATTCGTATCATTTTTTAACCACAATTCATATTCTCAAGACTTTTTTCAGGTGTTAATTTTTTTTAGCTTTTTTTTGTTTGTGCTTTAACATCAATTGTCTAAGTTTTGTCACTTCTTTTTGGGCATTTTGCTCTGAAGGTTCGCAAAGTAAACTGTCATCTATTCCGTTCAGATATCAACTTCGGTTATTTTTCCTGTCCAACCAGTTCAAGGTCTCTGCTCCATTTACTTGTCTTCTCTTATTCTATACTTGTTTATTGCTTTCATTTGTATTCCTTATGATTAGTAACGTGTACAATTAATTTTGTTTTATTCTAGCAACTGCAACCGTAATTGATTTAATAAAATGCGCATTTAAGTGACCAATTTGCTGTACAATTCCTTGTAAGTTATGGATCCAATCGAGGAAATCGGGAGACATCAAATTTGTGAACAAGTGGGAACGGAAAGCGACACTTTCGGCGGACACTTTGGATCTTACAGACACTGCTGAGAAGCAGTCAGAGTAACAATTAAGACTAATGCAGTGCACCCAAAAAGGAAAGGTCTTTATTGATCATCCTTCACATTCAGTGGAGCGACTGTCAGTCGGTCGGTAAAGAAACGGAATAGATTCTTTAGCGACTGGCGAAAAAATTTTTATGTCGTGGAAAGAATCACGCTTTTTTCGTATTACCTTTTAGAAAAATGACGCTACACTAGTACTTTTGGACGATCTTAAGACTGAGGATGATTTGAAGGTATCGAACGATTGGCAACGCCCACCAGAGAGAGAGGTTTGACCACTCTTTATAGACCAAACTTTACGCTGGAGTTTCTTCTGCGAAAGAGACGATCTAACAGAGTTTGGAAACTAGATCTCAAGTTCGCTCAATATGTCCTACACTATCGCTCGTTCGCAAACGTCTGGTAGATCTCCTAGCCGATTGATCGATACAGACAGGTCAACGCCGTCGAATAAGTGGCAATTCAAACACTGTGACTAATTTGAACTTCATTGCTGATTTATATCACAATGCTGCGATACCAACCCTTCCAAAGCTAATGCAGCATCCCAGACTGAATCCTTTAGCAGATGGGTTTCAAGTCACCGAGTTTAGAAGGATAGAGAGGCAGTAGGATGACCGAGGCAAGAATCTCTGCCAAGTACAAAAACGTTTTTTTGGCGTTATTTAGCAACAAAACAGGTTAACCGAATTGCTAAACGAGCAACAACCACAGAATTTACCGCCTTCACTGACACTGACCACGCTTACTGGGGATCATTTGGAGTATTCTTTATTCATACTAAGTTTTGACCGGCAAGTTGAAACTAAATTCTGCGCAAATGATGTTTTAGTCTACAATACTTAGAGCAGTATTTACAAAGAGAACCCAAGGACCTTTTCAACGGATGTCTCCACCTTGATAGACAAAGTAGCTACCCGGACGCCAAAAAGGCTCCTTAAAGAGAAGTATGGGTACCCTATATCCAGATATAGGGTGCAGATCCAGATATTTAGCCCCGGCCTAGATACCTTAAGAAGATTAAGGAAAATTAACGACCTTTATCCGACCAGGGGATGAGCTGACATTTTGCAGATTTCCGCTCTTGCTAAGTCAGTGCCGGAGGGTGATATATCAACACTAACCGTCCTTTCTACCTTCAACCACTTTCAAAATTTGCAAAACATAGTCACATATAAAGCATCCATTTACGCTTCAAAGCCGATGGCGCCTAGAAGAAAGTAACAGGAGAGTGACAGGAGGGGCGATTTCGCAGCTGACTTCGTGAACTTAGTTAATGCAGAAGTGGAAATTGCGGCCGATCCAGGTTTCCAGCGAGGAGCGCTCAGTCATTTGGATGGTTGCTCAGATCGACCTGATCGTCCAGAAAAGGAAAAGGCTCTGACAAATATAAAATGGCTGGGGGGGAAATGATCGCACTTTGCATCACCCTTTCAATCACGTGATAGAGGTAACGGGTGGCCAACAGCCTGACTCACTCAACACCACGTGCACTAGCCAATGTAAGATCTGTACCAAGAGCTATGATTTTCAAGAATACTTAAAGAAAACCCGAGTGCCAAAGAGGAAGAAGGAGGCGATTTGCTTAGTCTTTTACAATCCTGAAAATAGAGCAAACAGTTGTGCCCAGCGAAGGACCTTTAAGAGCTGCTTTTGTCTACATTTAACAGGACTCCATGACGATACCCTCCCTCCTAATCAGGAGGTCACCAAGCAGCTAAGAGAGGGTGAAGGGCGTGAATTCACAGCTTATGGTGAGAACCATCAAAGGAACAAAGTTGCTTGACATTAAGGACTTGAATGGATTAGCCTTTATGGCCTTAAAAGCGAGAATCCCGTGCAACTGCCGACGAAATTCATTAACAAGGAACTTTCCAGGTCCAAAAACTTGCCAAAGCCTGAGCTCACCCATCGTTGGAAACATCTCAGAAGCATAGCCAAACACTTGCCTCTACAGTTACTTAATGTCAGGATCGATCTTCTGATTTCCTAAAACTCCTTGAAAGCTCTTGAAACAATAGACATATTATTAGGAAGTGAAAATAGTGGTCCTTTCGCCATCAAACTTTTCATGGATGAGCAATAGTGTGGGCTATAGTGTGGGTTATCCTATGCGCCAACAGGCCAGGATCATCAGCTGATCTGATAAATCTTGATCGTTGTTCACCTAAAGCTGGTGTGGTTCTTAGAGCAGTCATCACCAGTTTGCTTTCGTCTGTTTTGTGTTTCTTTTTTTTCTGTTCCTTCGGCTGAAGGAAGACCAAAGTCGTAAAGGAAGGCTTGCTCATTGTGTGCCGATTTATTTAAATGTGTTGAGTGCTTTGTAGCGCCAGCGAAATCTGCGTGAGCTATGATTCGGGCCTAATAATATACGTATCCATTCAGCGGGTCTTCAGATAAGCTTTTAAGCCAGATATGATCGACGCGTAATTAACCAAAATCACTTAATGTAATTATTGCGCCTCTGAGTATGTGCGGTTCAGAGCAATACAGATGTTAGTTGCCACAGAGTTGCTGCAAAGGAGTCGGTTCAGGTAGACACCTCGACCACTACTTTATGGTGAAGATAATAAAGAGAAAAGTTAGAGAAATCGTTATTCTACAAGTACTGAACAAGATGCTCCAACTAGACTTCAGTGAAAGAAGAAACGACAGAGAGCAAGAATATTCACTAGAAGACAAGAAATTTCTGAAGATAAAGGTTAGCCAGGAAATTCGTCAAAACAAAGATCGCCATTATGAAACCCCCCTTCCTGTGATCAGCAGAGACCATCTATGGTTTACTGAGAATAAAGAGCAAGTCATTCCAAGAGAACGCTGGTTCCGTCAGCCAATTAGTTTTTAGGAAAAACTGCATTTTGGACTAGATCCTCCCTTTTGAACTATTTTTTGGCTAGTTAGCATGGGAATGGCTAAAAGCGAGAAATCCAACACTAAGGACTTTAAATTTCTGCTAATTGGATGTTGGATGTAATCAAGCATCTTTTTTTTTTGGTTTTTCGCGTATGCGCATAAGCCAAAATTTGAACTTTTGTTTTGTTTTATTTTTTGCGATTCCAATTCGATTTTTGTTTCGCTCTCTCCTTTTTCCTTTTGCCTTTGTTTTTATAGCCAGTTCTGTTGCCCACTTCATCGCCTTTATTTCGCATGATATTTTGGCTGGCTAAATCTCTAAAGAGTAGTGGGTAAAAGGCAAAATTGGCAGTATACTTTTTCTCCAAATGTTGCATGTTTTTTTTTTTTGTCCGTGGCTCTGTCAGGATTGGTCAAAATTTGCTGAATAAGTAAAGTACTATTGGAAAGCTCTATCCTCGCTAATTTTGCTTATTACCATCTTAATAGCTTAAATGGAAATCTTAAGGTCGCGGGCGACACCTATCTATGAATATATTCATAAGGCAAAATTTTGCTTGTGTTACATCTTTTAAAACGCTTATATCTCGCCGGTTTTAGAGGTGATTTAGATAGAATTTTACAGAGACACTGTGCAATGATGAAGGTTTAGGAAGATGTATTTTTATTTGGTAGATCGCGCTTTACGGCGATGCTTTAAGCCACAGTTGTACCAAATTGGAAAATCGTGTCCAAGTTTGCGGAAAGAATAGAAGCCAGCACTCTGTGATTTTATCAATAAATGATCGGTCTGTCATGTTTTGAGCACATTTTGCCACTTAAAGTTTGCCAGAATGGTATAATCGTTGAAATGAACAGAATCTGTCATCCTTGAAATTAACGTCTTCTTTCTTTCTATAAAAGCACTCTTTTAGAATTCCGCTCAACACATAACATAGTAAACTAATTCACATACACATAAAAGCCACCCTATGCCTCTTGATAGATAAGTTATGGGTGAAAAACAGCGCCGCTGGAGGGGAGGAGGGTGGGGAAACTTACTTGTCCGTTGTTGAGTAGACTTGCGAGAAGACGGCGAATTTGTTTTCTAGGGCATATAAAAGGCCTAGGAAATTTCCCTGGGGACCGTATAGGGCCAATAGACTGCCTTACAAGGGAGCACGCAGTTATCTAGTTGATTAAATCACCATGCGGCGGCTTTAATGCGAATGAGAATAGCACAACATTTGCGATACGAAGTTTAGCATATATTTGTATTCTGTGCGTTTTCTGTTCTCTTTTCCTTTTCAGTGTTGGAATTTTGGCCATTTAATGCGTAATTGTACTAAGTCTGTGTCCAGTTCTTTATTTTCAGACCGTCCACCTAGCCGGGGATGACTATCTAAGGACACTTATCTCACATTGATGTGGACATTGTGGAAACTGATGAGTGCCCGTTCATTATTGATCATTTGAGGGGTTGAGTTTATCGACGGCTCCCCTGGCGTGAAAGGCCGCCTGAAACAGTGTGTTAGTTATTGGGAGTCTACCATTAGTGCCTCCCGTTTTGTACTTGATGTGATATCTGAGGGTTATAAGTTACCTTTCAGTAGAGTCCCTGTACCATGCTTTACAAGAAATAATCGTTCAGCCGAGCTCCATCCAAACTTTGTTGAGGAGGATATTTCCAAGCTATTGGTTGAGGCCTGTCATTGACCTCCGGCACCTTATCCCTTGCCTTTACAAGTATTCGTTTAACTGGTACGAGGATTTGCAAAGTTTTCGAGAAGAACTTTTGGTTTTTCACCTCGGATATCATCACGTGGATATTTTTAGCGGGCATCAGAAGTTCTTAGGGTTTTCCTGGCCCATTTGTTTTGAGCTCTGTTTTACGAAGTTGCTAAGGCCTTTAGTTAAACGTTGGGATTCGATGAGCCATTGTTGTTTTGTTTATTTGGACGACGGATTCTCGGGGCTTCCGGAGAGTGTTTCTGCGATTGCGGCTAGTTGGGTGCAATTTTTTCAAGGGTTTTGAGGCGAAAAAAAAAGTACAAGGAGTTTTGGTTAAATTTGGTTCAAATTTTTAACGATTTTCTTATTTATTATTTCCATACTATCAAGAATCACTGAAACAAGTTTTGATTCAGAGCCTGTTTGTTACTTTTGAATAAACATTTTGTTAGCAGTCTGCGTGCCACACGTGCACGTGAACACTTTAAATTTAACATGCCCTCCTCTTTAATCCAGTTATAAATGTTTCGTAAATCTGTCGGTATCAGTCGTTGTATTTCGTGCATACCTTTTAAACAATTGCATAACAATGAGCCCAAGGTGTAACCGCGACCTTAATGTGCCATATGCTAACAAAACGACCAAAACTGACGGCAAAAAGTTAAGGAAGAAGTTTGTCAAGAGTTAGAAAATTTAAGGCCGAGACTATGTTAACTTTATGAACTTGACAGCATCATTTCCAAGGGATTTTCTCGAAGGTACCATCTCATCTTAGCAGAGCTCTGGCGCGCGAAGCACGCCTGCGGAGCACCATGGGTAAGTAAATCTACCCATCCCAGAAAATTTGGTAATCATGTGACCGTACACCTCCCGCCCGCTGCCCGTCCGTCCGCACCACAAGCATACCAATGTTTACTCTCACACTTTCTAGCTACTTTGGGAGCCCAGGAGAAAGCTATTTGCACATCAATGTTGTCATCAATTGACAGCTGTCAAAACAGGGTATCCGCTGACCAGTATCACCTGACCGTATCGCGGGCTCAGGTGTCGACCCATCAAGGTCGCGTATTTTTTTGAAGTTACTCGTTTTCAAATGATCGCAGGTTTACGTTTACTTTTTTAAAAAATTCATATCAAATATGTTGTGTTTATGTCAGTATCGCCCCGCACTATTACGATTTTGATTTCAAACTGACCTCAGAAGCAAAAATTCAGCCAGTTTTTTTAAAATACAGGCGGGGAAGACCTTTTCTAACCATGGTCATGTGTTGGTCACGCTCCAAGTCCAATTTTTA
>OZ037779.1:34083602-34223602 GCA_964035525.1 Porites cylindrica
ATTTATAACAATAAAAGCAGCAACAATAAACACGATTCAGAAAGCAACTCTGATTGGAACCGAGCTTACATTCCTAGAACGGTCTTTGCGAAAGTCCTGTGGCAGTTGCGTTGGTGACCCTAGACCTCTTGTAAGGCTGCGGTCTCAGAAAGTTATACCTCAACTGGCATTATTGTGATGTTCGTCAAATGATAATAATACTGGTGGAAGGATTGAACTTACCTTCCGGAACGGTACTCATATTGCAGTAAACTTGAACAATTGTTCCACTTAAAGACATCCAATACTTGCGGCTGTCCATTTTTTTACCTTCGTTTTCGTTTATTTCGTGGCATGATGTCGCTGGCAGTTCAGAAATGGAACCAAGGGGAACTAGAATTGAAAAACAACCCGTTTGAAAATGTGATTCTTTGCAATTAACAGATCAATGTTCATGTTGTTATCGTTATAAACAAATAAAATTCGGTTATTTGGTTCAGTTCTTTTAATGTCTATTGTCTGCAGGTATTTTTATGAAGTTAAAGCGAAGGCAGCTGTCTACTCTTACTTTGTTTCAGTTTTACATGTATTTTCGCGGAAAAAGCGTTCAAAATTCCCTAAAATTCACCTACCCAATACAAGGCTACTGCTCGTTCGTGAATTTGTATGCCGATAACATTAGTGCTAGTAGTTGGGAAAGTGTCCCCAATTATATATTAATTAAATACATTGACACTAAAATGAAGTTATCATTATTATTATTAGAAACTCATTTTTGGACCGAAAGAGTACATTTCTTCTGCATCCAAATTCACAGAGCGATTTGGTCGTTTCACTTTGTGATAGCTTTGATGTTTTGACAGCTTTGACAGCGTTTGTCTTATTCAACCAATCAGATCATTTTATGTCATTTGGCCCATTCTAAAAGGATTGTGATAGGCTTATAAAGCGAGTTTTACAGCGAGAGTGCAGAACATTCTGACGACAATCTGGTTCGCTTTGAAAATATAGTTTGTTTTGAAAATTAGAAAGCAATGCGTGGGGAATTTAATAGATTCTTTATCATAAAACAAATAAAGAAGCCTTGACTATGCTCTGTTCTGTTGTAAAGCAGGCGGGAAGCGGGTAGAACACTCAAGAAGTAGGGAGAAACACTCGACTAGGCGTCTCGTGTTTTCTTCTACACACTTCTTTCATACTGTAGACACTTCCTGTGTGCTTTACAGCAGAACAGAGTACAGTCAAGGCTTCTTCATTCATTTGTTAATTTGGGTTTTATTTTGTCTACAAGTTATCTTCTCCCATCAATTTCTTCAGTGTGACCTTCTGTGACAAATTATCACCTTCCTATGAACTCACTCATTTTTAGCACCAAAACAGAACGTATTAAAAGAAGTTACGTCACGCTATTTGTCATCGTTATAAAATCCTACGACTTATCCTCGGACCAATTGAGTTCCGAAAATTATGGTCCAGTTTTGTTACTTAAGAGTGTATTTAGGCATTGCAACTGTTTCCTGCTGTCCGTTGCTACTGATGGCAAGGATAAACATGAATTGAACTGAACTGAAAAAAGTGGGCCCACATTTCAAATTGTAATACTGTGTCTGCAAAAATCATGAAAAAAATTGTGGTGATGAAATTTGTTTGATATCTTCTTCGTTAATCTACTGGAGCATTTTGTGTAAGGGTGAAGGCGCTAAGTAATGACTTCAGCACAGAATTGACTTAATACAGCAATTTCCTTGTGATATAGCTCTTTTACAGGAGAAAAAATAACTAAAAAATATCTATCTGAGAGTGAAACGAAGAGGTTTCGAGGAGATAAGCGCCTAACAAGCGGATGTATACGATTTAAAAAAGTTTCAAAATTCTTTACCTCTACTGACGTCTAGTTTGACATAAAGACGAAGAGGGTCGGGAACAAAATCCTCGGGGCTGCAGGCTTCCTTTGGGCGATTATTGAACTCACACCTGCTTTCATTGACCACAAAGTTGAAGCTTTGACAGACTTTTTCCTCTCTACATATAAACAAGCACTCCGCATACCCGGATCGTACCAGTCTCGTTTCATAAATGTGTCCCTTTAGCATCTTGCCCCGAATGGGTATCTGGCGAGGTCCATTACACTGATCTGTAGTTACTGCTTTATTTACCAGTCCAAGAAAGAAGGTCGTGAAAAGAATCTTCGTAAGAGCGGCCTTTTCATTCATCTTTGTAAAACGAGAATACCTGGTCAAAAAAAGAATATTTTGATCTGTGTTTCAAGCATGCCAAATATGGGACGCAAACGAAGATTACCTACAAAATGTTTAATTAACCTATACCAGAGCATTTTCAGGTGCTTTTGCAACCCGATATTCTAGATCTTTCTATAATTTATTCCTTTGCGTGGTATTTGTTCGCTTTGGCGAATTTGAAATGGAGATTTTTCCAGCTCTCTCCTTCTCTCTCCTCGCGTACGTTATCAGCCGGTTATTCTCATTCTCAGTATTATCTTACGAGGGCTATTCGTTGTTTGCCATATTTTTTAAGTGGGTAAATTTCATAATTAGCTTGCGGTGCATGGTCTATTTTTCATATAAACGCACAGAGCGTTAATCTAGGGTGGCATGTAGTCACTACGCTAGGACGAAGTGGGTGTTTTCAGTGTCGTCTTTCTTCCCTACCTTCTATCTATTTCGATTTCCATGTCACGAGACAAAAACCTCCCCCGCCCAAATAAAAACGACCACAGTGCGTCCTATTTATCCCGATACTTATCCTCTACATTTATTAGTTTCGTTCTATTCCGACTATTTATCACACTCCTTAATTACTCTATCCTTTTGCCCCTTCGTACCTGTCGTCATAATAACAGTTTTTAGTCGCAAAAGGATAATATGTTAGGAAAAAGATACCGTCGGGGATTGTTATGGCTAGAACGCAAAGCAAAAGGAAAGCTTCATGTTAGGGAAGGTTTGGTTCGCTCGGAAACATTTTGTAAACAGCATCATGGAACTGTGTTTGTAAGAAATCAGGGAAAAGCATAAAGGAGTTGAAATTGCCCTTAAGAAAGGGTATTAGTTGGGCAGGTCACTTTGGTAACATTTTTATGGAAAGTTCAGTGATGGCTGATATCCTGAATAGGAGCAACTTTCACTTCACTTTCTCTTTTAGTTTTGGTATCAGACTTCTTTTTGTATCAAAAAACAATTTGGATATTCTGTTGCAATTTTCAAGATCAATAGATGACTGACCTTCTCGATTGCGGTCGATGATGTCGTCCGCGATGTTTCAGGGTAAATTATATTTCAAGGGATATTTCTTCCACTCGCTTTTGGGAACACGGAAAAGTTTGAAGCGAACCTTGCAGGTGGCTGAAAATGAGAGGAATCTACTAGACCTATTAGCTGTTTGACAGGTGAAGCACGTATTGCTACAGTTTACAATGCAAATAATTCGCTAATGGCTTATGAAATATTTAATGTTTTAACGTCTTGCCAGAATTTCGCAATATATTTTGGGCAAATCCCTGATTCCCAGAATATCCTTCTAGAGCGCTGTAAGTGAATGTAAGTACAAACTGTAATGCAGGTGGCTGAAAAGGAGAGTAGTCTAGCTACCAGACCTGTCGGCTGTTTGACAGGTGAAACACGTATTGCTACTTTACAATGCAAATAATTCACGAATGGCTTTTAAAGTATTTAAAGTTTTAATGTTACACACACACTTCATTATAACAATTAACATTTGCTTGAAGCCCATTTCCGCCCACAAATAGCAGATGCTACACGAGGCGGGCGGAGATACAGAGGTACGGCAGTCAGGGATAGATTACAAATAAACAAGTAAATAAAGCTTAAAGGTAAATAGATAAATAAATAAAATCCAACTACTTGTAACAGTTACTGGTAAATATAACTAAGCTATTTATACTCTATAAATCAAACCGTATAGTTCGCTATTTTTTGAAGCACAATGGGCGCTTCATCATAATCGTCCTCGGCCTCTAATAACGAAAGCAACAAGTCATTGATATGTTTATTAAAAGCTCTCTTGGGGAGTTTATGGGGTTCATCGCACATGGAGTTCCATAGCTTAGCTTTTCGTAGAATGGGATTTAGCAGCTTGACCCCAAGCAGCCAAACCGTAGGACATGTAGGGTAGAATCAAAGGGCGGTAAATACTTAATAGAGTAGTAAACGGGACGAGGTGCCTAAGATGGGCAATAACTCCAATAATTCTACTTATTTTTAGTCGTACATTGTCAGTGTGGTATTTCCAGCTCAAGTGACTGTCCAGCAAGACACCAGTAGATATTTTACATGATCCTTACCCTCAAGGGAAGTAAGAAAGTGATTACTATTATCAAACATTTGAATATTGACCGAATGGTCCATCTTACTTTGGTAACTGACGAAAGATAACAAAGTTTGACTTTTTAACATTTAATGTTAGCTTATTTTCATTGAGCCTATCCGACACTTTGACCAGTTCGCTGTTGACCGTTTCTTCAAGGGATTTTAGATTTTTGTCGGCATACAATAAATTTGTGTCATCTGCAAAAATATAAAACACAAATTTCGCTGAAGAGTTATGAAAATCATTAATATAGATAAGGAATAAAGAACAGAGCCTTGTGGGACACCACATGAGATCTTACTAATGGTGGATAAATTCATGGGTAATTAAAGTGGAATGGTTGCGAAACCCGTTGTTATATGTTTTTTTTAGCTTTTTTTTTTGACCTGACCGTGCACAACGTTCAATAGCATTCCTATCATTTTGACCAGTAGAAACATTTCATTAATTTATTCAGTCACAATTTGTGAACAAAAACCAAAGGATTGTGCACGGTCAGGGAGCTTCCAACATAACCTACAGCACCATCGTTTTCAACTTTGATGTTTGCCAGCTGTCCTAACCAGTCTCCTCTACAATGATAAATTAGAATCGATTTCAGTTGTGAACAGCCAATAAGTTAAGAAGAAAACCAGTCTTTAATGATGCCCCTGATATCATAGTGATTGAGTTTTTTTTCTTAGTAAGATTTAATGATTGGCAGTATCAAAGGCCTTTTTTAAATCTAAAAAGATCCCACGAGTAAATAATTTTAGGTCATATTATTTGTATGATATTAACAATGTCCATAACGGCGTGTTGTGTGGAATGCTTTTCACGGAAGCCGTGCTGTGAAGTAAATAGGATGTCGTTTTTGCCAAGAAAGGTTTTAGCCGTTGGTACATTAATTTTTCAAATATCCTATTAAACATAGACAATAATGAAATAGGCCGATAATTTCCACGGTCATTTCATCGTCACTTTTGTAGATCTAGGCAGGAATTACTTTCGCTTGCTTTAATTTCGGTGGAAAGACACCTTCGAATTCTTGCACAGAGATTTTAATAATGTTGGATACAGGGCAAGAAATAAATTTGTTTAGCACTGGACATAATATGGGTCGGCAAGGTAATAGAGGAGCAATGGTATTCCCGTGGGATTTTAGTGATGATTTCAATCGACCAGAGCAGAAGTATTAAGGGGGACCTAAGGAACATGTTTAATGTTGTCGGCACTTTTGTATTGCTTGCAGAGGAATTTTAGAAGGAGTTAAAAGAAGAGCATTGTACTGCCGTGCCTGAGAACGAGGCTGAACAATAGAACGACTGAAATATGGCCGTTTATTGGAATTTTGGAATAAACTACAATCAGTTTCGATATTCTGGGATGTCTAAATAAATAGTTGATTGTGACACCTCTGAGTGGTCACGTGACCGGAAGTAGAGACTTAATGCAAAGAGTACTAACATTAATACCTTTTCACATAAACAAATTGAAAGTCGTATTTTTCAACAAATTTCGACTTTCTAATCTTTCTACTCCTCACTGTCAGGGTCCTCGTACTCAATTTTTAGTGTATCAGTACCTCAACATGCATTTCTCACAGGGATCGTCACTGTTACAGCAAGAACAGAGGTAAGTGCAATTCAAGCCTGATTTCCCGCAGTGGCATCGATTGTTTGAGAATCGGTTCTTGATTTGACCAATTGGACGATTGCTTCAGGAGCAGGTGCTTATTTTGTCATAACGGGGATCCATTCATCCTCGCTTTTCGAATTCATCCGAATTCATCTGGCTGTGGCAAACTAGGACAGCACACTTTATCATTGTTCCAAACTATCATTTGATAGTGGGCGCGGAGAATTGCTTCATAAAGTGCCCCTTGTGTTGGTGGAACCCTATCCGGTTCCGCCTGATTTTATTCTGAACATATATGCCATCTTAAATCCTTGACTTGTGAGATACCGGTTCCAGGCTGATAAAGCATGCATATAAACTTCTTCACAAGGGCTAATATCTCGTATGGGGTATGCACTGTGGTCCCAACGTTTCTCAAAGCAGTTATTGTATCTTCTTCTGCGACCATGAACGTTTTCCAGCATGAAAGTTTCCCTTTACCAGAAAAACGTCCGGTGATGTCAGCCCCGTTGAATGCGTGAAACGCTGGTAATGCTGCACGTT
Organism: Porites cylindrica; assembly: GCA_964035525.1. Taxonomy (NCBI): domain Eukaryota; kingdom Metazoa; phylum Cnidaria; class Anthozoa; order Scleractinia; family Poritidae; genus Porites; species Porites cylindrica. The sequence goes on from OZ037779.1 coordinate 34,090,086, forward strand.
TAACACTGCCGAGGGCGCTAGCCACTGGACCAAGGCCGATCACACGATGGTTATCACCCGTACCAGCGAAAAAAGGATGTCTTTACACACAGCTCCGGATAGCGTCTTAGAGGTAGAACTAAAACACATGTGTCTGGAGAATGGATATACAGCTCTGTTAAACCGTTGGCAAGCAGTTGCGTCCAGAGCAGGTAGTAACATCTTGGTGTCTGCCTCTTCTTGATCACTCTGAAGGTGGTTCACATTTTGATGTGTTGCACGAAACTGGCAACCCCAGGCCACAAAAACTCGTAGATTTGTCTTCATGGCATGATCTAGGAACTTCTCTGCCAGGTAGTTAGATAGCTCGTTCTTGGTCTTACTATGAGAAAGTTGTCTTCTCATTGGTACCTTGGTGATGTGCGTGGAATTACTGGTACGGTAATATACGGGATCTTGCCTAGCCTGCCTGTCCGGCTTGCCAAGAGATTGAAGTTCTGCCAATTTTTGGTGTCAACAACAGCAACAGCGGAGATGAGGGTTCCATATTTACTCTCTCATTCGCTCTAATCTGAGGACAAGTGGCAGTTCTTTTCTCAGATTCAAGCGCTAAGCTTTTCAAGAATTGTCGTGAAAGCGCTGTTTGCAGAACAGTGAAGCATTTTACCGTCGGCCGGGTGCAAACAAAGATCTCGGAACTGACAGAAAACTCGTAGTGGCCAATCACTGAAAACACCCATTTCGTGCAGCTATTGATTTCCTTCTGTAAAAAGAGTGCAGCTTCAAGCAGTACGTACTTTTATTTGTTTTGGATCGTTAGTACTTTTCTTTTCTACTACTGAGATGAATGGCGGCATCCCGTGTCTTCTCAAAGCTCTCAGTTGGTCTGATTCGTTAGCTTTTGGTGGTCCGCGGTGACTCACCTGACACTTGAAGTGGAATTGGATTCCACGTCAGGTATCAAAATTTGAATTAACCTTTTTTAGCGTTTTTCGATTGCATACGGTCTCACGGTCATTGTTTGCTTCAAGAATACTCTTGTGAATATGCCGCTTGTAAATCGGACATAGTCTGATATCTTGCCTTCTCTTAAGGTGATCTCTGTCATTGCTTAAAACTCTGTTTGAGCAGCTTTCTCGCTTGTCGATGCATCATTATTCAAATAAGTTCCCGGGTCAGACCTGCGCAGTACATTTGTGACGTTATTCACCCCCTCACCCAACAGACCTTTTGATACCTAATTCCAGAATCTTTTTCATCACTCGTGTTTAATGATGTACCCAGAATTTTCCAGAATTTTCAATTGCAGTATGTAAGGACTGGGTAACAGAAGAAATGGAAATAATAATAGGGCTTTCTCGCGAGACTCACCTACGTCACAAAAGAAGCACTTATCTCTGCTAAATGGTGATGCCTGTTTTAGATCTTGTTAGCCGCAGTTTTATTTCCTCTGGTGCAACATTTGAAATCTTCCGTCTTGTTTCATTAGGTCCAGCTAACTTTCTCTCGTACCATTCCGGCTTGCTGGCCTTCATGAGCGTTCCCGTAAAGACTGCGAGCAGTCTCTCTTTTGATGGAAAATGTGTGAGTGATTGCGACATATGACCCTATGGATGGCGTCCTTATACCATTTGAACACGCTTTATCCTTAAGCTTTTGAGCTGTGAACGTTTTTAATTTTGACCAACTTTCGAAATATTCTTAATGGCCGTAAAACGCCCATTCTTGTACGTAGGTCAATACTCTGCCGCGAAGTTGGGTTCTCCGCAAGTCGTTCATTTGGCTTAATTTGGCCACTTTGGTCTATACAGTCTCTGTAGAACTCGACATTTAGACTGGATAAAAGACAAAAATAAACGTCAATATGTATCCCAGATATATTCATGCGCCAACACAATACACCAAACCAGAAAACTGGAAAATGTATTAGCACGTGTAATGAAGAAAACAAAATAGCCTATAAAACTATCATAGTTTGAAAATAGAATTTGTTATTTTATTATAAAAGCACTCTAGTTTATACCTGACATTTTAAGTGCCGGTAAAAAAACGAGGAATATCTACATTTGTTGCAGGACAAATAAGTTGTTTTCCCAAATTGATATTCCGAGGAATTTTCCTTTCATCTGAAGCAAAGGGCTTCTTTTGAACCAAAAATTCGGATTTTTAACTTTTACCAATGCACTTCAGGTATTTTTCCATTGCTAGATATCTTATGAAATATTACTTTTACATTTACAGAAAAGAGCGTGATTGAACGGCACTTGTTTTTTAAAAGCATTTCCAAACTGTAGCCTCGTTTTCTCGTAACGCTCGATGGGTATTTTTCCAGTGTTCGTTAAATACCTCCTGCACGAATTACAGAAGTGCCGACAACATTAAACATGTTCCTTAGGTCCCCCTCAACACTTCTACATTAGTCACTTGAAATCATCCCAGAAATCCCGCAAACTTTTTCCAGTGACATATGCTCCCTGACTAAGGTAAAGACCGTAAGTTTTATTCATAGGAATGGACATGTACAGTATTTCACGTTCAATATCGAAGGGCGGGGCCTGGTCCCAGGCTATAGTAAAGAAATAGTACGTGAACTTTTTTTTCTTTTTACTGTTGAGAAGACTATTTATACCATCCCAGGTGTTTGTTCATGTTATTCAAATCGTCAGCAAAGAATGCGTGATAATAATTCTTTTTACTCAACCTTGTAAGAGTAGAAATCTTATTTCTATGGAGTTTGTATTGTGCGAAATCTCCTGATTGAAAAAGAGGATTTTTCATCTTCATTGATTTTTAATTTTTGAGGCCACTGGTTATCCGTGGCTTAGAAAACTGCTTCAGCTTGCCTTTCGAAAGGGCTTTCAAAGGAGCGTGTTTCTCGATAAGTCCCGACAATGCGTTATAGAAATTAGAAAAAGCATTGCCGACATCGAACTGGTCATCAAAATTAGTTTGGTTTAAGGAGTGCGTCCGAGAGTTCAGAGTTAAACTTAATAACGGAGAAACCAGAAAAATCTCTGCGCTTTAGTTTTCTCGACTTCGCCTTCTTAAAAATGTGTGGGAGACGTCACAAAACTGTGAAAAATGGTCGCTGATATCAGAGACAATTTTGCCACTAGTGATATTAGCATCAACTTTGTTAGCCAAATCATTGTCGATTAAGGTGGCACACAGTGTGTTGGTTTATTAATAGTTGCAGTGGCGGATCCAGACCTTCAGATCAGGGAGGAGGGGCGGTCATCCAGATCCTGAGATAAGGGGGGGTCCGGTCTCCAAAAAACTTTTTTTCGGCCCTTCAGGCCTCAGTTTGGTCTAAAAATAGGGGGGGCCGGCCCCCCCGGCCCGGCCCCCGGTATAAATGAAAAGCTTTGCAGAGAAAGTAAAAAGTCCTGAGCATAACGGGAAGTTTCGGCGAGAAGGAGGTTTATGTTGAAGTCGCCCACAATATAAATAGTCCATGGGCCGGAAAGTGAAACCCTCCCGCCCCCCTCGGGGATTTTTGCAGACATGTATCATTTCAAAGCTTCACCCAAGGGTATTTGAAAAATGCATGTTTGCACGTGATTGGTTGCTGGGTGTGGCTGTGCAGCAACATTCTTTTCCTCATCAAAGAGTCACAGGTTACCCACACCAAGAGGTGAGTTGACCTCTTCTGAAACACCATTACCGACAAAAATAACACTCAAAGTTATTTAAGCTAAAGTTTTTTTAAGCTCATATGTAAGTTAAAATTCTCTACTTTACTTTTAAGCTCCAAAAACTACTACTGCGCATGTCGCAAGTTTAATTTACCCTTTACTTAGATACGTAACTAACACCTCTTACGACAGTTCTAATAAAATTAAAAATCTCTCTAAAATGTCTAACCTACGTGAAATTTTGGTGGTTGCTGGCCAATGAGAATGTATAAGCTACTGAATGATGACTAATCCCTAGTTTGCTACTTATGCAATATTTCCAAGCCGAAGAGACGTTAACAGCGCTTTGTAAGGTCCTCTAAAGTAAAGCACGAATTTTTCCACAGCACTGCATTTAATTATTTTGTTCAAGCTTTTCATGGTACATTAGTTGTAACAAAAAAAACTAGTTTATCATTTCGTGCATTTTATTTCAAGACGCATATCGTACTTATTTGATATCCCATGAGGCACAGTCCACCTTTTTTCTTATCCCACAATCCTTTGAGACTCAGATTCAGAAGAATTCAGTGATGTAATTGTACGTATGAGTAGTTTTCATCTTACTTGTGCATTCCTGGGTGCCCCTGGGAAGAAAATGAGATGTAGTGGTTTTGAACAAGTCCTCATCGAATCAGGGATCTGTGCAAGTGGATTGATAGAGCAAGTTTTGACAGGCAAACGTTGTAACCACGCCCTTCGTGTGCACAAGGTTGTCTACGAAGCTTTGGAACGAATTCTTCTTCAGGTCTACGAGTCGTTGCATGGTTGTCTTTTTGATAAGCAAGGGGCTACAACACTAGACCATCTAGCGAAGAACCCGTGCAAAGATCACCTTTTAGAATGTTTAGCAAGTGAAAACTGTAGCAAGTCCCCAGACCGTTATGTTAAATTCAAAGAAACTGTTCGGCAGGGCGCGCTTGGCAAGAAAGCCCAGTTTTGGTTGAGCTACGTGGAAAAGGTAGGCCTGATTCTACAGTTCCATCCAGCGACTAAAGAGAATTGCCTGACGCGTACGCTTCACCTAGCAAGCCCCAAAAGAATGTGTATCATGTTTTTCAGCTTCGATCACCCAAACTGTGCAAGATATTCTGCATTCTACTTGTTGAATATGTTGAACATAGAAAAAACGCATCCAGGAGCAAAGGATATGTTGAAGAATAATGGCTTTAGTGTTAACAGATCAGATGTTCCATCATCTAGAAATGCCGTTGACACTGAGGAAAAGAATGTTGCTGCACAGCCACACCCACCAACCAATCAAGTGCAAACATGCATTTTTCAAATACCCTTGGGTGAAGCCGAGGCGGGGGAGGGTTTCACGTTCTGGCCCATGGACTAAAACTGGTTTGTTTGAAGCTACTAGGTTTTTAAGAGTTTCGTCAAAATATTCTTGGAGCCGTTTTGGAGAATTATGCTGTCTACATACAATACCACAAATGATGTCCAGTTACTTTTTTGTGAGGAATGGATTTCAATCCATAGAGCCTGGAAAGCCCCATTTGAAGCTTGTTTTTTTTGTTTTTGTTTTTGTTTTTTTTTTTCAATTACTGGTTACTTCAGAGATTCATAAATATACAAGCCAACACCTCCAGAGGCTAGAGGTGTTGGAACGTATAAAAAATATATTCAGTAAGTTTGGTTTAAAATCCAAATTTTTTTCCACTGATTATTTTGGTTTCAGAGACTCCTATTAATAATGCTAAAATCAAAGTTCAAGTCACACCAAAGTTAAGTCTAGACAAACATTGAGAGGAATATCAGCAATTTTCAAAACCGCCTGTTAGAAAGAGGCTACCCTGCCGCTATTTTAAGAAAGTATCTCTCTGAAGTAAAATTTGCCGACAGGAAAACAGCCCTACAACAGAGAAACAAATCCGCACGTAAAGAACTTCTACCTTTTCTTACACAATACCACCCTGCTTTACCTAGCCTGAAGAGAATACTAATGGGGAAATACCACCTTATACAAAACCAGCAACGGCTAAGAGAAATCTTTATCGCAAGGGAAAATTTCTGAAGGACCTACTAGTTAGAGCGAAGCTCTGAAGGCCACATAAGTTCCAATGCGACTACAACAACAACAACGAGCTTTATTTGCATGACCATACAAACACATACAGTATTGCAAAATCTATGTTTAGGAATCAAAATTACAACACAGGGCAATTACGTTACTTTGATAATAATTTGTCACGAACATCAAAACAAGCTGAAATATATTTTATGAATTATATATTGATAAAGTAATTAGAAGAGTTCATCAGTTCATTGATCAAAACGTTTATAGGTAACTGAGTAATATTTGGAATCAGAGTCTTGACTTTTTGACAAAATTTGTTCCTAATCATAGAGTATGTAGGACATTGAAAAAGAAAGTGAACTTCGTCTTCTATTACATTGCATCCACAAAAAGGGCAATGCCTATTATCCTTCGTAGTTTGATTGTATCTGCCTATTTCTATCATTAGTTTGTGATTGCTTATTCGTAGTTTTACGAAAGTCCTTCTCCCAGCTGTTCCACTTTTTAAGTCTAAGTAACTAGAGGAGGTATGATCGGTTTTAAAAGATCTATAAAGATCTTATCTAGATTTATTCAGTAAAGCTGTTTCACATTAGACTTGTGATAAACAACGTCAGCCCTTCGCTTGTAAACTATATGCCTACAGCACGTCAATGGGAAATTCAAAATTCAATGTTTCGGACGCCAGTGCACTGTTTCTTCAGGGGCACCCAACGACAATTTTCGGGAAAATATCTGTTCGGAAGACGATTTGAGATCTAGAATTTTCGGAACATTTGTTGTAAAATTTCTTGCTTGCCTGCCTCTCCTAGGATTTTCGAACATCTAAAAAATGGTAAAATTGCCCATTTTCAACGGATTTTTACCCTAAAAAGGTCACCTAAAATTTTCGGTTTTGATCCCTATAATTTTCGGATCACTAGACTTTCAGCTAGGAAATCCGAACAAATGAAAAATTTATAGGGGATAAAAATATGCCCATATCCACTGTTTAAATACTAAAACACGTTTAACAATGCTATGTTTAAGTGGTTTTGAACTATATTCTCGTTGGGTGCCCCTGTTTCTTCCTCGACTTTTTACGCGCTCAAAACATGGTTCGAGTTATCGAGGGTAAAATTATATCGCAATGATCTGAGAAACAAAAATTACTTCGAGTTAGCGGGAGGTTCGAGTTATCGAGGGTTCGAGTTACCGAGGGTAAAATTACATTACAGTCGACTCCCGATGATTCGAACCTTCAAGGGAAATCAAAAAAAGGTTCGAGTTGTCGGGAGTTCGAAGAAAATAGCCGAGAGTAAGGTAAAATACAGTTTTTACTACACAGTGAGCATTTTAATCACATTTAATTGTAGAAATGTCAAGTGAAAATTAAAAGATACTTTTAGATTATAAATCAGAACCTAACGTAACAAAACATAGCCTAAATAGAGCATGCGTTTTACTGTTTTGAGAGGAAAAGCTGCTTCACGTTAGCTTGTGACAATCAACATTAGCCTCCACTAGTAAACTATACTCCCACAACACGTCAATAGGAAATCCAAAATTCAATGTTTCGGATGCCAGTAGACGGTTTTGTTCCCGACTTTTTAAGGGTTCAAAACATGGTTCGAGTTAGCGGGAGTTCGAGTTATCGAGGGTTCAAGTTACTGAGGGTAAAATTACAGTGAATGTATGACTGAAACCCAGGGGAAATCGATTTTGGTTCGAGTTAGCGCGAGGTTCAAGTTAGCGAGTGTTCGAGTTATCGGGATTCAACTGTACGTTGGCGCTCTTTAATGGTGGATAGAATGAGGACAGCAGGGGAGCGGCGAAAAATGCTAGCAACAATTAAAAAATATACAGCAGCATTAGATCGTCGGCGAATTGGAGTCCGAATAAAATAAAATAAGAATAAAAGGGGGGGGGGAGGTCTTCGTTTTCGCTACAACCATTAACTTGACGAGTATGGAGGAAAGGGACTGTTGCCGAATTTAAACCAAATTCTGCCCTACAAAGTATACAAAATTCGAGGACAGGAGATTGGAGCCCACGAATCGATCGTTCTCGGACACAGATGAAAAGCATTTCGTTACTGTGGAATTAGGTTTCATGAAAAACGATCTCAATGAAATTGCCTCATGCAACAAGAGTGCTAAACAGGAGGTCAAACCTGTGACAGAAACCTGACTGCCAATAAACCAAACAGTCTGAGGGGGAATGATAGAGAAACAGTCACAAAACAAGCCAGCTAAATTGTGTTTATTCGTTAGACAAATTTTAAAAGCAGATTGAATAGCTTCTTCTGATAACGCTTCAGTATAAATGGTAAATGGTAACTTCTCTAACTAATCAATTCTGATCTTACGAATTTTTATGAGGATAATACGAGAAATATATCTCTTATTATTATCTTTTTTTTATTATTTTTTTCATCTACAGATCCAATATGAAATCCATGTATTTCGCAGTAACACATACCCCACTCAAAAACAATATTATACATGTTCTTAGTGCGTTTTAAAAATGTGGAAGCTCCATTTTTCCGTCAAAAAGGTCAAAGGTTTTAGAGCAAGACTACCTCTGACGTACCTTATTATAGGAAATTAACGCTCCATGAAATTAAGGTATTGGAAATTAACGCGACTTAAATTAACGCGAATTTAATGGAAAACGACTTTCGAATAACGAAAATTAACGCGAAAGAGGAGGTAGAATTTCATAATAAGGAAATTAAGGCGATTAAGACACAGTTGGTGGTGACAACTGGAACAAATTTATTTCAACACTGGATCCAAAAAAATTCAAAACTGAGCTGACATCACTTCTGACAGCGACAAAGATGAAGATGAACTCGAAATATCATAAACCTTCGCCTTAGCTTTTGTGAAAGACGAAAAATAAAGGGTAAAGGGAAAGAAATGTCAGGAATGTCTGGACAGGTTCCAAAATTGGAGTTAAAATACTGGAAATTAAGAGCGCGGAAATTAACGCTGCACTTAATTAACATCGCGGAAATTAACGTTCAACAAAATTAAAGCGAATTTTAACGATTCGCGTTAATTTCATGGAGCGTTAATTTCCTATAATAAGGTATAAAGAAAACTCTTTTCCTAACGTCAATTTCAAGCTGATTTTCAAACTAGATAAAGCTAGCTTAAGTGCAAATTGGAAGGATTTTCAACGTCGCAGGGATTAACCTCCCTCCGCGTAGGCGTTTTTATGGGAGTCGTATTTTCTCCCTTCTCACGACTCCCTTAAAAGCGTCTGTGTGGGAGGCTACGTGGAGGTAGGACAATACATAGCTAATAATTGTCAAATTAAATGGTTTAAAATTTTAAGTGAAAACATTCAAGGACAGCTGAATAGTAGATTGATTTTGACAAGAGAGGATAAAGGGGACAGAGAAGGCATCCCCCATACACACCTTATTTCATAGGTAATTCGTCTCGAGTTATTTTTAGAATCGGGATAGATTTACCTCGCGCGCTGCGTGGATGTTTCGTGGAGGTTTCCCATGACTAAACGCCATGCAAAACATGTCGGGCGAAAGGCAATGAAAGCGAAAAGAGATCGAGAGCATTTCTGAATATTGAAGTGAAATGAGTCGGCGCTCACCTGGGAAAAGGGAATCGTTCGACTCTTTGACAACCCGTGAAATCAGTTTAACTCGAAGTTATCGCAACCTCAGTGCTTTAATGAAATGAGAAATTTCGCCGGTCTATTGAAACCGGTCGTTTGTACAATAAAGCAAGTAGCAAGTAATATTCATGTATGTACATGTAATTAGTTTTACCAATTTGAATTTTATTGTAGTTTTTTTAAGTTGTTAAACGCTGTTGATCAGTGAATGTAAATAGCGCTCTAGAAGTTATTCAATTATTATTATTATTATTATAGGACGCGAAGTGTTCTTTTTGTTGAATAATAATTAAAAGACTGATAAAAAAATAAATATCAAACCAGAAATTTCTCTCTTCAAACTGTAAATTATAAATGATCCTGAGAGAATATTCACTGTGTTAAGGATTTCCCTGCAGTACCGTTAGCTCTATACAAGAGAGGAAGGGCGATTCTTTTTTAATTTCCGTTTCGCTGACACAGCTTTAGCAGAAATCTCTCTTTAGTCGTTTTCGTCAACAAAATGAATAGCAATATTGCTCTCCGCGTCTTCCGCCATTTTTTTCTGCTTCAATTCGTGAAGGACGCGTAGCTCTGAGCGTGGGTCATCCACGCGGAACACATTCGCGCTATGTGATTGGCTGTTGTCTAATCCCCCTTGGGATCTGTGGTCTTAAAAATAACTCGAGATGAATTACCTATGGAATAGGGTGTGTATGGAGGATGCCTTCTCTGTCCCCTTTATCCTCTCTTGATTATGAGCTTTGCTTAAAATGCTTAATTTGACGCTTGTAAGATTATGGTTATTTATTATTAGTTGGCCATATCATATTCTTCTTTATAATGTGTAGGGCTATATATACCGCCTTATACGTAGCAGAGGCCATTTATTTAGTTGCAATGAGTTATTGGAGCAAAGTTCGAGACATCTTGTATTGTATTCTAAGTAGGCACTGTAACGAGCTACCTGAATAATAATAGAATTTCATGTAAAAGCTTCAAGATAATCACTTTCATTTCTAGTCTTGCCAAACCAGGTCCGTGCGAGTTGGCTCACTCAACAAACAAGTTTGCATAAACACACTAAGTTGTTGTCTGGTAGAACACTTCAACATCAGTGGGAGTGAAGTAGATACCGGATTCACCTGCATAAAATCTACAGGAAGAGTAATATGCAGAGTACCCATGGGGGAGGGGGTAGGTGTGGCCACAGAAGGTGTGAGAATTGCTGTTGCTTGTAGCGTTGCTGGATATGCCCAGGTCGTGTCCGTAACCAAAGGATGGTCCCCTATCAGAACATGTGTAAATAACTTTACTGTAATGACTTGACTTGATGTTCACCTTAACAGGAGCGTAGCCATTGATGTTATATAACGAGAACAGGAACGATTCGCTGGATGAGACATAGCGACAAGAACCTGTGGAAAACACATGTAAAATTTAGATTGCAGATACGTTCATAAAAATATTGGTCAAAGGTTTCAACAACTAAGGACCAAAGAAAAATAATCACAATGCCCTCAGGTAGGTGAAAGCTAAAATATGAACGCTATAATAGGTAAGCCAAAGAGACACAACACAATATCAGTTTTCATTTTGCAGTAGCTACAAATAGATTCTTAATCTGTTTTTTACCACCAATATGAACAATCAGACTTACTGAAGTCAAACTGGCCTCCTACTGGCTTAATAGCCAATTTAACATACGGGAAATATTGCATATATTGTTGCGGGTCTTCTTTTTTCTGCTCACTTGTCTTGACGCTAGTAATGTAAACTCATTTATCAGTTCATTTGTCAAAACAACTGCTTAACTCTTTGACGTCCGCCTTGGTTGCTTTTGGTCCATATGGACCCTTGCATATTATCCTTCTATTTAAGCTACTAAGATGGCAATTAACAAAATAAGCAAGGGTAGATCTTTCCACTGGTACCTCATTTAGCAAATTTTGACCAATCCTGACAAAGCTACAGACAAAAAAGAGCACTATTTGGCGAAAAAAATCCACTATCAATTTTGCTATTTTCCTCCTACTCATTGCACATTAAATTTTCCCTTTCTTGGAAAGAAAGACGATAAGATGGGCAAGAAAACTGGCTATAAAAGAAAGGTAACTGGAACAAGAAGAGAGCGAGAAAAAAGGTAGAAGTAGATTCGCCATGCTCGAAAAACATAAAAGCTGCTTAATTAGCACCAATTAACAAAAGGTTATGTTCTTATTAGTGTTGGAAATCTCTTTTTTAGCCACTTCTTTGCTAACTCACCGGTTGCGGTTTTTGCCTAATAATTGGCTGACGGCAAAGGGTTAAAAAAAGTGGAACAATTGTTCAATCCCAGCGGCGGATCCAGACCTTTAGATAAGGGGTCATTCAGATCCTGAGATAAGGAGGGGGGGGGGGGGCGGTCTCAAAAAAAATTTCTTTCGTCCTTTCGGGCCTCAGTTTGGTCTATAAATAAGGGGGAGAACCGGGGCCCCCGGGCCCATCCCCTGGATCTGCCACTGAATTCTTTTCTTTTCTGGTCACTTTATCATTCGCCGTTCCCTGTCTATTTGAGTCCGTGGGTTATCACGCCGGTAAACCCAAAGAAAGTGCCGTCTATTGCTTAAACAGGGTTTCAACAATTGAATCTAAGCTTGAGATAGATAACACATATTTTTTTTTAAGATATACCTATACTAAGTTATCTGGAAGATCAAGTTAGTGTTGAATTAATTAATTTATTTATTTATTAAAAAGAAGATACTGAAACATTTCTGAAATTTTCAATATATCCAGCCAATATATTAGGTTGACGACGTTATATAACAATACTTGCAATGGGACCCTTGCCGCCACACATCAACGTAATCAGTGCAAATAAAGGTATACAAAAGAAAATATGCATCCTATGCTACAATCTGTGTGCAAGTAAGTCTGTCATGAAATAAGACACTCACCACACCAAGACTTGTCAGTATATCCACCAAATACGTAACTACCAACTTGGACGATGGTTACAGTGGGACCCTTTCCATCACAGTTACTATGGAATGTTAATGACGACCAACCATCTGTCTTGGCGTGCCAACACGTCACAAACCTGCTGCGACCTGGACTCTGAAGGACTGGGTCTAAATATGAATTCAACTGGTCAGAGTACTTGCTGCCATGGCTGTCAAGAATGCTGGATGAGCTGAGAGCATCTAAGGAAAGGTAAAAGTATTTTAACTTTTTAGCAATCAAGCACTATACACAAAAAGTTCTCAATCAAATTTCTATATCGTAGCATGTAGGTAGATAAAATCGGGGATACCATGGCATTGCTGTGAACCGACCATTCAAAAAAGCAATATCATCTGTTCATTAAACTCCTTCTTGTGTATTTCAAATTTTTTCCATTTTCAAATTTTACCTAGGGCCTGACTTCTTTTATTCGCATTTTTACGTGTCAGGTTTAGTTTTCCCGCCTTTCTTAACCTATCGTTTTGAAATTATTAACATTTTTTTGTAAAAATGCAGTTTAAAACATATGCCGATATCTGAAACGTTTTTACACCTACAAAAGTATAAATACCATTTTTATAAAGTTCGACCATTCTTTATGAAGGATGCCAAAAATCATGGAAATCGGTGAACTCATTCCTGCCGAAAACCCGATTAAAAAACATAACTAGCCTGCGAACGGCAGACGTTTCTCCTCGCTCATCGCCGCTGAGGAACGTTTCGCGAGGAGGAACGTCTGCGACTCAGCGACAGAAATTCCATACCGATGATCCAAAATCTGTCCGGAATCCGGTCAGAAGAGCTAATTGGTCGACGGAGTAATTTCATTGTTGTAGCCATTGTTTACGAATGACAGACAAAAGACAAAAGGCCGCAGAGGTCAAATGTAAACGGGATGAATCTCTAACAAAACAGCCAATATTTGTGGAATATAGTCTTCTCTAGAAAAAGCATTTGAGTTTAGCTGTAGCTCATTCGCAGATGAACACAACATGTTACCAAAATCGACCAGGAGAAATGTAAAATTGAACAAATTTGCATTTGAAACCCCATGACTACCGGATTTATTATGTAAACATTGATTTACGTAATCAGTATGGAATTTCTGTCGATGAGTCGCAGACGTTCCTCCTAGCGAAACGTTCCTCAGCGGCGATGAGCGAGGAGAAACGTCTGCCGTTCACAGACTAAAACATAACCAACGCGCACATAAATAGGTTCGGGCCACCTTTTTAAAAAACGAGTCCCTTATAATATCATATAATACAGGAGCCTATGCTCAGGGGATCCTGTATGATATCATTCACTTTTATTTATTCTTAATCCTTTCTGCGGCAGGTAGTTTAACGAATTATTGCCGCTTCGATTAGATTTTCCTTTATTCTAAAATCTCTCACCTTAATCCTAATATAATTTTCTGTTTATGTTATTTTTGTTGTTTGAGGATTTTTAGTATATCTACTGTGTTTCTAGGATTTTGACACACACTTGGGTTAAAAAAACGGTCTTTATATGGTTTGGTTTCTTCTTTTTGAATATATAATAATAGTCTAATATACTCAATTTTAAAGTGTTTCTAAGTTGAAGTACCTTTCTGAACCTCAGTATAAGTTACAGCTTCCGCCTTTAACACCCCTGCACTTGCTGCAACACAGATGTAATTTCCTTTATCGTTCATTGTTATGTCTCTAATCACTAGTGAGCCATTAATCTGCTGGCTCCGCCGAAATGGCAATTGACCTCCTTGTTTCTTCCACCTGATGACTGGTTTTGGATCCCCAGAAACTCTACAGTTTATCCTCAAAGTTCCTCTTAACAACACAATAACTTTCGCAGGTGGCTTAACAATAAAACGAGGAAACGACGCAACAACTAAGAGAGTTTTCTTTTCAACGCGTCCTAACAGGTTTGATGCTGAACAGAAGTAAACGTCAGAGTCATCTTTACGAACATGTAGAATTTGCAATGCACTACTGTTATTGTACTTCATCTTTCCCTGGGGTAATTGACCGGATGACCCAGTCACGTGACAAATAGGAAGGGTGTAATTGTTTCCTTTGATGGCGTAATGAGGTCCCGGATGGAGAGAAACGCGCGGATGAACTGCAAGGAAAAATGCTTTGGTGAAATTTGAAAACAACAATCAGCATCACATGACGAGAGATGATAAAAAATTAATATTGTCATTGATCTTTATTATGCTGGGGCCATGTTTCCCAATTTGCCCGTTATTCACATTTTTTCCTATGGAAAGGTTTCCAAAAAAGCCCGTCCATGGAGGCTATATTTACCATTAACCGATACTTGTCTCAAGACAAAATGTTCCTTCTCCAATAATAAAAGTGAAAAAAATGCTCTTTGGCTGATCGTGAAAGAGGAAATATCAACCACCCGGTTTTTCTTGCATCCCCAAAATAAGATGCCAATTTACTTTGTAACGCGAAATAACCGGTGGTCAATATCAACAATGAAATCGTTCTTTCAAATAATAAAAACAGTAGAACCTCAAAAACTCGAACTCAGCTAACTCGAATACCCGCTAACTCGAACTAAATTTCGTTTCCCTTCAGAATTCAAGTTACCGGGGTTCTACTGTAGATTACACTGTCATTACTTAAAAGTGTCTGAGGTCTCTTTTGATTAACTATTTATAAATGCTTTTGCAAAATATCTGAATTTTTTTTTATTAATGCCCAAGATGACTTAGCATTCCACCTATCGAATTAACTGAGTCACAACAAACTTACCATTTACCACAAGTTGTACAAGTGCATGCGCCTTCCCTAATATGTTGACCGCTGAGCAGTTGTATTTTCCTGCGTCATTTCCTGCCACGTTTTCTAACACCAGCTTTTCTCCTGATACCGTTGAACGACTTATTTGTGACTGACCGTTTAGTTTACTCCATTTTATTGCAGATTTAGGATTACCACTCACTGAACACTGAAACGAAGCTGATCCCCCTTCGTTAACTGTCAGTGTTTTAGGGGGCACAGCAACAACAGGAGCTGAAATCGATTCACCAGGTTCTCCTTTAGCTCCTGGCATGCCTGCAGGTCCCATGTCTCCTTTTTGTCCCTTGAGTCCAACATGGCCCTTAGGACCTGATGGTCCCATAATACCTTGCTTGCTGCTCTTTCCAGGCAATCCCATAATACCTTGGTCTCCTTTCCGTCCTCTTTTGCCCCGGGACCCTTTCTTTCCCCTCGGACCTGCTGGCCCGGGAGGGCCTTGGAGACACGAGCTACTTTGCGATAATGAGTGGTGCTGTCTTAACTCTGACAAAATTTTAAGCACTGTTACTTCCACGTTTTTAATTTCAGTCTTGTTCTTAACAGTATCAGCATTGCGCCTTTTCCTTTGACGCTTATTGGAATGAAGGTCTGAAAAATGCGACATTAATCTGTCACGTCATTGTCATTAAAACAAGAAAGTCGAGCACCAAACCATTTACATCCGTCTCTCCTCGCTCCTTGCCCCTAGGTGATGTCTACGACTCAGCGACAGAAATTCCATACTGATGACGTAAACTCTGTCCGGAATCTGGTCGACGTAGTAGTTACGTGGTTTTTCCTTTGTTTATGAATGACAAAAAAAGAAAAAAAGGCCACATAGGTGAAATGTAAACGGGATGAATCTACTTAAAAACGGTCAAGATTTGTGAAATACATTCTTTTTTAGAAGAAACATCGAAGCTCGTTCATAGGAAAACACAAAACTTTACCATAAGGGGTGGACCATTTGATTTTTAATGGGGGGGTTGCAGGATTTTTAGACTGCTAGATATTTTTTTTTATTGCTCCAGCCCTGCAGGATTTTTTTTTTAATCTCCCTGTCCTTGCATGATATTTTTTTAAATGGAAATTTAAAACACACATTTTGAAGTTTAATAACTTGACCATCACCAGCCACTCAAAATTCACCCTTTAGGCTATTAAAAACCACCTTTACACGCAATCAGGAGCTACTGACGCAATGCATTTTTAAGTTTACATCTTTCTTTCAAAGTAATAAAGAGTTTCATCTTTATTCAGTGTATAAAGAAATGCATCTCCACTAACCTGCGGCTAGTTGATTTCCCTGTCAGGCTAGTGGATGTTATATGCATCACTCTCTGTACTTGCCCAACAGATCACTTGCCCACTGAACAAGTGATCACGTTTTTTTCTTTCTAATTACGTAATGCTACTGAGAAAAGCTTTCAAACTTGCGTGTAATGGTTCCAACTTGTCCAAAGGGCGAGCTGGAAATTCCATCTTATTTGAATCCTGTTTTTTGCTTTCAAAGCAAGAGAGAGGGACTTCAAAGAAGGAGAAACTGCACAGTAATCTGGCTTCTCAATATACGCATTTAGTATTTGTAGTTATCTAGAGTTTAAAAAAAAGGAGGGTTCAAGAAATGGGGACCTCACTGTAGATTTTACCAGTTTAGACGAATTTCGAGTGGACGTAGAAGCAGCTGGAGGGGATATAACCTTACATTTAAATTTGGCTAGATATGCAGCTGTACAGGATGTTGAAGACAACCTTGTTCATTTATAAAGAAAATTTTAAACTGTTGTTATTCTTAAGGCTCAATTGTTCTTGGTGGATAAATATAGACAATTTCTGCCAGCTTGTGGTTTATTAAAGACATTGTTAAATAAACATTTGTCACTACAGTTGTCAATAGGTGAGAAAATCAGATTGGTAGTTGACCCCTTTGAATCATCTTTTAAATAGGTACATGATCTATAAAATTACAATATTTCAATGCCTAAATAATTAAAACAATTACGTTTTAATTTATGTGCTACAGAATGTTTACTATTATTTTCTTGGCTTGAAAATAGGCAATGAACACAAAAGTAATAGAACTCTGCAAAAACACGAATGACCCAGAGGGAAAAAATGCTCTTCGATCTATTTGATCGTCTTTTGTCTCGAGCACATATCCAGCGCATCCGTTTCACATTCTTTGTATATTTTGAACCCTGTACCAATTCAATGTGGCCTGCCTTTACTCTTGTTTGTCCCATTTCCTTTTCTATAAAGTAAATCTTATTTTGTTACAAAAATACCTGCACGTGACAACTGTTAGGGTGGGAATCTGAATGCATGAATATCTTTGAATCATAATATCCTTCTAGATCAGAAGGTTCACTTTTATAGGAAATCTAATTGGTAAATCATGCGTCGCGCTTACAAAATACTAATTCACGCATCAAAAAATGTGATGCCCAGTCCTGTATCATGTGACTCACAGCTACTTTTGGGGCCGTCACGCATCACGCAAAATCCTTTGCCACGCCCAGGTTAAGGCTGCTAAATTTTTTTTTCCTTCTTAAGAATTCTGCAAGAATTTTTTTTTTAACCAGAAACATATGCACGATATTTTTGGGGGGATTTGCACAACCTCCCCATCAAAAATCGAATGGTCCACCCCTAATCGACCAGGAGAAACACAAAATTTTCAATTGGAGCTCCATGACCACCAGATTTTTTAGGTAAGCATTAATTTGCGTCATCAGTATGGAATTTCTGTAGCTATTGTGCAGACGTTCCTTGGGTCCAGGAGCGAGGAGAGACCGCTGTATTTGCTAACTAATAATTTACAAGCTTTTTAGCTTAAGGAAAATGCCTTATACCATAATTATTTATGGCTGTATCGCTGCATTTTCCCCAAATTCTTGTGCATTACCTTCCCTAATTCCTCTAACACTTAAATAATAAAGAAGCAGTGATTGATTATCTTACAGTTGGTTATTGGGCCATTGTATACCCCTTAATAGTCTAACGAAGCTTAATGATCATCAATAAAAGTTTTGTTCACCATTCTGTTGTACACTGAGTCTTTTAGCTGAGGTTGATACGTGGAAGTGATGAGAAAGGAATTTTGAGCAAGCGTTAATAAGCGTACCCTGGTCAGTTCAGTTAAAATCTTTCTACGAAAATTTTCCGCAAAACAAGCAAGACTCGCTCTGTCTTACGCCTGCGATACTAACAGCGATTGAAAAGATATCAGTACAGGATATTTTCCGTTCAGACTCGAATGTTCCTCGACGCGGTCTAATGTTTTTTTTTCATGCTTTTCTCCAAGCGCTATTTTTCACAAGCTTAAAATTTGTTAACTTTAATTTTTTTTTCTTAATTCAAAATGTAACACAATAATTACTGTCGTTCTGGGCATTTCAGAATTATATGATCCGAATTCCAATATTTCGGAGCGCCGAGGAGTTGTTAATCGGTAAAAATAACAATGTAAAACTTTTCTTGAGCTTTTTTCGCAATGAAAAGAATTCTGTTCAAGTCTCATCACTACAACAATATTCTGTCTATAAAATGGAGAGGGGCAAAAAAGACCATTGAAGCTTTCATGATAATAGCGAGTTTTTCTACCCTAAAAAGAGCTAGAAAGGGAATTTAAAAGAAATAAATAGCCTTATCTGGAAAAGCTTTATTTTCAATTTGAGTCAAAGCAGAAATTAAAAATATTTTTCACCAGCTTAGCTGTAATTTTAATGTATCGTAAAACATACAGTATTCAGTATTTATTTGGAAGGTTGATCAATATCAAACGATTTTTTTTTTCATTTTTTGGTTTTGTTTAGAGACAGGATCTAAGCTGTATTACAAAATAAGCAGAAGTAACCTTCTGTGTAATTTGCCTCAAGGGCCGAGGCCTCGACTAGCTAGTCTGCTAACTGCGGGCAGTGGAAATCGCCTTCTGCAAAATTTTCCATAATTGATAAACAGTTAAGAGCCAATGTCTGTAATTTTCGAGAATCGGTTGACAGTCGTGAATTTTTCAATTTCTTCATATTTTGCCCACATAATCTCTATAGTACACTTATTTCAAAAATCACATTAAAACTTGTAACGGCTTTTTATTTTTTCCTGAATCGGGCAAAGTTTGAAAAACGCCAAATCGGCGCTCTTTCGAGCATGAAATTGGCGAAAATTAAGCATTTTCTTCGCGCTCGTACATAAAAACGGGATGATATCTCTAAATGAAATCAAGTCACAAGGAAAACACAGACTTGTACTTTATAATTCTGCAATTATCTTTAGATAAGCTGTTTAAACGAGACTGTGTTGGCCGCAAGAAGAAACACGATTTCGGCTCTTTTCAAAAATGGCAAATTTGACCTAACTTCACCATCGAAAAAAACAACTGATACATGGAATTTCAACATGAAACAAACACTATTTTAAAGCATATTCTTTGCGATTTCTTGTGTTAAAAAATTTTATGGCGGCATTACAAAAGTGCGTCGCTGAGACACCGAAACGTGCAGTGTAGTTTCGCACGTTGGAACGCTGAAAACAAGCTAGCTGCGAGTGTAGGCACACAAAAGTTTTTGCTAACTTAGCTTCTTTTAAAACGGGCACATTACGGGAAGCTCTAAAAATCTTTTGAAAAACGCTTTTCAATTTGATGGTTATAAAAAAGAACTAAGTAGATTAATACTGCATTTGATTGCACGCAAGTAGCTGAAAAAGACAACGCTGTTAAGAGGCCCTGCCAGGGGGGGCTCCCATGTCGCTCGTCTGAATTTTAAAACGTCTCGTGTCGGTGTTTATTAATGCTTCACGTCGCTGTCGGAAATTGAACGAAAATTCTTTGTCTTTGTCGGAATTTTAGAAAAGGGGGATAGCGATGGGTTTTAAAGAAACCATTACAGTTGAGCAATTTCTCAGTTAACCTTTCGCGTATAGAACACCTATACATCGCCATTCACAATTAAGGGTGTGTTCCTTTCGGTGAATCCAGAAACGGATTTGGATCTTAAAACGGATTTGACGTTCCTTTCGGCAAATCCAAATTCGGATTTTTGATCTGGTGAATCCTTTTTGAAAAAGGATTCACATTGGATTTGAAATCCGAAGAATCCGAATCCAGATTAACGGATTAGTCATCTACGCTGTTCCATTCACAGTGGATTCGAAATTAGTCAGATGATCCAGCTGTACTTCCAGTTGAAGTATTCCCGTAGAGTTTCCTAATTGCTGCCATTTGCCGTAAAACATCTGAAAACACTAGAAGATTGTTCACGGTGGTACAGTAAAATGTCCATGCGCTGACCATTTGTCGCTAAAGATTGCTTAAAAACACAAATAAGTAAAAGGGACAAATAACTGCTATCTTTCTACAAACTCGCTCTTGGACGCGATAGGCACTCGATCGTGTTACATAGAAAACCGAGCTACGAAACTGGATCAAACTGAGCCGACAACCTTTAGATAATTTTCAACTTTAACACGCTACTTTCTTGATCTGTTTAAGTTCCATCGTCGTTATTCGAACTGCCGACCACAAAATTCTGCACGGTATAATCGCATAATTTGTCAAACAGTAGAAAACATGTCATTTCTTGAGAGGCTCAGGCTGTCATGCATATTGCACGCGTTTGCGAAAGGTTACCAAGGTCACAAATCCAATTTCGGATTTCACGTTCCTTTCGACCGCGAAATCCGGCAAATCTTGGATCAGAAATCCGTTTTTGTATTCGCTTAAAGGAACACTGTCAGCACACCCTAAGTGATCCACGTTCAACATTTTAAGACTAACTGACCTGATAAATCGTACGTGAATGCCGGTTAACGGTGGTCTACGCTGTGCGGTGTTTAAGTTACCTGGTCCCTGGTCTCTCCACCGTCGTCATCGTCCGACAGAGGTCGACAAGGATATGAGAGGTTCAGAAACAAGCAAACTATGCACCATTTTCACATAGACCATAATTCACCTTGTTTACCCCCCAAAACTTTGCATAACCATTGTTTTCGATTTCTCTTGGGACGGCTGTAATACCCTGGAGAATTTGGAAACATTGGTTATGCAAAATTCTGAGGGGGAAAACAAGGTGCGTCATGGCCTATATGAAAGTAGTGATTACAAGAGATGTAAAGCGAGCGTAAATTAAGCTATTTGACGGACAACCTAGTCCCAAGGTCTCCCAGGAGTTGTGCGGGGTTGCGTAAATGAAGACTACGCGACGGGCCAACGCGACGCGCTCAGGAGGGTCTACTGAAACTACCTGACGAGAGACAACCTCTGAAGCGCAAGGAAAATTGACGAAAATTACTTCTTCTAGGCATTCAGACTGGTGATAAATTAGCCAAACCACCGTTCTTTGTCGCATATTCTCGGCTTTGCCGTCACTGTCGCAATTTGGCAGCGGGAGGTTGTCGCTTGTCGCCATTTCATTTTAGGCTCTGTCGCTACTTTTTGGGTCATGTCGCTTGTCGGAATTTACCCTGGCAGGGCCTCTGTTAAGTTCTCATGGAGTGTAAATATTAACTTCGAGTTTCTGTACCTAAAATAAAGCCGCTAGAAACGGCGTGCCAGCTCTAAATAGGGTTCGAGATCTCTAATAATTACTTACCACAGTCGTTTCAACCGCAAGTGGCCGCAGTTTACTGAAATCTTTAGCCTCAGACTAAACGCTGTGATGCGTGATGAAAGCCCGTATGTAATTTGAGTCTGGTCACGCAACTGTAAAGACAAGGATAAATCATCGCAGGAGTGTACAATTAACACTGTTTTTTTTAGTTTTATATTTTATATTCCCAAAGCATGTGGAACTAAACTTGATTTTAGGATGTCACCAGCCGAAACTCAAATAGAGAAAGAAAACAAATAGAGTAAGCCGAGTCTGCAAAACTTTTCACACTAGTTTTTTTTATTTGCACTTAGCCTTCTGCGCCTTTGCTTGTAATAAACTAATCTTAACCCCGCTTAGCGTATAGACTTCTTTATCGATCACCTCAGTATGAATTGAGGGATTTAGGTACACACGTGCGCCATATGCAACATGAGGGTAGAGCAGGGAAATGGAAACGAGTATAACTGTTTAAAGAAAATTGGCCAATGCTCTGCAAAAGAACATTCCTGAAAAACCACAAATCGAAAATGGACAATGGACACATTTGATGGGCCAAATACAAGTATTTAACATGTTTAAATTACTGAAAGTAGTATTGCTTTGCTCCTCTGCAGCAAGGGCATCTTCTGGCGAGACCTCAACCTACTGTTGACGAATTGTACTGATCCCTCGCCCCCCGAACGAAGGCCCTTAAAGGCCAGTCTACACAGTATGGGGTATACCAGAATGTACGTACTGCTAGCTCCCGCCTGAAGAAAGGTGTAGTCACCTGGCTCTATTCGCCACCATCCCCCCGGCACTTGTTCGCAGGCTAGAAAATAAACCAATTCACTGACAGGTTCTTTTTCATAACGTCAAAATCCGTCGCGAAAATGAAAAAAAATGCTTTAGAGTGCCTCAGCCATTTTACTTACTATCTTTTAACCAAATACGTTGCAGAGAAAAGAGATAAAAGGCTGAAAACAGCCTTTCATTTCGATTTAAAATTTCAGATGGAGAATGCCCTTTTCCTAGGTCTGCACCTGTAGTGACTTGTGTGTTAAAACTCCTTCGTGGTGGTATCTCTCAGGCAAAAACGACCGCCTAGCGGCGAGGAGCGAGGAGAGAAGTCCGTGGCCATTTTCGAAAAGAAAAAGAAGTGTAAAGGCAGCACCTTCGTCGCTCAGAAAACGTCTGCGTATATAATTTACTTCAGGCCGCACAGAGTCATCAATTAATGTGCCTTTACGGACCCCTTTTAAATGAGCAGCCAGCATGGCCAGTAGGCTGTTCTGAAACGGTACAACGTGCTTTGTTCTCCGCCACCCGGAACCAAACATTTAGCGGTGGTGAGGAAAAACTTTTGATTTTCTGCGCCAATTTTGTGGATCAAACAAAGTCTGTTAGCTCTAAATGTAGTAATAAAGACATGAATTTTTGTATGTGTAGGGTAGATCCTAAAAGAGAACCCAATGCCAACCAACCTACCCATCTCCTCCTCCTTCCCTAAAGTAGACTTTTCATGACGTTAGCATAATCACCTGAGACCTCTTGTAAAGTTCACTAAAATAATAGCAAGCACCTTCGTAGCCTCTTCACAGACCCTCTACTTTTTCATAAGAGATCGTCGATCTATTTTCTCTTTGGAGATCGTCGATTTTGCGTATGAAAATAAAAGCCGCGGGGGATTTATTGACCAGTAGAGAAGAGGCTCTCTCTCGCGCGCTAGCTTCGCTCGCGTGCTCGTCTATTTTCGAAACGAAAGAGGAGTGTAAAAGCTGCACATTCGTCGCTCAGAAAACGTCTGCGTATATCATTTTCAGTTCAGGCCATACGCAGTCATCAATCAATGTGCCTTTATGGACCCCTCTATGAGCAGCCAGTAGGTTGATCTAGAACGGTACCACGTGATTTGTTGCACCGCTACCCGGAACCAAACATTTAGAGGTGGTGAGCAAAAACTCTTATTTTCATGCGCCAATTTTGTGGATCAAACAAAGATCACCTAACGTAAATGCAGAAAACCTTACTTTTATCATTAGCATGGTAGGGTCGATGTTGGGTTATTGCCCTACATACTCACGTGACTAACAAGTCAGGAGCATACCAAGTGACTCACGACATCTTTTCTATGATCGCAATACGTTCAGCATTACTGGGGCCACAGGCGCCACAAACCAAGTCTGAATATGTGCGAGATGCTATACGAACATACAACAAAGACTTGCACCGTAAAACACTTGTACCAGGAATTTCTTTTTCGGCGCGTTACGCGTCACGCACTTCCAGAATGTCATCTTCCCTCGTGTTGACAGATTGAAAACATATACAAACTTAAAGGGCAACTCTCAGGAAAATTACCCCTGTTTTTTAAGTTCTCTATGGTTTCCTAATGGCATGTAATATCTCTCTTTGGTGACATTTCCGATATATCTGTGAAACTTATTTTTTTATAATTTTTCGAAAACTCGATTTTTGCCGCCATTTTGAAAACATTCGGATTTCAGATTAGTCACGTGATTTTACGTCACACGTGTGGAACACGGATTGCCAAGTGAAGATTATAAGAGAAAAACGCACCAAATTTCTCTTGCAAATAAAGGAGAAATGGAGTCTCTACTGTCATATTAACGTTCAGGAAAAGCATTTCGATGATGGTTCCAATTTCTACATTTACACGGGCATCAGATGCGGGTGATTTAGATTTTTTCTGTATTTTTTTTGTTAGGGTATTTTTGAAGTCGCGTGAGACATTTATCGACCCGAGGTCAATAAATGTAAACAGCTAAGCTCCTAATCTGCTACGTATAATACAAAGAACATCTTTCGTATAGCAGATTTAAAATTCTGATACAACCATTAATGTTACCTGATGGGTGTTGATGCCCTTCATTCCTCGAAAACGACTTAATTTATTCCCGGGAATACTCGCATCTTTGAAGAGAACTTCGTCACAGACCGCCGTACCAGCCTGATTCTATACCGCCTTTTGTGTTTTCACTTAAGTGTGTTGTTCTCTTGTCTGAAATCTGCAGGTTCCATCCATTTACCTTTGCTTCTAAACACGCGAAATAAAACTCGCTTCTCGCCGAAAATTGCGATTTTATGATCATCATTTTGAATGTAGTTATTCGAGATGTGCTCTCGAGATTGTAGCGTCATTCCATTGCAAAACCTGCACACACGCTAAAATTACATGTAATGTGCCTTTAAAGGATAGAAAGAAATGAAAACGTTTCAAAAAAAGTTGATTAAAATAGGATTGCTTCATTATCTTTAGTGGTACTTTGTACTCGTCCTACCCGCGAACACTATAAAACTGCCTTGATAGCACGCGTGTCACGCTTCTTTTGCAATACTTCCCTTGGGGACTTCGCACAAGAAAGGAAAAAAGAAATTATTAACCCGTTTGTTTTTAACTCCCCGACGCGATACTTATGGAAAATTCCAAGGAGAAAAATGCGATCCATAACGGGAGCGAAAAAGAAGAAAGAACTAGGCAAGGTTCACTCCTGCAGTATGAACCTTTTTATTGAAGGTTATGGCTCAAGCACCATAACCGAAAGTCTTTGCTGGCTATTAAGAAAATTCAAGGGCTTTAAAAAACTACATGTTGAACGTCAGGGGCACCCAACGAGAATATAGTTCAAAACCACTGAACATAGCATTGTTAAACGTATTTTAGTATTTAAACGGTAGATATAGGCATATTTTTATCCCCTAAAAACTTTTCATCTGTTCGGATTTCCTAGCTGAAAGTCTAGTGATCCGAAAATTATAGGGATAAAAACTTACCTTTTTGAAAATTTCAGCCAGGAAAAGGCTCCCGAAAATTCTAGGTGGTCTTTTTTAGGGTAAATATCCGTTTAAAATGGGTAATTATACCGTTTTGTAGATGTTCGAAAATCCTAGGAGAGACAGGCAAGCAAGAAATTTTACAACAAATGTTCCGAAAATTTTAGTTCTCAAATCGTCTTCCGAACAGATATTTTCCCGAAAATTGCCGTTGGGTGCCCCTGGAACCTGCAACTGAATACCCCTGCACTACTTGCTGCATCCATAGAGAGGCCCAACAGAGATGAGGCAATGTGTTCTTTCGTTACCAGATAAAATCTTTCCAGCCTTGTCAACTAAAGAAGGACTACAATGCCCTGCAATGTTTTGATTCTTTGTAGTTTAGGCTAAGCTAGGTCACTACTGCAATTAGTGACTTAGATGACCATGCACTGTATGGCCCACTTAAACTGTGACCGGTTTTCTTTATTATTATTGCCTTATCAATTAAAATACGCAAGATGGAAACAATCCATTTGTGAATTCTAATTTAAAAATGAATGAGGATTTTCCATTATAAGCTAAAGATATACAGCAATGAACAATAAAATATCATTTTATCATTAAGATATAAAGTTTCAGCTTGTACATTATTTCCCAGTTAACAATCACACCTGTTGGAAAAAAAAAGGTGACATGTTATTAGTCAAACACTTATCCGCCATTATTATTCAGAAGATGTAAGCAAATAGTCGAGAAGAATTATCTATTTCCCACACACTGACACCATTGGACTTTAAAAGACCATCTAGTCTTATAGATTTTTTAGTTCCAACAATTATTGTTGACGTTATTTGCTGGGTAGCAACCATTTTAATGGCAACAAAGTTGCTCTAGCCCAGTCTTGCAGTAGTGAGTGAGAAAATTGCATTATAATTATTCTATATTCAGTAGGGTTATTTGCAATACATCGGATATTTATTCATCTGCACAATGGAATCCTGTGAACTCCATCTCATCCTCCAACCTTTCAGGCTTCTGGAAATGAGGTCGTATGCACTTAACTGCACAGGAATCAAGGATGGTAATGTAACTCCTACGTCCCTGCCAAGGGAGCCCCAGTATCACCTTACCAATTGCCTGTAGGCAATGTGCCTGCTTTTTTTTCTGATCTGATTCTTCATATGCCGAGGCATCATACTGCTGCTTGTATTGCCATGCAGCTCATAACACCCAGTAATTCAGACAAACTGCCCGGAATCCTGGGTGTTCCACTATGCTCCTCCATATTTTCAACTTCAACTGCCTCCAAATATTTACGTTTTACAACAGCCACCTCTTGGAAGCAGATATTTTCCCCCCATCCAATAGTAGTTATTTTCTTTAGTCATAAATACCGAACATCGGTTAATGGTGGGCAACAGAACAAGTGTTGAATATTGACCTTTTCATTCTCCTCCCAGAAAATTATCAAACTGCCATAAGTCAAGACAGAGAATATTATTTCAATGGGTTCATCATACTATCTCCAGCCCATAACCACAAAATAGTTTCAAACATGTA
The DNA here is from genome assembly GCA_964035525.1 of Porites cylindrica. Lineage (NCBI taxonomy): Eukaryota > Metazoa > Cnidaria > Anthozoa > Scleractinia > Poritidae > Porites > Porites cylindrica. Next base: position 34,117,027 of record OZ037779.1, read on the forward strand.
CACGTTTTCAATACTGGGTGTATTAGGTATAGAAGTTCCTGCAGTTATCTCTCATCAAATGCAATATTATTGTATTTAACACAACCATTGTTATGCTCCAGACAAAAACTTAAGTGAATACGACATGTCCCAACCTCGAAAATCATATACTGGGGAGCAGAAACGTTTTATGAAAGCAGTTAGTTCACATGGGTACGGGGGTGTATCTCATCCCAACTTTAACTTCTCTTCATAACAACATCAGGATACACAGAAGCTAGAAAAAATCAAAAATAACTTCTGAACCAAATTCATTGACAGAGCAAGACACAGTAAAAGTAAGTGAAGGACTTGTAGGAGAACAACTGTACAGCGCCTTTCAATTATTATGTATAACAATCTGTATAACAACAAAGGAGACAAATTTGAAAGTGCAAGCACTCCACGAGTCGAGCATGAGTGGCTGTCAAGGGGCAAAGATATGGAAATTTATTTGCGTTGCAGTCAACGAATTACGAGAGCGTAGTTATTGCTTCCGATATAAATCACTGCTTTTTGTAAAACCAGGATTAAAGCAGAAATTAAAAAAAAAAACTACACTGAGACAACTTGCCCAGATTATCATTTCCAGTAGTCGTTAGAGGGGGAAGGTACGCTTTCCACTACTTGTACATATCAGCTGTACATATGAAAACAATGATCTAAAATTATAAACGCTCAGTGTACAAAAAAAAAATGTGTGTTTAATTAGTCCTTTTCCTTTTACAATTTGAAGCATTCATAGTATTGATGAAATCAAGCGATTTGCGGATCGCACTGTACACAAGAATTGTTCAAAACCATCTACGCACTCACCATTCTTCACTATCGAGACCGCTGCGGGCGAGTGGTAGCGTCGATGTTTTCTGGCGACGCACGAACTACATCAGCTTCGGACGATCTTCCAGCCGGCTCAAAACGCCGGGGTTAAATTCTCGTGAAGGGCTGCCCTATACTTCGCATTCTAAAAGTTCTTCTAGATCCGAATAATCGGACAAAGAGGTAGCGCTATCACTTGAAGAACTACAGTCAGCCATATTCGAGATCATCTGTTGTTCCACACCTGTGACGTCACGTCACGTGATAGGCAAAATCGAAGCGTTAATGGCGGAAGTTCGAGTAAGCGGCAAATTGAACAATTTGAATCTCGATTTCTGAGCCAAATAGATCGCTGAATATATATATCTTGATGGTATTACAATAAGAAAAACATTTGCAAGGTTTTTCTGAAAAATGTTGTCCTACGCGAGAGTTGCCCTTTAACTTCGATTCTGCCGTGATGCAGAATTTAGTTCGCGGTACTGTGACCCCGTCTAGCATTTAAATTCAGGTAAGTAAATAACTTTTCTGATATTAAGGTTTCAATACGATTAAAACTATAGCAAGCGAGTATTTCGACAATATTCCGCTCTACTAACTGTGACTTGAACTGCGTATTCGTCTCTTCATTATGGTTTATCGCAAAAATCAGTTGAAAGGAATCATGTTAAACCGAACAGAAACGCCGAAATATAATCTGAAACCGTTACAACTCTGATTCGGGTTTTTAAAATGTCGAAGTAACTTAGGTTTGCGAAGGATTAACTGATTCCAAGCGTTGAAACTTGCTTGTTGCACGCGCTTTCCTGGTGTCAAAATACGCTTCAGGTTTTGGTCTCTCGACGGTGTGCATTTGAAATGCCGCCAGAAATATTTTAACACAAACAACAGCAAAGGATTTGCTTCAATACAGTTCTTGTTTCATATTGAAATTCTATGTACCAACTGGGTTTTTACGATGGTGAAGTTAGGTCAAATTTGCCATTTTTGAAAAGTGCTGAAACCGTGATTCTTCTTGCGGCCGGTACAGTCACATTTAAACGGTTTATTTAAAGTTAACTGCTGAATTATAGAGTAAAACTGTGTTTCTGTTGTGTGACTTGATTTCATCTAGAGATATTATTCCGTTTTTATGTACGAGCGCGAAGAAAATACTCAATTTTCGCTAATTTCATACTCGAAAGAGCGCCGATTTAGAGTTTTTCAAACTTTGCCTGATTCCTGAAAAAATAAAAAGCTGTTACAAGTTTTAACGTGATTTTTGAAATAAGTGTACTATAGAGATTATTTGAGCAAAATATGAAGAAATTCAAAAATTCACGACTGTCAACCGATTCTCGAAAATTACAGACATTGGCTCTTAAACAGTTAAACTTTGATGTTTGCCGGGCCTCCTCTACTAACTAGGACCAGAAGGAGAAAAAATCATCTTCGCGTCAAGTCATATCTTTCATGATGGTTCAGTCCCTTTATCTCGGCGGTGAACGACTTAGGCCAGGGTTTAAACGTCGCATTTCACATCTGCCAAACTTAAGGCATGACGTTTAGTAAATTATTGTTATATTAGTGGGAATAATAACAGCGAACAGAGTTAAATTCGACAGAGTTCAGAGAGTTAAATTCGACGTTTGAATCAAATGCCATTATGACTACAGATACATGTGGCTTTTAAGGCTTATTTAACCGGCAGCAGTCAGTACAATAAAAGGCCAAACGATCATGTTTGTTTGGTAGATGGTGGCTGTGTATGTTGTTTTGAAACGTCGAGTATTTTTCTGAGTATTTTTGTCAAAAACTTACCAGGAGTGATTTCCTTGCTCTTTGTTACGAGGTCAAGAATGCTGGCTCGTGATTTAGGCTCTTCGATGCTCTCAAGAGCGTTTATTCTCTTCCTCTGTTCGTTTAGATCCAATTCTACTCGTAGAAGACCGGCGCAGTAAAACACAATCGACAAAACAGAAAGAATTGAGGGAAAGGAAGGCATTTTCTGTTCTTTCTAAGCAGTCATTTTGTACTGAGTACCGCTGAAGTCTGTACTCGCGAGTGTTCGGTTACTTTGCTTAAACACTCAGTGTTTCAACTGTTATACGACACCAGGTTCTCGGGTATCGTGCCAGCGTTGTTCTGCTGTTATGTTTTTCGATACAAAGGATAGGTTATCGCTACTTTCGCGTGATCATTTTTCTCAACTTTTCAAAGATTAGCTGTCTTTATCCGGCGTTTCGACGGCGTCTTGCTAAAAATCACTAGATTGTCTGTAAAATGGGAACGTTTATGGGAACGAAAGGCTTCTGCGGGTATTCTCTTCAAAATAACATACCGTAAAATTACGAAAATAAGCCTCTCCAAATATAAACCCCCCAAACTGGTAACGCAAAAAAACCCTCCGTTACATCGCCCCTCCAAATATAAGCCCCCTGGGGGGCTTGTCGTTGGAAATTGCCCTAAAATACAAAGTAAAACAAAGCAAAAACGGTAAATTTCCTTCCAACTATAAGCTAGCCCAATCGATTTTGAAACGCAAATTTCCCTCCGTACATAAACTAATACTGAGCTAAGAATTAAGTTCCGTAGAGCTAAGTCCCAGAAAACTAAGACCCGGAAAATTAAGACCCCGGAAAACTAGTGAGACCCGGAATTGGGAAAGCTAAGAACTGGAAATCCAATACCGTGAGAAGTAAGACCGGGAAATAGGGGAAGTAAAGAGCAAATAAGGGAAGTAGAAAGCTGTCTAACAAATTCTATGGGAAAAAATGTGATGTCTTAAAGAGGTTTCCGGCTTATAGAGAGACAAACAACGTGACTCCAGTACAAGAAACTAAATCTGGACCTATTTGCAAATTGCCGAATGATTAACTATATGTTTTTCTTGCGCAAAACACTGAATTAAAATTGGAGCAATGTAATAGAAATTTGGGATCATTTTCTCATTACAAACAAACGTTCACTGCTTAGTGGTCTAAAAAGCGTCACAGTATAGAGTCTCCGAATTGGAATTAGTCTGCAAAATAATAAAAAACGCAATTTACGGTATACTGTTTTGAGGTATTTTTGAGGTATTTTCACTAAATAGAGCATGCGCACTTCTTAAGTATCCGTTCTCCGTTTTAAAGGGGTGTGTGTCTTGTGAGAGTACAGATAAAGAAAAATCACAAAAAACGGTAGAAATCAACACCAGTTGTCCGCCTTATAGAGGTGTTTGTTAAGAGAGAGTTGACTGTATATGCAGTCTCTTTTCAAAAATATAGGGGAAGGAAAGCAACTTTGACAACAATGGAAAAGCACACCGATACTTCTTTACTTCTTCTTTCCTTCCCTGGAATGTATATGTAAAGCGTCTGCCCGCTCATACATGATGATTTATAACAGATATGATGGACATTGGCTGTGAAGAATGAACGAGTCGAAATCCCAATAGCCTAGGACCAGGCCCCGCACTGGGAGAAAAAGGAGAAAAAAATCGGCGTGGGCGGAAAAAAATATGCGAGGGAAGCGAGCCGAGAGGTAGTCTGGGTAGAGGAAAGGGAGGGAGTGTAGAATAGTCTGACAAAGCAAAGTCAGGATGATGTCACACTTTTTGGCACTTTTCCCTCAGCCTTGAACCCTTTGTCGTTCATTACTTATAGTTCTACACTTCTCAGAGGTGTGGAGGTGAGAAATAGTCTGACAAAGTCAGGGTAATGTCGCACTTTTCCTCCAGTCTAGCACCACTTGTCGTTCTTTATATTGTTCCACAATTCTCAGAGGTGTGGAAGTGCGCAGTAGTCTTACAAGGTCAGGATGATGTCGCACTTTTCCCCTAGCTTCGAACCCCTTGTCATTCTTTACTTAGTTGTACACTTCTTAGAGGTGAGAAAGTGTGGAATAATCTGACAAAGTCAGGACAATGAAACAAACAAACAAAAAACTCGGGTTACGCGAGCTAGAGACTGATTATCTTAACAACGTTTTTAGCAAGAACAATTACAACACGGACTTTGTTAGACGGAAAACTCACAGTAACACTGATTCCAACACTCAGACCAACTCTGGCCCTGTTACGACAGCGACTATACCGTACATCAGAGGCACCTCTGAAACTATTGCACGTATATTACAACCTTCCAATATACGTGTTGCACACAAACCGATAACCACTTTACGGCGACTGCTTACTAATGTCAAGGACAAAGACAAACCGGAGGACAGACAGGGAGCGGTATAAAAGATCAAATGCTGCGACTGCCAGGCTTCTTACATTGGTGAAACCGACAGAAACCTAAGTACGCGACTGACCGAACACAAACGAGCGACGAGGAATGGTGACGTCAACAATCACATTGCTGAGCACCATTTACAGACGAAACATCGAATTGACTGGGATTCTGCGACATGTATAACGTATTCTACAGACTACTATCAACGTCTTACTTTAGAAAGCTGGTTTACTAACTTAGAACAAAGGCCACTGAATCGTAGCCAACAGTTACCAGCGCCGTACAAACGAGTTATTGAGGAGATCAAGCAAAACTAACTACGAGAGAAGGACTGGAGAACTGACAATTTGACTAACAATAGACGACTGTTTAACTGTGACTATAGACGGATCGAAACGCACCAATTACTGATTACGAGTCTTCATAGCCAATAACATCACGGCTTAACTGACAGACGACCAATAACATCGCAACATAATTGATCAATCAGACCAATAACCAGAGTACAATACCGTCAACTGACGTGATACAACTCACTTTGACTCTGAGGATGACTACCGCACAGGTTGTCGAAACGTCAGTCACTGTCAACAACAACAGTCCTATTCAGGACTACGTTCACCCGGACGATCAAACTCAACCTACTTTTGAAATAACTTCTGGGTTCAAACCTTTCACAGTGTTTTTACTGTTAAATATATTGTGGCATACGGAGCCGTCAGCGCCAGATGATATGCAGGAAACTATGGCTTATAGCAATTTTCTTTCTTAAATTGTAGCAAGAAAAAGAAAAGTGTTTATAAAAGTGCATTAGAAGTCCTTCTGACAGAGAGACCTCGCTCTGAGGCGAACTAGGTCAAGAAAATTGGCCGAAAAAGAATTCACAAGTTACAGTATGTTGCCCAGTATCCTGACGGTACCAGTATCCGGACACTTGAAACAAAAACTCAATTTTTGGGGCGCCCTTTTCAGTTCTCGGTAAACGAAGTATTTCGAATGAAAGCTGAACACTTCAGCTTTAAGGTGAAAGTTTTGGCGATTTGAAAACTTGCGAAACAGTCGCAGAAGACGCTGTTCTGTTCAGGAGAGTAGATTATTCATGGCTAATATTTACGCTGTTTACTGCGCAGTAAAATTAGTGCTGCTCAGAAAAGGGAGGGTAATGTGTGATATTTTCACAGAAACTGTTTTTTTTTTTAAAGTGAAGATACTTAAAGAAGACAGGTTTACAGAAAGTTTATTAATTCTTCTTGAAATTCGATTTGTTTGGAATAACGGAGGCCAGAAACATTCACTAAGTATTGATGTCAGGTGCCCAGTTACCACCATACTAACAATTTAAGCGATACTTTTGTTAGAGCCCAATTACCAGAGAGTAATAACTGTAACAATGACCGGGCCACTCCCGGTTCTCTTCGGTGCAGCAGTAAATGCACCACATGCCCCTATTGCTGGTTTTCAGTGTCACGCCATTCAAAATAGATCAAAATAAAAATCGGAACCGTGCAACAGTTTACGTCAAGAATCTGGGACACGAAAGAAGGTAATATACAAAGACCCTCACCAAGATTCGGGTTAGAGAAAGCGTACCCTAACATAAAAGCAAAGAACCCTTTTGAAGCGAAAATTTACATGAACATTAGTTTTCAGCTGCTCTAATACATCATGAAAGTAAAATCTCAGTAGGATCGATAGTTTTGTAGTTTGAATTTTAGTGACGTCGTGTGAAAACCAAGAATAAAACACGGTTTACATCGAAACCGCAGTTTCAGAAAGCTTTCTCAGCAATGGTCATGATCACTCTGTTTCCTATATGTTACCTATCACAATTGAAACACTTAGATATGAACGCGATTGTCTTAGGAAAGCACGCGAGGCTCCCCTCATTCATAAAGCTAAAACCATCGGGCCTCTGAGAATTAAAAAACGTAACGAACTATATTCATTATGTAATCCTTACCATGTACATCCGTAACTTCCTTTTATTATTTTACAGTAGTATATATTCTGTATATTTTTCATGTTTTTCCCAAATAAACCTGGTGAAGACTGGTATTGGCCAGTCGAAATATTGTATACCCTAGCCTTTTTCACATTGTTTGATCATCAGTCTTTGCAGAAGTCTTTTTTGACTTTGATTCTATGAAAGAAATTTTCAGCGTCAATTCCGAGAGCGCAAAAATGGCAAAAGACAGCAAAAGAAAATGCTGTTGTAAAAAAATTCGATGTGCTGGGCCGAGTCAAAGGAGGCGGGACCGGAGGCGGGTCAGGGGCGTGGTAAATTAGTGTCCTACGATTGGCTCACAAAATCGAGCCCGGGTCTACCGGTGTCGATCGAATGAAAGGTAAGCCGCCATCTTGTAGGTTCGAAGTCACATATGTTTGCCAATATTTAATTACGGGTTTTCAAAGGGCGCAGGGCCAATGGTAAAGACAAAACAAAAAAAAACTAGTTGAGAATGTGTTCACGACTTATCTTAAAGATCGTAGGGAACAAAGAGAGACAACTTACATCTACCGAACCTTGATTCGTTATATGAAGATACAACAATACAGTGTCCCCCGGCGCTGCCTCCGATCCAGGTAACAAGAAATAAGCAATTACACATTCTTACAATATTTGTGACAGAGTATCTTTAGACACAGGATTTCTGGCTTCTGCCGTTAAACATTTGTGAGTGGTATTGTCATTTAATGCACGCAAGGCTATGGCACAATACCTGACAATACCAAAATGATCAACAAGATAGCGACGGCCATTTCAACAATTTACAACGAAATGACTGCGTGTGGTCTTTAGCTAAGTGTTCAGGTCATTAGAGTTCATAAGTTAAGCTTAATATTATTTATACCGGCCGGTTGGGGTACAAATGATACAGGACGAACTGGAACTTAAGGTGACTCGACCCAGTTTTTTGGGGGGGGTACCATCCTACTTTGAAGCTCTCTGGTATCCCCACCTTTACTTTTATCGTAAGTCTAACACATAGAATGGATAACATATAGATCAATCTACAATATAACATAAACTTTTTGGCGATCGGAGTAAATGTCACGTGGTTATAATGCCACGCCCCTTTGAGGTCTGAGTCGAAAATCTGCTGTTGCCGGCATTTTTTCGTGAAAATCTCTCGGCTACACGTATTGCGCATTAGTGCCTTGGGCTGAACAGAGTTTCACCAAAATCGCAAAGACCCAATTCGAGAAATTCAGCGGTTTCCAAATTTAGGTCATAATTTATGCGAAAATGATAAGCAAACTTTACACGTATTATATATAATAAACTATGAGATTCATCTCTTTATTTTGGGCATCGTTATAACAAATGGGTCCTTGCAAGTCAGCAAAACGCTTTAGGGCCTTGTAAATGCGCGCGATTTCGAGCAAAGCAAACATATAGAAATTATAGTTTTCGCTATTTGTTGACGTTTGTCAGCGTTTAAGAGTCCTTCTCACGAAAAAAGCATTTTCTTAAAAATTCGTAGTTTTTTTTCCTTCAAATTTTTTCAGGGCCACAATTGATTAACTAACTACCCGGACTCTGAATTTCATGGTCATTGAAAAACTGTGACATTATCTTCCATAAGCCCAAACTTGAGTAAACATTGAAGATTTTTAGCGTTTTGGCTGAGTTTGTGCTTTGGGAGTTGTCTATTGTTTCTAGTCTGTCATGATACAGCATTCTTGTTCAGCACGCGTGCAATGACCGCGCTTGGCTGACTTCCGAATGCTCACCGAGATATTATAATTTTGGTACAGTGAGACAGGCCATCGCGTGATATATAGAGGTTTAACTAACAATTTTTAATCAATTCTCGTGCTTCTTGTGTCTTTGCAAAAAAATCAAGTGCTACACGCTAAATCTACTTACTATTACAAAAATATCATTTTTTCACAGGTTTAATGCAAGCCAATAATTAAACCAACTCGTGACGGGAATATCTCGGTGAGTATTCGGAAGTCAGCCAAGCGTGGTCATTGCACGCGTGCTGAACAAGAATGCTGTATAATGACAGACTAGAAACAATAGACAACTCCCAAAGCACAAACTCAGCCAAAACGCTAAAAATCTTCAATGTTTACTCAAGTTTGAGCTTATAGAAGATAATGTCACAGTTTTTCAATGACCATGAAATTCAGAGTCCGGGTAGTTAGTTAATCAATTGTGGCCCTGAAAAAATTTGAAGGAAAAAAAACTACGAATTTTTAAGAAAATGCTTTTTTAGTGAGAAGGACTCTCAAACGCTGACAAACGTCAACAAATAGCGAAAACTATAATTTCTATATGCTTGCTTTGCTCGAAATCGCGCGCATTTACAAGGCCCTAAAGCGTTTTTCTGACTTTGCAAGGACCCATCTGTTATGACGATGCCCAAAATATAGGGATGAATCTCATAGTTTATTAGATATAATCCGTGTAAAGTTTGCTTATCATTTTCGCATAAATTATGACCTAAATTTGGAAACCGCTGAATTTCTCGAATTGGGTCTTTGCGATTTTGGTGAAACTCTGTTCAGCGCAAGGCACTAATGCGCACTATGTGTAGCCGAGAGATTTTCACAAAAAAATGCCGGCAACAGCAGATTTTCGACTCAGACCTCAAAGGGGCGTGGCATTATAACCACGTGACATTTACTCCGATCGCCAAAAAGTTTATGTTATATTGTAGATTGATCTATATGTTATCCATTCTATGTGTTAGACTTACGATAAAAGTAAAGGTGGGGATACCAGAGAGCTTCAAAGTAGGATGGTACCCCACCAAAAAAACTGGGTCGAGTCACCTTAAATCTCGCAGTTTTGTATTAGAAATTAGCGTAGTTTAGGGGCTAGTTTCATTTAATATAACATCAATTCAGTTTGGGGTTCTTCAACTCCAGCAAAAGAAGTTAAAAACTTTTCCCAAGACTTAAGATAGAAGTTTTGTTCAAAAGTTAATCAGCAAGCTTTTCAAATTATTTGGCATCATATTTATTCATGCTGAATTGGAATTTTTTTATCATTGCAGAAATTATGAAGCATTGATGAGTTTGCAGGAGATACGCCCAGGAAGACATATGCCTCTTTCAACTGAAATCCAACCCTCTCACCCATGAGAGGTTGAAGTGGGTTTAAGCTAGAAATTTAAAGCCTTATTTGATGATACAAAAACCTTAGGGAGCCGGTGGTTAAATTAACTATAACTTCAATTCTCACAACGAAGAGTTTTTCCAGTTTTAAAGCGTACTTCAAGTATGAATTCATCTGGTGATATGGAAAGTTGCTGTTTGCCTAAATGTAGGTAGGTAGGTATTTTATTTATTTGCCACACAATTACAATAATTACTTAAAGATGCCAAAAGAAAAAAAAATGTAGGAAGAGATGGCGAGGAGGCCTAAAAGAAACTATAGAGCTTATGTTAATTAGGCCTCCTCAATTTCAATTTTTCGAAGATGGCATAAAAATTACGGCGACGGGTACAATATAATATCAGGTGAGCCCGTCAGAGACCGAGATGTTTTTCAACTGTTCCTTAGAAGATTATGACCTATCACTCTTTTTTCTTAATCGTCCAAGCAAAACAAATGACAGGATGGCACATTCATCATTGTTTAGCTGCACCTTTTCAGTGTGCAAAGAAAGTGGTGTTTGATTAGTGAATTCTGTTTTTAACTTGCCTGATGGGCAACTGATGTTTTTTGAGGAATTCGAATGACATAAGAACTGTGAAATCAATTCTGCTTGTCAAAAATCTTTTGGGGCTAGTTCAAATGACGTCTGGGCTAGTAAATGCTAGCTTCAGCTCGCCGGAATGGCAAGCTGTAAAATTGACTTTCTTTGCACCCTGCTTTTTACAAATAAATTAAAGGAATTTTTTTGTATTCAACTGGTACAAAAAGCAACATTGACACATTGCGTCCATTTCTAACCACTAAGAACAAAAGCAAAAGAAGCTTTGGCAAGTGTAGCATCTTTTCATTTCCCATTCATCAAATAAATTATCATGTATTAACAGCATTACCCAGTATTATACGTGATGTATGAGGGTTCCCAGTCCCCCGAAGCATTTTTAAGGATCTCATAACAGAACTCGCCGCGTATTAACCGCTCAAGAAGGCGGAGGTGTCATGAAGGGACCACCTTCACTTGTGTCGCTGGGCTAAAAACAAAAAGGCTACCTTGTATTACGTAATGATCCGGGCAAGGTGGATAGCAATTTCTTTTGTTATACGGCAACGGTGCTTTCCCCACATAGAAATGTTCTCATTTTTACACAGAGAATGCATAAACCTACATGAAGGCCGTTTATGCAATAAAATGCATTTACACTCCACTTTGAAAGGATGTTTTTTTGTGTTAAGAGATTTTGACCAATCACAAGAGTTGAAAACAATAGCCAAGAAAAGTTTACAATTTTAGATGTTCCCCACATAGGATTTCTGTGTTATTCAAACTGAGACCAGATTTTGTTATATGGAAGATGGCTGGAAAGTAAAGATGAATATATGTACTGCTGTATGAAGTTTTGTTAACTTTTGCTGTTTAAGCCAATCAGAATTAAGTACAGACAATAGAAAAGTTAGCACCTTTTTTGCATTCCAACATGTCTGTTGCCGTTGTTGCTATCGTTCTTATCTGGACCGTTTCTTAATAATAATAATAATAATAATAATAATAATAAACTTTATTTTAAAAAGATAACAGTTAACCCTGATAAGTCTATGGCCATCCATAATAAATTGCAGATTATTTCTGTGACAGGAAAGGAGAATAAAATTATTGTTACTAGGCTAAGTTCAGTTTACTATTGGAATAAAAAAAGTTACAATCACTATATGCAACAAAGATTAATATATAGATTTAGCCAGGGCTAAAAGCGAAGCTCTCATTAATAAATTTGTGTTTTAAATCAAACAATAAACTTGTAATCCACAAATCAGTTAACTTAAGGGCACATTCATGTGACTTTTGAGGGAAAGGATAAGTTATTTTAGAGTGAAACATCTTACATCGAGTTGATAGCCTAAATATATGAACACCCAAAAAATAGCAAACATCTTCTATCAAATTCAAGAGCCATAATGGCTCTTGATCACAGTAGATTAGGCCTCGAAAGCAAATTCTTGGAAAACAAATCAGGCTGCATCTTTTTGCGTTCGACAGGTTTACTTTACAAATTCTTGCCAACAAATCTAAGGGTGTGTAAACCATTTTTTTATACTTTTTATACATCACATCTGAGGTGAAACAGTACTTTTTATCATACAGACGTCGGACAGAATACGGCATTTCACAATTTTTCAATATTCAGGACGATCAATCGTGGGCTTTTAGCGAAAACGTTCAAAAAATTTCTAAAATCACCCATACGGCTAGCCGGTTCTCATTTTTAGTGCGAGCTGTCAGTGTGATCGAGTATTTAAATGAACTTTAATGAAGATACGCTTCAACATAATCACGAATTTATTATCATTATTTTTTGTTATTTAATGGTTCCAGTTATAACGATGTGTAATCTTATAAAGCGTTTGATACGCGCGACATTTCTAAGTACTCCTGCGATGTTCATGAACGATGAAAACAAACACCACGGACAAGCGATTAAAATTGCGAGAGAGACTACTAAAAATCGATAAAAGAAATATAATTCGGTAAAACATTTACAGAGACAACAATTTTCATTCACGAAGACAAGTATTAAAGTATCTCTAAAAGTCCTGAGTCTTTAAGCTTAAAGCTTAAGCTTAAGTTCATTTTCTTTTACTTTCAGCCGGCCTCCCGGTGTTTGTTTTCTTTTTCAAAAATGAACTCCTCGAAACAAGAAAATCATTCAAAGTTTTCTTTCTACAGCCAAATTTATAACTAAATATTCTTCGGAACGTTTTTTTTTTCTATTTGCCGTGAGAAAATATATCTGAAGGCCTTTTAAAGTTCTGTAAGCTTATATCAAACCTGATACTAGATCAGATCATTGACTCAAATCTCAACAAACGTGCAAAATCTTGCCGCATAAACTGTGCTCGACTTCATGAAATTAGATGTAACAAAAACAAACATTAAATACAATAATTACTCAGGCTTACCATTCGAGATTCAGTTCCTGAAAGATATCAAGGAAGGCCATAGTTGCTTGAGACTTTTAAACCCTCTTACGCATTGAGCAAGGTGAAAGACGAAAACGATGCCATCCGAAATCGGATTACCCAATTTTGACAAGCGACGCATTTCTCAACCAAAAACCCAATAAACAAACCAGCCATGGATAACAGAAGACTCTTGATAGCAGCTGTATTTTATTTTGTACATCCAATGGAAAAAGACAGTTAAAAAACACCACAAGTTGACACAAAACTCTGTCAGCTTTTGCTGTCAAAGTAAACAACTTTCAAGATGCTGCATAAATTTTCCCCATGAACTCACCTGTCAAATTTTGACCAATCAGAGTACAAAAATTGAACGTAGAGCGTGACCAACGCGTGACCATGGTAAGAAAAGTCTTCCCCGCCTTTATTTTTAAAAAGTGGCTGAATTTTCGCGTCTGAGGTCAGTTTGAAATCAAAATCTTGACAGTGCGGGGCCATAGTGACAAAAACACAACATATTTGAGATGAATCATTGGAAAAAATAGACTGGAGCCTGCGATCATTTGAAACTGGTAATTTGTCAGCGGGTAACTTCAAAAAAGTACTCGACCTCGATGGGTCGACACTTGAGCCCGCGGTTAGGTGATACTGGTCAGCGGATATCCTGTTTTGACAGCTATCAATTGATCACAACATTGATGTGCAATTAGTTTTCTATTGGGCTCCCAAACTACCTAAAAAGTGTGAGAGTAAACATTGGTTTCCCTGTGGTGCGGACGGTCGGTCGTACGGTCACGTGATTACCAAATTTTCTCGGATGGGTAGATAACTACATTTCCTTAGCTATGGGGCTCCGTCCACGCGCGCGCGAAGCGCGCGTGGAGCTCCGCTAAAACTATGATAAATGGCTATATGTAATTAACATTATTAAAGTCCAGTTAAAAGGGACTGAACACCCCCTTTTCGTTATATCTACTGGAATACCATTCCGTAGGCTATGCATGCTCCATATGTCTCTTGTTTGTATAGTTAACCCAGAAGATTATGTGGGTCCTTTGTCTATTTTGTATGCAGCTCTGCATTTGTTGTGAGGATTACCATAAATTAACGAGTCATCCCCATTGCTTCTCTGATATATATTAAGACAACGTTGTTGCTATGTTGTCAGTATGTTTTTAGTAATAATTAGTTCAGTCTTTTCAACATTGCTTCTTTCTAATGTCTGCATCGGTTGCCATTCAGTTGATGTTTTCAGATGGTCAGCAGCAAGAAACTCAGCTCTAATATCATGTTATACTACGATGGCTGGAAATCCCAAAATTCACACCCACCTGAAATTGGGATTTTTGCTGATGTCAGCATTTTTGATACCGGTTCAGACTGGTTTAGACTGGTTATTTGTTGCTAATTAATTGGCAAAAACGAAAGGTACTTAAAGAGAAGGCGATATAATATATTATAATGAGTCAGAGTCAAAGTCAAAATAAAGTTATCCAATCTATATATATGAATAGAGAAGATCTATCAAAGTTATCAAAGGATTAATTAATAAATATGCTCATGGGTAATCAAACCGCGAGCGCCAATAAGGCAAGACCGGTTAAACAGACTGCGAGCACTGCGGTAGGACCAGTCTTCAAACCAAAATCACTTACACAACTAGCGGCTGAAAAATTAGAACAATCAATAAAACGACCAGCCGTACTACCAAAACGGTCTACTAGATTGCGAACATTAAAGACACTAGCTGCAAATGCAATGGTTAAGGACAAAATTAAATACTTTGAGGAATTGTCCGATAAACACGTTCCTACTATTAGGTTACATAACATTCCTGTTTCATTGCAAAATATGTGGGATGAGAAATTGGGGCGAGCTAGGGTATCAAAGTACACACAACATTCATCGTTTCAAAATTTGTTTCACAATAGACTACAACAAATGCCTGGTAAACGAGAGCGAGCACAAATTACGATAAACACTGTTATTGACATACGATTGGTAACAGAACCGAGTACACCGATAAGACGTATGGGCAATTCAAAATGGAAGTTCCAAAACTGACTAAACCTGATATGTATAAATTCTTAATGTATACGCTACTCCAAAATAACTTTACAGTCTTATCAACAGAAACTATAGCCGAAATTGGAGCTACTATAACTACACATAATGAGCAGTTCTTCAAAGATCACGAAGTTGGTGCGCTAAAATTGAATACATTCTTCTTAGACAAGCAGTTTTAGATTAAACAGCGGGGTGATAATACTTGTATGGTAGATTTTGTTTGGCACAACTGCAAGGGTAAGAAGGGATTCCAGAAATATACATATCAAAAGTTATATGACGAGTTAGAAGTATACGCCTCAGCTAGTTTTCCAAGGATGTCAACACAAGAGTTAATTGATTGGGCTAAAGCGTGTCATCCAAACGTATCAATCCATTCTCATGATTCAACGTGGAGGAAATTTATGAAACATATTGCGAGTCGCCAACCATCTATCTGTCTCGTATTGTATATCAAAGATCACCATCTGTATCCCATTCAAGATGACCGCCTCAAACATATTGCTACTCAAGCTAACCAGGGTGGCGCCGACAATTTATGGAAGTATATGACAGACATGAAATGGTCTAACAAATCGAGTAACTATATCATGTACGACGAACTGGAAAATAATGAGCTCACTGAAGAGGGCAAATCAACATTGTTGACAATCGAGAACCATGTAATAGTCTTGCCAC
Organism: Porites cylindrica; assembly: GCA_964035525.1. Taxonomy (NCBI): domain Eukaryota; kingdom Metazoa; phylum Cnidaria; class Anthozoa; order Scleractinia; family Poritidae; genus Porites; species Porites cylindrica. The sequence goes on from OZ037779.1 coordinate 34,132,870, forward strand.
CTGACATGAAAATCGAGCCCGTTATTGAAACATATATGATCAGGACTAATTATTTTGTCGAGTATTTACATTACGATAATAATGGCGGGTTAGACGTCTTTATGGATCATAAGAATAATATGTACGTTCTTAACAACGAATATGAAACCCGTAAATCGATCTGCGAGCGATTATATAAAATATACAAATCTTATGACTTCGTATGGTGCAATCAATCATACACGTCATACACATGAGAGGCTATTTGCCCGAATCCCAATATGACACAAAAACACGAGAAGTATTACATGATTCCTATCCTCGAGCATTACAGTGGTGTTCAGTTGATCTAGTGTCATTGGATATCTCAAAATGTTATCCTTCTATACTGATCGACAATGAATCACCAATCCCATTATACACAATTCACGATATTATCAAGCCTTTTAATGGGGTATTTAAGATTGGCGTATACTATATCGATGAATATGTCATTGACAAACGACTAGGAAAAGGTATCAAAATAGAGGCTGGTTTTTATAGTAAACAATTAGTACAAGCATTGATCACAAAGTTTAAGATGCCCGTATCCAATGTCAAATGGTATATCCAAGCACGTAAAACATTATCCCCAAACACATTCAAGAATTACATGTTAGCAATCTTTTTAATGTTCCCAGAATCTCAAGCCAAATTATTAGCAAACAGTTACATCGGCGAACTAGGTAGGAAATATAGCCGCAAGGATCATGGATTTACTTGTAGTTCACTTGATACAGCACAATGCATCTGAACATCTGCTCTTGCTGAGAATCGTGACGTGGTAATAGACAGTTATCAGAATCCAAACACTAAACAAGAACTGTATCTAATCAGAGAGCGTCAAATTGAGCGCATATTTTCTGATAATACTTCAATCAACCGTTTTGTTATCTCTCAGTCTATATTAAAATGTCTGAACATGTTACATAACAATGCGAGTCACGATAATGATGGCAATGGAATCAGTCAAGTGTACTCAATCAACACTGATGGCATCTTTATGACTAATCCTAAAAACCAATATCCTAACAAGAAAGATGTTGAATTTACAACAGACAGTATCGGACAGATATTTCAGACTGATAGCCCGGCTGTATATTTCGAGAAACATTACAGGGAGAATTTTAATCCTGATAATTACATTAATTATGTGGGAGACGGTACTATTTATTATGGCGGCGCCGGGTGTGGTAAAACATATCGATTATGTCAAAAGGCACTAGCAGCTGATTACCCCATAATCCTATCATTTACCAATAAAGCTATCCAGAATGTAAAATCGGTATTGTTTGATGTGTACAATAATTATGAGCTGACCAAGAAGTGTTACACATTTGATCTTTTCTTTTGCGATCATCACGGGCGCGATATAACAGCACTAGAGGGCAAAACAATATTTGTGGACGAATATTCCATGACTCCTTATAAGTGGATGACTAAACTCTATCAGGCATTCACTAAATATAAGCTCACTATTTACATGTTTGGCGATACTAACCAGTGTGATCCCGTTGAGCCATCTGACATGTTCTACGATTATTTTAAGTCAGTGGCTGTTTCTGAGATGTGCCCGCGACGGGTTGAAATGAAGTATATACAAGAATATGCTCGATAGGACCCACAAACACGGGATCTGTTAACTAAGTTTCTCAAGAGTGGCAGTATCAAACACCAATTTGAACCACCAAAAGATAGTTCTCATAATATTTGCTATCTGAACAAAACAAGGCGGCATGTCACGCAAGAATGCTGTAACAGATTTACAGAAAACTTGGAATATTATGAGATCGATTTCAAATATCAGGGACATAGGGAAAAATATAAAGTAATGGCCGGAATGCCAATGTTAGTGACACAGAATATAAGGAATAAAAACATGTTTAATATGGAGCAGTATAACATTGATAATATTGAGGAAATTGAAGACGGTAATCTCAATTTTATTCTTAATGATCCAATATTCAGTCACAATGAATTTCGCGAATCTTTTATACCATCATTTTGTGTTACAGTGTATAAATATCAGGGAAGGACAATAACCACCCCATATAATGTTTATGATGTTGAGAAAATGGACAAGAAACAACTCTACACAGCATTATCTAGAACAACGGAACTAAATCATGTCCATCTTGATACAACAAAATTGAACCCCAAATACAAAATCAGAATGCCACCGCTCTGCGTGACAGTGAATAGTTACTTCAATGATGACTACCATAATGGTCAAATTTATAAGATCACGTTCAAACACAATGACAAATTATATATCGGTAGCTCTATTAGAAATCTACAAGAACCGCTCAATGAACATGTGACCACAAAATCAAGTGCAATATATCAATACAAGGGTGACAATCCAGTGATCACACCAATAATACGCGCTCCTTGTAAGGATCGTCAAGAATTAAACAGAGTGGAAGCTAAATACATCAGATATTATAGTGTAAAATATGGGGACCGTTTACTCAACAAACAATCAGTCCCTAAACAGACAGTCAAAATTGAATACAAACATCAAGCGCAAATTGAGACAGAAAATCAAATGCGAGAAAGACTGCGCCAGAAGTTCGGGGATAAAATCAAGATCAAAGATGATCCAATGAATAAGCTACTATATTACGACGTGAAGATTGACGGTAAGCGCTACGCTACAAAAGCACGTTATACTGAACAATCGAAAGAGGAAGCAATGTCAAAGATCACAAAAAAGCAACAACAGCTGATTGGTAAATTGACAATCGCATTCAACTAATCACTAGTAACGTATACCGCTATTATCAAATAGGGGTTTTCCCGAGGAAATAAGTCATTGGAATATTCTAGAAGGTATAGTGTAAAATATGGGGACCGTTTACTCAACAAACAATCAGTCCCTAAACAGACAGTCAAAATTGAATACAAACATCAAGCGCAAATTGAGACAGAAAATCAAATGCGAGAAAGACTGCGCCAGAAGTTCGGGGATAAAATCAAGATCAAAGATGATCCAATGAATAAGCTACTATATTACGACGTGAAGATTGACGGTAAGCGCTACGCTACAAAAGCACGTTATACTGAACAATCGAAAGAGGAAGCAATGTCAAAGATCACAAAAAAGCAACAACAGCTGATTGGTAAATTGACAATCGCATTCAACTAATCACTAGTAACGTATACCGCTATTATCAAATAGGGGTTTTCCCGAGGAAATAAGTCATTGGAATATTCTAGAAGGTATAGTGTAAAATATGGGGACCGTTTACTCAACAAACAATCAGTCCCTAAACAGACAGTCAAAATTGAATACAAACATCAAGCGCAAATTGAGACAGAAAATCAAATGCGAGAAAGACTGCGCCAGAAGTTCGGGGATAAAATCAAGATCAAAGATGATCCAATGAATAAGCTACTATATTACGACGTGAAGATTGACGGTAAGCGCTACGCTACAAAAGCACGTTATACTGAACAATCGAAAGAGGAAGCAATGTCAAAGATCACAAAAAAGCAACAACAGCTGATTGGTAAATTGACAATCGCATTCAACTAATCACTAGTAACGTATACCGCTATTATCAAATAGGGGTTTTCCCGAGGAAATAAGTCATTGGAATATTCTAGAAGGTCATCCTCTCAACCAATCAAAAGCTACGCATTTCAGCTACGCAATTGTGAAACGTTTCAGTGAAATTTTTCATTTTTGCGTATTCGCTGTGCGTAGGGACAAAGCGTAATATACTTTAAGAGAAAAAATCTAAATATAGTATAGTAATGTGTAATAATGAAGTTCATGAGTTATTGACCCAAGAGGATTATGTTACTTGTGTCTTTTGTAATAAACAGATACAGGATCCCGGTAAGCCTGAGCGATATTTTTGTTGCGAATCTATGAAACTGATAAAGGATAACCTTCTTGTGTGTGAAAATTGTGGGCAAGTACATGATTATTTAACAGCAGAAGAATACATTGACTTTTATGAGAACAGATACAGGATAAAAAGAAAGTCTATCTATTACAGAAAATATCATATCATCAATACGCTGAATGATATAGCACAAAAAAATAATATCCAAATTGAGCATTATGATAGAGAGAGTATCCTGAGAATATTCAAACTATTTGACCGTATTGAACTCTCAGATGTGGGCAGAAAACGGCTTATCAGTGTAAATTATATCATCAAACAACTATTTGACATCTGAGGAATAGAATACAAGTCCATTCCTCATACACGAATAAAAAATACGCTAAAATATGACAATGAATGGTGGGACAAAGTTTATGGTCATATTAAGGATGACGTCAATAGAATAATTTTAAGGAGGCATTATTGATCTGTTGAATGGGAGAGGAACTTTTTAGCGTACTGCTTTTCGAATCTTGTTACTAATGGAGCAAAATCGACAATCGTATCATCTAATATATTTAGTTCCTTTAGGAAATCGTTTTTGTCAAATGGCCCCCCTCACAAAGCGGTAAGGAGGTCAAGTAATATTTTCTGCTAAGTGGAATAAGCAAACTTTGACATCTCTATTTTTCGTTTATAGTTCTTTGTATCACAAAACGTTTTAAGAACTAAACCAGCGCCTGATATGCTTCCTAGAATGGCTGGGTTGGCCGTCAAACCACCAGCAACAGCCCCAATCACTATCAATCCAGTGGAAGATATATTTATGGCGAGGTTTAGTTTCTTAAAGTGCTTGAAGGCCTGTCGGTGACACCAATATTTATAATGATAATATTTATACAATTCTTTGATTTCCTGGATTTCTTCTTTTGTTTTACTTTTGTCAATATGATTGAATTGGAATATACTTTCTTTTTGACTCTTTTTATTATTGGTTTACATAACATAAGAACCGTTCAATTTCTCCTGCATTATTATTGTATGAAATTCGTGAGAATCAAAGTGTGGTAAAAGTTTGGAGAATACATAATTCCATAGATTTTTGTATCTTCTGTGGATATTCTAAATGTGTAGTTACTTTGAGATGCTAATTCTGAACTTATTGTTAGTGTTGCACTATAATTTGAGATTGAAGCTTTTACTGTAAAGTCGCCCCCTGTCCCTTTTTTAGTCAGCCAAAACACAACACGTTTACCATTGAAACTGTTTAGTGATGTGATAGAAGTTTCACTAGTTCACTCAGTCAAACCATTAGTTTGCAGTTTTAATTTCTTTGTTGTTTTGTCATAAATTAAGAGTGGTTTTTCATCAACTCCATCTCTCATGAACGTTTTAATGTACATGTTTCTGTTCAGCCACAGCTGCATAACAACACAAAGAGTAAAGCTCTTTTCACCGAATAATCTTAAACTTATTGGCTTATTTTGTATCCTCAATCCTACTTCCTCAATATTAGCAATAAACATATTCGCAAAATGTATGTTAGGAAGTAAACCTGTAAATACGACACCTGATGGTCTTGTTTGTATTTTATAGATACCAGCATCGCTTAAATCATAAAATTCCTCAAATATTTCCCTGTACACATTATTTGTTGTATGAGGGCTCAATTTCGTCTCCAAATCTTTGACCATCTTCACAGTCGCCGCCGAATTATTTTTAGTTTTATCCACAGCTATATTTAATATTCTCTTTCTATTCATATCCAGATCAACATTGTAAACAACTTCAGTGGGCTTAATATCAAATGCCGTATGATAATCGTACGTTTTTTTGGCTCAATCGATGACACTTTTCCGAAAATACCATAAGCAATCATCCAGTTATTTGTCCAATTATTTGGATAAGTATTGAGATCAATGCCTGTCTGGGTTATATTAACGTAAAGATCCAGACCGTAAAATGTACCTGATACAGTTTTTTGAAAGTTTACAATTATTTTGATATAATACATATATGCAGTGCTCCTACTACTATTTGTGTACCGGTGAGAAAACTTTTGTACCGTAAAACCAGCAACTGATACCCCCTTTGATATTGTAGCAACTGTAGCAATTGTAGCAATTGTAGCAACTGATTTATGCCATAATTGGTAATCTGAATTGAGGATTTCAATACAGAGAGTATAATCTTTATCTTTATCAAGTTGATAACAATTAATTCCCATTTTATAAGAGTATCCTCCTTGCTTATCTTTTATAATGGTTGTATATAGAACTTTGTGGTTGTATTGATGGTAGTTACCATCTTGGGGCATTAAATTATCAATTTTAGTAATGTCAAAACTATCTATGTTATTCGGTTCGAGATCAGTCCATGCTAATCTATTGGTCATTGGGTACTTGAATTCATTATTGTAATGGCTGGGTTTAACATGTGATTTTTCTAAATACTGTTTATTAACCTCATCAGTAGCATCAGTCGGGTCTCCAAGATTAATAATCTTGTTTTTGACCATATTAAATTGGTGGTAAACATACGGATAAGTAATTTGTACAAAAAATGCATTTCCAGTGCTTCGGCTTATTGCTTCATATTGTGAAGTAAGAACAGCATTGTTAAATATTATATTACCAGTCATAGTGCCACCGGATAGTTTCAAATAATTATCATCTATGTATTTCTTATTAACCCCATCTTTATCATCAGTTGGTTTGGCAAGATGAGTAATTTTATTATTAGACATATTTAGTGGTCCAGCCATTACTCCACTGGACTTATCCAGGAATTTATTTCCTGACCAAACTTTTGTAGCTGGTTGATTATCACCATCTGGTTGTGCTACATTGTATATCCTATTGCTATTCATATCCAAATTGCCAGTCATTAATCCACCAGATAGTGATAGTTTAGTATCAAGTTGCTGTTTTGTTACTGCGTCAGTGAACGAAGTTCCGTTAGCCATACCTTTCAGTTGTTTACCTAACATATTATAATCCCCCCTTGATGTGAGATTAAAACCGGTTCCTTGAATACCCCTATCACCTTTGGGTCCTTGGTTACCCTGATCACCTTTGGGTCCTTGAATACCCTGATCACCTTTTGGACCTTGGTTACCCTGAGCACCAGCGGGGCCAGGTGGGCCAGGAGGTCCTTGAGGGCCTGTAATACCGCGTTTTCCTTTTGAGTATGATTGATTATAATTAGGTTGCTGATTAAAAACTCCCATTTTATAATATTATATTAGATATTTCCATAAAAGTTTCTTTTGACAGTCTTCAATGGTTTGTCAACATAGAGAAAGGAATAGGGTTGTTTGGTGGCTTTAATATACTGATCCTTTGTTACATTCAACTCTCTAGAAATCATATTTCGCTCATTACTGCTCGGGAAATCATAAACAAAATAATGGCTGCAGTTTAGTCTGATATCTTTTGGAGTTTTATAAAATGATTGCGAAAGGTAAATAACACTGCAGTTCTTATGACGGCCTTGAACGAAATAATCGATAGGCGGCTTTTGGTTCTTATCACAAATGAAGTCGTCAATATTACAATTTTCTGGGCATCACTTTCCAGACTATTGACAGGGTTAACGTCATCATTATTGCAGTGCATTATGTCATATCCAGCCTGGCTACTAATGTCATTCATTGTTTCTATCATGTGTCGATACTTTTCCTGATCCAGGTTTTTACCGTATAAATGGATCTGATCATAATAGACTAATGGCTTCATAAGGATGTGAAAAAGTAAGTTTGTTTTGCCTGACCCTGAATTGCCACAAATTAGCATCCGGAAATTGGATTTGGGCATGCACTTGTACAGCTGTTTGAAGTTTGTATTTTCATCTTCATTGAAATCATAATTTGGAATATCCATATAATATTATATTACATAAATTGAGATAAGTTAAGATAAGTTTTATATAATGTACTAGTATAATGGATATAGAAAGATTCAAGAGACTCAGTATTCCTAAAATTGAAGCAGGAAAAATGACTGAAGTTGTTAGGGATGTTATAAAGAAAGTCCGAACTAATAAGCAGAATGTATACGAAAAGACGTCTGAAGACTTGAAACCTCTAACTGAAAAGTTTGATAAGGAGATAGAGGAGATCAGTAAATTGAGAGAAGATGTTAATAAACAAGTTGTCCCATATGCTGAGCAAGTTCAAAGACTAGCATTACCGGGCCCAAGTGGTGAGGTGGCCACTAAGATGGTAGCTGATATGAATAAAGGATTTACTCAAGAAGAATTGGCATTCATACAAAACCAGGAATTTCCATTACCAGCTGACATCTTTTTCCAAACCTTAAAACAACCAAATTATGCGAAACAAATTCTGGATAAATCTGGTGAAATGAATAAGGAGTTAGGCAGGGAAAAACCCCATTTGAGCACAACAAAAACTAACAGAAAGAAGAATAAGGACCAGATTGCCGAATATGATGAAGGACTTGAGATTATTAGAAAATACCGACAAAGAATTGGCATTCTAGAGGAAGGTACAAAAACTCTAAAGATTGGGAAAGGTATTTATTCACAAAAAAAGGAATGCTTATAAGATTAACCCTAATACTGGTGTTTACGGAAATGTAACCATTGACGTGCCCAGACTTTATGGCCAGCTTAAACTAATTGCTCATAAGGATGGTAAAAAAGTATATGATAAGCAAGTGGACTTTGATACCCTTGATCTGCTCACAAAGCGGTTCAATAGTAAAAAGAAGTATTCACCATTATCAAAAATGGTATTTGATGACCTGAACAGAATAAGTGATATTCCAATTCATCGAACCAGTAATAAATACAAAAAACTCGGTTCAGGGGTTGTGTATTATAATAACCCAGCTGACTTACTGGACAGATTGGAATTATTAGGTGGATCAATACTGGCTGGAAATAATGGCGTCAAAAATGAATTTTCCAAAATTGCTCACACACTGAACAAATTAGGTGTTTTAAATAACACCCAGCTTAATAGTCTGATAAAACAGTATAATCTAATAATATAAATGCAAGAAAGAGCAATCCATATTTCATCTGTTAATAGACAGAAAATCGGACAGAATAAAGCAGAAGATTTCATAACCAAATTTGATCCAGTCTTAAAACTCCAAAGTAATATGACACATGAAATAGCCTTGGATAAGGCTACTATGACTTACAGTTGGCATAATATTTCAGATCAGTATCAAAATAACCAAATAAAATATAATACTCACCTGATGGCGAAAATTCATGGGAAACCGTCAAATTTGTGGATGGGATGTACACTTATTCAGATCTAAATGACTATCTCCATCAGTACATGAAAAAGAAAGGCCATTTTACTACTGATGCAAAAAAGGATGATGTATACTACATTAACCTAACATTTGTATTATCGACATACAAGATTCTCATTAAGATCGACAACAATTACCAACTGGATCTGAGAAACAGTAAATTTGGCGAGTTAATTGGATTTACAGAGAAAATTGTAAAGAAAACAGATTATGGGGATGGTGATCTGCCTAATATCACAAATTCCATTGATATGATCTATAATATATAGATTTAGCCAGGGCTAAAAGCGAAGCTCCCATTAATAAATTTGTATTTCAAATCAAACAATAAACTTGTGATCCACAAATCAGTTAACTTAAGGGCACATTCATGTGACTTTTGAGGGAAAGGATAAGTTATTTTAGAGTGAAACATCTTACATCGAGTTGATAGCCTAAATATATGTACACCCAAAAAATAGCAAACACCTTCTATCACATTCAAGAGCCATAATGGTTCTTGATCACAGTAGATTAGGCCTCGAAAACAAATTCTTGGAAAACAAATCAGGCCGCATTTTTTTGCGTTCGACAGGTTTACTTTACAAATCCTTGCCAACAAATCTGAGGGTGCGTGTGTAAACCAACCTTTTATACTTTTTATACATCACATCTGAGGTGAAACAGTACTTTTTATCATACAGACCTCGGACAGAATACGGAATTTCACAATTTTTCAATGTCCAGGGGCCCGTTTCTCGAAAGCCCCGGTAACGTTTCGGGCCCGAAATCAAATTTTCAAATCGAAATATAAAGAATAAGAGCGCGGGTTCTGGCTAGCAAACTACTCCATTTTGTTTCATTAACTGGTAGTTTTATCATGTTAGATGCAAAACTATTGAAACCTTTACCTTGCATGTAAACAACAACAGCTTTACGGGCCCGTTAATTATCGGGACTTTCGAGAAACGGGCCCCAGGACGATCAATCGTGGGCTTTTAGCGAAACCGTTCAAAAAAATTCCAAAATCACCCATACGGCCAGCCGGTTCTCGTTTTTAGTGCGAGCTGTCAGTGTGGTCGAGTGTTTGAATGAACTTTAATGGAGATACGCTTCAACATAATAACGAATTTATTATCATTACTTTTTGTTATTTAATGGTTCCAGTTATAACGATGTGTAATCTTATAAAGCGTTTGATACGCGCGACATTTCTAAGTACTCCTGCAAGCGATGTTCATGAACGATGAAAACAAACACCACGGACAAGCGATTAAAATTGCGAGAGAGACTACTAACAATCAATAAAAGAAATATAATTCGGTAAAACATTTACAGAGACAACAATTTTCATTCACCAAGACAAGTATTAAAGTGTCTCTAAAAATCCTGAGTCTTTAAGTTTATTTTGTTTTTCTTTCAGCCGGCCTCCCGGTGTTTATTTTTTTTTCAAAGATGAACTCCTCGAAGCAAGAAAATCACTCAAAGTTTTCTTCCTACAGCCAAATTTATAACTAAATATTCTTCGGAACTTTTTTTTTCTATTTGCGGTGAAAAAAAAATCTGAAGGCCTTTTAAAGTTCTGTAAGCTTATGTCAAAACTGATACTAGATCAGATCATTGACTCAAATCTCAACAAACGTGCAAAATCTTGCCGCATAAACTGTGCTCGACTTCATGAAATTAGATATAACAAAAACAAACATCAACAATAATTACTCAGGCTTACCATTCGAGATTCAGTTCCTGAAAGATATCAAGGAAGGCCATAGTTGCTTGAGACTTTTAAACCCTCTTACGCATTGAGCAAGGTGAAAGACGAAAACGATGCTATCGGAAATCGGATTACCCAATTTTGACAAGCGACGCATTTCTCAACCAAAAACCCAATAAACAAACCAGCGATGGATAACAGAAGACTCTTGATAGCAGCTGTATTTCATTTTGTACATCCAGTGGAAAAAGACAGTTAAAAACATCACAAGTTGACACTAAACTCTGTCAGCTTTAGCTGTCAAAGTAAACAACTTTCAAGATGCTGCATAAATTTTCCACATGAACTCACCTGTCAAATTTTGACCAATCAGAGTACAAAAATTGGACGTAGAGCGTGACCAACGCGTGACCATGGTAAGAAAAGGTCTTCCCCGCCTTTCTTTTTAAAAAAGTGGCTGAATTTTTGCGTCCGAGGTCAGTTTGAAATCAAAATTTTGACAGTGCGGGGCCATAGTGACATAAACACAACATATTTCGTATGAATCATCGGAAAAAATAGACTTGAGCCTGCGATCATTTGAAACTGGTAATTTGTCAGCGGGTAACTTCAAAAAAGTACTCGACCTCGATGGGTCGACACTTGAGCCCGCGCTACGGTCAGGCGTCACTGGTCAGCGGATATCCTGTTTTGACAGCTGTCAATTGATCACAACATTGATGTGCAATTAGTTTTCTATTGGGCTCCCAAACTAGCTAGAAAGTGTGAGAGAAAACATTGGTTTCCCTGTGGTGCGGACGGACGGTCGGGCGTACGGTCACGTGATTACCAAATTTTCTCGGATGGGTAGATTACCACATTTCCTTAGCTATGGAGCTCCGCTATCAATACCGATGCCATTACGAACAGCATATTGAACGGTGTTAATACTAATACGTTAGCCGTCATTCCAACTGACAATTTGACAAGAAGCTTTCCATTCACATTTGAACCCAGAAGACTATTGTTTAATGAAGTTTCCCAACTAAATATCAGTCAAATGAGGTTTTACATCACAGATTCACTGGGGCGACCAATTGGACTAAATAAGATTGACTGGTTTATGACATTGATATTGCGATCGAAACCAGCATAATATCTAACCTAATAATATACAATGAGACAATCAGAATTTAAGAAACGTTATGATGTTAAAACGAGAAGATATGTTAAGAAGCACATTTATGGAGAAGGTGTTGTTACCGATGTTTTCAAAACGATTGGCAGAAAGCTATTTGGAAAGACAATGAAGGAAGCTGCTAAAACAGCAACCAAGAAGGCTGTTCAGAAAGCTGCTACTAAGACTGGCGAATATGCCGGCGAAAAAGCAGGCGATAAAATTATTCAGTTATTAAGCAAAAAGAACAAAAAGACAAAAACACCAGCAGCGACAACACCAACAAAAAATCCACAAAAGGAACTCACCGATTACGAGATTAATGAGAGGGTGAATCAATTACTGTCTGGAGGCCAGATGAGAAGATTTATCTATTAGGCCAGATGTGAAGATTTATGTAATCTATTATTATATGAAATCATTTAGAGATCCAAACTATGTTGAACGATATGAAGATGTTATTTTTGACCTAGAAACAGTACTAAATACAACTGTCGCCAAAAATGCTCACCAAAAGAAAGATGGCTACAGGTTTGTTGTTGATAACAGTGGTGAGGTTACACCATTTGACTGGTATAATGCTCGTATCAGTCTTGATTTTAAAGTAGTCTTGCTGGCTAATGGAGGTAACATTGCAGTAACAGATCATAATGGTATTGTAAACGGGTCGTACTCACTGTTGAAGCATTTTGATATTAAGCTCAATGGTAAGAAAGTGTATGATTGCAATGACGCGAATCACGCGGTAAATATTAAGAACTTACTTGAGTACAGTCCATCTTACGCTGATAAGACAGCTAGTAATGCGTTTTTTCTATCTTGATACATCCAGAAACGCGGAAGAGCGGAAATTTGAAGTTAGTGGAACAAATCAGTTAGCTAAAAGGCGAGCACAATACAATAAGGGTTTTGCTCTTCGGAAAGCACTCTTCGGTGTCTCATCTACAATAAACACTGAAATACCACTAAATAGATACTCATTCTTCGAAATGTTAGAGGATGAGCTGTTACCTAATACAAGAGTTGAGATGAATTTCAAGATTGAGTCAGATGGTAATCTAATTTGGCAAGCCGGGGCTAATTGCAGAGTGATTATCACTAGGATGCAATTGTATGTTCCACGGATTACATTTAACAGTGAAGGCCAATCATCCTATATGAGCCAATACCTTAAAAATCATAAGTGGACTTATTTGAGAGAGAATATTGAAAGATCAAATAGTATCCAGCAGAGAGCTGGGCATTTCAGAATCTCTTCTGGTATTTCGAACCCCCGACACGTGTTTGTATTCATAATCAATGACGCGAATATCGATGCCCAGACAGCTAATCCATTCTTGTACAACACATTCTCTGTATCGACTGACCCAAGAACCTTATCCAATTGTGACCTGGAAGTTGGAAATGGTAACGAATACCCCTTAATACATTACACACCAACTATTGATATGACTAGAGTCTTCAGGGATGTACTGAAATATGTCCACAAAAATAATGAATACAGTGAAGGGTCATTACTCAATAAATCTAATTTTAGTACGCTATTCCCCTTCCTATATTTCGACTTAACAAAACAGAAAATGGGCATTAAAGATGGCACTACAAAACTGACATTAAAATATGAGCTATCTGGAACAACGGCAACAGCCTACTCAATTTACTCATTAACATTATATGAGTAAGATGTTGAACTGATTCAAAAGGATGGTAAAATAATACTCAGATCGTAAATTATGTAACGTATATTATATATTAGTAATGACAAAATATTATCCTTATGGTGTGTCACTTAGTAAAGGACAATTGGAAAAGCTTTCGAGAGCTTACAATAATAACTCAGCAATAACTATCAGATTAGCCAGAAATGAGTTATCCGGTACACACGAATTAATGCTTAAAAAAACTCCGATCAGTAAATTGAAAAAGGCAATGAGCCAGGGTACAGGGTCGGATATCAAGATATCAAAAACACAAATCAGAAAGGCTGTTAGACAGGGTGGTAGTTTGTGGGGATCATTAATCAGTTTAGGAAGCAAGTTACTACCTTTGGCAATGCCCCTAGCCAAAAAAGCTGCCGCTCCACTTGTAACAGGAGCTTTATCAGGATTAGCCAGTCTCGGTGTGGATAAAATATTCGGAAAAGGTCAACGAGGAGGTTTTCTTATTCCAATGGACAAAATAGCACAATTGGTTGCTTACAAACATTTACTGACCACGGGGCAGAAAAAAGATATTCTTAAGGCTCTCCAAACTGGCAACGGATTAGTTATCAGACCGACGAAAACACAGAGCGGTGGGTTTTTAGGAACTCTGCTAGCGAGTATAGGAGTCCCACTATTACTAAACGCATTGACGGGAAAAGGGCTGCAGGCTGACAGAACCGGTTCCGCTAATACAACATCTGTTTATGTCCCCGATACAACCAATGGTCATGGAATGTATAATCCGTATCCTTATATGTCACCACCCTTCTTTGGAACATGGGAAAATCCAGTTGGTATGGGAGTAAAAAAAAAAGAAAGGGAAAGGGACTGCTGCTCGGAAAAAAACAGCCCATTCAATTCAATCCCAATTCTAGGAACAATACTGTAAGATTCATAAACAAACCATTATCGAATATTGATTTATTACAATGGGTCAAACAATTAGGAATAAAATATTTCAGAGGTATCTACAGCCGCGATAATTTACCAAATAAAATACACAAATTGGAAACAGGAATAATTAATTTAGATGATTCAATGGGCGGGGGCAGTCATTGGATTTGTTATAGAAACGTGGGTAAACAATATTGCGAGTATTTTGATCCGTTTGGATTGATCATGCCCAAGGAAATCAAAAATTATCTGAGAACAAGCTGTAAGCAAATAGTGTACTCATCAGATGAAATACAAGAAAGAGACAGTGTCTTATGCGGTTATTGGTGCTTATATTATCTTCTAGAGAGACAGAAAGGAAAATCATTATTAGACGTTATACATAACCCCAAATTCAGTTTTACAAATCAAATGATAAATCACCAATTTCTGATAAACTATTTTATGTAACACTATTATATATGACTGAAAAGTTTTGTGTTTATTGCCAAGAAGTTACTCCACATTATGTGAATCAATATGGATGTTTCGAACCCCTGAGTGAAAGTGATTATGAGTCAGATAGCAGCCATGAAACTTATGTTCCAGACGGTAGTGATAGTGATTAGACAATAATTATATAACATAAATATATAATAATGGTGAAATCTTATTGTGTTAAACAGAAGAAGCAAACAGAATGTGTAGAACCTTCAGGTTGCAAAACTGCCAAAAATGGTAGACTTATGTTTTGGTGTACTTGCGCTGAATGCGGAATAAAAAAGTTTAAGCTTGTCAAGAAGGGAAACTAGATCAGCCTGTCCTAGGGGCAGGCGTAATGGACACAGTAGCTGGTACTGCTCTTGATGCGTTTGTACATCATGCTTTACCCTATATGGCAAAAAAGACAGTTGAGATGGGAAGATATTACGGGTCAGAAGCATTACGCAATAAAAAGTTACAGAAAAAAGCTATAGATTATGCTTTGGACAAATTAAATCCAATGATCCAGAATGTCGGTTCTCAAGCTCTTAAGCAATTACCAACCAAAATACGACCAAAGAAAAACTACAAAACAAACAGGAAAGATCTTGATGGAGGTGCTACAGATATCCACAAGCAGATTGGTAAATTACCAAGACCGCAGGCGGATTGACTTTACCAGGACATCGGTATACAGGCCCTTACAACGATCTCGAAAATCAAGTCAGATACAATCCAGAAACTGGTGAAATATTAGAAATTTATGACCCACCAACTGGGCCGACAGATGCGGTCTATTTAAGCAAATACACCGCCATGCAGCATGATGTAGATTACTCAGTTTGTGGTGATAACCGAAAGTGCAAAATTAAAGCTGACTGTAAAATTGTAAAGTCGTTAGATGCCATTTCTTATAATGAACGACAATAGGGTCACTGGTTAGCTAGAAATCTAATAAACACAAAACAGAAACTCGGTCTTGGTTTAAACTAGAAAAGCCGTCGAGTAACAGTTGGCAGCATCAATTAGCGGATGCATTACATAAACCAATAAAACGTAACTTTACTCGGCGGCGTGTTATTACAACCGGTATTGACAAAATTTGGTGCTCAGATCTGGTTGAGATGCAACAGTTCAGCAAATGGAACAAAGGTTATAGATATCTTCTCATGGTACTAGATCTGTTCTCCAAATATGGCTGGATTGTCCCACTGAAGGATAAGAAAGGGGAAACTGTTACAGAAGCATTCAAAACTATCTTCAAAGAGGGCCGTAAACCACAATATCTTTGGACTGATAAGGGGAAAGAGTATTATAACAAAAATATGAGGGAACTGTTGGAAAAGAATAACATAACACTATATTCAACCGAGAATGAGGAAAAATCTAGTGTATGTGAAAGATGGAACCGTACAATTAAAACCAAAATGTGGAAGCAGTTTACTGTCCAGGGTAATACCGTATATTTAGACATACTGCCAAAAATATTGGAGCAGTATAATAACACCAAACACAGTTCCATTAAAATGACACCTGTAGAAGCTAGTAGGAAGAAAAATGAAAATACCGTCTATTATAATCTGTGTGGTGATATGAAACAGTCGTCATCTAAGCCCAAATTCAAAGTTGGTGATAAAGTTAGTATAAGTAAGTACAAGAGAAAGGTGTTTGATAAAGGGTACACACCAACTGGACAGAAGAGATATTCCTGATCGATAAAATTTAATCAACAAACCCGATCACATACAGATTAAAAGATCTCAATCATGAGGAAATACAAGGCAGCTTTTATGAACCAGAATTACTACCAGCAAAACAGGATGTACTTCGCATTGAAAAGGTCATTCGGAGGGATTATAAGAAGAAACAAGCTCTTGTAAAATGGTTGGGTTATAGTGACGACTTTAATAGTTGGATTCCACTGAGCAGCTTACAAGATTTATCTAACTAATAGTATATATGGACGATCATATAAGAAAACTTGATACTAAAATCCAGAGGAAGGAAACCGAGCTTAATGCACTATTCACTAAAATCCAAAAATTGGAAGAAGAGATTGCGACATTATACGACAAGAAATTAATATCCAAAACGCTGGAATCAGCTGAGATAACATTAACCGGCGTTTTAGGTGCCATCTTTGAAACGGAGGAAGAGGAGGAGGAGAATAAGTAAATTGCCAGCGTCCATAAAACGTGGACGGTAGGTACGGTAACAAAACCTGGCGTAACAGATTGTGGCGGCAGGTCCCTGATTTGGTACCCTGAAACGAGGTGTCAGGTCTAATGTGCTAAAATGGCACAATACGAGTTGATGAAATAATACAGTGATAATGGCTATAAATTTATCCTAAGTAACGACTATGATGAAATCTGTATAGAAGTACATGATTATATGAAAGGCGTCAGAGTGCCGTGTAATTATTGCATCAAATATTTCTATAATAAGGACACACTAGAAACCCATTACAGGGTTATCCACAGGATTATCTAATTAATTAGTATATGAATGCTGACCAATTATTAGACAACTATAATGAACTCCAAAAGATAGAATTTACGAAAAAATCTGAATACATATACGCTCAAAGAGCTCAAAAAAGAAATCATCAAAATGAAAGCTGATAAGTTTGCTGTTACAAAAATGAAAAGACGACAGATTATTGAATTAATTGTACAGTATCATTATCTTTTTCCTCATTTATTGACAAAACAAGGTTCCAAAGGTACCAAACGAAAACCCAATAGTACTAAGGGTAATAAACAAAAACCCAATTTACCGCAACTAACACACATGCCTAATTATTCAACAAATTCTATGGCGCCATCTAACACACAATTACCACCATTAACACAGAAACATCTTGAAAATTTATATAAACTAAATGCTAATAATTCTAATTAATTAACCTAACTAACTGACCTAATCAACCGGTTATCTAACTGACTAACTATCTGACTATCTGACTATCTAATTTATTCGCTACTTTCTTTCACCCATTGTAGCATTAATTTGATCACCTCAACCGGTATTTTCCGGCGTTCCTGTAATTTGAGTTTAAAACTAGTTATTATTTTGTTCAATTCTTTACATTTTTCTGATTCGTTTATTAATTTTTTCCGCATTATTATCATATAAATATCCAGTTTTTTGATAAATTCTTGTTTTTTCATTCGTTTCCTATTAAGAAGCAATTCATTTGCATAATTATTTAGCTCTTCAAATTTATACTCTGGATCGGTCTTATCTGGTTCAATCCGGTTTAATTGATCTTGTCTTTCGCTTTCCTCAAAATATTCATCTTTTTTACGCTCTTCTTCCTCCTCTTTATCTAAAATTTCATAAATATCCGATTCCGGTCCCTCAACCAGTTCAACCAGTTTCAACCGCTTCAATCTCCCAATTAATAAATTCGTTTTGGCGATCTTGCTTGAATTTTTCGATTCGGCTAATTAATTTATCATATTCCTCGTCATTGTACTGCTCTCTTGCTTCCTCCTTACATCTTGGCTTAGCAGGCAAACTGCTATGTGGCTCAGTAGACAAACTAGTCGATAAATTTACTATATTTTTTTATTGTTTTGGCGGTATTTTTAAAGTGGTTGTATAGATTTTCCTCATCTATTCCGCCTTTTTGAATTTGTTTACATAACTGAACATTAGATTCTACCAGAATATTACAAAGATTAAGAACTGCGTCAACTGCACTCATACTCATTACGATATAGTAGTGCCCTGTCTTTAAGTACCTTTCGTTTTGCCCAATTAATTAGCAAAAAATAACCGGTCTGAACCGCCCCAAACCGGTTCCCAAAATGCTGACATCAGCAAAATCCCAAAATCTGTACTGGGTGTGAAAAACGGACGGCACAGCCATCGTAGTTGTTATTGATTTCATCCTTAAGTTATAAAACAGCTCCCATTATTTGAGCTGTTGTAATGCTGTAAAATATTTCAGTTTTGCAAAGGTATCTTTCTGCTGATTAAAAGGCATCAACATTCTTTTCAATGATGTTGTGATGTAATGGGAACAGGACAGAGACAGTATTTGAGATACTGACAACCATTTTGCTTTTGAAGGATGATAACATTCTTGTACGACTTGGTGATGTTCTCTCTATAAAGTGCTCTCCAGAGTAATGGGAGAAGCCAGAGATGATTACTCGCTTAAACCTGTACCATCATCATAAAACTCAACAATTGACTTGTCAGTTGCATGGGGTTGAAGATCGTTTTGTAAATCCACAAACAATACCACTCCAAGAATCGAATTCACACAACAAAGTTATATCTGGTATGTTATTCAAGACATACTGGAATTGCAGAATATGAAGAAGATCATCACAGTTATAGATGCAAGTTTTCCATTGTACCTAACCATTCATATTATGGTCATTCTCCAGTTTCTACAGCATCTGGTCAATTTGCCTGACAATTTCAGTTTTGGTCGTGGGTGTCTTGGGGAAAGACCAATGCAGTTTATAATGGAGGTTTTGATTTTCAGTATGTATATGCTCCTCGAATAATTTTGAATCTGTCGTATTCACGGAAAATCTGTTGGCTAGCGTCCAAGCTGATGATTAAAAGAACTGTTATAGTAGCATACATACTTGATTAATCTTGGTAACAATGACTACGTACCTGGAGCACCAGCCTCTTTTGCAGTAATACCATTGGTACCGGTCACTTTGAACAAAGGCATAGACTTCACCTTATATTGAAGCTGTTTACATGGGGATAAGCAGTTACGGTTTAGTATTTATCTGACAGTTGTTCACGGAATCAGCAGTCGAGGACAATGAATGTGAAATATTGTTTATGGAATCTATTCAGCAGTTCAGCACAGTCTATCTAGAAGCTCATGTGTGGTTGTTGAAGAAATAGATGTTCTAATTAAGTCTAACTATGCGATTATCTCTATAGTTTTTTATCATCACATGTTTGACTTCAATAATTTGTTGATTATCTCTAAATTTACCATACCTAGCTAATACAATACTACCGAGGAAAAAAGCTTTTCCTAAAAAATACTGAGCCAATAGAATGCACATACAATCAAGGACTGGGTCTGGATGCTATTAACCCTTTCACTTGCAAAGTGAACAATGTAGTCTCGTAAGATAGTTAATAATTATTTAACTTTTGATTCTGAAGACAAATCCTACATTGTAAGGTGTGATTATTCAAGTGAAAGCTCTTTGTAAGTAGTACTATTTCACCATTTTACAAAATGAAGCTTAGAATTTTATATAAAATAGTCCTTTTTACAATTACAGGTGAAAACAAGGTTGGAGTTGACCTTGTAATGTATTCATACGACCAGGGGGGGTAAGAGACGAGGTCTGGGACCGAGAAACGATGTTCTCACAACTTGCAAAGCGGTCACCCCAAGTGGTGGTCAGCGGAAAATTGCAGTACTTTTCCCACAGTAAATATTTTTAGACGTTTTAGAAGCAAGAAGCGAACCGGCAGAGGAAATCAGAAATGCTTACTAAAAAAATAAAAATTGAAGAAAATAAAATCATGCATCTTTGTTTTTCTTGCATATCGTATTTGTCTTTTGGTACTGAAATTGTGGGGGAAACCATGTTAGATCTTAACCAACAACAAAGCGCTCGATCGATTTATAGGTTACATCGTTTTTGCCAGGTAAGGATAAATTCATGCTGATAAAAATTACTGGAGAAAGTCTCAAATTTATCGGAAGCAAGTATATTCAGAGAGCTTTATAACTATGAGCTTACAGCTCTACAATAATAACTGAATAAACATTCACACTTCATAACTTTTCACTTCGTTTATTACAATCAGTCAACACCTTGAATCCAAAGTTAAAATTCAAAACGATCCTAATAAACAAATCACAACTACTACTGAAAGCTCTGTACCTTGAAGCGACTTTAACTTTCCTAAGGTTTGCAGCAAAACACTGCGTGATAGCTCAACTCTAGCTCTTCGGCTGTTCTTATCAACCATACGGAGCTATATGTTGCATATTCCAAACTCTGCAGAAGGGAAATTGTTTAACAGAAAAAGGAAACCACACACTGAAAAGCGACATAAAATCAATAAATTTGCGAATTACCAAAATATAATAGTGAGAAACAGTCCCGCCTTCGACCGCCATGTTTTCGTTTCTTCTCAAGACCGTTGATCTATGGATTTTGACGTAATGCGCATGATCAGTACACAAATCCGCTGGCAAGACCTTTGCTGATCGCTTTGCAAGTTTTGAAAACATCGTTTGGATTTCATTTAAGAGAATGTATGGGAAGTAGCTCCCCCCCCCCCCCCCGCCTTCATACGACCCTTCCTGCTTGATTATGTAAACGATGTTGTTTTTATGCTAACTAGTATTTTTAAGCATAATTTCAGTAAGAAAAGGAAGCAGGTTTGTATCAAAAAAGGTCAACCTCAGCTTTGCATTCACTCAAGGCTAGGATACTAAGTCCATAACTGTAACAGGGCATATCTGAACCATGTTTTCGTTTCTTCTCAAGACCGTTGATCTATGGATTTTGACGTAATTCGCATGATCAGTACACAAATCCGCTGGCAAGACCTTTGCTGATCGCTTTGCAAGTTGTGAGAACATCGTTTGGATTTCATTTGAGAGAATGTATGGGAAGTAGCTTCCTCCCCCCCCCCCCCCCCCCCCCTTCCTTCATACGACCCTTCCTGCTTGATTATGTAAATTATGTTGTTTTTATGCTAACTAGTATTTTTAAGCACAATTTCCGTAAGAAAAGGAAGCAGGTTTGTATCAAAAAAGGTCAACCTCAGCTTTGCATTCACTCAAGGCTAGGATACTAAGTCCATAACTGTAACAGGGCATATCTGAACTTTGCCTACCTTTGGCAGTGAAATTGTGAAAACAAATGCTATTAGCATTTAATTGAGGAAATGACAAGAGCAATGAAGTTTGATAACTACATGTACAGTAAAAACCAGCATGTAAAAATAGTGGTTTACTTAAAAAACCTACGAGCAGAAATGATCCATTTTACTGACCAATAATACAGGAACCTACACGTTTTAAACCAAGAAAGATCAAGGAGGCTCTTTTATAACTACGATAAACTATAGAGATACACTAATGGATTTTAGAACTGAAGCAAAAACAGTATTTATTTTTCTGCTGCTTAAAGACTATAATATTATATCTTTCATAGAGAAAAATGGACCTAATTTAACCAGAATTTACTAAGTATGCATAAATATTAATTGCCAATAACTATCCAAGGTACAAGAACCTATTTTGCCATACAGTCAACTTCCTTTAAAGTGGACACTATAAGGAGCTTGAGTTAATGTCTTCATTAGTGATAGTCCGTAATAGCAGAGGTTTATTTCAGTCAAACGTCTGTGACTTATTTTTGCTTGGTATTTAGCTGGTGTCCATATTATCAGGGTGTTCCTTATAGCAAGATGTCCACAAGACGAGAGGTCACTGGATTTCAAAAAGTAGGTTCATCAAACATGCAGCTTTTTACTGTAAGTTAAATAAAGTAAGGAGACTTAACAATATTGTTAAAATGAAATAATTCCAAGAACTTACTTTTTGCTGAAAACTGGCTTTTGGAGTAATATCCCTTTCAACACAAGCCCTAATCCCAATCTCAACTTAAGAGCCTTCTTATTTGTTAGGCGTGGCCACATAGTAGACCATTACAGAAACGCGCCTATTGAAAAACGTCGCCCGTGAAAAGTGGGGTACCCATTAGGCTTTGCGAGCAAAAACGAGGTTTCAAAGACTACCGTCGTTTTCGGTCTTTTATGAACTTCATAGCGGTTAACTATTCTCACACTTTCAAGAGACAATGCAGAAACAATAGAAGTAGGTTGCCATTGTTTTAAGTGTTGGAATGTCTGTCATTGCTACAAAGAAGAAAATGTTTAATATGCAAAGAGAAGCAAGTTTTCTTTCTCGTGCACTAACATAAAACTCTCGCGAATTCGGTAGTCTCGTGCGAATTGTTTCGATGGCAAAACAATTAAAGCTTATCAGAAACCAAAGTATTCTTCACTTAAAAACTCATCTTCACTAAAATCACTCGATAAGATTGAATAAAAATGTTTGCAGCGTTTATAAATATTATTATCAGAAGCGGTATTGTAGTTGTTTTCAAAAGACGGATTAGATTGCTGTTTAGGTTTGGCCATTAAATATGCAGTTATAGCGTTCGTAAAGAAAGTATCGCTCTTAATTTTGCCTTATACTGTACTAAAATCAATATCTTAAATGAAGAATGTAATTGAGAGTGCTTTTTCGTCGAATTTGCCCGCAAATTTTAAGGTTTATAATATTATCCAAAACCCGCGACAAAATGTAAACAAACTATTAACGCATCGGTTGCGCTCATATTTCATCGATCGATTCGAACCATGAAGTTTGTAAAGTAAAAATTCATTTCAAGTCAGTGCATTGAATTATTTACGGCAAAATCAACAACAATCATCGAGGATTTTCAATTTTGAAGCGTTTAACAGCAAAAAGTCACATGCTAATTCGGAGTAAATTTAGACAGTTTTTAAACAGACTGAGCTATTGATAGTAGCGTGAAGTTCTATTCTTCATTGAAGTATAGGCAAATGTTGCGGCTGTCTGAGCAGGAACAATAAACAGGAAAGGGATATACCCAGGGGATTTCTTGATTGACACTAAATTAACGTCATTTCTCACTTATTTGCATTTTCACAATCGACGTTTTTTAATTACAGCATAACAGCACTTTTATTTGTTATGCATGGCTACAAAGGCCCTCAAGCTACACAGGCTAATTACAGCATAACGGCACTTTTATTATTTTGTTATGCATGGCCCCTAAGGCCCTCAGCGACACAGGCTGATTACAGCATAACGGCACTTTTATTATTTTGTTATGCATGGCCACAAAGGTCCTCAAGCCACACAGGATGATTAAAGCACAATGCCACTTTTATTTGTTATGCATGGCCACAAAGGCCCTCAGCCACACAGGCTGATCACAGCATAACGGCACTTTTATTTGTTATGCATGGCCACAAAGGCCCTCAGCTACACAGGCTGATTACAGCATAACTGCACTGTTATTGGCCGTGCTTGGATATGTACAATTCATCACATCATAGGCATTAGGGCTATCTTATTGATATGACTGCAAACAAGACACCACCATGGTAAGGCTTTCACCTCTGAACCAATTGTCAACACTTAGAGCACATGTTTCAATGATGATCTTGAGACTGAGCCCACTCTACGAGTCTGAGAAAGGTTTCCTCCCTCTACGCTCGTGCTAACATCCTTCTCTGCCGACTCTGAGTTGCTAAGACATGCAGTCTCTCAATCTCCACTGCTCTAGCTCTTGTAGTTGGAGTGTCCACGGGTCTGAATCTGTCATTGTTTATCACTACATCTTCATGAAAAGCAAAATCAGGATCTCTTCCTTCCCCACCTGCCGATTTGGCTCTTGACAATGCCACAAATAGAGCTCCTGGGTTTTTGGCTTCAAAGCCATGGTCCCCAGGGTGAACTACTACATACCTGAATGCTTCTCCGGCGCCCACAGTCATCCCTTGGCATTTGTGGATTGTTGTTCCCCATGCCAGTCGCAATGGAACCTGCAGACGCTTGCATCGGCATGTGCATTCAGTGGAACGACTTACCGGTACAATTGGCACAACTGTCGGATCTTCATTAACGTATGATGGCCCCCTATATCCTGAAAACCTCACCAGAACTACATTAGGTAGAGGAGCAGGATCATCAGTAGGTCTGCGGCCATCTTTGTACACAATATCTACGACTGTGCCTACTGCCACATTGTACAAACCCCAATCAGCATTTAAGTTAACTACTAGCATGACTTTGCTGTCACGGCAAAGAAACAGTAGAGGTAACAATCCTCCCGCCTTATTACTGTCGGCCTTCACTGCATGTCTTCCATTGTCAACTGCCTTGATCTTTGCTACTGGGTGGTTTGGCTGTCTGTTACACTCAAGCAGCTTTGTTTTATTACGCTGCCATTCAAGACGGTGCGCGGGAAATACGTACAGACCTTGCTCAACCATCCTACCAAGGAGTTCTGGGCCATGCGACATGCGGAGATTGTGCCACCGAAACTGTTGTAGCCAACGGATTTGCTGGGGTGTTGTCGTATAATTTCTCAGTGACATCAGCACGTCTCTCAGCTGTTGTTCAGATTCATTCTGCCGTATAATCTGAGTAAGCTCAAAAGCACTATCAAACATTGTCCAAACCAAGCGACCGTGGTTAGATGGTGCACTACGACAATCTGAGATGTACACATGGGTGTCACACACAGGAGGAAGCTGAACATCATCTCCCATAAACACCGCCACAGGAATCCCTCCCCATAACTCATCTGCATTGGCTCCTTTGTTGATTGCATAACGTGCATGCTGTTCCATCCAGCCCATTGTTGTGCGTCCAAACATTGATCGTTCATCACCAACCAGAACTTTCAGATTTTCACACTTTTTCTGAATTTTCTCTAGTAAGGGACCTGTAGGTACAGTCAACTCATTGCAAGACCTTCCACCAGTTGGTACTCCAAGAAAACTGTGAGCTGTACTGCCGTGAACGAGATAGGCAGCATTCCCCGTTGGAGTTATCACCTGTATTGTATCATTGGCTTCAAAAACTTGCCGCACTAACCTCTGGAGACGCTTGATGGCATACGACTTTCCCGTACCAGCAGTTCCAGAGACAACAAGCCGCAGTGGACGGTAATATTCAGTGTTTTTCAGCAAAGTTGTACAGGGTGTACAAAACTAGACTCACTATGGCTTTCTGATTTTCATTTAGAGATAATGGACACACCCGAGGTAAATCAAGGTCTACACGTTCTGTCTCCTGTTCATCGTCTGCTTTAATACTTTCTTGAAGCCATTTTATTGGGTCTTCTCCTTCAGGAAGAATGATACGGGTACTGCTCCCGTCATAGTCCTCCCCACCATCATCATAATAAAAGTCCCTCTCTACACCCTCATATATTTGGTTCTGCCCTGCGTATACATCCACCCAGTCTGGTTGTTCTTCTGCTTCCACAGTATCATCTTCCTCATCCTCTTCAAATACTGGTTCCTGAGGGTGGTCTGCATAACGCCGTGCCTTAGCAACTTGGGCCTTTACAAATATTGGACAGTCATCACTTGCAAAAAAGTCCTTAAAGCGATCAATCCAAGATTCAGCATCCCCCTTCACTTCTTGGGTGTCAAACCAGCTTGGCCAGTGTAGCAGGAGCATAGTCCTACAGTAGTCCTCATTCAGTGGCCACGTTGCGTGTGTAGAACCACCACTTACAACAGGGACATTACCGTACTTATCCAGTGGGGTGCTGCGAGTTGCAGTTTCACCATCACGTTCAAGTCTCCTTGACCCCGACATGGACAAATAGGTAAATGGACGGCTACATCGCCGAAGTGCTAGGCCACTCAGCTCAAAGGATGCCTCCGGCCCACTGATATCTCGTCTTCCCACGGTCTTTATCAGCATCTTAGCACCCATTGACTTACCTGTCACTTGGTCTGCATCAGCTGCATCAACAGCATTCACCATGTCCTTAAAGAGATCAGCAGTTGCACCAGTGGGTTCGCTATCTTTGCAAGCATATCCACACACAGTCAATTATGGCTATGATATCATCAGTGCTAGGATTGTCTGGAGGGGAATTGGAAAGAATCAAGCTTACATCCCCATTTGATCTCCACGATTGTAACTGATAACGAGAATGCTGAACCACACGTGGATGGTCACGTGGCGTCTCTAGGCGGGGAGCTCCGTTATGATCTTCCACAATTTCTGGATTACTATGCACTTTTTTCCCCGGGCGGAACTCACTTCCAAACTCCATCCGACATACACGTTCTCTAGGCTGTAGTCCTTGCTCCGGATGGCGAGGAGTTCTTAAGCAGTAATCAGAGCAACTGTGGAGTCCAACCCTGTTTACTAAAAGCAAATGATCCCCAGTATTGCTTCTTGTGTTGCAGCTATTTGCATCAGTATCTTCACCAAGGGATCCCTGTCATCTGATATGGGCTCAACTGTTCCCTCAGGTGGTGACCAGAGGTCTTTTCTTGGCTGCCCTTCTTCATCATTGCCAGCTGGATGTAATGCTGTCATGGCAAAGGTTTCATCTGCCCACTGACTAAGTTTAGCTGCATACTCTTCCTCTTCGCAACCATCTTCACGAGCTTCATGCAATAGCTGATCTGGTTGCCTGTCTTCCCTCCAGCTGAGTTGGTGCCAATGAATTTGACCACGGGACTTGGCAAACTCATAGCGGTACCAATAATCAGAGACACCAAATACCGGCTTCAGTACCTTCTCATGGTACGCCTGGGTACGTGGGTCAAAGTAACTCACCACTACATGAGTATTTTCTTGTACTGCCTTGAAGCGGGCATTGCTATCTTCAGCAAGGTTGACTTCTTCGCCTGTGGTCTGTAAGGTGTACTCTTCCAATAGTCTCCTTAGTGGGGGAAAGTAAAACTCAGCACAGCTTCCAGTCATGAAAAATGAAGGCAACCCATGCTTCTCAGTGACCATGAACTCAACCAAGGCACGAAGCTCTCTACATCTCTGGTGCCAGTACTGAGCTGTTCCACGTAGATTTGCACCAAAGTACAACAACTCGTCAGTAAAAGTGTCGCCTCTCGCAAGTCGCTCTTGCAGGTCTGCAACAGTTATTTGTGGGTCACCAAGTTGCTGATCAACAAAGAACCGACTCTGTTCCAGGGCACGCTTCCTCATGATCATATTGTGGACAACAAACTTCCAGACTTTATGCCTCGCAAACCTTCCGTCTTGGTACCACAGCAGGTGCTCTGCCCAGTTATGCAGTGTTGGACACGTCACAGGACGGTTTATGTGGAAATCACCCTTTCCATAGGGAAACAAGCAAGGAAATGCCATCCTAGAAAAGTAGGGAGTGGTAAACTCTGATGCTGGTGTTGTGCCTGTGGTCGGCCAAGGGATCACTGGTTGTTGCACATTTCGTTGTTCTTCTCCAGCTTCACCTTCCAGAGGTTCAGAAACAACTTCATTTATGGCTGGTTCTACTTGTGCTTGCACATTCACTCCAGGCTCTGGAAGAATAATTCCAGAGACTGTTGAGTCATCAGTACTGTCTGTATCCCCAGCATCCAATTGTTGTGGTGCAGGTCCTTGGTCGTCTGTGCGTTCTGTTTCAGAGAACTCAACAGTCCTCAAATTCGGCAACTCACCATCTTCCGGTAAATTCTCTATGCGAGCGCCATCAATAATAACATCACCATAAGCAGGATTGTTGTCCTTCAACCAACGAAGGGCTCGCTCAACACGGTGTCCTCTAACCCTGAAGTCCTTATGGGTATCATCTTTTCCTTGTCTTCTCACGCGTATGATATCCACCTCTGCCGGTAGTCGTGGAAGAATAGTTGCCGGTTCTTGCACAGCCTGTGGGAATGCAACGCAATGCCCCTTTGAAGTGATACCTCCATGCTTCAGTAAGTGTACATGCACGGTGGGTGCTAGCCTGGCTATCAGCATCTGCTCAGCATCTGACATGTCAATCAAAATCTCAGGAACAGCCATTGGATCCATGTTATTCTCACCTGACCACACTTTTGGTACCTTCTTATCTCTCCTTCAGAGAGTACACATGTTTCTTGTGCCTTTGCACTCCAGTCGTCGTTCCTTGCAGACCTCACAAAAACGGAATACGTAAGTCATCTGCTCCACCTCAAATGCACGAATAGCACTGTACGCCTTATCTTCTTGCTGACTTGAACCCGCTGGTGGAGATGGTGGCAGATCTCCAACAACTGCTTGCAACCTTTTGTCTTGTTCTGATATTCGTCTTTGGTTTCGCCGCTTTCTTTTTCTCCTGTCATCCTCTGTTTCCACTACACCAGGCTTTGCAAACTCATAGTCCACACCAACTGCCCTTGCTCTAGCAATGAGACGGTCATCTTCTAACTGGCTATAACTATTTTCTTCTGGAAGAGATTGCTGCATTCCCTGCGAATTGCTTGCTCCCTCAATTGGGCCATTTTCTACTACAGGAGTATGTGACGAAACCCGCCACAAAAGTGAGTCCTCTCCAACGACAACACCGAGCATAGACAAACTCGAGAAAACACGTATCTAAAAAAAATAATACTCTAAACGTTTATTAAAACAATACTCCCAAGACTCCACGATTTTAAGATTAACTAGGCGTTTCTATAATTATAATCGTTTCTAAAGACTAATGCGATAATACTTGTGATATTTATTCTAATTTCTAAAGAGTAATGCGATAATACTTGTGATAATTATTCTAATTTCTAAAGACTAATGCGATAATACTTGTGATAATTATTTACAGCGTTTTTTTTAACTACTTAGCCTACAACATATTTACAAATTATCTTCTCCGAACACGCAGTAATAGTTCCCTTTTTAGTTCACCTTACGTATAAAACAGAGTTCCTTGTTCGTTCCTTTAGACCAGCCCGTCGACGATTCCAAAAACCTTCAAACTCCAGTATCTTGTATCTTTTTCAAACTTGCTCCGGCTTCGGTTTTTCCCCCGGTCTGCCGCTACACTCTGGTTCAATTGGCCTTTCCGCAAACGTTCTTGGAGAAATAGCTCCTTGGAGAGTTGTTACGTAACACAATACTTCTTCTGCTCTCTCTCAACTTTTATAGCACAATAAGCAGCTCTTCCCCGACAAATGACTTCTTTTGCCGTGAAGTTAAGGAATGCCTCTGCTGAAGGGATCTCAACATATCGGTTTGTGCTTCTAGGTCCCTTTCTTGCTGTCTCTCCGAACGCGCCCTCTGCACTGACTTTTTTTTTAGCGTCGCGGCTCCTTCTTAACAACTTCCAAAATCCACGCAAATGTAAGGTGTGTCAAAAGGGACTATAGTAAAAAGTCTGATCTAGTAATTAACAGCTTTCAACCAATAGAACGGCTTACAATGAATAGAACGGCTTACAATGAAAGTTTTAACAATAAAAATTACGTAATAGTCAACACAGCAGAAAAATACTTAAATAAAAGTAATTAGCATACAAGACGTAACTATTATTAATTAGGAATTCTATGACAGAGTGTCCCTTTCCAACTCCTCTCCTAGTGAATGAATTATTTGTATTTACCAACTACACAATTAATATAAGGTATGGGGCTGGTGGATTGTATTTTTTATCTTGCTTGGGGGATAAGTGAATTTTTTTGGTATTCAATTGCAGGAAGTGGTGAAGCATAATAAAAAAATCTGTGACTCTTGGGCTAATACATGCAAGCTACAGCCAGCCCAAATAGGTCAAACTGTAAAACTGAGTTTCTTTGCACCCTTAAGAACTGCTTCTGTAACTGTCTTTTGTGTTCTCAAAACCTGATTTGAAAAGAAAATACACCATATACTTTCCAAACTTAAGATAATACAACAAGGCTTGACAATCATTTTCTCAGTGGTGATATTGACTGAGATTTCATAAATCAGTCATCAAATAATCAGAGTGACCAAACCAATCAATTATTAATCATCAATTATAATAAGGAAAAATAATTATCTCTATATGAATTCAATGTATATTTAACTGTGTGTAAATCAAAGTAATACAAACTTAAAGGTGCGTTTTCCCATAATATGTACAATCAAATGCCAACAAAACGAAAACTCCCACAAATCAGTCAGCAGAATTAAGTATACAGACATGATGTCTTGTCATATTAAGCATAACAGCAATGCTTGAAATACATGAGAAAAGGCCCCGATCATCATTAATGAATTATATAGCTGCTCCTTTGAGTCCCTCAAAAAAATATATCTATTTGTCACACACAGTCACACCCTTGTATACACCTATTTCAATTAAGGTTGCTTCAGAGAACAATGATGCATGATGCATGATGCATGATCCATGTTTCATAGCCCACGGTGCATTATTGTGGCAACTCTAGTAAATTATGTACCCACAACGAGCCTAGAAACCTAGATAGCAAAGGTTGCTGATGCTTCTCTGCTATGTCAGCAGAACGTTACGACAATGTATTTCAAAACACTGAATCCTAGGCCTTTTAATTTAAGACAGTGATTTGAGGTTAGGTTTTTCTCTGTGGTAATATGCAAATGTTGCACATTTTCAATGAGTTTGCTCGGAACGTGCACATAGGAATTTTTTGAGTTAAAAAGAAAAACCAAATTTAAGGCATTCGTTTAATTACAATAAATAACTTAACATTATGCATTCGTCTATTCTTGAGGCAATTTTTTTAAAAACTGAATAAAAAAAGAATATAGTGTTGATTTGCTTTATTGAAATAACCAGCATTCTGGCCCATGTAAAAGTGCAGCTTAATCAGGCAGTAAAACCCTATCCATTTGATGTTGTTAAAAGAAGAGACTTCTAATTTCTTACTGTGAGATTTTAAAAATTTTAAAAATGGAATTCTTCAGCTCGCTCATGCTTAAGATTTTTAGCAGCCATTTGACTTGAAAGTTCTCTTGAACACCTTCTCACAAATGGTCTCCATTATTTCAATGAACGTGAACAAGACTGAACTTCCCGCTACAAAAGGGTTTACCATGGTACACTGTAGGCTATGAAACATGGTTCATTTGAGCAACCTTAATTGAAATAGGTGTATATTTTAAAAATGAAATAAAACACAACCCACAGTGAATAAATAAATAAAAATGATCAAGTACATTTATAAAATAAAATGTGAGGAAAAAAGTGTTAACTACAAAAGAAAAAAGATAAAATTAAGTATGCATGCTTCCCGATGTATGAACCTGATTGGTTCTGATCTATATGTGAGCCTCCACAGGATTTTAATGCTAAAGGTGAAAGTACGCGCACGACACGCTTTCACTTTAAAACAAAAGAATTTATTTTAACACGCTTGCCATCTTGCCTCATTAGCAATTTCTTTTGTTTCAGAGGACACGCTTGAGACAATTAAGCGTGAGCAAGTCGAACAAAAGAGTGTGTTAAAGTTTTCAAACAAAAGCTCCGTGCGAAAAAGCACAACACGCTTTCAGTGTGCGCAAAAGCACGCAAGGCGTGTTATCTATAAACTAAATAAATTTCCTCTACAAAAAGGAACCGTAAATGATTATGAACGGCACCCTTTTTTGGTAACCATCGAGAAAGAAAAAGTTATACCTCAGCGGTCGCTTGAAAAGTAGCTAAAAGTATAAACAGTGAACGGTGTGACCTACTGGATTTATGGGTAGAACTATATTAGCATTGCAAAATCAAAGTTCTTTCCAGAAATGTTTACTGACGAAGCTGTGCAAAGGTTATCTTAACTTTCCTTAATTTAAAACACATTTGCAATTTTCTCCGAAACAGTGATCTTTCGGACTTAAGACACGTTCTTGCCGATCGCAGCAATCGCGATCAAATATAATAGAAATCATCAAGTGCCAGGATCACTAAATTCTATTTATTTTTTAGCGATTGCAAGGATCGTAGTGATCAAATGAAAACCAGCCTGCTTTTCTAGATGTACCAAGAGATATCTTTACATAAATTATGATTGACTGCGCTTCGTTCGTCAGGGGCACCTGACGGCGATTTCCTCCTAAATGCATCCTAGCATCCTAGGACAACTTCAGTCTTTTCGAAATTACAAGGGCTTCAGCATTATTTTCCCGAAAAATTTAGTTTCTAATTGAAAGTTTTAGGAAAGTGAGAATTTTATCGTATTTTCGGTTCCGAAAATTTTAGGATTCCTTAATTTTCTACGAAAAATAGCTTAACTGAGGAATGAAATGGAAAAAATTAAACTTCAGAAAATCGTAAGGAATTTATTAGATAACCTTCGAAAATTGTACATGCATGGAACGGCCATCTTGAAATGTTTAGCCTTCCTCAACCTACAGAAAATTCTAGGCAGTTTTTGTTTCTCCAATTTAATTACCTTCGTTCGTCTCAGCATGGCTTAAGGAGAAAATATTAAACTAATTTATTTAACTTCATTTCTCTGTGCATTACTGCTAATAAATATTCCGGTGGCATAACTATAGTTTTCAGGCAACACAACTTCAGTGCCTCGCATGCGATAGCAGGCCTCTTTGCGATTCCGGTCAACAGCCGACAGCCGGAGGAATTGGTTTACACTGATCTCGCGTTAATTCCAGGCTAGACCACCATTAAGTCGTGATTTTCAAATGGCCACGGTTACTATCAAATTCCAAAACAGTCTCAATTGGTATATTTGATTCACTTCGACCAGTTATCAATGCTGATTAAATCCGCTTAAAACCCAAGCCATTTTTATCATCTTAGCGGTTTTAGTAATCAAGCGTGTTCAGCGTGTCTTACCCAAATTGCACGCTAACCGTGCTATAATTCGCACACTTACCGCGACATATGGCACGCTACAAAAAAACAAAAGGTCTAGCGTGTTAAATTTGCCAAAACAAAAGCAAGTGTGTCCGTCTTTGTTTTTTCAATTTAATATGCGCATATCCGTGATCTACGGCACGCTAAGCGTGTCGTGCAAGCGTGTCGTGCGCGTGCTTTCACCTTTAGCATCAAATTCCTGTGGAGGGTCACATATTTCTATTAACGTTTATTAGACAATCACGGTTTTTCATTATCTGAGAAATTTGCATTATTTTGCTTTCTGCATTTGTCTTTCCTCGTTTTTGCACTGTGTTAATTAAAAACTGCACTGGCGCTCTAAGGCAATGCGGCTCAAACTTTTTTTCCTGTATATTATGAACTTTCAAAATATATACCATCTACCACAATCAACTATATCAGTAGATACCTGCTGAATGTCTTTGCTCTTGTTCACCTACAAGAGAGCATTCCATCCTACATTAGAGGACGTCACTTTCATCTTCTTCCAAGGCTAAGAAGAGAAGATTTTAAAAACCGTTAGTTCAGGAAGGATTTTCCCTCGCCCCATTAACATTACTTATGCATACACCTATTGTTCAAAGAAAACAATCATCGGAACAATACTCTGAGCCAGAAGTTGTGACTTCTGCTTTAACTCTTGCGGGAAATCAAATAAAATGTACACAACCTGAGACTGACAGTATCACTGGGAATTTAATACGCTGTACCCTCCAATGAATGAAATACTTGGCTCTTAATCAAGTTAATAGGTACTGTTAGATTTAAAAGCAATTAATCCACAAGGAAGAGAATACTGACTGCCAAAGGCTTAAAATTATGTCCGGTCAGTGTACTATGTCTGGTCTAGATTTAATTAGCTGGCAACATTAAGTACCTGAAAACTGAAATAACTACTTTTACATGGTCTAGCTCATTGTCTTTTAAAGAAATGTTGCTTTCATAACTTGATAACTGCACTCAAAAATGGGTGATAACATGATTATGATTGTACTAAAATTCACTATTTCCCCATCTTGCAATACAAGGAGTTTTTGAGCATTTATGGGGACATTTTTTTGTCTTGACTTTCCTGTTACTGCAAAGTGCAATGTTTTCAATACTGTATTACCCTGTGACTGAGGACCAGCTGTTAGGCTATATTTTGCCAGTTAGGCCCCCTCACAACCTGTTTAGCCCAAATATATTTATTCGTAAGACATTCATATTCTCCTAAATCTATAAGAAAAACCTCTTTTCACTTGAAAAATATTCAAGAATCTCTTTCGTAGACAACACCCCATTGAAGATTAAGTACTCTTACCTATAATACTTTTTCCTTCAGAAATTAAGAACCTGTGTTACTTTAGAAAAAAATACCCAATAACTACATTTTTTTAAGAACCTGTTCAGGCGTATGGGAAAATGCAGGTTCTTACCGGGGAGTTTTTACTGTATTTTGACCGGTCCGAGCTAAAATTTGTTTGGCAGGTAATTTTTTGGGGTGAGGACAAAACATGGACCAGGGGTCCATGGACCCCCTCTTTGGACCGGGTCCATGGACCCCCTGTCATGAACCAGGTCCATGGACAGTTTTTTTTATTTTTATAAGAAGGTTTTGCACCAGGTCAATGGACACTCAAAAACAGAAATAGTGCCAAAAAAAGATTTGACGAGACGCTGTCGACCAATGCTCACCATTGATCACAAATATTTAGTTGTGCTTACATGACGTACACTCTGCTTGTACATGTGCAGTCGCAAGACTGTTAAATGAAGTTAATTCAAAAGTTATCACCAAGGGAGGAATTACACGCTCCGGTACAAAGACTCGCATCACCCTTAGAAAAACAAGCTGGAGTTAAGAATACATTGCTTTTAGAGCAATCATGACTGAGTCACATCGCAATTCTCCATAGTTGATGTAGCTTCAGTTTAAGCTACAATCCATGCCACTTCTTCTTCTTCTTGATCTGGATCTGTAAATCACTATCTGTGAGAATTTATAATCGTCCTTCTAAAAGTGCTAAGGAGCTGGGCCAAGCGTGACAAAACATTGCAGGAAAAAGTGACATTCATGGACAAAAAGAAAGTGGCTTAGAATTATTTACATCCAGGATGCACTTTGGAGAAATTAAACAACCTAAAACCCTTTTAATCAGCCGCAATAAACAGCTTTAGATTTAAAAGAGGTAGAAAATCAATATGTGTGTCACGACTTCTCAGCATGAAATAAGCAGCAAAAATTCACATTTGCTCAGTCAAAAGGTTTTCCTCCGAAGCATAATCTACCCATCAAAGAAAACAATTCATTGGAACAAGCATCATTTTGGCATGAGGTACCCCCCCCCCCCCACACACACACACACACACACACACACACACCCTTTTTTACACTATGTAAGCACAATTAAACATTACTGATCAATCGAGCATTGTTTGTTGTTGTTGTTGTTTTTTAACCTTATTTTTGCACTATTTCTGTTTTTGTTCATTTCTCATTATTAAAAAAAACTGTCCATGGACCCGGTCCATGACAGGGGGTCCATGGACCCGGTCCATGAAAGTGGTCCATGGACCTGGTCTAAAGTGGGGGTCCATGGACCCCTACTCCATTTTTTGTCCTCACCCAATTTTTTGACCGGTCAAAAAGAAGGCATGACCTTAAAGCGAAAATTCCCCTGTCAACATGACCGGCAAAAACAATTTCGAACACTGGCTTATGACCTCCTTTAATTTACATAAAACATAAGAAGATAGATATCTACAACAGGGAAAAGCCTAAATACTTATAAAAGAAAAGTTATTTCAATTACATGAGGGACATTAGCCAGCCAAACTTTAAATATTCTGTTTACCCTGAACAGAGAAAACAACAGGCATGCAGGAACCCGAACAATCTGCATCAAATGAGCTCTTATAACAAGCATTGGGAAAACAAGGGGAAATCATTTTCAGTCTCAATCTACAGTGTCCGCCGGGCACAAGGATGCAACAGTGATACCCCAACTTTACACTTTTGAGAATACATTACAACGCTTTCACGGGATCCTCTAACACTAAATAATTTTCTCCTGTCACGGAGGCCAGAGTCGCACCAAATTTTAAAAGCTTACATGACAAACAACATTGAAGATAGGAGTTTTCATTCATTCGGCGATTCAAGGCACGGTCGCATCGGACAGAACAAAAAGGCAGATTATGGTTAACCAAATCTAAATTCTTGATGAAATTACATCACTTGCACAATTTTAAGATTACCTTGGGTTTTCCGCACCTTAAAGATTGGATAATGAATAC
Source organism: Porites cylindrica (assembly GCA_964035525.1). NCBI lineage: Eukaryota > Metazoa > Cnidaria > Anthozoa > Scleractinia > Poritidae > Porites > Porites cylindrica. Next base: position 34,169,552 of record OZ037779.1, read on the forward strand.
ATCTATGAGCATTATAATGTAATATCTTTGTTAATTTGAAACTTCAATTTCCTTTCTCTTTATCTTATCGAACTTGAACACTGGTCAAAACAGCTTAACCGCAGCAAACAACAGGAGAAAAATGGTCTCTGACTTCATGTTCCAGGGGCACCCAACGAGAATATAGTTCAAAACCACTTAAATATAGCATTGTTAAACGTGTTTTAGTATTTAAACGGTGGATATGGGCATATTTTTATCCCCTATAAATTTTTCATCTGTTCGGGTTTCCTAGCTGAAAGTCTAGTGATCCGAAAATTATAGGGATCAAAACTTACCTGTTCGAAAATTTCAGCCAGAAAAAAGGCTCCCGAAAATTCTAGGTGACCTTTTTAGGGTAAAAATCCGTTGAAAATGGGCAATTTTACCATTTTTTAGATGTTCGAGAATCCTAGGGGAGGCAGGCAAGCAAGAAACTTTACAAATGTTCCGAAAATTCTAGATCTCAAATCGTCTTCCGAACAGATATTTTCCCGAAAATTGTCGTTGGGTGCCCCTGATGTTCATCTTCTCTGAAACCATGGATAATAGTCTTTCTATTATCCATGCTGAAACTCAACACTGCGTGACAACAAGTGACGTAAGCTCGGATTGGTTAAACAAACAAAACAACAGCCAACCTTTAGAGAAGCCAAAACGCCTTGCATTCAATACATAAAAAGTTTGAAGAAAGTCACTCACCTTCTTCTCCTTCCCGTTCGTCTTCGTTTAAGCTTAAGCTTATACGACGCCTGTTTTCCCTTGCTGTTTCTTGCTCCCTTCTTCGCCGCTCGTCGCTAGTTCGGCGTCTATTTTCTCTTACTCTTTCACGTTCATTATCCAGTTGCTCTTCAGTGAAATTTCGCCTCCTTTCTCTGCTTCTTTCTTGCTCTCTCTCCCGTTGCTCGTCAGTGAAATTGCATCTCAGTTCTCCGTTTCTTTCCCTCTCTCTCTGCCGTTGCTCGTCAGTAAAACTGAGCCTTCTTTCTGTGCTTCTTTCTTGCTCCCTCTCCCGTTGCTCGTCAGTAAAATTGCGCGTCCTTTCCCTGTTTCGTTCTTGCTCCCTCTCCCGTTGCTCGTCCGTAAAACTGCGCCTTCTTTCTGTGCTTCTTTCTTGCTCCCTCTCCCGTAGCTCGTCAGTAAAATTGCGCCTCCTTTCTCTGTTTCCCTCTTGCTCCCTCTCTCGCTGCTCGTCAGAGCAGTTTCGTCTCCTTTCTCTAGCTCTCTGCCGCTCCCTCTCCCGTTGAGCTTGCCTTGCTTGCCGCCTACTTTCTCGTTTTCTCTGCCTTTCTCTATCTCTGTACTCCAAACTAGAGGACATAATCAATAAGATATCAAGAATTGCGGAATTGCGCGGTGCTCAACCGATACGAAAAATTTCTTTTTCTTCTGAGCTGACTTCGCTGAAGTTTCAATTGTTTATGCTTCACGAAACGCGGGCGGCCCTTTGTTTTCGCGCCAAAACCTATGCACTCACAGACTACCCGAAATTTTGCATTGGTTTGCCTGTGGTGCGGACGGTCGGTCGCTCGGTCGGTCGGCTGCTCGGTCGGTCGGGCACGTGATTACCAAATTTTCTGGGATGGCTGGATTTATTTACCCATGGTGCTCCGCGGGCGCGCTGCATGCTCTTCCTCTTCGCAACCATCTTCACGAGAAGTAACAGGGGTCTATTCAGCAACCATTATGATGCAAATGAGGTAGGAGGTCATCGGAAATGGTCGGAAGTCGTCGGAGAAGTTCGGCAGTCGGAAATCGTCGGAGCATAAAGAAAGGACACTTGAGTAGTTATTATACGATAGTAACAAGTGAACTTATATATGTGTATGAAGGGTGGGGCTGACACATGTGGGAGAGAAAAGGGCTCCCTGCGCAGGGCGCAGGCGCAAACCAGAACGCATGCGCAGTACCAAAAATAGAAAAAAGGATGTAAACAAGGGATCATCGAACTTACAACCTTGGGATGTTGGAAAAGAGGGAAGCCCCTACTAACGTTAACACCATGTGCTAGAGCGTTCCGAACTTAAAGAAAGAAGAAAAAATAAATAAGTCTTTCAGACACTGATAAACGATCAACGTCGAAAAAAGGGGCCCGATCGGGACTCGAACCCGAGCTTTCTGTGCCACAAACAGACGTACTAACCACTATACAATCGAGACCACCACAAAGAATGAGAGTAAAAATATCACACTTTATTGAAAAAACGTCTCGGCTGGGAATTGAACCCAGATGTTCTGCGTGAAAGGCAGAGATACTAACCATTATACTACCGAGACCAACTAACAGAATCGGTGTAAAAATGTGAAACTTTATACAGAAATGTTGAGACTACGTTTAAAAGTATCTTGAAGTTCTAATAAAGCGTCTGGAAAATCGTAAATGTTTCTGATCCCCACAATAGCCGTTTTGGGTAGAAAGGTGGGTAAAGCAAACTGTTCTTCAGACATCTGATCACAGGCGTAGAATAGATCTTGATCGTGTCTGTACCAAAACCAAATGTTGCGTTGCACATCGTACACGTACAGGATTTTCTTGAGAAATTTGGCCATTTCCACTGCCCAACCAGTACCTCCAAAGCATAAGTTACTTTCAGGTTGAAAGCTTGTAAAAGCCAGTACCATTTCGGGTCGGCTTGTTTCACCACATGATAATTTCGGTGAATGTATTGTAAGCTGATGGGATTGCTCAAAGGTTTGTTCAATCGAGTAGACACTTGCTTCGTGATCGGAATGGCTTCTCCCAACTGTGAATGAGTTAATGGAGACAGGTATTTGCTCCTTGGGTGACAAGGTGGAATGAATATCTGTACAGGTAAACCAAAGTCTCTGGCAAAGCGTTCTGCTTCTAAATCGACTCCGTTAGCGCCACCACTAATAATCGTAGAAGGTTTCACATCCGACATCTTGCTTCATGGAATGAAAGAATCACATTGTCAAAGGGAAATATAAACAGACCAAACAATGATGCCTTGACGTCAATGTCCAGAGAATGAACAATGCAATGACGTCATTGCCCGGAGATGTTCAATTCCCAAAGGACTTGAGGCTTTTAGGAGCATAGTCATCAAAATAGGCAATGGCTTTTTCACAAACATGTTCAAAAATCTCTTTGTTATGGTTAAACAAAAACGTGTTCAATTCATCAAAGGTGAAATTATGACGCGAGATGGCTTCTAAAATGATGGCTTGCATAAAGTCATGATACCCTTGTACTTTGGAACGTTCGATAGAGTTGAAAAGGGTGTCCATGTTCCTTCCAGAAAAAGGCAGTGTTGAATTGAACTCAAGCAAGTCACTCCTTCATTTTATAATCCACATCAGGTGTTCGATGCAAGAATTTAAAAAAGGAGGTCGTTTCTTTGTTCAGTTGATTAAAAATCTCTTTGTTCAGCGCATAGAGATTGTAATTCAACTCGTCAAAGGTAAACTCTGTATTAGTCAAGGCTTCAATGAGCAAAGCGCGAATAAACTCTTTGTAGTTGGAAAAGTTTCCAGGATCTAGTTTTTTCAACAACGTGTCCATCTTAGTGCACGGTGTCGTAGCCATGTCGTTCTTCCAGGTCTTTGACAGTGGCTTTGAGTCTTGTCAATTCCTCCTGGGCAGATTGAAGTTGCTGCTTTAACGTCTTGATTTTCTGAAATAAACTAGCGCAAAAAATCACGGCTTCTCCCACAAGAGCAAACCACTCGTTGTCAGTCATCACTGATGGTGAGTCATCAACATCACTTGCTTATATCGACAGTTCACGCTTCACTGACTTGTTCACACCCTAATATATTTTCTTTGGGACTCTTCTAACTTCTTTTTGAAAAACAGGGTAAACAATGTCACTCGGTTGAGTCATGGTGGTCAAATGAAATTTTATTACACATCACACTTTTATCGCCAATTTTCGCATACATTCGGGTAATTCATCCTCATAAGAAAAATCCCATCTAGGGTCTGTTATTTCTCTTTCAAAAATGTACTGCACTATTTTACATTTGCCATCGCAATTGTCTGGCACCCAATCTAATCCTAACCCCTTGGCAAAAACATCATCTTTTTCTTGAATGCAATAGTCACATAGAATCCATTCCAACAATTCGTCACAACGCTTTTGCCACAAAACACGCTGAGCATTGACTTCTTGGACCGAGGGTTGAACGTGCAAGGTTTTTCCACAGGAAGAACGCTTTCATTTTGGTGTCTTTAGTGAAAAATTAAAGCTCACCAAAAGTTCTGTTCCATCTTTAATTACCTTTAATTGTGACATTAAATTTCCGAAAGGTTTTCTGTCCCTTTAGTTTACCTTTAATTGACCTTTTGGTTACATTAAAGACTAATAACCTTTAGGTCTCGTTTTAATTGTCTTTAATTTATTTCAAAATTAGCTATTAAAATGTAGCACCTTTAATTTCAAATTAAAGCAAATTTAAATGATCTTAGATCTTTCCTCGTCTTTAATTTGAACTTAAACATTCCTAAAAGTAACGCAGAAAGAACGCTTGTATTTCAGAGTCTTTACGGATACATAATTAAAGCTTAACAAAACACAGGACGAAATGCAAAGTTTAATGTACCTTAAAGGTGTCTTAAAGATACAGTAAAGAACTGTTTCCTTTATCTTTAAGATGCCCTTAAATAACTTAAATGGTTATTTCCTTAATCTTTAAGGAGTTCGTTTAAAGCACTTAATGAACCATTTACAGTACCTTTAATAAACTCTCTTAAAGAGCAAGTAAAGAGTTTTTTAAGAGCCTTTAAGTGATCAATTAAAGGACAGGTTTTATCCTTAAAGAAAGTAAAGGATTAAGTAAATATACAGTAAACTATCCTTTACTAATCTTTAAGATAAAATTGAAGGCAGTTAAAGAAACTTTATTTTTAAGAACTTTAAGAACATTTTCTTTGAGTTTAAGTGATCATTTCAACGACAACTTTTCCCTTAAACACCTTTAAGTAATCAATTAAAGGACAGGTTTTATCCTTAAAGAGTATTAGAGCAAGTAAATATTAAGTAAATATACAGTAAACTATCCTTTACTAATCTTTCAGATGAAATTAAAGGCAGTCAAAGAAACTTTATTTTAAAGCTTTACGAACATTTTCTTTGAGTTTAAGGGATCATTTAAACGACAACTTCTCCCTTAAACATCTTTAAGATAAAATCAAAGGCACGTGATTTAGTTGCAGCTGATGCAGAACTGATGTCAGGGTTCTCAACAGGACTAGAGCGAGAATACCAGAAGTACAATGTTTTATCAACTGAAGATTTGACTAGGCATTTTCTTACTATGTATATAGTTTCGTACTACACGATGGTGTAGCACTCTTGAAAAAAAAAAAAGTCTTTATCTGAAGAGTGCTGCACCATCGTATAGTACGAAACTATATATATGGTAATAAAATGCCTAGTCAAATCTTCATTTGATAAAACATTGTACTTCTGGTATGTAGCAAATTATATAAAACAAACACACCAAAAATGAAGTCATAAATAAGCCTTTTGAACAAGGTTTTATTGCTTGTTCTACACTTACTGTACACGTAATAGTGCTTTTCAAATACAGCTCAAGTCACTTTTTGTATAAACTGCATGTAAAAGTAACTCCAGCAGCGAGTTTAATCTTGAAAATGCAATTAAATATTTCATGTTTTAACAATAATTATTAAAAAAGGAAAGATAACAAAATTTAGACCTTATCTTAAAAAACTGAGGTTAAAAATTCTAATGATGGAAAAAAAATTAACTCAGAATGGTGAGTGAAACTGCTAGAAATAGCCCTATGAATCCCATACTGTGTTAATTCTCTTTCCATGTTTGGTAACAACCTTCTATAAAAATTCTAATGTACTAAACTGGATTTGTCGTAATAAATTAATATTAATTATAATTATTTTTGGTTAAATTAACATGGTAACTGCATCAGACAGTACCCTATTTGCGCACTTCATGTAAAAATTTGTCGTCCAGAATATTTCTAACGATAGCTTCATCTCCATAAATAGCAATATCTCTTAATAATTATAGATACCTTTCATAGTAATTATTTCATATGCCTAAAATGTAACAATAAATTTATTAGAGTAAATCACCATACATAATTATATTAAAATCGTACAACTATAAATGTAAATAATAAAAATTTGTATCTTGTAATATTAAATATTAATTTTCTAAATACATGAACCACATGGTGACCCATTGCAAATCATGTACGAGCTTAACAATTTTAAATGATATACCAGGAATAAAATAGAAGTCTTAATAAGCCATTCATAGAAGTTACATAATCACCAGAACAAGTCAGACTAGTGTGTTTTGTGTAAGCCAAAAAGTGGTTACGGTAACCCTTTTAGCCCTAAGAGTGATCAGCATCAAATATCTCCTTGTAATGTCAATGTTTTGTAAAACAGAGTAGTCATAAGAATTAAGGACATAATCACACAATATAAATTTGCCTCATATTTTATCGACTTCTCTCCACTACTTCTGTGAGAAATGAAAAGCGGCAACTAATGAGAATTTTAATTTTGATCTTAAGGCTTAAAGGGTTACAATTCTGATCAAAATCTTCATTCAAACCTTCTACTCAGCCGTTTTTGGCTCAACACATACCACTCCTCCCTGCGTATGAGGAACTGTTTTACTGTTACAACTTTGTGAAATCACATTCCTGTTATTACAAATAACAATATGCAATATGACTGCAAAGGATCCCAGTGCATTGCATTATTCTGACTTGTATTAATGATAGTTTTCTATCAAGTGAAATGACTCAATTTTGCATTTCAGCACCTACATTTAGTAGGGACTTGGCCGTAACGCCACACCTTATAATTACTGTATGTAAAGAGTATGTTTAATAATTTTTATATGTTGCTTCAGAGGGTGTGATTTAGTTTTTCAATTTTATGCTCTAAACACATGCCCAGTCAGGGCAATCTTCGGGTTTAGGCACAGAAGAACGCACCTCCTCTCTCCTAACACGCTTCACTGCTCTCTGCTGAGAGCGTTTGCTGACTGTTTTGAGGTATCTTTTGTCCAACTTCCTTTTTCTTTTTTTGAGCAGTTCACTTTCCCAAGGTATAGTTTTAATAACATATACCTTCGAGCCTTCTTCCTCCCCTGACTCTTCAGAGGACATGTATGGCTCAGCTAATATTTCTGCTATTCTTCCCTTTGTACCAGCATTCCACTTCTTGACACTTTCTAAAGCTAATGTCCGTCTGGTCATTTTCTAAAGACAAGATAAAGATGAATTTTTGTTCAGAAACGCATTGATAGTTGCAGGAAATAATACAGGGCTGGGATAATTAGGGCCTTCACAGACTATGACTATGTACTACATGTACAAATGTAACCATTAATTGCCAACATGCAAGCATTCAAGACCTACGGATATTATTGGTAAAAAAAAAAAGCAAGTGACTGTAAGGCCAGTAAGAACATAATTTTGTCCTCACAGCATTTGTTTAATTAACTACAGTGGAAGCCTTGCTGGTACCAACATTAAAACTGGTCCTTTAGTAGACCACATGGTTTCTGCATCTAGGGGCGAAGTGTTGGTACCCGTATTTTATAAGTTAAATTTTTTGAAGTTACCTTGCAAGCCTAAAGGCTAGTTTCAAACACATTATAAAAGTTGAAAGCAAAGTGAATGAATTTTTCTAATTTTTTTCCTTTCCGTATTATTGTTGGCAGCACTTCTGTTGAGTGTTTATGCCTGAATAGCCCATCACAGTAGCTCATTATTATGCATAAATGTCCAGCCATTGTGCTCACTACAAAATCTACAATTGTTGTATTAATTTTATGAACCGAAGCCAATATTGTTACAGAGAACAAAATCTACATACAGGTTACAGGTAACTGCCTGCATCAGTTAATTGTCGACACAAGGGAGGACACAACAAATTGTGCACAAGCAAAAGGTTAAACTGATCTACAGTGGGTACATGTTTGCTTCTTTCTTTGTTAACGAAAAATATTCTCACAAGAAATAAATATTGTTGTGGAAGTCTGGTCATGCTGCTTTACCTAATAATGCAGGTATGAATACAAGTGCTGTATGTATAGTACATTCAGATAGTTTACCTCTCTCTTCCTTCCCTGTCTCCGACACTTCTGTTTATGGAGTTCATACATTCCATTGGCCTTCTTTTGCTTTGTTTCAAGCCTGGTTAAAAAGTATCGCCTAAAAGACTCTAAAGATAAAAATTGATATTAGAAAGTGACAAAAATGGTCATATCCAATATTCAAGTCTCAGTTATGCGAAAGAGCTGATTGGCAATGAATCCCATCTACAAGATTTTCTCGTTTAGTTCTTCTTGCTGGTCATGTTCTGTTTTATTTGTCTATTTAATGCCAATTAGAATTAAATTTATACATTAAAAAGTAACTACACTGCAAACTATGAGTGACCTCTCCAAAGAAGCTTAGGCTTTTGGCACTGGATTGTTAATCTGGCCAGCATTATTACATGAACACATAGATTTTAAAACCATCATGGGAAAAGGCTGCAAGGACCCCTGAATATTCATTTTTACATAAACAATGATAAAATTTTGTATGGTTTACTATTCTCATGAAAATTGATTTAAAAAAATTGATATTGATTCCTTAAAACCCTAGGCTTAAAACAAAAAAATTGCCTTGCAACAGTTGATGTATACCCCTAGGAATGCATAATATGACTTTATGTTCTTCTTCCCATCTTATAAATGCTTCCTCTTGCATTGGGTGTCAGTTGGACTCATTGCCTTAGTGCTGAATAGGCCTGTTTTGCAACAAAATTTAGATACTAACTTGGAATAGACAAGTAAAGGATGTTATGGGAAGTGATGAATGGCAAAAAAAGATTTAGTACAGGATGAGGCCTACCATCAATCTGGGAATCTGACCATAAACAGTGCTCTTTTCCTCCAACATAATGGAAAACTTCCTCTCTGACTCGCTTCAAAATTTCAACATTGTGTGGAGAGTTTACGCTAATAGAGAGGACATCAACAAATGAATACCTTCAATTTCATGACGATTCAAATTAAATAATCCTGCTAACAAAGAAATACAAAAATGAAGTCCAAACTTACAAAATAAGACTGTTCTCTAGTATCCAGATCTGATAACTTAACCAGACCAAATCTCAGTGGCAAATGTAGGGACCAAAGTGACTCATCGAGTTCAGGAAAACTGAGTAATTAGGCAGTGTGATTTGTCAACTCATCTGGGATTTAAGCCAATTTAAGGTGTCATATAATTAAGGGTGTCTTTGGTGCAAAGTAGAAATAACTTGCGAATGAAACCACTGCAATGATTCGGTCCGGGTTAGTGGGCAAGATTGTAAATGACTGGTCACTCCCGAAACTAAACATAAAAAATAAAATAATTCTGATGTTCATTACCTCTCATTAAGATGAAAGCCAGCAAAATCATTCTTTTCTGAAAGTGTTGCAAACACTTTACCCAAGGTACGCTGAGAAAGAAAATGAAGATGGAAACCAATTTTATAGAGTTTTACACACAATTTGTTGTTCCAGAAAAAAATCCATACTCTCCTCATGGATGATTTTTGGGTTTCAATGCCCCCACCCCCTTGAACAGTCCAGTCTAGCTTCGTACTTTCCTTTAAAAAATTTGGCCTTTAAGACCCCCTACCCTTTGGTATTTCCAATGACCATATCATCCTTAGAGTCAGGGTATGGATATTTTCTGGAACTACACAATATTGTTTTTGGTCAAGGACTGGAAATTGAGAAAAAAAAACAGAAATTTGGATTTACCACCTAGGTTAGTACGGTGAATTAGAACGTAGCCACCCAAAAGGATTTTTTATAGCTTCCATTTGGGGCACTACCGTTCGCGAGAGTGCAAAAACAATACCCTGTTATTTGAGAATGGGCTGCCTGTGGGAATTCGCTGAAAATTCTGCCCGAATTTCTAGGCTCTTTCGGATTGACTACCAGCAAAAAAGGGTTCACAGAGTACGGAATTCAAGGAACTAACTTTAAGAAGAATTAAGTTTCTCATTAAGGCTTAAATATAGTCAATACTGGTTTGAGCTTGAGTTAGCCGACAAAATATATGTCAGTTACCAGGCGTTGTGACCTCTCGGCGCGCAGTGATGCATCACATACTGACAAAACGAGAAACACTCAAACGGCTGTCCTCATTTTTTTTTTTGGCCAATTTACCACACAAAATCAATTGTCGACTGCGTAGGAACAATAACTTAATAATCCTTAATTTTATGTTATCAACAAAGAACATGCAAATTACCAATAACACTGAAAATGAAGCACAACTAGAGCTTCATGCTTCGCTCATGTGGTCTCACCGCCACAGAATTTTAACTGAAATTAAAGTGTACCAAGCTTATAAGCTTACAAGTTTTTCAAACAGTACTCACCCGACAAGTTGAAGGAACCTGGATTTGCTTTTTTTTACGTTTCTGTAGGGGCTGTGCGGCATGCCCACGATTTCCAGTTTTCTGGTTCTCTTCGATGTCTTTGAGCTTATTCAGAACCTCGCTGAGGACTTTGTTGTGTTCTTCGCCTCTCGCTTTCAGCTCGTCTCGCAGCTTCTGATTTTCTTCTATCACTTCTTTGTTTTTTTGTAAAGTCCGCTCCAGAAGAAGGACGCGTTCGTCAGATATTTCTGCCATATTTAGTCACAGAACCTTTGAACAAGACCTTTGCGGTGATGAGTCGGCCGTTTGAATGAAACCGCGCGCACCAGAAATAACGTTCAAGTTGGCGCTAAAAGATAATGTATTACTCCTCAGGGGGGAGGGTGAGGGTTGAACAGTTCCAGGATTCAATCTTATAAAATATATATATATTTACTTGTTTTAATTTTTTATATATATTATTGATTTACTTCTATGTTTAAAGTATATCCAGGAACAGTAGGCCGTTTTTTTTTTAAAGGCTCAGCCCGAGACAGGAGATCTATTGCTGCCCGAGGGAGGGCTGGTGATATTGATAAGCGCGCGCGCCAGAAATAATGTAATTTCGTATTTTGGCGCTCAAAAGATAATATATTACTCCTCAGGGGGAGGGCGAGGGTTGAACAGTTTCAAGATTCGATCTTTTAAAACATATATATTTACTTGATTCTATTATTTTTCTTATATTATTGATTTACTTCTATATTTAAACATATCTAGGAACAGTAGGCTTATTTTCTTGTAAAGGCTCAGCGCTCAGTCCGAGACGGGAGATCTATTGCTGCCCGAGAGAGGGCTGGTGATATTGTAAAGGCTACATTCGATCGTCACAAATAAAAACTTTTGCGCGCGGAACATTCGCAAAACGATCATGGAGTGCAGTGAAGGGAAAGACTATATTTACTGTCCTCATTGTAATGAAAACGTCTCCAGATCTACCTATCGAAGGCACCAGTTAATGTCCGTTAAAAGAAAACGAGAAGCAAGGAGTAGCTCATCGGACTCTGACTCCTCAGAATCTTCAGAGCTCGATCCACCGAACTCTTCTCTGGGATCTTTCGATATCGAGAGCGGTAAGTGGGCATTATATTACTTTGTATTATAATTCATTGCCTTTTCACAGCGTCGATCAAACATATCGGCCACCTTATTACTCAGTTTGTTGTTTCATGTGATAACTTCCAGCCTTGATTGAAGAAACGAGTTCTCATCTCTGGTTCACTACGTCTATGTACGTGACGTGGTATTATTGTGAACTGCATGACCTCATTAAATTTTTGTGTGCCCAGAATAAAGATATAAGAACTATATATTTTTCAGAGGCTCCTCGAATGAAAAAATATTTCAAATTAGGAATGTGCTTAAAAATAGCAAAAAAAAAAATTATTTCATGTGAATGTTGATAATGATGATGCTGCTGCTGCTGCTGATGATGGTGATTATTATTATATTTATTTAATTATTATTCTCTGATTATAGTGACAGTGGTAAGGCCGGGATGATTTCTTTTTCAACCTTATAAAAAGTAACATTTTCCAATTACTGATGTGTAGCTGTCAAATTAATGCCCCAGGGGTTTGACTCCTAATAATTCCTTGTCCAGCGGTAGAGAATAAGGTTTGGTAATCTGAGTCTTTGGGAATGTAATCACCACAATTGTGGAGAAATTTGAAGATTTTAGGGAGGAATGGTGGTTTTCTTGCTGTCGTGCTGGTGGACAGAATAATTCAAACAGTTTAACACAGGTGTCAAATAAAAATTAAAAAAAACAAGTTCATTTTACCAACAAAACTACCTCTTCAGACTCTTGAAACAATAGCTACTCTAGTAAACTATAATAGGTATAGTTTTCATTATGTGTAATATTATTGACCTCACAATAACCTGCTGACTCAAGTTGAAAAAGGTGGTCCATTTGTTGGCTCATTTAAAAAGTAATTGAATACATTTTGTGACCTGAAAAAGGCCTATGAAAGGAAAATTGAATGGTGTTTTGGCTATGGAGGGAGGAATTTAAACAATGAGACAATCTGAAAAAAAAAAATCAAATTGTTTTTTTCCTTGTGTCACTCAAAGTGGAAATATCTATGGTTTTTGCTACTGTGTAATGTTATCTGTGTACTTTGTAACAGCTTATGAAGGTGATGACTGTGATGAAAATGTGGCACCAGTTTATTCATCATCAAAGCAAGGAGGAATGGCAGAAGACAACTGGGACATTAACAATGGCATGGTAAATCAATAATACAGTGTAGCAAAATCTACTTCATTTAGTCTTGGCATGGTGGTTGGGTTGAGCAATTTAAACATTATTGAATGAAACAAACAATTCAAATGAAAGTAAAAGGTTCAGAAACCCTACTGACTGGAGGCAAACCAGATGGATTTTTCAAGCATGTTAGAACACCACCAAGTCCAGCAAACAATCAGGGCAGAACGTGATCTCAGATGTTTCATGATTGCAAGGTCCAGTGCTTTAACTAACTGATTGGTGCTGCCCCATGCCAAAAGCTCCTTCCCAATATTTTAATATCTTGCTGCAATATTCATTTACATCTTCTGATCTATGTGTAGCTCCTTTATGCACCAGAGCTTAGACATAAACTTGTGAACAATCTCTTTACTTGCACAGGAGGATGATAAAGGCAATACCAGCATTGAAGATATAACTGACAGTGATGTAAACCCAGACAGTGGTGAAAGTGAGCTCAGTAATAACAGTGAGAATGAAAGTAGTGATGATGACAGTGACAGTGATGGAGCAGAGAACTGGGATGGTATTCTAGCAGAGGAATTTAACAGAGATATCCCAAAAGCAACACCTTTACCTGAGCCTCACAGGAAGAAAAGCAGATTGCAGAAGGTTAATTCTTTGGTGTTTTGGCTGGTATACTTTCTTTTAATTTGGCAAGCTTCGTGCAAGATTAGTGACAATGGCTTGGTGTGGCTGCTCCAGTTTCTTTTTAAGTTTCTTAAGATCCTTGGAGTTACAATTTCTAATGAATTTTTAGCTGATCTCATCAGTGTCCTACCTACTTCATTGTATCTGCTTCGCCAATTTATTAACCTAGACAGAGATTATTTCACAAAGTATGTTGTTTGCCCAAAGTGCACAAAGCTCTATAGCTATGATTCTTGCCTGAAAATGGAAGCTGGCAACAGAATTGTAGGCCGGACGTGTTCCAATACTTTCATGACAAGAGGGCGAAGAAAATCCTGCAATGCACAGCTAGTAAGGCGAGTAAAACTGAAAGATGGCAAAGTGCAATTTTATCCTATTTACTACTACTGCTACAGTAGCATAATCGAAGAACTTGAACGGTTACTCCAGCGGAAAGGGATACCAGAGAGTTGTGAAGAGTGGAGGAATCAGCCACAAAGAGAAGGAATACTTTCAGATGTGTACAGTGGCAAAATCTGGAAAGACTTCCAGAAATACAAAGGACATGATTTCTTAAGTCTTCCCAGAAATTATGGATTAATGCTAAATTTTGATTTTTTTCAACCCATCAAACATCGCAAGGATTACTCGGTAGGTGTTCTTTATCTTGTGGTTTTAAACTTGCCAAGACACCTACGTTTTAAGTGGGAGAATGTTATTGTAGTGGGAATTGTCCCCTCTTTAGACAAGGAACCAAAAACATTAAATGAATTTTTAGTTCCAGCTGTGGATGAGCTTAAAGCTTTGTGGAGAGGCGTGCCTCTAAAAACAAGTCTAAGCTCCATCTCTCTTAAGTTCCGTGCAGCTTTGCTGAGTATAGCAGCTGATGTCCCGGCAGCCCGCAAGCTGTGTGGTTTTAAAGGACATAGTGCTCATCGTGGATGTTCCCGCTGCTTAAAAGTGTTCCCTGGTGGGTTTGGTGAGAAAAAGGATTATTCTGGGTCTGACAGAGAAAACTGGCAGCCACGTACATGCATAGACCACAGATCAAACGCTAGAAAAATAGAAAGAAGTACAACAGTATCAAGCAGGAACAAGTTAAGCCAGAAGTATGGCATAAATTACTGGAGCATATTATTAGACCTTGAGTACTTTGACATAATCAGATTTTGCACAGTGGACCCAATGCATAACCTGTTTTTAGGAACATCTAAACATGTTTTTAAGCTATGGGACAAACAAGGAATCATTGGGAAGAAGGAAATGAAGTTACTTGAGAAGCGCATCGAGGAGATGGATGTTCCAAGTGACATTGGACGGTTGCCCAAGAAAATTTCCTCAAACTATGGCTCTTATACTGCAGAACAGTGGAAGAACTGGACTGTAATATATTCTATGTATGCACTCAAAGGGGTAATTGCAGATAAACATCTTCAGTGTTGGCAGACCTTTGTTTTGGCTTGCAGATATTTGTGCAAAAGGACTATCTCTTTTGTAGATTTACAGAAAGCTGACTTGCTCCTCTTAAAATTCTGTAAACAATTTGAAAAATTGTATGGAAAAAAAGCCATCACCCCAAACATGCATCTGCACTGCCATCTGAAAGACATCATAATTGACCATGGCCCAGTATACAGTTTCTGGTGTTTCAGTTTTGAAAGGTACAATGGCATTATGGGAAATATTTTTACTAACAAGAGATCCCTTGAACTCCAGCTTATGAGGAAGCTAATGGTTCAACGTTTCCTTGACAACACAAAGCTTCCATCACATTACCAAGAAGACTTTCTTGGCTTGTTGCACAGTCCTGATGCATCTGAAAGTTCTATCACTCAATCAGATTCATGCACCCTATCTAATATGTCAACAATCATTCCTGTAACTCATGCAAACTGGTCTGACCTTTCTAATATTATTCTGCCATCAAGTTACAAAGTTAGAAGTCTTGAAAGTGATGAACAACTCTCACTATGGACTGTTTACAAGAGTCTCTATACAGAACAGGTAATTGAGAGGAATTCTTTGGCTGAAACCGTCAAAACATATTCATCAGTGACTTTGGGAAACCTGTTTTATGGTTCAAAGAGTGACTGCCGTTCTTTGCGCTCAGCCAGAATCTATGCCTCATGGGCAATGGCAGATCAGGATAAAATAAACCTCGAACGATTTTATCTTCTTGCTGGTCATGTTCTGTTTTATTTGTCTCATTCTATTAAGTTGAATGGGAAGTATGTGAAACATGTTTTTGCCTCTGTTATGTGGTATAGACCTGATGACCATTCTGATCAGTTTGGAAATCCAACCAAGACCTTTAAACTCAATGAGTTCTTGGCTTATGGTCCATTTAGTTTCCTACCAGTGCAGAGGATTTATTGTAGAGCTGCAGCGGCAGAAACACTAGTGGGGGAAGAAAAGAAAATTGTCACTGTACCTCTTGATCGCTACCAGGTATTGGCCTGACTGTAAGATGAGAATACTGGCTTAACATACAATCATTTTCCTCTTTGGTATGAAAATATTAAGCCTGACTATACTGACTTGACCCACAATTTATTATTTGAATGTCCCCCTGGGTAGTGTATACCTGAGCATATTGGCTTGACCTACAATCATTTGAATGTCCTCCTGGGTAGTGTATACCTGAGGGCCACAGTTTTATTTTTCTCCTCTGCTGAGACTGTCACCTTGACGTGGTAGAGGGGCTTGAGTGTCTCTGTGATTTTTGACCTATTCTGAAATTATTATCCTGGAAAGGTCAAAGACAAGAGTCCAGACAAAGAACAGTCTCAATGAACATACTTTGAAACTAACTTTGAAACCTGGGGAGCATATACCTGATGGTTAGAGTAATCTAATAATGTCACTAAATAATTCTAACATTGAAACCTCCTGGGTAGCATATACCTGATGGTTAAAGTAATCTAATAATGTCACAACATAATTCTAATTTTTAAGCTTCCTGGGTAGGATATACCTGATGGTTACAGTAATCTAATAATGTCACAAAATAATTCCAACTTTGAAACCTCCTGGGTAGGATATACCTGATGGTTACAGTAATCTAATAATGTCACAAAATAATTATAACATTGAAACCTCCTGGGTAGCATATACCCGATGGTTACAGTAATCTAATAATGTCACAAAATAATTCCATGGTAACTTTGAAACCTCCTGGGTAGCATATACCTGTGGTTACAGTAATCTAATAATGTCACAAAATAATTCTAACTTTGAAACCTCCTGGGTAGCATATACCTGATGGTTAAAGTAATCTAATAATGTCACAAAATAATTCTAAGTTTGAAACCTCCTGGGTAGCATATACCTGATGGTTAAAGTAATCTAATAATGTCACAAAATAATTCTAATTTTGAAACCTCCTGGGTAGCATATACCTGATGGTTACAGTAATCTAATAATGTCACAAAATAATTCTAATTTTTAAACCTCCTGGGTAGCATATACCTGATGGTTACAGTAATCTAATAATGTCACAAAATAATTCTAACTTTGAAACCTCCTGGGTAGGATATACCTGATGGTTATAGTAATCTAATAATGTCACAAAATAATTATAACATTGCAGCCTCCTGGGTAGCATATACCTGATGGTTACAGTAATCTAATAATGTCACAAAATAATTCCATGGTAACTTTGAAACCTCCTGGGTAGCATATACCTGTGGTTACAGTAATCTAATAATGTCACTATATAATTCTAACTTTGAAACCTCCTGGGTAGCATATACCTGATCGTTACAATAACCTAATAATGTCCAGGAGTGGATTCAGGGGAAGAGCCCGGGAGGGCCACCACCTCCCCTCCCCTTGTTTTCAGACCAAGCGGAGGCCCGGATGGCCGAGAAAATTTTTTTGGAGATCGGCCCCCTCCAGCTATCTTATGTTCTGGACGACAGGGCCCTCCCCTTATCGCAAGGTATGGATCCGTCAGTGATGTTCAATATAATTCTAACTTCTCCTGGATGTCAATGTCCATTGCATTTATGATTATTGTTGTTAAACGTTTGTCAAGTGAGTTTTTTAGTTACTTATGTAGCTGACGTGGTTTGCATTTGAGCATATTTAATGTCGACCGTGAACGACAG
This sequence comes from Porites cylindrica, assembly GCA_964035525.1. Taxonomy (NCBI): domain Eukaryota; kingdom Metazoa; phylum Cnidaria; class Anthozoa; order Scleractinia; family Poritidae; genus Porites; species Porites cylindrica. Next base: position 34,186,992 of record OZ037779.1, read on the forward strand.
TGAATGGTAATACTTTTGGAGATTGTTGCTTTCCTATTGTCTTTCTATCCAATCACATTACAGGTTTTGCCCTCTTGTTACAAACAATCAACTATTTATCACACATTAACTGAATGAATGCCTTTGTTTTGTCATTAGCATTTTTTCTTCCTTTGATCTTTGGAGTCTATCAGCAATGGAGTCTGTCAGTAATAAAAAGCGAAAACGTTCGCTCGAGCAAAAGTTGAACAGCGAGCGAAATGATTATTACAAGAAGCTAAGAAAAGAGCAAAAGAAGAAGAGGAAAAAGCGAAGGAACGGTTCAGAAAAGCAACCAGAAACACCAGCAATCAAAAGAAACACAGAAAGACAGAAAGAAACACAGCTACCAGAGGCAGCAAGGAACGAACCAAAAAAGGTCGAATTAGCAGAGCGATCAAAGACTGTCACAGCAACAAACGAGGCAAGGAAGGACGAACTAGCAGAACGACCAGAGACAGCAAGCAAGGAAGTGAAGAAGAATGAAGCAGTAAACTACTGGCCTCGTCAGTTAATTGTAAGAAAAGATGAGTCTTCGAGGGGGAAATTGATATTATCGGCGGCCTTGAAAGTTAACACAGAAACCAACAAGACGAGGACAGAAACAACTAAGAAGAGACGTCTAGCTCAAGCTCCACGAAGCGAGAAAAAGTTCCTAAGCGATACTGATGTGACGGAGTTGACAAATGTGAAACGTGTCGCTGGGGCAAAGCCACTCGGGAGTGGAACGTTTGGAACTTGTTATCCAGGCACCTTTCGTCAATATCGAGTGGTTATCAAAGAATATAAGGCTAGAACCCACATGAACGGGGAACACGACAGTTTGGAGCGGTTAAGGCGAGCAGCAAGACACGAAGCGCGTGTTATAAAACAACTAGGCGACCACCCAGGGATTCCTTGGCTGTTCGGTGTATGCACCGCAAAAATGCCTGTCAGCATTGTCATGAAGTTTCACAACGATGGCGAAGAAAGTGTGACAATCTACAAAGCGGCAAAAGACAAGAAAGTGGCAGAAGCAAAGAAATGGAACGGCATATTTTTGGAAACTTCGGAAGCTTTGGAACATATTCATAATTGTGGGTATGCCCACAACGATCTAAAGAGTAACAACGTGGTATTAGAAAAGAGGGAGGACCAGCAGCTGCACCCTGTTATAATAGATTTTGGTAACAGTGTGCTGTTAAAGAAGGCAAAATCTCCCGTTGCCAAACCGGTACATCAAAGGAAAGCTTACCAGAACTCTTATATTGCCCCTGAACTATTAGACGGAACAGGAAAGCCGTCTGTTGAGAGCGATATTTACGCGTTAGCTTTTTTGATCAAAGGTGTTTACATTATTCTTGGAAATATTGGAAATATTGATGCTAACGTAAAATGTGCTTTGGCAAATTTACCTAAAAGTAGACCGCCGATCTCAGTTTTAAAAGTGGCCTTTAGCGTTGACAATTAAATCTTCCTTTACTATGTAATTGTAAGCCTTTAAGATTTTTTAAACTACGATGGGTTAGGTAAGTTTATGTGATAAGATTTCGGCGAATCGCTTAATTCATAGTGGTAGTCACTGTTAAGGTGGACGTACGTAACCAATTATGACAAAGGAGAGATTAAGCATCACGTTTACGGTAAACGGCAACCGTCAAATTGTACCACTTGACCAAGTTTTCCCTTTACTTGTTGTCTACTGTTGATTATCTATACACATATATAAATTAGTAGTTTTACGCTAGTTTTATATATGCAAAATATTATTATTTTGGACAGTTTTTATTTGTCATTTCTTCAAGAAATTGTCAGCTTGAATCTGCCCTTGGTGGTAAATGTATTTCTAAGTTTCTCTAATGATTTCTCGTCCCTTGGTCTTGGGTTGCGAGTCAAACTGATATTTCTAACAGGTGAAAACGAATGTCTGTATACTTTTTCACACGATAATCCGAATGACGTTTTCTCTTTTGTCACTGTACGAGAGAATACCTGTTTGGCTGATACTATTTAACTTCAATTCAGGTTCCCTCTTCTCTTATAGTGAATATTATTCTGAGTGTCATACTGTGGAGGTAAATTACGGGGGCGGGGGGAAATTTCTAATTTAGCTGCTTTGTGGTTTACGTACCCAAATGCTCATCGAATGGTAAATTTGTTGTTGTTGTTGTTACTGGTTTTGAGGCGTATGTTTGTAATTTATAAAATAGTTTTTAAATGCCACTTGCACCTTTTGTTCTGCAAATTTCAATTGTAATTACAAAACACAATTTTTAACAGGCGGTATGCCTTACAACTTTAACTGATTATTATTCGAAAACGTACATTTTCCTGTTTCCTGATTTCTATATTTTATGAAAAATGTATACATATACATGTCTTTAAGTGCATATGAAAGAACAAGTTTTGTGGAAGGACTTTGAAGTTCATTTAAGAAGCTTTAAGAGGATTTAGTTTTGTGTCTTAAAGAATGACAAATATTTACATGTATTTAATTGCGATCATTACAGCTTATTAAAGCTTACAGTATATTTAATGAACCTTTACAGCGTCAACTTAAATGAATGTTAGTCTTTAGATAGGTAAATTGTATTTAAGGCAACCTAAATATTCTTAAAGGCATCTTAATGGTACATATCTACTTTAAGGAATTTAACGATCTTTAAGTGTAAACTTAAATGTATTCATTACATTTAAGTGACTTTTAATTTTTTCTTAAAGATAAGTAAATCTGTCATTTCGTCCTGTGAAACATCTTTGTGATTCTTGAAAATTAATAACTTCAAGTGACATTAAGTTGACCTTTTGGGTCAAGACATACCACGTGCACTCGCTCGCTCGCATGAGGAATCCTGACTACTCTATATGGCAAACCAATCAGCGTCTAAAAAGAAAATTCTATCCAGGAGGACCCTCGGCGTTTATGCCAGTCCAAAGGATATTTTCAAGATTCGCCTCAGCTGAAGTGAATGTAGAGGGACAAAAACAAGTTGTGATGGCTCCCATCAACAGCAATGTTCAACTGTAATAACAATTCTTGCGAAGCTCATGAGAAAAATCCAGAACACACCCAGGCCTTTCATTTGACGCTTTACAGTATAGCTGGGTAAAAAGTGGCAAGATGATTTCTAGTTTTACATCCATATAATTATTAGCATCGTTTGAAACTAATGAATAATACTACTAATAAAACGTTTAACTGGTGTTATCATGAATTGCTTTTTTTATTCTCTCTTTGTCACACAATGTCGCTGAAAGTTCATCTCAGTACCAAAGCAGTAACTGTGAATTCCTGAAAGAAAACTGAAGCAATTCTTTTCGCCTGATATCGGTGGACACTCCATCGCCTGCTGCATAACCCTGTGTCAAAGAAAAAATAAAACCTCACATCATAATTGTCAAAACTCTAGAAAGCTATGGCTACTGTCATTGAAAGCACCATTTGTGTGCAATTAGTCATTCAAGTGATACAAAATTTGCTGCTTAATATATGTTGACTGGAAAAGGTGCAGAAACTCAAAGATCTGACAAAAAGCCGTCACTCGCATTCTGCACCATAAGCAATAAAATCTCACATCAGAATTGTTGAATCTCTAGAAAGCTATGGCCACTGTCATTGAAAGCACCATGTTATTCAAGTAACACAAAATCTGCTGCTTAATATGTGTTCACTGGAAAGGGTGCAGAAACTCAAAGATCTGACTAAAAGCCGTCACTCGCATTCTGCACCATAAGCAATAAAATCTCACATCACAGTCATTGAAAGCACCATGTCATTCAAGGAACACAAAATCTGCTGCTTAAGAGGCTGTCCGCGTAAGAACCGATAAGGCAAATTTTGGTCTATCACGGATTGCCCTGATTTTTTCAGTAGAAGATAACTATCCTATCCCATGAAGAAATATCACATTTATTTGGACCAACTCAATTTTTTCTCTATTTTACAGAAAGATTTTCTAGGTCACCTAAAACTAGCCAGTTTGCCGTCGGAAGTGGTGCGATTTTAAGGAAACTTTAGGGCACTTGCAAACCTACCTTACAAGGCCGCATAAGCTGATTATTTTACACACAAATGTTTTAACCCTCATTAATAGTTTCAAGGTTCAACGGTTGCATTCTGTGGAAAGTTGGCTGAGATATGATTTTTTTAAAATGACCTTTAATTTGCTTATCGGGAAAAGGAATTTGCATAACTAAAGCTGAACGGTAATTTCGCAAAAGTGGCACCTGACCCAAACTCAAGTCTATGATAAAACAGAAGTACTAAGACCAGTCTACTTCTTCATGCAATAAAATTTGTGGGCACTCTTCTTTGCGTGCTGTACAAAGTTCCGTTAATGTTCCAAAATTCGCCATTTTGACAGCAAAGTTGGAAATGTAACGGTCTGCATCTGGTCGACTAATTTGCACAGCTTTAACGTTTCTAGTTATCACTAACTGTCATTAGACCCTTTAAATGTTGGACTTTCGAAAACATGTGGAGAAAACTTAGTAATCGCTTTTTCTTGGTTTTTTTCTTGTCGACGATGAACGTGACATCATTCTCCGTATGCAAATTAGCCTTAGATGCGTCGTTTCAACAACTTGACATGAAACATAATCCTTACATTTCACACTTCTAAGGAGAAAAATAACTCTCCTTTCCACAGAAAAACACGAACCATCACTTAGAATCCCCTTAAGGTCTGTTTTTTTTTTGTTTAAAGAGGAAGAAGCAGCTGAATAATATATCATGATATATGTTTGCGTGGCTTTAAATAATTCAATTACTGTGGCCTGTCACGCATTCCTAAAGAGGGGCGGTCGATTAGAAAACAATAGCGTTGAATCAATCAATTTTATTATATTATCATCTTTTTTAAAATGATAGTTATTGATAATAATAAAAAATAGGAGTTAACTTGCAAGGTAAGTCCTCTTGTCAGCACAATAAAATTTGAGGGCACTCTTTTTTTGCTTATCAGATCTTTGTACACGGCACTATGATAAAAGAAAATACCCCACACTTTTTCTATCTTAAAAAGTTTTTAAGGGAAAATCCATGTATAGCTTTGAAAAAGGAAAATTAGCTGTAAATTTCAGTTTCATTCAAAGATCTTTAGAGCGTTTATCGGTAGCAGAATGAAACGGGAAAAATAGTTTCTTTCTTTCAGTGAATACATGCAAAAGGGATTATCTCAGTTTTTAGTTTTTGTTAGGGTATAACATCCGTATTCCCAAGATGGTCTTGTTTTGGTTTCAATCTAATTCAATTATAATGAAACAGGTGCCAGTTTAAAATATAATTATGTCACTGAAATCGCCGAAGAGATCAATTGTGAAAAGTGGCTTATTCGGCTATTTCACACTGATCAAGCTGTTCTTTCCGCGAGATCGTCAAGACAGAGTGTGGTCCCAGTAGGGGTGTGGAGGGAAATGTGTTGGTCGCAGAGTGCATGAATGATATTACGTCGCACTTAGCCAGCTGTCACTTGTCTAAGTGTAGTAAAGTCAATGACTGGATGAACTCATTTTAGCGAGAGTAGAGGTTTGGTAGGTATTCGGAACTGAAATGACAATCTGCTCAAGGCACAGACACTAAATAGCCTGTGTACAGACCCCCCTTCCCCTTAGGAAAAATCGGAGAAGGGGGCCCCTTCTCCGAGGGGTGGGGGGGGGGTGGTGTGTACACAGGCTAACACTGACTAAAATGACCGAGGCACAGACACCTACTTGGCAGGTTTTTGCGAGCGCCAAGGTCTTGTTAGGCTCCATTGTAAGCCGCTGTGCTGGAAAATGAGCCCCCAAGGGATCGGGAGACGGCGGAAATCGAGCCTAAGGTCTTGTCAATACCCCGGTCACACTCTGGATCATACTGGCAAAATAACTACTGTGGCAGGAAATAAGTCAAAGTTTTACTCCATCATGTAAGTATCATTCTTTTTTCTTCTTCATGCAAAAAATTCTAAACGTACAGAGATATTCTAATTTCTCCATTTAACATTTTATCTTGCGATGTTTTCTGATGTTCGTTTCCAGTTTATTTGACCTTGCAAAGATAGTTGATTTATCTCTATTCTTTGACAGCCGTGTATCTTGCTCTAATCAATTCTTCCCTATAAAATACTATACATAAAGGTTAATCCGTGTGTCGTAAAAGATAGTTTTCTGATGATTGTTTGAAAAGCATTATAAATGGGGAAAAAAGAAAGAACTTTCTACACGGAGTCAGGATTCAACCTTGTCCCCAGGGCTTTCCCGCCCCTGGCATTTTCTAAGAGGAATGTCCTTGGGTCGTGTGTGAAAAGTATTTCATTCTTGCAATAAAAACATTTTTTTTTTAACTTAAACAGTGTTTAAAACATGTCTCTGGTTTTGTAAATTGTAGTGAGTACCAGAACGTTTAGTTCAACTTTATACAGCCGATTTGCTCCTCTTGTCGTAAGAAACGTGAAAAAACTTGACGCCAAAGGGTCGAGAAGAGTACGATTGAGCAGTCAGCAACCATGTCCACACCTTTGCCGGAGAGGTTTATTTGACAAGATTTCTCTGTTTTTCTTGTTTTGATAACGTTTTCATTAAGTCTTCAAAAATGTCTCCAGATTGCTGTTTTTTTTTTTTTTGGTATTTATACCCTCTTGAACAATGTGCTCCACCAAAGTGCTCCTCTTATCTCTCTATTCTTAACCTACTTTACCATCCACCCCCTCTCCCTCCGGTTCCACCTCTACTTTTACAAGCATTTATACTTAAAGGGGTGAAATTTCTTCTGTGTATATTAATTTCTGAAAAATTAAGTCCTTCTACTTTTTCCTTAAATTCTTAAACTTAGTTCTTTTTTCTTTAAGAATCGCCAAAGATGCTGCTAAGGCTGCAATAAGTACACTCGCCCTTTCATATACTTCAACTAGTGAAATGCCCACCCTTTCATATACCTGAAGCCTGAAAAAGATACCCCTTTCGGGCGGAGCCTCCCTGTATAGGCCATCATAGGGAGTTCCCCCCACCCCCGTTCCAATTCCGAGCTCACCTATTGCCAGCCCATGTTGGACTCTAGGCCCGTTTGAGTCAACACCTAAACATAGTCCTAAGTGTAATTACAATAAGGCAATGGACGAAATAACCAATGTAACGAACTTGAATATAAATTGAACTTGACCATAGAGATCTGCTGCAAGAAGACGAGGTGGTCGAAAGACAAAAGCCTGTTGCAGGAATCGCCGAAGAATAATTGAGACCACAACACCCTCAATCAGAAGCTTTCAACCTATGTGTATGTCAAAGAAAGATTAACCTAGTCAGTTCAACGTGGTAACAGAGCCGTAGGGCAGCTGCCTCCCCTGGACCTGTTGAGCCAGACAAATCAAGTCTGTGGATGGATTTGTTTTGTTTAGACTCAGTCATTTTGATTATAGTGATTTGCAATTGTTTGCCATTTTCATCTTCGAGGTCTATTTTTCGGAGACATATCTCATGACAAGTGCCGAAAATAGCATTTCGGAGCCTCAAAATTTGAAAATTTTTCTGTGGGAGGACACCCCCAGACCCCCCTACAAGGCTCGTGCCTTCGGCTCTCGCGATAATGCCTCTCGTTACAAAAAACCTAGCTACAGCCCTGGGTAATGCTAAAAAAATAAGTTGTGTCACTTTGAAATACCATTCGAATCCAGGGAAAGAAAAGGAGACCTTATTTACAAACTTTCGTCTTTCATACACTGAGTGCACGTGCTTTTCTCCATCAGCTCAGTAGTAAACATAAACAACAGAGGGATCCTTAATTTAGTGTGATTAACAGCCGGCAAAAACTTTTGGGATTTAACAGGAGACGGACCGTTAACAAAAAACTATGCCTTTTTCTTTTTTCCAAGTGACTACTATACTTTTTAGCTAATTGTCGTGTATTACACCATGGGATGTCAAATTGAACCCTATCTTAGTGGCGCCCGGTGATACTGACTCAGTTAAAACGGTCGTAGATTGAATAAATACAACAGCACGGTATTTCCCACCCAGTAAAGAATCGGAATTAACAGTGATTAAATTGTATGATTATCAATAACTATCACCTCAAAAAAAATATAATAAGATAAAAGAACTGATCGATACACGGTCACTCTGGGGGAATGCGTGACGAGCCACAGTAATTAAATTATTTTAATTCGCGTAAACATACCCTATCTTCTTCTGCTGCTTCTTCCTCGTAAAAGAAACAGACCTAAGGGGATTCTAAGTCATATATCGTTCGTGTTTTTCCGTGGAAAGAAGAGATATTTTTCCCTTAAAAATATGAAATACATTATTAGTATTATATTTTCTCTCAATTTGTTGAAACGACGCATCTAAGGCTAATTTGCACAAGGAGAATAACGTCATGTTCATCGTCGACAAGAAAAAAAAAAAATAAAAGCGATTACCAAGTTTTCTTCACATGTTTTCGAAAGTCCAACATTTAAAGGGTCTAATGACAGTTAGTGATAACTAGAAACGTTAAAGCTGTGCAAATTAGTCGACCAGATGCAGACCATTACAATTCCAGCTTTGCTTTCAAAATGGCGAATTTTGGAACATTAACGGAACTTTGTACAGCACGCAAAGAGGAGTGCCCACAAATTTTATTGCATTAAGAAGTAGACTGGTCTTAGTACTTCTGTTTTATCATAGACTTGAGTTTGGGTCAGGTGCCACTTTTGCGAAATTACCGTTCAGCTTTAGTTATGCAAATTACTTTTCCCGATAAGCAAATTAAAGGTCATTTTAAAAAAATCATATCTCAGCCAACTTTCCACAGAATGCAACCGTTAAACCTTGAAACTATTAACCAGAGTTAAAACTTTTGCACGTAGAATAATCAGCTTATTCAGCTTTGTAAGGCAGGTTTGACAGAGCCCTAAAGTTCCACCAAAATCGCACCACTTCCGACGGCAAACTGGCTAGTTTTAGGTGACCGAGAAAATCTTCTTGTAATATAGAGAAAAAATTGAGTTGGTCCAAATAAATGTGATATTTCATCATGGGATAGGATAGTTATCTTCCACTGGAAAAATCAGGGAAATCTGTGATAGACCGAAATTTGCCTTATCGGTTCTTACGCGGACAGCCTCTTAAAGTCCGTTTACCCACCATATTGAATTTACCGGGAGACACTTGGCAAGCGAGTTTATGGAGTGTCTCCGTGGCTGACGAGGGACATAGTCCCACCGTTCTTTCCTCTAATCAGGATATAGGGTTAATCAAATATCGTTATACATTCACCCAACGTCACCAAGCAGCGGATAATTCATGGTTGGTGGACTTTAAAGCCAAAGACAAAGAGGTGACCTTAAAGGACGTGATGGGAAACGATTTTCCGGTCACCTCAGGTATCCAATTATGGCATAATATTATCACCCACATGGATCAAACCATGATGAAAGATGTGACGACCACCTCAGTCTCTTGGAAAACAGCCAAAAATGAAGCAGCCACTGTATCCTTGAAATCCACTTGGAAACCCACGTTTGAATGGAAACAAGACACGCTGGTTTTAAAAGCAGTCCCTCCTCAAGATGTCTATGCTCGCGATGCGGCCAATAAAGTGCAACCCTTATCAACCGTTGGGTTTCATGTCGACTTTGCTCAAAAGTTTGGCCTCCTTACCAAAGACAAGAACGACAAGTATCAATTAGGACCCAATTTAGACTATGCGTTACCCACCAATACCTATAATGATACCACACTTTCTGCGAGAACCAATCAAAGGTATCAGTGGTTAGGAGAACACTTTGTGGGGATTAAACCACACGATTTAATGGGAGGGAATGGGTTATTCAAAGTCAAGACCGAGGAAGGAAAGCAGTATATGTATCTCACCCGCTTCGTCGATTGGCAATTCCTAAACTTAAATGCCTTGTTTAATACACATGTGGGAACCATCAAACAAACGGTGATGTTGTATTGCGATGTAGTCGAATCGACCATCGTTGGGACCCAAACACTACGAGCCTCAGCGCTCCGGAAGTTAAAAAATTCATACCGTCTGGTTGCTATGAAGTGACGTAATCATCCAGTTGAGTATCCATCACCGTAACACTTTTTGCGGTCAACTACCGCAGCGCTCGTAAAGTACTTTAATTAAAACCGTGTTCAAAACCCTGTAGGAATTCTGTTTATTTTTGAGTCGATTAATGCACTGCTGACTTTCACGAGGTCAACTTTTGCATAAATTATCAAACATTATGTTAAGCGGGAAATCTACCTATGGTTCGCGGGAGAAGCAACTTCTATAGCGGCGCAAGACAAATGTTTCGAGAGTCGAGGATGTCCTCACAAACTATTCACTATGCGACGAAAGGAGAAATCACTGGCATGATAGCTGCATGTAATGGTAATTTTATCAATCCAGGTCGCGCCGTGTTCGCTCGAGAACGCTGTGACAACCTCGTTTGGCGCGCTTCTCAATACTTCCAAAACATGTTGTAATCGGTAAGTAGACTTAAGCACTTAGTATCGCCAAGCCATTCGAATCAGTGTATACCCAATTCTTTGTCTGAAGATTCTCGCAAACACATATACCAAGTAAATCTGGATGGAAGAGGAAATTGTCTCCCTAAAAGCAGCCAGATTATATTTTGAAGGATGGCGGCACAATTCAACGCGTCTTCCAGGTCAGCCCTAATTTATAGTTCGTAAGAGTATAAATTGCGATCTCCCTATTTTCGCTTCATCCTTCTTTGATAAAACTTCAGTACAAACAAAACAACGCAGACATGACATTCTCCTGCATGAGACACAATCGGCTGAAGGAAATATCTGTTTACAAGTCGGGTAAATTATCCATTCTTGCGCACCGCAAAATCAGCTAAAATCAGTCGCTGGAAACCTGGCATATTATTAAGCCTGAGCGCTAAAAACAACACGTTTAAAACTTCGACGCGTAGAAAAAAAAGGCAGTTGTTCTATATCCTTTCTGGTTCATCCAGGTAGAAGTCCTGGCATATTATTATGCCTGAGCGCTTCTAGGATATATAACACGTTTAGCATTTCGACCCGTAGCCGTAAAAAACAATTAGGTAGTTGTTCTATATCCTTTCTGGTTCATCCAGGTAGAAGTCCTGGCATGATATAATTATGTCTGAGCGCTTCTAGGATATATAACACGTTTAGCATTTCGACCCGTAGCCGTAAAAAAAAAATTTAGGCAGTTGTTCTATATCCTTTCTGGTTCATCCAGGTAGAAGTCCTGGCATGATATCATTATGCCTGAGCGCTTCTAGGATATACAACACGTTTAGCATTTCGACCCGTAGCCGTAAAAAAAAAATTAGGCAGTTGTTCTATATCCTTTCTGCTTCATCCAGGTAGAAGTCCTGGCATGATATCATTATGCCTGAGCGCTTCTAGGATATATAACACGTTTAGTATTTCGACCCGTAGCCGTAAAAAAAAAATTAGGCAGTTGTTCTATATCCTCTCTGGTTCATCCAGGTAGAAGTCCTCGCATATCATTATGCCTGAGCGCTTCTAGGATATATAACACGTTCAGCATTTCAACCCGTAGCCGTAAAAAAGCAATTAGGTAGTTATTCTATATCCTTTCTGGTTCATCCAGGTAGAAGTCCTGGCATGATATCATTATGCCTGAGCGCTTATAGGATATATAACACGTTTAGTATTTCGACCCGTAGCCGTAAAAAAAAAATTAGGCAGTTGTTCTATATCCTCTCTGGATCATCCAGCTAGACGTCCTGGCATATTATTATGCCTGAGCGCTTCTAGGATATATAACACGTTTAGCATTTCAACCCGTAGCCGTAAAAAAGCAATTAGGTAGTTATTCTATATCCTTTCTGGTTCATCCAGGTAGAAGTCCTGGCATGATATCATTATGCCTGAGCGCTTCTAGGATATACAACACGTTTAAATGAAACCAAGTTGGAAGTGAAAGTACGTATGAATACGACAGGCACAGGAGGTCTTGATGATGATGAAACAGCTGCCTCAGATGGCAATGACACAAAATATGTGTATTGTGTCAACAATTTTGGGCATACCCTCTTTAATCAAATGAATGTGAGCTTCAAGGGCGTATTGATGACGGCGCAAAGCAACGCCTATCACCACAAAGCCTACGTAGAAACAATGTTGAATTACAGTCGCGAAGAAGGAAAAACCACCCTTAGCTGGCTGCTCAAGGATGGGTCAATGAACTGAATGTGCGTGCTTCATTAACCCCTACCAATGCTGGTACTAATGATAAGCCCAATCCCAATGACTGGGATGGAAAAACAGGGCTCAAGGCCTTGACCCGCCGTTTGCTAGGCAAAACGTATCATACCTTTATGATCAAACCTCATGTGGCTGTCTTCAGAACAGGCAAATGTCTTGTGCCAGGAGTTCAAATTGATCTAGAACTCTATTTGAACGACAGTGACCTGTTTCTCTTTGGAACGCCAGACACGACCACCTCCGTAGGCAAAAAGATTCGCACCCTAGAAGACAATGACATCTTTGTCACTCTCTGGATGAAAAAAGTCACTCTCAATGCCCCCGTGTATACCAGACTGCAGAAAGAACGTAGCCTTAGTAAAACCAAGAAAGTACAATATCCTGTGGTTCGCAGTGAAATCAGAACCTATTCGTTTGATGGCAATAGCACCCGTTGGGAACAAGACAATGTTTTCGTGAACAAAATTCCTTGGAAGGTCATTATAGGGTTAATGAATTCCACCAATTACCATGGAAGTCTGCAACACTACCCCTTTGCCTATCAAAAGTTTGGGGTGACCCTAGTCCGACAGACGATTGACGGCGAAGAGTACCCGTACAGATCCCTGGAACTCACAGACAATACCAAAGCAGAAGATTTGGTAGGGTATGACCGATTCCTTACTGCCTCTGGGGCCTACAAACATCATAAAATACCTATGATGCGGCCATTGGATTGGGGACAAGGCAAAAATTGTACCCTGTTCATGTTCAACAATGTTCCAGGCGATGCAGATGACCCTGAGTACAGAAATCCCAGACTCACAGGCAATGTCCGCTATGAAATTGACTTCCGGGCAGCGGTGGGTCACAACATTACCGTGGTGATCTGGAGCGAGTATGAAAATATCTATGAAATAGACCAGTGGGGCGGAATTCTTTATTCTGTCAACAGCTAAGATGGAGTTCGTAGCTCTGAGTGATACGGTCCTGAACCACTTAGCCAGACAAGATCCTAACTTGAACAAAGTGTTTCGAGGGGTGTTTCCAGCGGACAAGTTACCGCCCGTTCCCAAAACGAGAGTCTTGAGTGATGCTTACATTGTCAACACAGACCCCGAAGGTCAACCTGGGGAACATTGGTTAGCTATTTGGACGCGAAACCTAGTGTGTGAAGTCTTTGATAGTTATGGTTTGCCCCTATCCACTTACAAGAACCCACAGTTACAAGCTTGGTTCAAGGAATGGAAAGAAGTCATTACCAGTAATCATACCCTGCACGCCATGGACAGTCAAGCCTGTGGACATTATGCGCTCTTGTTTTTAAAATCCAAAGCCAGGAATGAATCCTTTCAAGATTTTTTAGCGCAATGGAACTCGCAAAATTTAGTATTAAATGATCGTCGTGCGGGTGAAAAGATTCAACGTCTAATTAAGACACAACTGTCTAGAAAAGAATTAAGCTGTAAACAATCCAATGTAAGCCGTTGCGCCTTTTGCTTTTTTTATGATTTACAATAAATATGTGTACCCAACTCTGTGTCTTTCATTCTTGACCATGTTAACCCGTGGGGATGAGCAAAACGCCATAGAGGGATTGGCTTTTACGCAAGCCCATATCTATTTGTTGTATCAATGGTACTGTCATTGTCATTGGCCCTTGGGTACTTTACAAGACTGGGTGGAGATTATGACCCTTGCCAGATCTCATCAATGGTCTGCATTAAACAACTTTCTGTTGGACAAACCAGTCCTTAAAAAGGTGGTGTTTACTACCCTAGCCTTAGTCTCTCCCAGACTGCATCGTGTGTACTTTCAGCATGATTACACGTCAGGATTCCCGTCAAGTCTATGAGGCCTTTGCCAAAGCCAAGGTACTGTATATGAGTCAACATCCCTGGGAGAATTTTGACCAAGACCAATGGGATGGGTCTCATTGGAAGCAGGCGTTTCAGTTGGCTCAACAACAAGCTTGGGAGGCCATGAAACACTATATTGAATGGGTGGTCGAAACCTATTTAAGAGAACACATGCAACTGATTGTTCAATTAGCTTAATTCTCCGCGACGCCAAAGTCAAAAAGGGGGCGCCCGATTTAAAAGAAAACCCCGTCTAATCGATAAAATTGCCGAAGGCGTAGCCATGGGTTTATCGGGACACTCTCCCAGTTTTGCTAAAATGGGAGCTTTTTTAGCCAAGCAAGCTTTCAAGGGTATAAAAGACAACGTCCGTCATTATCAGAGAGGCAAAGGACTTGGCACCGTCTTATCCACAGCCGCCAAAATTGGGTATAAATTGGGCAAGGACAAAGGCTATAAACGTATGGGTGCAGTGGGAGCGACTGGTCATTAAACTCACTTTCGTAAACCGTGGGAAACATGATTCGTCAACCTGCTAGTGTAATTATTGCAGGCCCGTCTGGGTCTGGCAAGAGTGAATTGGTCGAAAACCTCTTGAAAGAGAAAAAACTGTTTTATCCCCCTCCCCAAAAGATGGTTTACTGCTACGATCGATGGCAACCACGTTTTGATCGCATGAAAAAACACTCCAACGTTCACTTTTACAAAGGTCTTCCTCCTGAAGGAGCGTTAGTGAAATGGTTTAAACCTGAACATCATGGGATTCTCGTTCTCGATGATCTGATGGAGGAATCGGGCAATGATAAACGCGTGTTAGATTTATTTACCAAAGATTCTCATCATCGTGGTATTACCGCCTTGTATCTAACCCAAGATCTCTTTCCTCCCGGCAAATTTGCCAAAACCATCAACCGCAACGCACATTATGCTATTTGCTTCAAAAGTCCTCGTGACAAGACGGGCATCCGTAACTTGTTGCTGCAAGTGTATCCAGAGAAATGGCGACGAGTGCTTCAATGATTTTTGAGATTGACGGCTCGCCCCTTTGATTATTTTATGTCGGATTTACATCCAGCTTCCGACGATCGTTTTCGCGTATGGAGTCATTTAACCCAACGTGAGGGGAAACCTCAGGTCCATACGTTTGACGAAGATATAAAAGGCGATTCATTCACGAGTGATTCATTAACCATGGCCAAAGGACGACAACGACGGAGAGGGTTGGCAAAAAAGCGCAAACCTGGGGTGGGAAGACAACGTGGAGGGATAGCTCCCTCCTTAGCAAAAGGCGATCCCTGCCTTAGTGGCTGGAGGGAAGGTGGCAGCCATGGGAGGACTCGGCGCTGCGGCCAATTATGGGACCATGAAAGCTTTACATGCCTTATCCAAACAGAAGTATAAAAGGAAACGCAGACCCCAAAGGAGGACTAAAGCACGATGACGGGGCGTATGACACGACAAGGAGCCTTTTTAAAAGGTGTCTTAAAGGAAGCCAACCAAAACAAACGTCAACAACAACTTCGCTATGCCAATGCAGATCAAATTAATGCTGTGAGTGAATTAGTCATGAATACCTTGCGTGGGGCGATTCGTCCTGGCAGAAAAACTGTGTCCAAATTAAAACCCTACAGCAAACAGCTTCGCCTGATTGCAAGTCCCCGTCAGAGTATAAAAAGAAGACGTCACGTCATGATTCATCAATTAGGCGCAGGTGTTTGGAGTGAGTTAAAACGTTGCTATCATTGTGCTAAGACCCGCTACCGCTATTAAGATGAAACAAGTCCTGTTCCAACGACTGCTATGTGTGCTAGAAGGGTTGATGACGTTGGTCACCCTGTTGAAAAACCTTCACCAACGCATGAAAGAAAAATATCCCAAGAGGTGGGGGTCCAAAAACGTATAAGTATGCCCCTGGGACTTTGATGTTCATTCATTGCTGACCATCGACGGTATTAGTAGCACGCCCGTGGAAAACTCTGTTCAATTTTTACGGCTAAGGGATAAATACAAGTCAGACCTCTTAGATGATAGTCGTCTGACTAAAGCAGCGGGTTTAGCGGCCCAAAAAAGAACTGTTGCTAGAAAGTCCTGCCCCCGATACCTGGAAAGAATCCCTTTTGAAATCTGTGAACCGACAGTTACGACAATGGACCACGAAAATTCGTCAGCCTGGGGGTGTACGCGCTATAGGGCGTGATGATGACGACACGTATGATGACGATACCAATAATTTAGCGGTGGGTCCCCTGCAACAATTTATGAGTAATATTGCTTAAGATTCAGAAGGGTATAAAAAGGAAAGCCACGACCCCTAACGTACCACAAACAGCCGTGACACCGGCTATTAAACAGTCGCCCAAGACTCCGTAAAGCAGAAAAAACCCAAGTTTTCCTTTAAAACTGGATCGAAAGGAAAGCGTTTGTTACCGAAGACACCTAAAAGGAAAAAGTCTGCTTCGTCTATCTTCAAGACTCCTGAAAAGTCTTTGGAAGAATTAGCCACAGAATTACCCTTTTCAGACCAGTTAGGCGAATCGCCTTGGAAAACGCCGGGTGAATTAGTCTCAGAGCCATAAGAAGACGTTCACGCAAATCCCAGAGTGAGGAACGAAAAAAAGAAGGTTTAAAACAAACTGTGCTGAAAAAGGCGCCGAAAAAGCTTTGAAACAGTTAGCACCAGCCCCTGGCTGGAAACCCTTGGGTACTCCGACTAGATGCAAACTCCATGGCAAAGACTGGTAAGAGAAAACGTTCAAGACCCCGTAGAAGGAGAAAGCGTGGGGAAAATTTGATTTTCAAAAAGCCATTGAGAAAACAGGCATGGAGTGTCATATTCCTGGTGGCTATAATTATGCTGGCCCTGGCACAAAACTAGCCAAACGTTTGAAACGCGGTGACAAGCCAGAAAAGAGGTTAGACCGAATTGCCATGGATCATGACATTGCCTATAGCAAAGCCAAGCATTTGCAAGATAAATGGAAAGCGGATGACGTCATGATCAAAGCCATTGATTGTTTACCCGGGAAAAAGACCATGACCGAGAAAGTCGTCAAGAAAATCATGCAAGCCAAGAAAAAACTCACATTGTAATCTGCGTGTGTTTTTTTAATTCAATAAACAAAGAGTGTGCACACAATGTCTCTGTCTCGTGTTAATCTTGTCTAAACTGTAACATGAGCACACATTGACTTTCCGATTGAAACTTGACTAGACTGCCATCCAGTTCTTTGAGGGTGATTTCAATGTCTTCCCATCTTGGGTGTCCACCCTCTATTTATACCCTGACCCAACAACAATAACATCACACAGAGATTGTATCTCGAACTTAGTTTATTTCTACATTAAACCTCCCTATCGAGTTCATGTTACAACACTTCGACAATGGCGCCCAAAAAAACAAAAGCCAAACACACTTAGCCTATGTACAATGCTTCAAAAAGAAAACCTCTATTTATAGCTCTGATAGCATGTCAACCTCGCTTTGAATGCGAGCGTATCCATACGGATAGGACTTTCGAGTTGATCTATCGACCACTCGTTTATCGAACACTAACCCACACTTTTTCTCCCTTTCAATCAATCGAATTCTTTTGTTGGTTTGGTCACGGTCAAAGAAATTCTTATCAACCAACGTGATATTTCTCCTTTCCTCTTGAGGGTCATCCAACTCTTTTAAAATGTTATCACGTAAAGCATAAAAATTCAAAAGCAACTTATTTCTGTAGTTCAGAGAAAACCCTCTGACTTTACTTTCAACTTTCCCTCCCCTGGTTTCATACCCATAATTTTTCGCTCCTCCACTCGCAAATTCTATGATGGGATCTCCGTCAGTTTCGTCAGTAAAATCTCCCAAAAAAACACCTAGGGGAATTTCTACCTGCCCAGGACGCCATTTGTAAATAACAGAATCCGTGTCATAATAAAGGACACGTTCCTGAAGAGTTTCTAATGCTGAGTAAAGTTTTAGCCGCGCATGCGCGGTGGTGTAAATTGCTATAAATATATTGGTTTTCACATTTTGTTCTACTTCTTCTTCTGCCCTTGTGGTGACGACCTCTAAAGCATCCTCCGAGCAGATTCGGATGTTACTGATATGGAAGAAGGGGTCATTCAGCAGAGCATAGAGGGCATGGGCACTTCTGATGACATGAGTCTGTGGCTTGTTGCTTCTTTCTCCGAATTTGCCCCAGAAGCTAGAAAAATGGAGAGACAAAGAGAAAAACAACAACAACAAAAAACAAATCAATGGGGGTTCTTAACTTGCAGACTTTGTCTGCATTTTACGTGGTTAACATGCAGACTTTGTCTGCAACTTATCCATACATTTCCTTCTAATTTTGTGTCCAACGGTTGTCTACTGTTTTCTTCCAAAGGGTGTTTCTTAAATGCTGCCTTTGTCTGCACTTTAATTTAATTAATTGCAGTGTTTTTAAACATTTATTATCTGTTCAGCATCATCTTAGCGACTTGTTTTCGCCCGGGATTTTTCGCCACATGCTCCAACTGAATCCCCTCCTTGTCTTTGTAGGCATAAATGTATGCATCTTTCTCTTCTCGGGTGGTACACTCGTCAGGCAATCCCGCCGATTCTTGCTTGATCTTAAGCCAAGTGTTTACATAATCCGCGAAGAGCCCTACCTTTCTATCCTCTTCGCGGAAATGGAACACTTCATGAATCTTGAGGATGCGATACCCTAACTCGACTGCTTTCTGTAATTCGATTGTAGCCCAGGTTCCTCTTAGGGTTCTTTCTTGATCCGTGTGACAACAGATGTTGGTTCGCTCTAACCGCGGTTTTTCTTGTTCCTCTTTCACACAAGCAGCACAGAGAGGGAAGGTCAACTTGCCACCAGCTCTGTAGGGGAGGACAGGGTGGAACAGAAACTCGGGGGCCAAGATGTCCACTTTGGCGACGCCAAAATAGTGGTGAATATCTTGATCCCTAGGATTCGTATAGATGAGGGGGAACCTGACGGGGTACTCACTATACTTGTTGACCCATGGGTAAAGTGACGTCACATCTGCATATTTAATGAGATCGGGGTCTTCGACTTTGCAATGCAATGCGACTGCACCTGTTCTTCCTCCATAGAAGGCGTCACGTGGATTGAGGGGAGGGACCATTTCCAACTCTTGGAGAAAAGCTTGTAACTCTGGGTCGGTTTTCTTTTCTTTCTTGAAGACACATTTCCACTTTTCCACGACCGTATATACCCTGCTTGGCGTAGCAGGGCAGCTTTTTTCAGGGTTGCATCGTATACTTCATTGACGGTGCGGTCTTGGTGGGAGTTTCTTTTCACATCTCTGTGGTGTTTGAAACAATGGGGACAACCGTGGTACCAGCATCCACAAAACTCAAATACAGTGTTGGTTTCTTCATCAAAACCGTCTACATAATAGCTTTCTGCTGCTGTGAGGACTTGTACCTTCCCTCCGTTACGCACGTGACGGACACGCCCCATACCTCCTCTCTGGTGGTCCTGGAAGTATAGCCATTCCAGAGCGAGGGTACTTTGGTTGCTATGGTCCCCATGCCATCCTCCTAGAGGCTCGAGGGCGATGAGGTTTTCTTCCAGTTTTTCCTTGCGCCAGAAGTAGTTGCACGCTGAGGCGATGGTCACGGATTGAATAAGGGGGTTAAAGCCAGCGATATCTTTAAATTCTCTCACGAATTTAAGGCAACCTTCTTTGAGAAGTTTCACGTCACTTTCACAGTAGGCTAATAACTCCTCTTGAAAATTGAAGGTGGCGTTACTCTCTACTTTCTGCTGGTACCACGTCATAAACTCTTTTCTTTTCTTATCATTCATCCCATCTGGGTAGTACTCTGCCATTGGGGGGTAACTTCCTGAATAATTAAAATTTTCTTGACGATTGAAGGCATGCGGGAAGAACCCCTTGTGAAGCTCTGTTAGATTAAATGTAGCTGGAAATCTTTCCAAGGGCATGGCAAAGAAATTAAGGCTATCTTTAAAAATGAGGTCACCGCTTTCAAAATATAACATTTTTGCCCCCTGGGTTAAGGGATTCTCCACCGCACGACCTTGATCATAGAGTGCTTCTAGAACAAAGTTACCATCAAAACCTCGGAGGTTATGAAAAAAGGTGATGACTTTTCTGGGTCGTTCATCGTCTTCGACTTCTGTTAGTGCCTCACAGGCTTCTAAGAATTCTTCAATGGTTCTTGCATGATGAATTTCCTCATCCTCTTCACTGCACCAGCAGATAAGGTTCGGTTGAAAGACGCGATCCTCGGAGATTGCACATTCTATATCTGCAAAGTTCAAGACAGGAGGGGGTGGGGGCCCTCTCTCGTCATCGTCGTCATCATCATCATTAAAATTCATTGGGTCATCAAAGAAGTCATCCTGTTGCTGTGGAGGGGCTTCTTCCTTAATGGGCTGAATGCAACAACGGTGCGCGACATGTGTAAATTCCCCACAGTTTCTGCACGTTACATGGTAGCATTTGTGTGGTTTTTTGGGATTGACTTGATATTCAGCGCAGCAGAGTGGGCATTTCTTCCATCTGTCACAAATACTTTCGTCTCCTCTTTTCTTTCCTTTGGTTTTGTGCGCTTGAAAACAATCTTGCCCATAAAACATACAATTGCAGTCAGGGCAATGAACGGTGGGCTTAACCCAGGTGGCAAAGTTCGGACAGGTTTTATTTTGACGGCCACAGGCTAAGCAATTCTGGCTTTGGCAGTTGTGATGTTGGGCGTCCTGTGTATTATAGCCTCGGTCACAATGGCGGCAATAATAGGATCTGTTCATGAGGACAGGAATACTTGTTCATCCATCATAGTGCCCATTATACTTGACGAGACCAATCACATGGGGTGCTTCATTATAGGTGGGGTCTTTAAAGACCACTAAACATTTTGAGGGTTCAACCACGATGAGCTGGTACCCCCGTGGTCCGAGGAAATCTTGGAATTTTTGCAATTCCTCGAACCCGCAGGGGCCTTCGGGAACACCTGCTTCTTGATGCAGGAGACGCGCCCACCGTTCTTGAACGGGTTTTCCTTGTCTCAGATTATGGTAATGGGACCCCTCATCCGCTCTTTCTTTCATGGTGACAATACCTCTTGCCAGACAGAGGTCGTCTTTGTTTTTGATTTGTATCACACATTTTTTCTTTTTCGCCATTTTCTCCCATGCCATTTTTCCTGGATTTGCCTTTTTTCCTCCATTTTTTCCTCCACGTCCAAACGTTTTCACGAACGTCAGTTCCACAAAGAAAACCCATCCCTCTCGGGGTCCACAACTTGGGCTGAATTTAATTTGCGGGCTAACTGCTCTAAATAGCTGCGTGCATACTCTTGATTGTGCAGCCACTCATTCAAAGGAACATGGCGTGCGGACTGTGCCCAGCTGTTTGTAAAGGAATTCGAATGAATGGCCAAAAGTAGTGAATACTGAGCTGGTTTTATGTTTTCTGCTTGGACGAATTGTTCTAACCCCTGACGTATGGCTTCCGTGAGGGCTTCTCCCAGGGGTTCATGTTCGTCTGCGGGTCTCAGCTGTTGGAAGGTGAGCCTGTATTTCTTTTGTTGCACCACCCCACGAAACGAACGATTTCTTCCCGCCGCTGTAAATATGGTACGGAAGATGGGATTCCCTCCCCTTTGGTCGAATCTACGGGCTGCGGCTAACAGGACAT
Source organism: Porites cylindrica (assembly GCA_964035525.1). Taxonomy (NCBI): domain Eukaryota; kingdom Metazoa; phylum Cnidaria; class Anthozoa; order Scleractinia; family Poritidae; genus Porites; species Porites cylindrica. The sequence goes on from OZ037779.1 coordinate 34,208,675, forward strand.
CATTGTCTTCTTCCAAAAGACCTAGAAAACAAAATTTAACGCAAAGTTGATGTCGCCACCCCTTCAAGACAGTTCGGCCCAACTTATGTTTCCTACTCGTTTTACAACAGCCCATGGGGCGAGGTGGTTATCCTTAAATCTCGTCTATTTTAGCTCACCACCCTTCAAGACAGTTCGCCCGCGTTGCATATTCCCACTAGTCTTTATATCAGCCAATGGGGCGAGGTGGTTATCCCTTCAGTCTCGTCTATTTTAGCTCGCCACCCTTCAAGACGGTTCGCTACCGTTGAACTTTCCCCATAGTCTTTAACACTTACTATGGGGCGACGTGGTTATCTCTTAAAAGCTTATTGAGGGTGTCCAACGACGTGCTACGCGTCTTCTCCTATCTAGTTCAACTTACAATGAACGCCTTCAGCAGCTCAATCTTCTCCCATTGGTGTACCAAAGAGAAGTTAAAGACATAACAACATTTATAAACTGAAGTGTGGTTACTATACCTATTCAGTTGAAAGATATTTTGAATTTTTCACAGATAAAAGATTAAGGTCATATTCTAGTAATAAGTTAAAGATCAACAACGTCAGTACCGTATTATTCAAAGGCACTTTTTCAATAGATTACCATATTTATGGAACAACCTGCCTGATAAACTCTGGACCTCTAATTTAAGCCTATCATTATTTAAAAAACAAAGAAGAGCTTCGACCCTGACTACCCGCATGCCACTTGGATGAAGTAATCGATGTAACAATTATTTTCTGATTAGATTAATCTAGGATATGACATATTATCAATTATAGTTTTTTTTACATTTAAGATACAATTTTAATGTTTTCTTTTTTCTTTTTCTTTATTTAAGTGTCTGTTGTAGTTTTTGGGTGGACTAGCTCGAATGGTTCTTATGTTCCCTTCTAGTCCTACCCCACTGCAATAGTTTTTTCCTAGTACGTAGTTAATTGTTCTCTTATGTAATTAAGGTAAGTTTTCTTTTTGCAGTGAAAGTGGAATAAATTAAATTACATTAACTCAAAGCAATGAGGCATCACAGTTTTCAAATAACTCTTGTTACAACCAATTACTTACCGTCAATCTCGCTGTCAAACGCTTGATGATTCATTCTTGTCGATTTCATCACCTATCACCCGCAACTGCTTTTCGCTGAATGAACAGCTATCGCTCACTGGGCGCAATTTATGTCCACAAGAGCTTCGATCTTTGAGCAGAATTTGCATACAACTCACCCGAGCGTATACCATTGACGTCAAACGATGTTCATTTCGCTGAGCTAGGAAAGTTCTATGACGTTTTTTACCTTGCCTAGTCATTTCGCGGACGTGCTACCCTGCACGTCTTCTATTTTCTCACGTTTTTTCTACATAATCTCTTACTTTAAGTCACGTTTCGTTTCCTTCAATCTTGCACTTAACTTCTCTTCCTTTTGTTTTAAAGTAATTACTCTGCCATCTTGTTTAACTAAATTAAAACGCAATCTTCGTTTCTATTCAGGTCATTAATCCGCTATGTTGCTATTGTTTTTCCTAGATTTGAAGTCGTGCTAGTGTGCACGTTTTCCTAGGGCACAGAAGGTCACGGCGTTTGCCCTTGGATTTTTTATTCGTGATAAACTGCACGTTTTTCAATATTCATTATAGCTGTTTTTCCCGCTTCAAGCTAGTTTCCCGCTTTTTCCCTACAACATTTATTTCATGTTGTTTTTGCTTTCTCCCTAGTCAATAACTTTTCACTGTTTTTTTTTTTTTTTTTGCAATGTGCTTTCTTTATTCACGACCTTACATTACAAATAGGACGTATAAGTCATCGACTGTGACTTGCCTAAAATTCTTCAAATACACGCGGATACATGACAAAACATTTTAGTTGCATCTGAGCTTTTTGGAACGGTGTTGCGTTCATATATTTCCAATAACCAGAATCTGTGATGTCGTCCATACATAGTTTTAAACTCACGATGCTTACACAATGTGTACACAATTCATCGTCTGCTGTGTTTTTCCAAAGCGTAAATTGGCACAATGGTCTGTGTTTTAATTCTTCTAGGGTCGTTCTGGAAATATATAAAAGCAACAGCGTTTTACAAGTTTAATGCACTTCGGGAAACCTCCTGTTTAACCGTTCAAGTAATTCTTCGGGATACTCGTCAGGGTTTTGAAATAACACATCTCTATCAGGAATAGCACTGTACACTCTAATAAATTGCCTATTGGCTTCAATAGGGTCAAAATCATTATCATAGCTTTGAAATTTAATCCACTCATCAATCAGAAGGTTAAACACCCCTAATCTGCAATCGCAGTGACATTTCACGTCGGTATACGCCCAAAGACTGAAAGGGCAACAGGGGGCACATTTGATTTGACAAAGGGATTTTTTAGAAAAGATAAAGGAGAAAGTCACTTTCATTAACTGAGTTCTTCCACTGGAAAACCTACGGGTCTAGAATACAATTTTATTATACAATCACTTTCTTTCTGCCAGTTAATGTGTTGTCCTTTCCATGCCATTCTTAACCCGTCTAGTGTTAAATTCAGTTTAAAAATGCGTTCACATTGTCCGCAATCGGAAAAGGTCAGCCAACTACTAAAGGGGCAATACATTGTTTTTTTCCAATGTCTTAGTTCCTGGACAACGTGTCTACAATAAAAATAAAACGAAACACTACATTGACAACCATAAAACAATTAAACTTGCAGACCAATTTAAATCTTTACACATTTCTATCCTTTCACAGGATGTCCTAAATAAGATTGAGAAACCACTTTGTGAATGAATGTGACCAAGAAACATCAAGCACAAGTTTCAAAAGGTCGAGAACATGTCTAAAACAAAGCAATCAACTTCTTACATTTAGTTTACAAATTTACATATAACTGAATATACAGGAAAAAAGTTTTCAGGTTTTTTCCACGATGCAAAGGTTTCCATGCAGGTGTTCACGAAGCCACAAAAAATATAGACTGGCCATCGTTCTTTGTCCGTGTCTCTGTAGGCTCCTATTAATTTTAGCTTAATTCTATAGTGGATAATTGACAAGAAATATTTTCATAAATAGTGGTAGGTCCAAATCTCTTAACAATCTAAGATTCATAAGGGTTTTTCTACGAACAAACAAAACAAAATTTCAGTACTTAACCCACTTTACACTTTACACATTTGCACCCTTCAACAGAATTTATAACGCTTTATAAATTCGCAGCCTCCAACGACGCGGCTTCAATCAAGGCACAGCGAATGAGATAATCGCGTACAAAAATCCAGTTAATTTGCGTCAACGTCTTTCTATAATTGCAAACCAAACATTACTGTAAGCGACCAGTGCACTTTTTTTCAATAGCTTTACATTCCTAAGCGTACTAACAGCGCCACGTGGCTAGGAAACAAACTCCATGTCCAGTTCAAATCTTCTACCTCCTTAAATTCTTGCATCACATACCTGAATTTTTTTGCGTGTTTTTTTTGCCATTTTTTTTCTGTTGTCTGTGAATTCTTTCTCTTCCAGTTCTTTCCTCACGCTGTGCCAGGGCGGCAGGAACTGGTAGGCTGTCTCGCCGGGGTTCTAAACAGCGTTTAGCGCGAGCTGCTGTAAAGTACCAGGACTTGAGGGTTCACGAGGTTCTCGGAAGCTCAGCTGAGGAAGTGGTTTTAATGGAGAAAACGAACGTGCCATCGTAGACAAATTTAGACGAATCTCAACAGCTAGCGAAAACAACTTACTCAAGGAGCAGCCTAATGCGAAGTGACGCTTCGTTTTAGCTACCTTGCTATACATAAAACACACTTTTACTCGATCATTGGTTCCTTTCGTTTTCCCTTGGGTTCTCCATCGTTCTGATTTGTTCGCCTTGTTCCATGTGCTCCTACCACACCCTTACCCTTTCCATATCGCACATGTTCCCTATTGTTTTACACCATTTCGCAATCTTACCCTAAGCACGTTTTCTTCCTAAATTCATGTTTCTACTTTCTACACACTTGTTTTTTATTTTCGTTTCCTCTTTCTCTATTTGATTTTTTCTTTCCCTGCCTTTTTTCTCTCTTTGCGTTGCTTTTCGGTAGGACATGACAGATGTCACGGCTCCTTCAGTTGACTGATTTTGTATATTTAATGACTCACGCTGGTTCATTATTCTTCTCCTTTGTTTGACAGCATTTCGCAATCTTACCCTAGTCGCGAAACTTCCTACATTTATGTTTCTACTCTGTTTTTTATTTTCGTTTCCTGTTTCTTATACATGCTTTCTTATTTCCCTGCCTTTTTTCTGTTGTCCTTCTTTCTAAGCCACAAAACACATTTACCAAGGACTGTTTTGCCAGCGCTGAATATTCTTTTCGTTTGGAAAACCCTTTGCCAATTTGATTTTTCCCTTATTAATCCTTCCAGTGTCTAAGGGATTAGTCGGCCATCTTGTTTGACGTCAGTGACTATTACACAACTTTTTTGCCTGTACGCAACCAATTTCAGCATGCAAGTTTAAATAAATGAAGAGCATATTATAGTTTTTTATTTTACACCAACTGTTCCAACAGTGGATGTTTTTGTTTTTGTTTTTGTTTTTGTTTTTTGTTTTGTTTTTTGTTCTTTTTTTGTTTTTTTCACTTCTAATTGTCAGCAAGAAAGGAAACACACTACTTCAATTGACTGGCTTTGAATATTTAATTACTTTTCTGCTCCGACGACTTCCGCCTGCAGAGCCTCCGACGACCCTCCCCGAGACCTGCCAACGACTCCCGACGACTTCCGATGACCTCCTGCCTCATTTGCATCATAATGGTTGCTGAATAGACCCCTGTTACTACTTTCACGAGCTTCATGCAATAGCTGACGTGGTTGCCTGTCTTCCCTCCAGCTGAATTGGTGCCAATGAATTTTACCATTTTTGAGCCCTGCCTGGAATTGTTTGGTCCCCATTTCCAATATTTATAATGAAATCCTCCAAAGACCGTCTAATTCCAGCTTGAATAAAGTTGGAGGACTCACTATTTCATACTAAATCAGGTTGGAGTAATAGGGCATTGAAATTGCCATTCTCTGGTCACCTCTGCAACCAGAAGTTAAGTGCAAAGATGTGTAAGCTACAATAAAGGATCCTTATTTCGCTGGTGATGAACACCAATGAATGGTCTCTTTTCCAACTATCTGCATTTCGAATAACTAAGGAAATTATAATAAAAACAGACCACGACGTTTCATGCTTGGTAAGCACTTGCACTTGCACTTGCACTTTTTATTTGAGTGTCAATGTATTTAGCACGGAAGTGCTAATTGGGGAAACTATATCAACGTCTCCTACTGGAGACGGGACCGCCATTTTACGTGGTCATCCGAGCCACGCGAAGGTCTAGCCATTTGCAGAGCAAAGGTAGTACCTTCATTCCTCAGTTATTTTAAGACCACGAGTATTGGTCCGAACCCCGGGAATTGAACCCGCGACGCCCCGCTCTGCAGTCAAGCGCTCTACCGACTGAGCTAATCCTGCCGCGGTTAATATTCTGTGGTTCGAAGTCGAACCACAGAGTCATAAATCTTTTGAGCTGTAATAAAGTAAGAGCAGCTTGATTCTGTGTGATGTTGCTTGACTGCGTCTTAATACTAGCGCTCCACCGTCCCAGATGATGATGATGATGATGATACCTTTATTAAAGTGTCAAAACTGTAATAGCGGTGTATAACCACTAAGTGGGGACACTAGAATAAATTAAACGAGAATAAATCAATTAATAAATTAATTAAAATTAAGAAAAACTATGTACAATATAAGCAAGTGAGAAATTCGAGAGAACTATATACAATATGTACAAATGTATCCATTATCTTATAAAAAAATAAGAAATAAAAGATTAAGAAGTGCAAAGAGAGCAGTTAGAGCAGTTATTGTCATCTAATAGCATGCTAAGATCCACTTTTCTGATGTTATATTTGAAGGAGGACAACGTGGAAGCTTTTTAAACGTTACTAGGAACAGAACTCCATACCTTTGGGCCCATATACCTGAGCGAGTGCTTTCCAAAGGAGACTGTGTTGAATCAAGTAACCAACATTATTTAAAATTTGTTTGCTTTTGTTTTTCTTGTCATGCAAGAGATATAATGCATAAAGCTGGTTACCAAAATTAATGGCTTGGGGTCCGAAATTTTCCTATTATTAGTCACCAGTTGGCCCCTTAAGGAAAAAATCAATTTCAAACCCTGGGTAACCAGTAGCATAATGGCGAGCAATTTTTTCTGGCTCACCCAGATTTGGCATTTCTGTAATGGTTTGAATCCAAATAAGGCTCAAGTGAGTTTCGTGTGAGGCCGGAAGGGACAAATGGGGAAACAACGAGAGAGAGAAGGCATCGTCGTCAATTATCAATTGACCTTACCATTAGCCTGCCATCTGGAATTTTCAGTATTTTTTGCTAAATGGTACGCGACCCTGAGTGGCCTATCTATTTCTATGTTCTTTGTGCAACTTCAGCGTTCACACATGATCGAACTTCCAAGAGAGCTTTTGTATGAGAACGACAACAACCAGTTGAGCGTTAATCTGCTACACAGCCGTTAATAGTGTCGTCACGCAACGCTCCTCCTCACTAACTTAGTGGGAGGAGCGTTGCGTGACGACACTAATAACGGCTGTGTAGCAGACTAGTTGAGCGCTTGTCTGCAGTGTTGATTCCGGGTGTTTTTTCTCTGTATGCATATATTTTTCTTTTCTTGAGCTGTTTTTGTCACTCTATTGTACGGAGAAGTTTTTGTTCTTCCTTTAAGGAAAGGGGAAATTTTTAAAGCAACAACTGATAGGGACCATGCATGGAAAGCAGCCTTAAGTGTCTCATTTCCAAATTCTTTTTTTAATTGCTTGTGACTCATAGAGAGTCACAGGACTAAATTTTTTCCACATTTTTTCCAAGTAAGTACTGAAGCGAGGTTTTTATAACTCTGGCCGAATTTATCTGTTTCACAACAGCTGGATCAGTGGATTATTTAAGTTATTCCCCGACAATCAAACTGACGACAACACAGGCTTAGCTAGGACAGCTGTTCCTTGTGGCCAATTTAAGCTGGTTTAGTAGTGAATAGTTAATAATTCAGGACAAGATCTGAGCCATGAACTACCCTTTTAGCATTTGAAGGCGGATTTTGTAACATTTCACATATAGCAAAAGATCACTCATCACCTTCGTTCTGGCCAAGCCAGAAGCTTGCAACTCAAGCTTTTGAGATTTGTAAGGAATAGTATCTTGCCTGTCCCTTTTAATAATAGTAAAAGCTTGGTTGACATGCGCGCTTTGGTGGCCTTGAGGAGTTTTGCACACGTGAAAGTGATGAACTAGTGCATGCCGCATATGGAGAAAAAGGTTTCTGAGATCTGCCATATCAATTACACTCGCATCCCGATCTGAAAGAGGAGTACGATTATGCGATCTCCCACTACTGCTTGAAGGTCTACTGGCTGTTGAAGACGAGGAATAATTTACATTTTCTCCCCTCCCCCACCCCCATTTCCTTCTTTCGCCCTAGCACCTACCCTAAGGGTTACTATTTTTACTCTCCGTTATCTTCCTCCGTCATAAAATCAAAGATGGTGGTTACAACACTACCAACTTAAACAAGAAGCTTTCACCCAACCAAAAGACGCCTGCACTGTAGGCTACTAGGAGACCGGATATTGTGGTTGTGGGAAGGAGGATAGAGTCTGTTAGGAGCCTATGATGAAGATGATGGGCTCCTGAGTCGGTAAAATAATCGATGTCGCCGTACCAGCTGACTGCAGAGTTAACTATAGGAAAGTAACTATACGAAAGTAAATTAACTCAAAAAATATGTCAAGATCTTCAAGCGTAAGATTGATCATTTTGACAAATGGGCTATTAACGATGGATTAGGGAATAACCATTAGGTGAAAACGTTACGCGAAGGGGAAAAACAACCAAGCAAGGAAGTGTCTCCCCCAAATTTTTGTAAAAAGACACCCTTTAATCACACTCAACGGCTTTGACCCACTTCCCAAACTGTGCGAAACTCGGTCTTTCAAATGAAAATGATTTAGTTTTCCAGAACACAAATATTTTTAGAACAGATGCAGCTGATCTGACCTTAAAAACAGATTTTCAGAAGCTCGCATTAGCCTGTTTTTAATCATATTATGAACTTAAAACCAGCTGAAAATAGTTTTATTTTGTTGATTTAATTTCTTTCTTCCTTCCATTTTATCCGATTTTGGCTTCTAACCCGATCTCACTGTTGGCCTTTCCCCGGAGACACGCATTACTTGTAAATTTGTATCAAAACACACAGAAAGGAAGTTTCAAAAATAGCAGAAAAAAGCTGACACGATACCCAATCCTTTAATCCTGGTATCGTATATCCGCCTAATTTGAATACAGCATCTTTTGATGATGATCATGATGATGATAATGATGATCATTATTATTATTGTTATCATCATCATTTTATTAGTAGTACAAGTATTATCATTATTATTATTATCATCAACATCATCATCATCTTTCTTTTGCGTAAGCGAGTATTTTTTAACAGGTGTTAAGCTGTTTGATATTTATTTTGTTTCTATGGGCCACAGCCGTTTATCCGCGTTCACGGCCGTCAAACCGTCCAGCCGTTCTTCTTCTTTCTTTTATTTATTTATTTATTTTGTCAACTTTCACTCAATCCTTTCTCTTCTATCCCCTTTCTTTTACGTCAAGTTGCCGTGCGTCTCGTGAGAGGTAATAAAATAAAATGATATTACTTTGCAACAAAATATACTTCAAAAATTGTCACAAATATCTTTGCTCACGAAATTGACGTCATCAAAAGACGGGGGCAGGTAAAAAAAGAGCTATTTTTTGTTGGTAGTGTATGGGAAAATATTTGCGTAAACACTGATATTGGTATTAAATGACAACAGCTACGTGGTTGGAGTTATTGACTTAGAGCAATCTCTTGTTTTAAAAGTGGTACCGTTGTAGCGAATCAACGACGGGTGACATAATATATTTGTCAACGAATCACTGAAATACCGAATTGCAGTGCTTTTAATAGTCTGTTTTGACAGTAAGCCGGAGGCTAACAACTACATTTAGACCTAAACAACTGAAGGCTTTTTCAACCAAGGACAAAAAAAGAAGGCTAATCAAGGTAACGGGCCGCAACTCTAGCAAGGATGGTAGGCTTTCCAGTATTTCCCAGATGCTATGTCTTCGCACTGGGGATCTTCGCTGCTTTTCCAAGTCATTCTAGAGGTAAAACTTTACCTTGTATTGCACACTATGTTTTTAATAGCCAAGTTCATTTGGAACATAGTTCAAGCTCATTCCTCAAGCTTACATCTTTGGGTCCTCGTTTCTCTTGAAAAGCTTTCAGCCAAGGATCGATTGGTGGCCTGTTTTATGTCAACTTCATGATCGATCAATTCTCCTACCTGAATATCACACGTATTGGACGGAATCTTTTTCAAGACGAAAACGATTGTGGCTACGCCTGTCTAGAAATTCCATCGTGTTTTACTTACAACGTGGCTGCCTTCCCTGATGTCAACAACAAACGTCTCTGCGAACTCCTGCCATGGGACAACTTTAACAACTCAGGTAAGTTCAACGCCAGTAAAGAGTTTCATCACTTCTTTATTCCGGTGAGTCAAACGTCTAAATGATCAAAAGTGTTTCGTTCTATAACCCTTTCGCAGCCAAATGTGGCAAAGTACGACAAGAATTTCCAAATTTCGTTGTGTAAAATGCTGAAAAAACGAATAGCACCATGTGAAAGTACAGGCAGGGAGGTTTCATTTGAATGGTAACTTCACAGAATTTTGTCAACAGGTTACAAAACTCCATCATTCCCTCTGAAAGTGAGAGAGTTTTAAGAATAAATGCTCAATAATCCTCTCCCCTTATCGGGCTTTTCAGGGTTAATGAAACAAATGCTAATGAATAAATTCAAAGGAAACGTAACATGGTTAAGACTCCCAACTGGTAGGAGGCGAACCATTTGGCTATTTAAAAAAAGGGGGCTAGGCATTTAAACACTGGACTAACGAGAACAATCAAGCAAGTAGACAGGGTGGTACTTGAACACAGAGCATACCGAATTACATGTCCAGCGCTCTTAAACCACTCAGTCGCGCTTCCTTCTCCGTTTCATGGGAATACTGTGTAGATATTATTCACATTTCTCTGCATAGCTAGTTATGGGCTTTGGATGATCGAATTCTGGAAGAGGGGGAGGTATTCAGAATTCTCTTTACTTCGAATACGAAAGAAAAAAACAAAACGAAACAAGAGAGTGAGTTCTTTGGAACTATATGTTTCTAAAAGACACCTTAGAAATTTTTATTTGTAAAATTAACGCTAGCGAAATGTTACACCTGCGAACTGCCAGCTTCCAATGCCCAGCCATGCTTCTTCAGTTCGTTAAACAGAAATTTGGATGATCCGATTACGTTTATGAGGCAGACTGGTTCAAACTTGATTTCTGTAACAAAGTATTTTGAAGAATCAGTATCGAGTCTGAAATTTGCGCAATTTTGCTTTAAGAATAAACCCGAGGCTGAAATTTTGAAAAAGATATAATTTTGTGTGTTGAAAACTCTGTTAAGAAGGCACAATTATGTTTAACGGCATAAGCTATATTTTAAGATTTTCCACCTAAAATCGGAAAAAAATGTATTCAGCCTGGGCTGAACCAAATAAACGTACTATGAAGTTTCAGCTCAATTGAAGCAAGCATCTCCGAGATATTTGCAATTAAAAATTGCTATTTTTTGGCCCTTATCTTCGTAGAGCGGTCGGAAAAATTGTCGGAAAAACAGCTTGTGACGTCAATGTTGGTCAGGTGAAAAAAGGCGGGAAATTCCAAACAGAGTTTTTCGAGTCGACTTGGCGCGGAAGTGGTTTGTGTGGCCATAAACCTGGAAAGAACAGGCAATTTGTCTTCAAAAGTTGCAAGCTGTGGCTATAACCTTCTTATTAATTAATGTTCTCGAAGAATACATCATAGTAAAACGGACTTTAACAACATTTACTAATTTCCTTGAGTTGTACTGGAAATTTGAGTGCGTAAGTCCGATTTTTTTCAAGATGCATTCACAAAATGTGTTCATATAAGGAAGTTCCTGGATATACAAGGTCCGGAGCTCCACCGTGGACACAAAAACAAAATATCTTTGTATAATAATCTGCCCAAAGAAATTCAAGTTTGCGCACAATGTGTTTGAAGTCACTGAACTTTGTCGCACCCGAGCTGATATTTTAAAACCCACGCTCGATCGGACACTTCTAGCTTCGCAGATCACTAAAATATAAACAAAATCCTCAACGTAGAAGATTTGGCGTTGATATGTGGGCAGAAAAAGAGTTAATCATTATCTAGTAAATCCTCCCCAAGATCGGTTTCAAAGCAGTCATAGTTTTTTAAACTTGATCGCTTCGCGCAGATTAATTTTGGTTTGTGTTGTCAATTTGAACATACATAACTCCTGTCAAAAACCTACGAGTAAGTAAGATTTCCTTCAAACAAAGTTAAGGTTACATTATTGCAAAAACTTCTTTCCAATTATGTATAAGATTTAATTACCGATTGAGGTCACTTTAAGGACCGTAGACGCCACTTTAAGCTGGCAAAGAGATGCGACAAGCAAAGAACAAGTCCATCATGCATAAATATTCAGCTTAAGTGATCTAAAAAAACTTCAATAAGGTTGCAAAACAACAAATTTTCATTAAAAAAACATAAGGCTTAAGGCTCTTATACCTGCTGACAAAGAAGAAGTGAATTTTCTGTACGGAACCAACCTACCTAAATATCTTAAAAGCAAAAGATCAGTTGCAAGCTTCGCAGCCAAACCATGATTCCGACTACTTAGCTACTTTTAATAACTAGTCCATGCGAGGGTCTTCATTCAAGTAAATTAAACTCAGCAAACTGAATCATTAGAAAATACAGAAAACTACACATAAGGATTTGTTTTGCTCGCTTCAGTCAAATCCAGCTCCAGCAATTGTTTACCGGCAAAGAGTCGAATGTTTTGGAGTCACTGCCGGCAGTTGTCGTTCTCCGCTACTTCACAGCGAGTGAAAGGAAAATTTGCGTACAGAAAGATAACAAAACTATGTAATTAAAACTGAAAAAACTAAAGGAAAAAAACTCTGACTATTATTACTTGCGCAACAGAAAAATGATCGAAGTAGTATTTTCTTCTCGAGTAAGCTTGCTGGCCTTCTAAAGTTCCGAGGAAGTTTTAAGCGCTCAAGTTTGTTCACTCGCAGGCGTTAGCATTACGGTTCTTTGACATAAGACAAGGATAACGCTGGTTCTGCAAAGCTAAATAAATCTGGGCATGTAAAAAAAACTAACCGTAACTAATAATAACAGAATACAAGCGGGTTTTAATTCAGTCCGGCGAAAGAAGACGAAGAACTGGACACAAAATCAATTCACAAATCTAATGCACAATTCTCAGAAAAATACAAACCTCTTTGGAAATGTTCAAAACGTTTTTTCCTCAGACTGACGGATGATCTGTTTTTACTCTAACATTGGTTGTTATGAATCCAAAGTAATTTTCAAGTGACGAAAAAACAACAACAACAAAAACAAAAAAAAAGCCTTTACAAGGAGCAAACGTTCGCAACTCTTGTATTTCATTCAGTCTCAGTCAGAACTGTCACAAAACGAGACAAACAAACGCAAACGATAAGGGATGCGCAGAAACTTGCGCAGAACGTTTTTCCGCCCTGAAAGACCAACATTGACGTCACGTAGTCTCCAGTCTATCACGCGGCCATTTCAGAAACGTTCTCGTGAAGTTTTCGGAAATGATCGGATTTTGATCTTTTATATTTCTATAAAGGCTTGGGAAGAAAAATCTTTACCCAAATCTCACTTAGGATGGTTCTTTTTAGTGTTTAGTGAAGGTAAAGCGACAAAAGAAAATATGTCAGTTTTTTGGTTCATTTGACCTTTAAATAAAAAAATAGATAAGTGATGTAAACTCAATAACACCCCCATAATGTTGGCGATGCCCTCGACATTAAGACTTTCCCTTTATGCTACTCTGGCCTTTAGACAACCTCTGATGGCAATTTCTCTATGTACACAAACTTTCCAACTATAGTCGCACCAGTAAGCGACCATCCAAAATCCAAAGAATTAGTAGTCGCTGACGAGGGTCGAACTGCATTCAGGAGATTATTTGCTAGGAGAAGTGCGGACACATTTACTTTTTGAAGAGAATGTGTGGCATGGAAATGTTAGGTTACAACCATGTAAATACATGTTATTCCGACAAAAAATTGTTATATTCGGAAAAAGAAGAGTTGCTTAGTCCATACAGGAACACAGAGATCAGAGCCCGGTTCCATAAAACCCGTACTTAAATAGCTAGGTCACTTACGAATCCGTTATGGGCGTGTACACTTACGGGTGTTGCATGGAACGCACTTAGTACTCTCATGTTTACGTGTTAACTTACGGGCTCACTTAACGGCACACGTAACTTTGTAAATTGTAAATATCTTATTATCCACTCCCCTCAGGGCTTTTCAGGGATAATTTACTACACTGGTTGGGGGACTTTGCCGGACTGTTTAAGTGCAGTTTACAAGTAATAAAGGAATGAGTAACGATGCCCCATACATGAGTGTGATATAGTACTTTATTAATGACTCACTCTATTTATTTAAGCTAACCATCGGTGAGTGTAAAGAAAGTGTCTAGTCGTTTCGAACACATTTTAGCCTCTCATTGAAATAAAATTTGCATGCAATCGTTATTTTACTTTTAATATCTACTGGAAATGATTGATGTTCTTCTTTTTCCTCAACGACGGCCTTGAAATGTACACCAGAAGTTAAAAAAGCGCACTAGAACGAAGTACGTAACGAGAAAAAAAACTTGTTTTGCACTTCTAAGGAATAGATGTCGTTAACTTTAGTAAAAACATTAAGGATACGGGAGCTACATTAGTCCCGAAAATGTACATGCTATTTTTCCCGCAAAAAGAGTTTTATGCAACATCAGCAATTTCTGTTGCATAAACGACACTTAAGTGAACACTTACGAAAATTGTAAGTGCAGCCACTTCAGTGAATTCCACAAGTGGACCACTTAAGTGATTTCATGCAACTCACTTAAGTTACGAGTGCACGTACGTATACCCGTAGTTGTTACGGGCTTTTTATGCAACCGGCCCCTGACCATTATATCAGGCGGTCACCTAGATGTGGTTATAAAAACAATGGAAAATTCTAAAATCACCACCTTAGAATGTTGTCGCGGTGGCTTACGAGAGGTGATCGTTTACGGGAAGTTTCAACGTTAAGTCTTTGACTGGGAAAATTTCATCCTCGGAGACCCAGGGGCAGATAGTGGGGGCGAGGGAAAGTCTAAACGGGCGGGAAAATATGGCACAAAGAAAAGTAAAGAACGGCGAGAAGTGCCCCTGGGGACAATGTCTTACCAGACCAGTTCCAAATAGTCGCCGCCGTTCTGCCTTCTGATTGGGCAGAAAAACACAAACGTTTTCACGCACCAATCAGAAGCCAGAACGGCGGCGACCGTTTGGAACTGGTCTGGTAAGACATTGTCCCCAGGGGATCTTCTCGCCGTTCTTTACTTTTCTTCGTTCCATATTTTTCCGCCCGTTTAAACTTTCCCTCGCCCCCACCATCTGCCCCTGGGTCTCCGAGGATGGGAAAATTTTAGTGTTTTAGATAGACGGTCGCTTATTGGAGGTGGTCGCTTACGAGAAGTGATGGCATATGGAGGCTTGATTATTTAATATTTTCGATTGTGAAGTAAAAGTAAGTCTTGAATTCTGCCTCCATTTCTACATATAAAACCCTCAGTTGTTTATAAACCACGTAAAATCTCTACACGGAAGTTGAATAAATCCAGCTGGACATGTAAATAAGATCCTTGCTAAGT